>QJPP01000629.1:0-736451 GCA_003996215.1 Jaltomata sinuosa
TCGAGATAGAGGAGATGGGTCGAGTTACTGAAGGACTATGACTTCACTATTCTGTATCATCCGGGCAAGGCAAACGTGGTAGCGGATGCCTTGAGCCGGAAAGCAGTGAGTATGGGTAGCCTAGCTTCTCTTTCAGTTTCAGAGCGACCAATGGCCTTGGACATCCAGTCCTTGGCTAACCGTCTGGTTAGGCTTGACTTGTCGGATCCTAGCAGAGTTCTCGCCAGTATTGAGGTTCGTTCTACTTTGATTGATCAGATTCAGAGCTGTCAGTTTGAGGATCAACAGTTGTGTGACCTTCGTGATCGGGTTGTTCAGGGTGAGACCAGTCGGGCTACTCTAGATTCAGATGGGGTTCTGAGGTTTTATAGTCGCCTTTGTGTTCCGAGGATTAGTGATTTGATTCAGTTGATATCTATTACTTGAGCCTACACTTCATGTTGACTTTATGATAGTCCCATTACCCTGGACAAGAGTGCAAAAGTGTGTTCATTAGAGACTTGATGCAACTTTAACATGGTGAAGTGTAATGAAAGCCGGAATATAGGATCTTCAGATCTCGTGCGGAAACACATCGAGCAGGTTACAGTTCACACATGAGAACCTGGTGTTTGATTGCAGTCGCCATCCTGAATGGAAGTGTTTGAGGGGATTATCGGTATGGACTTTGTTGTTGCTTACTATTTCCATATGGTAATTCGTGAATAGGCTGACTTAAGTCAGCACATTATCCTTCCAAGTTCAGCTTCTTATGGCGGCAGAACGGTTTTCTACCTCATGACGACTTGATTCGATTGCACTTCCCATCCTCTATCATTTCAGACCTGGGCACTCAGTAACATCTCAGTTCTGAGTCCTATCTTTGCGGAATTATGTGGTTACCTAGAGGTTGCATTGCTGTGAGTACCGCTCCGATTCCCCTCATTTAGGATGTTATGCCGGTGGCCGGAGTGAGAGGACTATTCAGATTTTGGAGGACATGCTTCGGGCCTGTGTTCTTGACTTTGGAGGTTCTTGGGATCAGTTTGTTCCCTTGGCAGAGTTTGCTTATAATAACAGCTTCCATTCGAGTATCGGCATGGCACCTTTTGAGTCTTTGTATGGCAGGCATTGCAGATCACTGGTAGGTTGGTTTGATGGTTTTAGTGCTGGGCCACAGAGCACAGATTTGCTTCGAGATTCTTTAGATCAGGTTCGAGCGATTCAGGACAGACTTCGGGAAGCTCAGAGCAGGCAGAAGAGTTATGCTGATCGTAGGCTTCATGCCTTGGAGTTTAGTGTCGGTGACTTGGTGTTTCTCCGTGTATCGCCCATGAAGGGCGTGATAAGATTTGGTAGGCGGGGCAAGCTTAGCCCCAGGTACATTGGGTCGTTTGAGATTCTTCAAAGGGTTGGTAGCGTTGCCTATCAGCTAGCCTTGCCTCCGATGTTTTCAGCTATACATCCTGTATTTCATGTTTCGATGTTGCGTCGGTATGTCTCAGATGAGTCTCATGTGTTGCAGTGGGATTCAGTTCAGTTGGGTGAGGGTTTAGCCTTTGTTGAGGAGCCGACAACTATTTTGGCCATAGATGTCAGGAGATTGAGGTCTAGAGAGATCCCAGTTGTTAAGGTTCAGCGGAGGCATCGTTCAGTCGAGGAGGCTACCTGGGAGACCGAGAGAGATATGCGGGCTCAGTATCCGCAATTGTTTGAGCTTTCAGGTACCCCCTTGACCTTGACTTTCGAGGACGAAAGTCCTTTTTAGTAGTGGATGATGTAATGACCCTTTCGGTCATTTCCACGTATACGTTTTCCTTGAATCATTAGAGCTTGTTTGTAGCGGCCCCAAGTCACTTAAGGCTCGTCAGTACCGGTATTTCGGTGTTGGGTCCATTTGTTTGGCCGTATGATAAGTTTTGAAGACAAGCAAGTCGGCAAAAGTTATCGTAAGTTCTTTAATAAATTTTCTGAACTTTGGGTAAAATGTCTCGGAGCTTTTCTCTCAATATATAAAGAGTTAGAAGTCCCTTAAAATACCAAATCGAAGGTCTACGAGTCTAGTTTCCAACGCATAAAACCTCACATCCAACTGATCTCTGAGTAAAAAGTTATTACTGTTTTACCGCGGACTGTCTGGCAGAAACGGGTTGCGAACCGGGCCGCGAACCGGGTCGGGTCAAACTCGATTTCAGCCTCAACTTCACGTTTTAAAACGTCATTTTAGTTCTGAAACAGTGAGAAAACATAAGGAAGGATTCCGAGAGAGTTCTTGAGTATCAAAATCGTGCGATGGTGAGTTGCGAACTTAAATTTAAGAATTTTATTAATATCGCGTGCATTTGAAAATATTTAATTTAGAAGTTGAATTTGGTAAAGAAGTTATATTATTATTACCGTTTTAAAATATTTTAAAGGTTTATGAAAAATATTTTGTTATGATATAATGGTATATGTATTTATTTTATAAGGTTTTTATACATTGTATTATTTTAACGGAAGTAGTAAATTTAGTTATGTTAAAAATTATTATTATAATATAGTAGGTTTTGTTTGAAATATTTTTTTATGAATTATGGTATATTTAAAAAGTTATATTTATTAAACCACGAATTTATGCAATACCCGAGTACAGACATAACAGGTAAGAAATAAAGTGGTGCTGACACCTCACCACCACGTGGAAGTGAAGTGGTGCAGCAACCATGTAGTGGCATTGACTAACAAAGTATAACTTATTTATATGGTGATGTTAGGTAGAACTTTAGGAATTTATTTGGCAACAATTAACTGTGTGCTTATACATTTACACGAATTCAACAACAATTTCTCCCTTAGTTAAAAAGTTGTTCTTCCAAATATATTGTGTTAAGATATTGTGTTAAGGAGGGGAAATGATGATTGGTTGGTGTTTTTGTTAAAGAACCACAAGAAATCGATTATTTACGTCAATTATTCAAGCCCGAGTTCAAGTTTGATTTCGTTTCGGAGCTTTTTCGGAGAGGTTCAAGCTTGTCATCAGACGACAGATAGGTTACGATTTATTTTCCCTAGACTACGCATATATAGGATAAAATTGTATTAATGGGCATCCTTGGGTTGGGTTTATTAGGTCGGTACCACAGACCTTGACCGCTTTATTCATGTCCGCCTACTTTTGTTCCTCCGTTGTTTGTAGTACTTGTCGATATATTTTATTTACCCTTGTGGTCCTGTGAGGCCTTGTTGACTCTGGAACATAGAAGGTGGGATTTTGGGAATGTCCGCGAGTCCCGGGCATAGAATTATCCTTCTAGGCTGGTTATGCTTGCTGAGTAGCTGTGGGCCTGTGCAGGGTCGATAGGTTGATTGTGAGCTGCTGGGCAGCTATTTTGTTTGATCATACCATTTTTATGCATATAAAGAGGTTTTATACATGTTTTACTACGGTTTGGGCTTCGGGCCTACTGGCATCATTTTCTAAACCTTGCATGGCCCGGGGGGCCCGTTTTTGATGGAAATAATTTAGAAATGGTTTGATTTAACTTGTGAATATTCTTGGGTAAAAGAGAGTAAAAGTATGTTTTAAAACACCAGTTTTACTACTAACGCTAGACTCGGCAGGGCCGGGGTGCTAGTTGAGTTTTCTTGCCACCTGAGATGACTTTCTACTGTTTAGACCCGGTTATGCCCGGGTACCCTTTGAGGGAGTTTTTTTGAGATATTTTCCTACTACTTTAGTCCTGGACAGGGTCTGGGCATGCATATTCGAGACTGGGTCTCTATCTTGATACCAGACTTGCTTCCGGATGACATATTTTGATACTGGGTTTTAGTATGGGGTCTGGGACCTCCATGGACGTTGCCATCCGGGCCAAGGGCTACGGGCTGCGTGTGCCGGAGGAGGGGTATACGGTGGAGTAGAGGTATACGGGCAGTGTCCTTCCATGGAACCTACCTGCTGGGCCGGATCGGCACCGGAGGAGGTACATACAGAGAGACCATTTCACTTGAGACCTTCATGCATCATATCATTCATTGTTTGAGGCTCCACCCTTGTTTGTTGTTTGTTGATTGTATGCTCCGGTAGTATGGGATGCCGGAGGGTTTTGTTTTCACTTGTTAGTGTTCCTCGGTTGTATGGGCGGCCGGGGGACTGTAGGTAGACTTTTGCTATTTACTTACAGAATTGTTCCCTGTTACGGTTAAGTATGAAATCTGTTACTGCTAGACTGTTAGTTTCTGGATTTGAGATTGATATGATTAGTTGAGTTTGATTCATGTCTTTGAGCATGCCTATCATTACTCTTTCTCTCTTCTTCTTACACTTGAGGTTACTGGTATACCGTCCATTTCGTAAACTTATTTTGTATACACTGTTATCGCAAGGACCCCAGGTGCGTTGTTTCTTACTTTCACATGTGCCTATGGTGTGTATATTCTGTTTACTAGCCTCACATGTGGTTCTGTAGATTTCCCTCTGGGCTAGTTCCTGTGTACCTTTCGTTAATTTCTGTGATTGCTTGCTTCTATTCTTTCTGTTACTACGCTTTTATCTTATATGTGCCCAGTCGGCCTATGATACCTACTGGGTACCTTATGCTTTGCATTTGGTGCTCACCCCTACCCCCTGCATCTTTGGGTGCAGATCCTAGCGTGGGCCATCGCCGTTAGATCACTATGATTCATGCTTGGAGATTTGTTGGGGACTACTTCAGACTGAGGGTGAGTTCTTGGCGATCGGAGCTTAGCTTTAGTTTATGTTTTGCTTCATGTACTCTATATCATTCAGAGACATCTGTATATATTGTTTTGGATTATTTGCACTCCATGTATGTAGTTTGGTCTCTATACTATGATACCAGGTCTTTGGTTACGTTTCCGCTTATGTATATATTTATATTCCTTTTATCTGTTCTCTTCGTCTTGTTCCCTTATTTGTTAGATATTAGCCCATTACTAACTGTTTTGGGCTACGGGGATTGGTTCACCTACCGGGGGTTGTAGGTGCCATCATGACCGAGAAATTGGGTCGTGACACTTGGTTTGTGTGAGGGAGAAATAAGGTGAAGGCAAAGTTTGAAAATGTGAGTGGTGTTTGAAATGATAACAAAACAGCATTAGGGAGGTGTAGTCACATGAGCCAAATGAAATCCTCACCTTAGCCCTAGCGGACATCATAACCCATAAGTCCTTAGTGATTCTGAGCTTGGTCACTCTACATTAGTGGCGACTTACATGAAGGGTAAGCCTATGGTTCGACATGTGTGCACTTGAACTTTCTAGAGAGAGTGAGAGTCTTTTTTGATTCTCTTATAATATCTTGTATTGTGAATTGTATGATTGTGAGTGGGATTCTCTCTTGTGGTGAGTTGCATCATGCACTCGAATTGAAACATGATGTCTTTATTTAAATTGAGAGGAATGAATGAGATAAGTTATGTGGCGAATCTCGAGGCAAATTTGGATAGTGCATGCCAATGACTTGAGAAGCTTGCTAACCTTGTTTTGAATGGCAAATTCCCCTATTTTTAAATGAGAAATGAAGTCCTTTTGATGAATGTTTTGAAATGATCAATTGTTCTAGAGAGTGTGGTGGCCCAATTTGAGATAACCATTGTAGTTGAGTCTTTTGTTTGAGTCATTTCGTTTGTTATTTTTCAAAGTTTTTAGGATAGATTAAACTTGTGTGCCTTGATTTAGTTTTTGAGCACAATTCATTCCTTACTTTGTAAGTATCATACTTGAGGACAAGCAATAGTTCAAGTTTGGAGGTTTGATAAGTCGGTAATCTACCAACTTATGGAGCCTTTAATCGTGAAGTATTGCCATGTTTTAATGACATTTAGAGGTTCTTATGACCTTTACTGATGCAAATGCAGAGACTCTTGATCACAAGTAGAAAATAAGGAAATGGACCCAAAAGAGCTCAAAAGGAGTTGAAGTATGAAGATGAGCAAAAGAGATAAAGAATCTATCGAATGGTGTGGCCACCGCGCGATGTGCACAACTCTTGGTGCGTTCCACACCTCCCTTCTCATGGAGTTCAAAAGCCAAAGAAGATTCTGATGAGGGGTGTGGCCGCCGTGCGACACGCACAATGCCTGGTGTGATTCGCACCCTACTTTTCACGACACCCAAAGTTTGGCTAGAGTCACTGGTCTATTAGGACCGAGTTGTGCGATGCGTACAATTAGATGTGCGAAATGAACGTCATGGCGCACAACTCTGGAGGGGAATTTTCATCCACTTTTATATGATTATTTGGGAACCTTCTAAAACCTAATTTAGGCATAGTTTTTCATAGTTTTTTAATATTTTTTTAGTATTGAACAAGTTTTCTCTCCCAAGGAAAGATAGAGGGTTACTGCATTATCTCCATATTCAACCTTAGATTCACAATTATTGTACTATTGAGCTTGGATATAGGTTATTAGCTTCTTTAATGAAAGGGAAATTGAACTACCCAATTGGTATCTTCTCTATTTCCTTTAGCATGAGTGGCTAGTCTCCTTGTCTAGTGGTTTGTTGATGATGGGTGTTTGAAATTGAGTATGGGTCTTGCTTAATTATGTTTATAATTGCTAAATTGATATGGGTTTAGTGAATTCTCCATGTTTTAACTCTAAAATTAATGGTTTCAAACATTTATTTAAATTACTTGATTGTATTCTTGCTTGTGAAAGAGTTTCATAAACTCGAATGAGAATTCACTAGTGGGTACTTGGGATTTCAATTTAGATTGAGGCTAAAAATATCTCAATTCACCGAAAATCACCCATTTAAGAGTCTAAGCTAGAAATAGTGTGACTTCCCCAAGCCAAAATTGGTTGGTTATTGTCAAAACCATGGTGCTTGAATAAAGACCATCGAAAATATGATTGTTGGATCGAAAGATTGACATTCGTAATTAAGACCAATGCTATCCATGTCATTTAACAAGAATTTGCATAATTAAGAAAGTGCCTTAACCCATGCTTAAATCCCTTCAGATCACATCCCTAGTCGTCCTCTCACTTGATACAAATCCGTATTTACTTTATTGTTTACTTGAATTGCAAATTGTGACAGATTTCCCAATTCCCTAATCCCCCCTCCCTTTTTACTTTCATTGTTGTTTGAACATTGACTCTATTGATGATTGATATATGACAATCCTAGAGGTGACTCTACTATTCTTGGTGGGGTTTACCCTGACTCTTGTCTGGAATTATAAATTTTCTTTTGCTTTAATGATCGCCATCACCTCTGTATGGAGAGTGTTACTTGAGCGTTATCATCCATATTTTAAAAAAACTTATATGGTCTTACAATATAAAGTTGTAGACATGATTCATACTGAGTAAAAAAAAATTTTTAGGCCTACATCATGATTTTATACTGATCAAACAAGGAAAATCCAAGCACAAACATCAAACTAAAGGTAGAGGTGTTCAAATACTACAAAAATAACTAACTACAACATTAATGGACTCTTAATATGGACATTGGTTTGATTATAGTTTCCCTAATATGGGCGACAAATGAACTTACAGAAATCATTTATCTAAGCCAACAAATCGACATTAAACTCAAATATATGATTCATAACTAGACATGCTTAAAGATTAACATTCTTTAACAATCTTATCTCGTCTTTCAACGAGAAATCAATAGAGGGAAAATTAAAGCCTAATCACTGAGATATGCATTATAGTCAGAATCACTTTACAGGTGAAAAGACCAAGGGATTTACTTTTTTCAGCCAACGAATTGGGACGACAAGATTTTATCGGAGAAACATTGATTTTCCATCGATGTATAACTAGATTTCTTGATTTTTGATGGAAAGAGGAAAAAGTCCTGAAATAGCATGAAATCTTAAGAAGATAGAGCGAAGAACGCCTCATAAAATCCATCTAAAAGATCTCCCAAAACCCTATGAAAACGTATGCCTTGACAGTAAAAGAAGGAAATATTTATAGGGAAAAATCTAGGGATTTTTCAGGGGGAAATTGTCACAACCCAATTTCTCAGGTCATGATGGTACCTACAACCCTCCAGTAGGCGAACCAATTCTTGTAGCCCGGAATGGTTAGTAATGGGCTACTACCTAACCAATACGCACCGTAAGCAGAAAATAAGCGGAAGCAGAATAAGATATAGACAAGGCCGAAGCAATAACCTAAATATATATATGCATACAAGAAAACTACACCAACCCTAAGACTAGGTATCGACAGTACATAAGCTTCTAATATATTACAAGTGCTAGATGTAATAAAGTAAGATATACAACTGTCTCTGATGGTACAAAGAGTAACAATGCCAAAAGATGAGATGTGGTCAATCCCCGATCGTCAGGCGCTCACCCTATTCTTGAATATACAAAAGCTTCACGAGTCTCCACACAATAACCGACAAAAGCTCACACTAATATCTACACCAAAAAGATGCAGAAGTGTAGTATGAGTACCACTTTCTAAGCATCGGGTACCAAGTAGGCATCATCGGCCGACTGAGCGCATATAAGATATAAAAATAGTAAGTAGCAGATAATAAGCAAGCAGTCACCGAAGCAAATAAGGAAAGCACATGGAAACTAGCACGGAGAAAAGACAACCAAGAGTTGTAAGCATACAATGATAGCACAGAATATATATATAACACAGAAATACAGGGGAAAGAAAGAAGAACGCACATGGGATCTTTGCAAAAACAATATATAAACAGAGAGAGTTTAAAGAGAAGGGTGGTATACTGGTAACCTCAAGTAAAAAGGGAAATAAGGGAAGCAAGACAACATATTTAAGCTAGAAGCAATATGATCTTGGGCATATTAATATGCCCGTTTATCGTATTTTACCCATGTTTGCCTTATGTTTTAAGAGCATTACTTACTATATAGTGTGTGTTTTGAGTTAAATTGCTATATGTTATACTAATACACATGATTAGAGCTTGTAGGTGAAATAACGCGGGAAAGTAACCATGGAAAGACGAAATGGAAGAGTAAAGCATGGAAGTGACGTAGAGGAATGCTCGAGAGCAAATAAAGAAGTGAAAATAGGCACTAGATCACACCTGGCGTGGCGCCCTAGGCCCTAAACATCCGCAGGGCCAACCTGGCACCTTGCTGGTGTGCTGCCCCAGCAGTGGAACTGCCGAAGCCCAGGCCTGGCGCATCAGTGGCGCATCGCGCTAGCCACTGTCCCGACCAAAATTTCAGCTTTTTTGTAGTCCGATTCTAAGAAGGAAAAGGGGTTATTTCCCAAGCCCTATAAATAGAACCTTGTGCGTATTTTGTAGAGGTTTCGTCATTTTTCAAAGCATAAGGCAGAGATTAGATTTCACCATTAGGTTTCCTTTCTTCTTCCTTTTCGTCGCCATAACTTTGGATGAAAACATATTTACTTGTGTTTTTGATTAGCATGAGTTGCTAACAACCCTTGTTCTGGGGTTACGTCTACAAAAACATGATTAATTAGTATATATTTGGATTGATTTTTCATTTGTCGTTATTAGTTGTTCTTATATTCCTGTGTTTAGTATTTTGATGCTTGGCCGCTATTAAGATAAATATATAACATTGGTGTGAACTCGAGAGAAGGATCAACAAGATAGATTGAGCAATATAAGGGGCAAGGCCTCTCTTTTGTAACATAAAGGGTAGGTTAGCGACTAGGATAGGAATATACCCAGAACGCCTTGCTTTGTTCATACGAGAAGATATATAAATACTTTCAGAATAAGATGTCACATCCCCTCTCTACGATGTAGTTGTAATGCTATTTTGACTAGGCAACTAGAGGCTCAGAAGGCCATAGTTGTAAGATCAACCCCGGAATTAACAACTAGGTGAACGAATAAATAGATTCAAATGAATACTACTTATGATTGTGTAATAAGGCTGTAACTCTGGAATTCTCTCTAAACTTTAAACCGAAAAATTGCTACTTGTTCGTATCTAATTCTGTCATTTTATTTTAGTGCTTTAGTTACGATACAACTCATACTCTAGTTACTTTAATAGTTGTTTATTTTAGTAGTATACGAATAAATTAGAATATTTCCTAGTCATAAGTCTCTTGGGTATGATATCCGGACTAACTAGTCTATATTACTTGGATGACCACGTACACTTTCGTGTGAGTGGGAAGTTGCCTAACAAGTTTTTGGTGCCATTTCTTGGGACTTAGAAATTAGCAAATTTCTAAATTTTCTTATACGGCGTTATTATTCAAGTATTCACAACTTGATCTTAGATTTTGAAAATAAAATCTGCATGTATAAACTTTGTACTGTCAATAAGCTGGAAAGGATGAAATACCTAGTAGAACCACACCCTGAACCTGAACGACTATTTCATCAATGGAGAAGGGCAACAACACTTTATCCTATCAAGTTTTAGGAGGTGGTTGAGAATCTGATCCAAATCGTTGAGCAACCAGAAGTTGTTCCTGTAGAAATGGCAGCAAAAAGGCCAGTGCGTGATGTGGCAATCCCACTTTTTACTAATGTTACCAATAGCATTCGAAAACCCGTTCCACGTGGGTGGTTTGAACTCAAGAAGAATATGGTGCAACTCTTGTACACCAATGGTAAGTTCACGACCTTATCACATAAGGACCCATAATAGCATCTCCAGATTTTTTTGGAGAATAGTGATACATTCATACCTACTGGGGTCGAAGAGGATTATGTTAGATTAACATTGTTTCTATTTTCTTTACTTGGGGAAGAGAGGAGATGGTTGAAAGATGAGCCGTCAAACTCCATCACTTAATGGAATGATTTGGCCCAAAAATTCTTGATGTGGTTCTTTCCATCTGGGAAGACATCCAAGCTGAGGAGTGATATTTTGAGTTTCTGATAGAAAGATAGTGAAAATATCTACACATCTTGGGTGAGATTTAAGTCCCTCCTCATGGACTGCCCTTATCACAAGCAGATGAACGAGGTTTTGGTTCACACATTCATTGAAGGTCTGGATCCTTAGTCAAAGATTTAGCTAGATTGTGCAGCAGACGGGAAAGCACTAAAGAAGTCACATGATCAATTGTACACTATTTTGCAGAGGATGGCGCAGAGTAATCTGGAATGGAACACATACACTAGCAGAGCCACACCAAAGAAGGTTGTCGGGTTACTTGAGGTAGATTCCAACACGGCTTTATTTTCCAAGGTGGAATCTATGGCTAATCAGATGAGTAATATAGCTACGGTCCTCAACAAGTTAGCTCTTGGTAACAGTCAGGAATAAGTGAATGCAGTACAACCTGCAACTCTTCAGTTTTGTGATACTTGTGGGGGAGACCATCTATCAGAAGATTGTGCAGCAAATCCGGATTCCATGATCTTTGTCGGGTATGCTCAGAGAGGTGGAAATTGGAGTTATGGAAATGCATACATTGCAAACTTGAGGAACAAACTGTCATACATAAATAACCAAGGCTAGAATCAATTCAGGAACCAAGGGCAGAATCAACAGTTTGCTGGAAACAATAAGCCTGCGGTCGTTCCAAGCGACATAGAAGACATGTTGAAGTCGATCATGTAAAGCCAAGCTAAGTATTAAGAAGATATGAAAGATCAGAAAAATGTCATCCACAATTTAGAAAAGCAAGTGAGGCAGCTAGCTGGAGCATAGAATATGAGACCACAGGGTGGTCTTCCAAGTGATACTGACCCAAATCCAAAGCAGGTGAATGCAGTCAGTACCTGAGAGAGGAGGCTGGATTCAAGAAATTTCTTGACCTCTTGAGGCAGGTACACGTTAATCTCCCCCTCATACATGTTCTTCAGGGAGTCCCGAAGTATGCAAAATATATCAAGGACATTGTTGCAAACAAGAATAGGCTGACCGAATATGCCACAATCACTCTCACAGAAGTATGCACGTCTCATATTCAGAACATATTGCCAACCAAACTGAATGATCCGGGAAGTTTCACTATTGAGATCACCATTGGCCAGAAAGTTATAGCTTGAGCACTATGCGATCTTGGGGCAAGTATCAACCTAATTCCATCTTCAGTCTTCACAAATATTGGGTTGGGTAGTCCTCGACCCACTACAATTGTTCTGCAATTAGCAAATAGATCCTTGGCTAGACCTGAAGGCATAATAGAAGATGTATTAGTGCAGATTGGTTCGTTGATCTTTCTTGTGGATTTTGTGATCTTGGATTTTGAACCAGACCTGTAAGTTCCATTTATTTTAGGATATCCTCTATTGGCTACAGGCAGAGCGTTGATAGATGTGGGAGCAGGGAAACTCACCATGAGAGCGCATGACAAGGTGGAAGTCTTTAATGTTTATAAGGCAATGAAGTTGCCAGCATTATATGATGACTTATCTTCTATTACTGTGGTTGACATAGAATCAGGGATGCTGCTCATAACCTCTAAAGATCCATTGGAGAGAGCCCTCACAGGGACAAATTTGTATGGAGATGGAGCGGCGCATGAAATGGTTGAATGTTTGGAAGAAGCTTGGGTTTTGTCTAGTACTATAGAGTTTGAGGCTCTAAATAGACCTTTGGGACCCTCTCCCAAGCCGTCTATTGAAGAGTCCCCAAAGTTAGAGATAAAACCACTCCCACGACATCTGAAGTATGCTTATTTGGGAGAAGATGATACACTTCCAGTAATTCTCATGGCTAGATTGAATAAAGCACAGGTGAAAGAGGCCCTAACTGTGTTGCGTAAGAGAAAGAGAGCAATTGGGTGGCAAATGTCTGACATCCATTGGACCAAACCCATTATTTTGTATGCATAATATCTACATAGAGGAAAGGTACAAGCCCATGGCATAGCATCAGAAGAGATTGAACCCTCCCATGAAGGATGTAGTGCAAAAAGAGGTGATCAAGTGGCTAGACGTAGGTATTGTGTTCCCAATATCAGATAGTAAGTGAGTCAGTCCTGTGCAATGTGTCCCCAAGAAAGGAGGGATGACCGTGATAACAAATGAGACAGATGAGCTTATTTCGACACGTACAGCCAGTGGGTGGAGGAGTTGCATGGACTACCAGAAATTGAATGAAAACCACCCAGAAGGATCACTATCCCATCCCATTCATTGATCAGATATTGGACAGGTTAGCTGTCCAGGAGTACTTTTGCTTTTTAGATGGATATTATGGCTACAATCAAATAGTCATAGCACTAGAGGATCAAGAGAAGACGATTTTTACCTATCCGTATAACACATATGCTTCCAAGCGTATGCCTTTTGAGCTTTGTAATATGCCGGCTATATTTTGGAGGTGTATGATGGCTATATTTCTGATATGGTGGAAGAGACCGTTGAAGTATTCATGGATGACTTCTCCATGTTTGGGAATTGTTTTGACACTTGTCTTTAGAATCTGGATAGGGTATTGGCAAGACGCGAGGAGACAAATCTGTGCTTAACTGGGAGAAGTGCCACTTTTTGGTCAGGGAAAGCATCGTCCTTGGCCATAAAGTGTCAAAGATGGGTCTAGAAGTAGATAGCGCAAAGATAGAAGTTATCGAGAAACTACTACCTCCAATCTCTGTGAAAGGTGTTCGTAGTTTTCTTGGTCATGCAGGTTTCTATAGATGCTTCATTAAAGATTTCTCCAAGATATACAGGCCGATGTGCAAGCTACTTGATAATGAGGTAAAGTATGAATTTGGTGATGACTGTGTGAAAGCGTTTGAGAATCTGAAGAAGCGCTTGATCGAAGCTCCGATTTTGATTGCACTAAATTGGGAGCTGCCTTTCGAGCTTCTGTGTGATGCTAGTGATGTTGCGGTTGGAGCTGTGTTGGGTCAGAGAGTTGACAAAGTATTTAATTCTATCTATTATGTGAGTAAGACACTTGATTCAGCTCAGACAAACTACATAGTCAGTGAGAAAGAGATGTTGGCATTAGTCTTTGTTTTTGATAAATTTTGCTCCTATATTGTGGGAACGAAAGTGATTGTGTATACGGATCATGTTGCCATCTGTTACTTGTTTAGCAAGAAGGATGTGAAGCCAAGGCTTATTCGGTGTATTTTGCTGCTTCAAGAGTTCGATTTGGAGATAAGGGATCGAAAAGGCACAGAGAACCAAGTGGCAGATTATTTGTCCAGGCTTAAAGATAGGTCTCATGTGCCTAATGAAGGGCATATCAGCGAGGAGTTTCCAGATGAAAAACTCCTATCTTTAAGTGTTGCTGAGCTATAATGGTATGCTGATCTTGTCAACTTAGTGGTGAGTGGGGTGTACCCCCCAGAAGCCACTACACAACAGAAGAAGAAGCTATATCATGACTCATGATTTTATCTGTGGGATGAGCCCTACCTATTGAAACAAGGCCTGGATCAAATAATTATAAGATGCATTCAGGAAAATCATGTGAGGGAGATCTTAGAGAGTTGTCATTCCTCTCCTTATGGGGGACATCATGAAGGAGAGTGTACATCACATAAGGTGTTACACTCAGGTTTCTATTGGCCCACGATATTTAAGGATGCATTAGCTTTCGTCAAGGGAAATGATCAGTGCCAGAGGACTGGAGCAAGCTCTAGAAGGCATGAGATGCCTTTACAGACATCCTTGAGGTGGAGATCTTTGATGTATGGGGGATTGAATTTATGGGACACTTTCTACCTTCTTTTGGCAACAAGTATATACTTGTTGCGGTGGATTATGTGTCTAAGTGGGTAGACGCGGTAACCCTTCTGACCAATGATGCAAAAGTGGTGTTGAAATTTGTTAAGAAGAATATATTCACAAGATTCGATACTCCACGAGCGATAATCAGTGATGGTGGAACTCATTTCATCAATAACTGGTTCAGAAAATTATTGGCTAAGTATGGGGTGCGTCACAAGGTAGCTACTGCATATCATCCCCAAATTAGTAGGTAGGTTGAGGTATCGAATAGGTAAGTGAAGTAGATTCTAGAGAAGACCATGAAGCACAGAGGAAGGATTGGGATGAGAAGCTTTATGATGCACTATGGGCATATCGAATTGCCTACAAAACACCCATTGGAGCTTCTCCTTATCGGCTTGAATATGGTAAGGCTTGTCATCTGCCGGTAGAGTTGGAACACCAAGCCTATTAGGCTATAAAGAAGTTGAATCTTGATGAAGAACTAGCTGGAGAGAAGAGACAGTTGCAGCTTAACGAACTTGATGAGTTTAGGTTGCAAGCGTATGAGAATGCCAAGCTCTACAAAGAGAAGGAAAAGAGGTGGCACGACAAGCACATCCTTCCACGCTCGTTTGAACCTGGTCAAATGGTCCTCCTATTCAACTCAAGGATGAATATTTTCCCCGGCAAGCTTAAGTCTAAGTGGTCAGGACAATTTGAGGTAGTGCAGATGACTCTGCATAGCACAGTGGAGCTCTGGAGGGCCAACAAAATAGGTACATTCTTGGTAAACGGTTAGCGAGTGAAGCATTATTGGGCTGAGTAAGTGGACAGGGAAAAAACCTCCCTTACCTTGTTGGATGAGTGAGTTTTGAGGTGCGCCATGCCACGATGTTAAATTAGGCGTTGTGTGGGAGGCAACCCACGAATGTATTGCAATAGGATAGGACAAAAATAATAAATACAAAAATATGAGTTGTGCCACGACCGAAACTAAGGCGCTAGGTTGGAGGCAACCCACTATTTTTCTAATGGTTTGTTGTTTTTGTAGGAGAAAAAGGGCATCTACAAGTTAAGGATGACATCAGGGGAGGTAAGTATGAAAAATCGCATCCCTAGGGTCTGGCGCAAAGCTGGCGCACTGCCCCAGGCAGATTCCCAGCTTGGTGGCTTCCTAGCGCGCCGCCCCAAGGGCACAACTATTGAGCACATCGAGTAGCACTATTATGGCGCAATGCGCCACGCGGCCAACTACCGACACCCATGTTTGGCGCCTTCTTGGCGCAAGTCCCCAAGGGAAAAACTTTTGAGGGGCTGACCGGTTGCTGCACTGGCGCAATACTCCATGAAGAAAATTGAGTTAGGCACAATGCTGGCACAAAGTGCCAAGGGCAAAACAACTGAGCGCCTTCCCTAGCGCTTCTCGAGCACAACACGCTATAACCTCCCCAGGCGCACAAGCTTAGGTGAAAACGGGGTGGGTCAAGGGTAAACCGACCCGATACCTGAAATCTTAGTGTATACTCTATCTAAAACCCCTAATTTCTCTATTTCTCTCTTCATTCTTGAAGCTTGGAGCGCGGCCCCCCCTCCCCCCCATCCCCTCTCTCTCAAATTTTCTCTCTTTCCTCCATTATTGTCCATCTCAAAATTGAATAAGTTCCATACTTTCTTAAGGTAATATCTCCCTTTACTTTATAACACTCTCTACTTCTTATTTATGCTTTCGATTGTCAAGATTGGTAGGTGTAAACTTTGTTTATCTTGTTGGAAGAATTAACACCTCTTCCACCATTGATGAAAGCTTGTTCTCTTAAAATACACCCACAAAATAAGATTATTTTTCGTGTATACACTAATATTGGTGGATTTCGAATTTTGTTTCTTGTTTTGTGTTGGATCTTGGTTTATGGAAAGCAAGGGAAGTAGTACAAAGAGATGGGTCATTCCAAAACTTCAAGAAAAATTATGATGAATATGTAGTGCATGGAATTAGGTTGTGGCCTTGAATAGTGTTTAATCTTCAAAATTGGTAGAGAATCCTTGAGAATTGTTTGGAATGTACTTGTGGAAATAATTTAGTGGATATGGTGCCTTAGGATAATGAAACTAAACTTGTGTTGTAAGAGGGAAGTCTGAGTACCTCATGTCATCAACCTATAGACACCATTGCTAGTAAAATAAGTGTGGGGTGGTTATAACCCTATAAAAAAGCACTGATTTAGCTAGATCTAATTGTACTGGGCTGATTTTTGTAACTTGTATATTATAGGTACAATTCCTCTAAGAGGAAAGAAACTGGTTACCAAAGGCACGGGGAGCAAAAGGTCCCACAAAGAGGAATCATCAGGGATAATATCTCCTTCGAATCCGCGGGCACCGCCGCGATAATTTGGGAAGAGAACAATAAATATTCAGGGGATTGACTGGTTTGAATCCCAAAAAGAAGCAAAGTATCATGGAGAAGAGCATGTTGATGAGGCACGGTTGCAAGCGGAATTCCCCCAAATTCATGAGATGGTCTACAAATTGGGCATCCAATACATCTTCCAGGATCAAGGAGAGTGCAACCTTACTATGGTGAGGGAATTTTACGCAAACTAGCATATAGGTGAAGGAAAGAGCCAAAAAGTGGGAGTTCGAGGGAAGGTCATTCGGTTTACTACACGGGTCCTAAATGACTTCTTGGGAACGCCATATGTTGATGGCAACCCCTACCTGGAGATGAAATAGGAGCCACCATACAGAGATATCTGTCACACACTTTGTGGCGTGAATTCAATGGCTTGTTGGGAAAGAAGTAAAGACATAGGGAGATATGCCACCCTACATTATGCATATTTCATCCAAGAGGCTAGAGTGTGGTTAAAAATTGTGTGTAGCACTCTTCTACCGTGAAAGCACACAACTGAGGTGACCAAAGATAGGGTGGTGTTGGTGTACATGCTCATGAAGGGAATGTCGATCAATGTGGCTTCGGTACTGAGGCACAACATATGATATTTCACAATAACAAAAGGTGGTGTTACTGCTATGGAGGATTGGTGACCTGATTTCTAAGGCAAGATAATATTGAGGAAGAAATTCATGATTTGGTTCCACCTCAAGTCTCATACCATGTATGTCAACTGGTTGATATGACAAAGATAAAGCCCCAAGATACTTCACATGGGCCGGTACTTTCCAATGCCGACCGACAGGTTCGAGATGATAGTTGGATGGGTAGAATGTATGGGATGGCAGAGCTATAGTTGTGAATTGGCGGTCGACCTATGACCGAGGAGGAGATGATAGCTTAGAGAGAATGGTACCCGATGACTGAGAGCGCAATATTTATATGCAAGATGGGGCTGACATTTCAGGAGCCGTTGGATGAAGATGAGCCAACCGTACATGACACTTATAACGATAATGATAATGAGGTCGATGATGTTGGGACCACTTTGATAGCGGTGAATGATATGATAGCTGAGCAGGATTAGGAATTCGTTCATGATGATGATGAGGATGATGCCTAGAGGCCCAGGGAGTTCCTTCTCTCACTCTTTACTTTTTGGATTTAGTGGAAGCTCTGAGGGCACTGCTATGTTTCGGTATGGGGTGGAGAAGTGGCTTCCTATGATTTTCATTGCTATATCTTGAGTGTTTTGAGCATCGTGTGACTGGTTTTTAGCTGTTAAGAAGAGTGGTTAGTAGTATTCTTAGGTTTGTTTTGCATTTTTTGTTTTTAGGTTGGTTTCCTCATTTTTTGTTTATAGTTATTTTCTTGAGGATAGTCCCTTTGAATCGGGTAGATTTTTTTAGAATAGAGTTCTAGGTGAGTCTTAGTAGTAATGACTTGTCCTGATGATGGATGGATGACGACCGTCATAAGGGAAAATTAGTCATAGGATTGTAAGATTAGAAACTGTGCCTTTGGAACTTAAAAGTCCTACTTGAAGCTTAGTTAGACATCATGGGTAGTTCATGCGAAGCTAGGCAAGTGAGTGAGAACTTCATGAGAAACACATAGGCTCTTTAGAAGGACTCAAATGACGAAGGAAATGGGCTTAATTGTGTAAATTTACTCAATGTGTTTATGTGTAAGCATGCAAGTGTAATCCTCCTATATGTGTTTTATGGTGCCGTGTATGTGAGATATTGATTGGCTTCTTGCATAGAGTAGCATCTAGAACTTTCCCCACGTGTGTGTGAACGTTAACTAGCATGCAATTTGTGGAATATGATTAAGGAAGTTTCTTGAAAAGCCTATTTTTCTTGTTTCTTAGATGATTGTTTGTACCACCTTGACATTGCCATTAGTGAAGCCCCTTTGAGCCTTGAAGCCTATGTTTTTGTTAAGCCGCATAATGAGCCTATCCACTTTGTTGATACCCTTTGAATTTGATCCAAATGAAAGTCCGTAATGCACTATGAGCTCGAAAAGTAAAAAAGGGAAACAAAAGGAGAAGGGTAGATGAAACTGAAGGTGAGGGTAGTGAAATAATGATGTAGAGCCCGGTTAAATCTTTTCAAGTGTTTGTTGCTAGGAGTCAAAAGAGTTTAAAAAAAAGAGAGAAAGAAAAATAAATAAGTCTCACTAGCAAACAAGTACGCATCAAATAAAGGGCGAAAAAAAGGTGGAATAAGTGGTAGTACAAGAAGGTGTGAACATAGGAGAAACTAAGAAAGAAAGATGAGAAAAGAGTAAAAATGTAGTGTCATGTGCAATAGGGAAAATAGTCACTTTGTGCCTAAAAATATCCTACCCGTTCCGAAGCCGACATTACAACCAATGAAAGTCTTTTTGATTTCATGAATGTGATTGCTTTGTTGAATTCACTATACACTACGGGCAAGCCTATGATATGTTATGATATGTTTGAAACATTTTTTGAATCTTTTGAGAGAGTGAGTGTTTTTTGATTTAGAATACCCCATGTAAAGTAGATTGGTGTGATTGAAAACATAGGGGTAATACTAAATGTTGAGGGCACTCATGTCATATATTTGGCAGTGTTGTTACTTGCGTTGTTTACACATAGATATGTTGGCCCAATATTAGGAGGAAGAGTCGGTTATAGAGGTTTTGTTGTTTTAAGTGAAGGATCTTTAAGCTAACAAGTGTTGTTTTGATGTTGCTCGCTACATGAACTACGAAAGCATGATTAAAATTGTTTTGCCGCTTGCAAATGAGGAGGAAGAGTTCCTTAACTGCTTATTGTGAAGAATAGCATAGAGAGTAGTGAGTTGTTCGAGGACGAACAAAGGTTTAAGTGTGACGTGGTGATCTTGGGCATATTTATATGCCCGTTTATCATATTTTACCCATGTTTGCCTTATGTTTTAAGAGCATTACTTAGTATATAGTGTGTGTTTTGAGTTAAATTGCTATATGTTGTACTAAGACACATGATTAGATGCTTGCAGGTGAAATGACGCGGGAAAGTAACCAAGGAAATATGAAATGGAAGAGTAAAGCATGGAAGTGACATAAAGGAATGCTCGGGAGCAAACAAAGAAGCGAAAATAGACACTGGAGCACAACTGACACAGCGCCCCAAGCCCTAAACATCTGTAGGGACAACCTGGCACCTCGCTGGCACGCCACCCCAGTGGTGGAACTGCCAAAGCCCTGGCCTGGCGCATCAGTGGCGCATTGCGCCAGCCACTGTCCCGACCAAAATTTCAGCTTTTTCCTAGTCCAATTCCAAGAAGGAAAAGGGGTTATTTCCCAAGCCCTATAATTAGAACCTTGTGCGTCCTTTTTACGGGTTCCGTCATATTTTCAGAGCATAAGGCAGAGATTAGATTTCACCATTAGGTTTCTTTTCTTCTTCATTTTCTTCGCCATAACTTTGGATGAAAACATATTTACTTGTGTTTTTTATTAGCATGAGTGGCTAAGAACCCTTGTTCTGGGGTTACGGCTACAAACACATGATTAATTAGTATGAATTTGGATTGATTGTCATTTTTCATTATTAGTTGTTCTTATATTCCTGTGTTTAGTGTTTTGATGCTTGGCTGCCATTAGGATAAATATATAACATTCTTGTGAACTCGGGAGAAGGATCAACAGGGTAGATTGAGGAATATAAGGGGCAAGGCCTCTCTTTTGTAACATAAAGGGTAGGTTAGCGACTAGGATAGGAATATACCTAGAACGCCTTGCTTGATTCATACAGGAAGATATATAAATTCTTTCATAAAAAGATGTAATATCCCCGCTCAACGATGTAGTTGTGATGCTATTTTGAATAGGAAACTAGAGGCTCGGAAGAACATAGTTGTAAAATCAACCCCGGAATCTACAACTAGGTGAACGAATAAATCGATTCAAATGATTACTACTAATGATTGTGCAATAAGGCTGTAACCCTGGAATTCTCTCTAAACTTGGAACCGAAAAATCATTACTTGTTCGTATTTAATTCTGTCATTTTATTTTAGTGCTTTAGTTACTACACAACTCATACTCTAACTACTTTCATAATTGTTTATTTTAGTAGTATACGAATAAATTAGAACATTTGCTAGTCATAAGTCTCTTGGGTATGATATCCAGACTAACTAGTCTATATTACTTGGACGACCACGTACACTTGTGTGTGAGTGAGAAGTCGCCTAACACAATATATGAACAAAATCATGCTAAAACCCAACTACAAGATAAGCATAGACAAAGAACAGTCTCTCAGGTTCAACCCTAGGATGGGATAACTAAGCCACAAAGAACTGTGATCCACTAATCAAAATCCACGATAAAGAATAACATCTGATAACCCACAATCGCAAAGAAGGCCACAAAGATAGTGCCTCAATAATATAAGACCCACTTGCCCCTCAATAATATAAGTCCAAAAAACCAAGGCCTCAACAGGCCAAAAACTACCAATCCAACCAAAAGCGAAGGTCATAACAAGCTCTATGAGATGAAAGAAGTAATATAATCTACCTACAGTCCCAACGGCGGCCTATACAACTGAGGAATGCAATCAAGTTAAAACAAACCCTCTGGTCGCCCATACAACCGGAGCGTACACTGAGCACACAACAAACAAGGGTGGAATCTGAACACAATATACATGATGATGTGATGTAATGAATCTGGTGTTATAGTAGTGTCGTATATTACCCACTCCGGTACCTAGAAGGCCTAATAAAGGCATGATCCATTGAAGGATGTAACCCGTATACCTCAACTCCGATGTATACCCCTCATCTTGGCACACTCGTCGGCCCGAAGCCATTGGCCCAGGAACGACAAGGTCCATGGAGGTCTACTCATAGACCACATACTAAAACTGTGAATCTCAAAGTACAACTGTCCAAAGTGTGACCGGATATAAATCAATAATCAAAAACTCGTAATATGTGCACAGAATCAAACTGAGTCTAAAACAGTAGTAGTGATATCAACAACCCTTATAAAGGGTGCCCAGAGCATATCCAGGTCTAAATCAATAATCAAACCTCAATAACCCTCATAATGGGTGCCAGAGCATATCCGGGTCTAAATACGTAGTAAACCATGTCTAGCGCTTGGCCTCGTCGAGTCTAGTATTAGTGTGAAAATCAGTAATGAAATCATCGTAATATCCTCTCTACTCCAAGAGGTTTCATAAAAGTCAGTACTAAAAATGCTTTCCATAATCATTTTACTTAACGTGGGCCCTCGGGGTTATGCAGAGTTTAGAAAAACATTTGTAGTAAGCACAAAGCCCAAATAATAGTAAAACATGCAGGGAAAATCTTTTACATGAATAATATGCTTGCAAACAACAGATTAACCCAAAATGGCTCACAAACATTCCTATCGGCCCTGCACCATCACAATCAAATTTATAGGATAGATCACCAGCCTATAGTAATATCGTGATGCTCGGGACTCGCGGACATTCCCAATATCCCACCTTCTATCGTCAAGAGGCATATACAAGGCCACACGAGGCCACAAGAGTAAAAGTACAAAATTACCATGAATACTACAAATAATGTATGAAATAAACAGACAGAAGAGGCAAACAAGGTCAGAGGGTACAAACCTAGAAAACCAACCCAAGGATTCTAATTAATGCAGTAATAACCTATATACGCAAAGTCTAGATAGGGAAAGCCATAACCTACTTGTTGTTTCACTACTAGCTGCGGGAATGGCATCACCCGAGCTCAAACTGCTCTGAGAAGCTTCAATTCATGAAAACACTATCAACACAATAATCTACGTATCAAAATGAAACCAACAATACCTATAATGCTATAAACATAACCCGGTCAAAATCTGGGTCACAAGTGGGCCCGTGGGTATCGCAATCTTAAGCCAAAAACAAAAAATACCACGGTGTACCCCATATTCCCAGAAGAACATGCTCAAAAATTTAGAGGAAATGGACCATGAATGAAGGCTAAAACAATCCATAAACTACTAGAATCAAAGAGGGAAGAATATGGGGTTTTAACGGAAATTAACACGGGAACTTATGAATTCTAGAAGTCAAAAATGCCCATGGATCAGCAACATATATTCCACCAAGTTATGGGAGTGAGCTGGTGAAGAAATAGAGGAATTTGGAGTTAACATGGAGGAGGAATCAATGTTGGAAGATGATGAGAAAAGCTCGAAAAAGGGAGGACAACAATTATTTAAGTTGTCCCACCGATGCCATGCCTGCGCGACCATGGTGCTGCCTCCATGGGCACGCATACGCGGGCGGCACCGGCGAATGTGTAGGCAAGGCACTGGGAAGGCCAGGCGCTTGCCCAGCGCACACGAAGCCAGACCATTGCGTACGCGGCAGCGCGCACGCGGCCCAGGCGCTGCCTAGGCGATGGTCAAGAAATGGGGCGGCTGGTCAAGCTGCTTCATGTAGGCGGAAGCAATTCCCACGCATATGCATAGGCCTTCTAGTGCCATGACAACAACCAGCTTCCATCAGCCATGCAAACCTAGAATATAACTCAGATGGATCCTCAGGAATTCATCTGGGGTCCCGCGAACACAAATGACCTGAGCTATTTAACTAGAAATGACATTCCAGATCCAGCAGAATCTACAAAAATCTTATCAGAGGTCAATTTAATGTAATGTGGGCCCCGTGCCTAAAATCAACCTTTAGGCCAACTATTCCAAAAAGGAACCTATTCCTAGGCCATCTTCTCCAAATGTTGACCAAAGTCAACCAAACAAGCCCTACTGGCCTAAAAACACAGAACAAGAGAGAATTTCAAGATGAATAGCTCCCAGATCCCAACCAAAGGTCCAACTAGACCAAAGTCCACGCTCTAGAGCTAACAGAACTGTCAGAATTCAATTCCAAGCACGGTAGCCAAGAATGTTGACCAAAGTCAACGATTTCCAAAGTTGAAGCCCTAAAATAAGGGAACGATCATAAAGACCAAACAGACGGCTCGGGCACCAGACTACCGGTCCTAGTAAGCAATAAATGACTCAGAGCTACTACAGGCAAGCTTTAACAGTACTAAAAAGGCAAAAACATGGGAATGACCAGAAGGGTCATTACATCATTCACTACTGAAAAGGAATTTCATCCCCAAAAGTCAAGAAAGAAGGGAAGAACAAAGGCTTAACAACGTAGGATACAAAGCCCGAACTACTCTCTTGGACAACACGAGTAGCCTCCTCAACTGAATGGCACCCAACAAAATGAATCCATGAAAAGCAACCAAGCCTTAACTCCTCAGTAGCCAAGCTAGATTCCAACCTTTTACTCCAATACTTCCAAAGATCTGCCAACCCAAACTAAACCTCAAGAATCTCACCTGAAAAGCACCAACACAACACTGAAACCAGTGGACCAAGGCAATAAATACACATAATTCAAACCATTTATAACCGTTCAAGTCCACCCATAAAGTCATCATCCAAAACTCTAAGTCATGAACCCGCTGATTCGAAAAACCCTTTATTCTGACCTGAATCCCTTTTCACTAAAATCATGAAGCCTCACAGCAGTTGAACACTTGATCCACCCTTAAAACATCAACTAACCCACCCTAGATTCATAGTTCCCGCCTATACTCTACCATAAACAAAGTCACCCTGTTCACTCAAACACTTTCCATGCCAAGCTATAGTCTACTAGCCTTTTCCATCCAAGATAACAACCCGTAGCATATCATCAAAAACTGGAGTTACCTGTCCTGACTGACCATCAACCAATGAACAAACACTTTTGCTAACACCAACCTCATTACTTGAACTTGTCTGAATGAATCATCGTAACTCGACTGAAACTTGCACACCATGGCGGGGAAAGGCATGTATGAACACTCTATGTGTCACGACCCAATTTCTCGGTCATGATGGCACCTACAACCCCCGGTAGGTAAACCAATCCCCGTAGCCCAGAACGGTTAGTAATGGGCTACTATCTAGCAAATAAGGGAACAAGACGAATAAAATAGATAACAGGAGTATATACATATACATATGCGGAAATTAACTCAACCCCAAGACCTGGTATCATAGTACAGAGCCAAACTACATACATGGAGTGCAAATAAACCAAAACTATATATACAGATGTCTCTGAATGGTAATAGAGTACATGAAACAAAAGATAAACTAAAGCTAAGCTCCGATCGCCAAGAGCTCACCCTCAGCCTGAAGTAGTCTTCAACAAATCTCCAAGCACGAATCACAACGATCTAACGGCGATGGCCCACGCTAGGATCTGCACCCAAAGATGCAGGGGGTAGGGGTGAGCACCAAATGCGAAGCATAAGGTACCCAGTAGGTATCATAGGCCGACTGGGCACATATAAGATAAAAGCGCAGTAATAGACAGAATAGAAGCAAGCAGTCACAGAAATCAACGAAAGGTACACAGGAACTAGCCCAGAGGGAAATCAACAAAACCACATGTGAGGCTAGCAAGCAGAATATACACACCAAAGGCACAGGTGAAAGTAAGAAATAACGCACCTGGGGTCCTTGCAATAACAGTGTATATAAAATAAGTTTACGAAATGGACGGTATACCGGTAACCTCAAGTGTAAGAAGAAGAGAGGAAGAGTAATAATAAACATGCTCAGAGACATGAATCAAACTCAACTAATCATACCAACCTCATACTTATCCATAATAGAGAACAATTCTGTAAGTAAAAAGCAAAAGTCTACCTGCAGTCCCCCGGCCGCCCATACAACCGAGGAACACAAACAAGTGAAAACAAACCCTCCGGCATCCCATACTACCGGAGCATACAATCAGCAAACAGCAAACAAGGGTGGAACCTCGAGCCATGAATGATATGATGCATGAAGATCTCAAGTGCCATAGTATCTCTGTATGTACCTCCTCCGGCGCCGATCCGGCCCAGCAGGTAGGTTCCATGGAAGGACTCTGCCCGTATACCTCTACTCCCCCGTATACCCCTCTTCCGGAACACGCAGCCCGTAGCTCCTGGCCCGGATAGCAAGGTCCATGGAGGTCCCAGACCCCATACTCAAACTCAGTATCAGAACATGTATCAAGATAGAGACCCAGTCTCGATATCAAGATAGAGACCCAGTCTCGAATATGCATGCCCAAACCCTGTCCAGGACTAAAAATAGTAGGAAAATATCTCAAAAACCCCTCCAAGGGTGCCCGGGCGTAGCCGGGTCTAAACAGTAAAAAGTCATCTCAGGTGCTCGGTCCGACCGAGGCTAAAAATCATCTCAAATAACAAGAAAACTCAACTAGAACCCCGGCCCTGCCGAGTCTAGCGATAATCATAAAACTGATGATTTTAAACATAATTTTACTTTCTTGCCCAAAAATCTCCACAAGTGAAATCAACCATTTCCAAATCATTTCCATCAAAAACGGGCCCCCCGGGCCATGCAAGGTTTAGAAAACAGTGCCAGTAGGCCCGAAGCCAAAACCACAGTAAAACATGGATAAAACCTCTTTATATGCATGGAAATGGTATGATCACACACAATAGCTGCCCCGCAGCTCACAATCAACCTATCGACCCTGCACAGGCCCACAGCTACTCAGCAAGCATAACCAGCCTAGAAGGATAATTCTATGCCCGGGACTCGCGGACATTCCCAAATTCCCACCTTCTATGTTCCAGAGTCAATAAGGCCTCACAGGACCACAAGGGTAAATAAAATATATCGGCAAATACTACAAGCAACGGAGGAATAAAAATAGGCGGACATGAATAAAGCGGTCAAGGTCTGTGGTACCAACCTAATAAACCAACCCAAGGATGCCCATTAATACAATTTTATTTTATATATACGGAGTCTAGGGAAAATAAACCGTAACCTACCTGTCGTCCGACGACAAGCTGCTAGAACAACGATGTCCAAGCTCGAACCACTCCAAGAAAATCCAAAACTAAATCGGAATCGGATTTGGGATGGAATAACTTGACGTAGATAATTGATTTACTTTATCAAATATATTTTTCTCACAACAAAACCTCTCACGTGAATGAATATTTAAGAATGTGCAAATGTTTGTAGAGAAATTGGTTGCCAACGAACAGCAAATGGGTAACAATTACAGTTATATTTATGCTAAGTATTAACCAATGCTTACTACACCTTACTTAAGGTGTCCACTTGACATGTGGCAGCCCCTCATTATTGAGAGGTTGCTGCACTCTCTCCTCCACTTCCACGTGGAGGTGGAGGTGGCAACCAATCTCACCCCGCTAAGTATAAACTCGGGTATTGCGTAAATTCGTGGTAAAATAAATATAATACTTTAAATATACCATAATTAATAGAAAATCATTTCCAATAAAACCTACTATATTATAATAATAAATTTTAACATAACTAAATTTACTATCTCCGTTAAAATATTACGGAGTATAAAAACCTTATAAAATAAATACATATACACTTATATCGTATCAAAAATATTTTCCATAAACCTTTAAAATATTTTTAAAAGGCAATAATAATATAATTTTTTCCCAATTCAACTTTTAAATAACGTATTTTCAAATACACGCCCGAGGCTAATAAAATTCTCAAGTTTAGGCTCGTAACTCGCCAACGCACGATTTTGATACTCAAGAATTCTCTCGGGATCCTTCCTTATGTTTTATTACTGTTTCGGAACTGAAATGGCATTTTAAAACGTGACGTCGAGGCTTAAATCGCGTTTAACCCGACCCGGTTTGCGACCCGGTTCGCAACCCGTTTTCTGCCAGACAGTCTGCGGTAAAACAGTCATAACTCTTTACTTCGAGATCGGTTGGACGTGAGGTTTTATGCGTTGGAAACTAGACTCGTAGACCTTCGATTTGGTATCTTGGGGGACTTCTAACTCTTTATATATTGGGAGAAAAGCCTCGAGACATTTGACTCAAAGTTCAGAAAATTTGTTAACGAACTTACGATATCTTTTGTCGATTTGCTTGACTTCAAAACTTAAACGTGGAAATGACCGGAAGGGTCATTACATCATCCACTACTAAAAAGGGTCGTCCTCGAAAGTCAAGGTCAAGGGGTACCTGAAGGCTAAAATAGTTGCGGATACTGATCCCGCATATCTCTTTCGGTCTCCCAGGTAGCCTCCTCGACTGGACGGTGCCTCCACTGAACCTTAACAACCGGGATCTCTCGAGACCTCAATCTCCTGACATCTCTGGCAAAAATAGCTGACGGCTCCTCAACAAAGGCTAAACCCTCATCCGACTGAACTGAATCCCACTGCAACACATGAGACTCATCTGGGATATACCGACGCAGCATCGAAACATGAAACACATGATGTATAGCCGAAAACATCGGAGGTAAGGCTAACTGATAGGCAACGCTACCAACCCTCTGCAGAATCTCAAACGGCCCAATGTACCTGGGGCTAAGCTTGCCCCGCCTACCAAATCTCATCACGCCTTTCATGGGCGATACCCGGAGAAACACCAAGTCACCGACACTAAATTCCAAGGCACGAAGCCTACGATCAGCATAACTCTTCTGCCTGCTCTGAGCTGCCCGAAGTCTGTCCTGAATCACTCGGACTCGGTCTAAGGAATCTCGAAGCAAATCTGTGCTCTGTGGCCCAGCACTAAAACCATCAAACCAACCTACCGGTGATCTGCAACGCCTGCCATACAAAGCCTCAAAAGGTGCCATGCCGATACTCGAATGGAAGCTGTTATTATAAGCAAACTCTGCCAAGGGAACAAACTGATCCCATGAACCTCCAAAGTCAAGAACACAGGCTCGAAGCATGTCCTCCAAAATCTGAATGGTCCTCTCAGACTGGCCATCTGTCTGAGGGTGGAAAGCGGTACTAAGATGAACCTCTGTACCCAAATCTCGCTGAATAGCCCTCCAGAACTGAGATGTGAACTGAGTGCCGCGGTCTGAAATAATAGAAGCTGGGACCCCATGCAACCGAACAATCTCACGAAGGTAGATCTGAGCTAACCTCTCTGCACCATAAGAAGTCTGAACCGGCAAGAAATGTGCTGACTTAGTCAGCCTATCAACAATCACCCATATGGAATCAAACCCATGAGAAGTACGAGGCAAACCAACACGAAGTCCATAGTAATCCCTTCCCACTTCCATTCAGGAATGGGAAGTCGCTGCATCAACCACCAGGTCTCATATGCTCGAACTTAACCTGCTGACAGTTCAAGCACCGAGATACAAACTCCGCTATATCCCGCTTCATACCACTCCACCAGTAAAGCTGCCTCAAGTCTCTATACATCTTCGCTGTTGCCAGCGGTGATGGAGTATCTAGTACATGGTGCCTCACGAAGTATCAACTGAATCAAATCACTAACCCTCGGAACACAAAGGCGACTATCAAACCTCAGAACCCCATCTGAATCTAGAGTAGCCCGACTGGCCTCACCCTGAACAACCCGATCACGAAGGTCACACAACTGCTAATCCTCAAATTGACGGCCCTGAATCTGATCAATCAAAGTAGAACGAACCTCAACACTGGCGAGAACTCTGCTATGATCCGACAAGTCAAGCCTAACCAGACGGTTGGCCAAGGACTGAATGGCCAAGGCCAACGGTCGCTCTGAAACTGAAAGAGAAGCTAGGCTACCCATACTCACTGTCTTCCGACTCAAGGCATCCGCTACCACGTTTGCCTTTCCCGGATGATACAGAATAGTGAAGTCATAGTCCTTCAGTAACTCGACCCATCTCCTCTGCCTCGAGTTCAACTCCCGCTGACTCGTGATATACTGAAGACTACGGTGATCGGTGAAGATATCACAGTGAACTCCATATAAATAATGCCTCCATATCTTGAGCGCGAAAACTACCGCCGCCAACTCTAAGTCATGAGTGGGGTAGTTGCGCTCGTGAACCTTCAGCTGCCTCGATGCATATGCTATTACTCAACCCTGCTGCATCAACACACAACCAAGACCAACCCCAGAAGCATCACAATACACGGAGAAGCTCTGACCCTCAACCGGCAAAGTCAAAACTGGAGCTGAAGTCAACAAGGCCTTAAGCCTCTGGAAGCTATCCTCACACTGATCCGACCACTGAAATGGGACATCCTTCCTAGTCAGTATAGTCAAGGGTGCTGCTATGGAAGAAAACCCCTCAACGAACCGTCTGTAGTAACCTGCTAACCCAATAAAGCTGCGAACCTCAGTAACAGTCATAGGTCTAGGCCACTCACAAACCGCTGAAATCTTTCCCGGATCAACCCTAATCCCATCCTTAGACACCACGTGCCCTAGGAATGCAACTGACTCAAGCCAAAACTCGCACTTTGAGAACTTGGCATAAAGCCGATGATCTCTCAAAGTCTGGAGTATAACCCTCAAGTGCTGCTCATGCTCATCTCTACTACGCGAGTATACCAAGATGTCGTCTATAAAAACTATCACGAATGAGTCCAAATACGAGCCAAGAACCATGTGCATCAAATTCATAAAGGTTTTGGGGGCATTAGTCAACCCAAAAGACATCACCAGGAACTCATAATGGCCATAACGTGTCCTGAATGGCTGTCTTAGGGATGTCCTCCGCCCTAATCCCTCACTGATGGTAACCGGACCTCAAATCAATTTTCGAAAACACAACTGAACCCTGAAGCTGGTCAAACAAATCATCAATCCTTGGCAACGGATACCTATTCCTCACTGTCACCCTATTCAGCTGCCGATAATCAATACACATGCGCATCGACCCATCCTTCTTCTTCACGAAGAGAACAGGAGCACCCCAAGGTGACACACTAGGTCTAATAAACCCGTTAGCTAACAGATCCTGGAGCTGCTCCTTAAGCTCCCTCAACTCAGCAGGAGCCATACGGTAAGGGGGAATAGAAATGGGCCTAGTACCCGGCTCCAACTCAATAGCAAAATCAATATCTCTCTCAGGTGGAAGGCCTGGCAGGTCGGTATGGGCGGGACACCGAGGAAAGTCTCTATCCAGCAGGAACAGACTCAGGAGAAAGTTGGGGTCAAGCACTAACATCTCGATCATAATGCCTAGATAAGCTAACACGTCCACGGGCAATCAACTTCCTAGCTCAGAAGACAAGAGATGATCCCAGATGGTGCCATGGCTAACAGTAACCTGCCAACACAAACCGGGATACACCGGGCACAGCTATGGTAATGGTCTGCATAACAATCCAAAAACGCACACGGTGAGGGGATAACCATGTCATGGCCCAAGTATCACATGCAAAATCTAGATATCCAGAATCTCAAAGTCACCCCAAGTCTCTGAATCACCAATAGATAACATACAGGATCTCACAATCCGATCCACTACTAAAGAATCTCCTACTGGGGTCGAAACAGAAACAGGACAGATAATGGCTCACTAGCCAACCCCAAACAAGGCACAAAGTAGGCAGATACATAGGAACAAGTGGATCCAGGATCAAATAAAGCCATAGCAGACTGATGGCACACATAAATCGTACCTGTAATCACAGCATCTGAGGCCTCTGCCTCTGGTCTCCTAGGGACCGCATAAAACTGACGACGACCTCCACCTGCCCGACCGCCATCCCTACCACCTGCTCTACCGCGTGGCGCACCACCTCTAATATGACGACCACCCCCTCTAGCCGGGGGATGAACTGCCCGTAAAGGCTCAGCTAACTGAACTGTACCCTGCTGAGGGCAATCTTTAGCAAAATGACCCATCGCACCACAAGTAAAACAAGCCCCTGACGGCCTACTCAGTCGAGATGAACCCGCAAATCCCGAATGACCACCACGACCTGATGCCCCAGAAACTGTACCCCTCGAAGACTGGCCGCTATAGCCCTGATGGCTTCCCTGACCCTGCTTGAACTGGGTACTACCAAAAGTCTGAAGGGAAGACTGAACCGGTCGGCTGGACTGACCCTGGTACTGCTGTGGCTAATAACCCCGGCTCCACTGGCCAGGACCTCTACCGCCATATCTGGAACCACTATAGACACCCTGATGTCGAGGCCTCTTATCTCTAGACCCCTGATCATGTCGATGTAAGTCCTCCACAGTGCGGGCATAGTCTACAATGGCCTGGAATGACCGACCACTGGCAATCAATATCTCAGCTGGCTGCCTGATCTCTGGCCTCAAACCCCATACAAATTTGCGAATCCTATCAGCCTCAGTAGGAATGATCATAGCTCCGAACGGTGCTAGCTGATGGAAACGGGTCTCATACTCCGAGATAGTCGTAGATCCCTGCATAAGATGAGTAAACTGCTCCCTGCGACGCTCCCGATCACTCTGGGGTAGGAACTTGGCCATAAAGGCCTCATAAAACTCAGACCAGGTCAAAGGAGGTGACGACAGTGGTCTACAAGCAACCTGAGCCCTCCACCATAACTTCGCTGGGCCCTCCAACTGATAGGTAGTATAACCAACCCCGTGAGCCCTCGCAATAACACCCAGATGAAATGCAACTAATCTCCTCAGCAGGTGGTAATAAATCAATGTGGATCCTGTCCAGAAGTAACGCCGCAAATCTTTCGGGGTGCTAAACCTCAATAATATGCACCAACAGCCTTCTGCTGCTGTCTCTGTCATAAACTGGGCGAGGAGCAAGAGGCTGTGCAACAGATGGAACCGGAATGACCTCCGCACGGGGAGCCATAGTAGCAGGCTGCGCTCCTGAGCTCTGTGCACCCAGGGCTGCCCCCTGAGCGAATGTCTGCGCTACCTCTGCAGGCCGCTCTCCAATCACACCCAAAAGCTGCAATAGTAATCCCCGAATATCTGGAGACGGAGCTGTGGGTGGAGCTGGCACAGAAGTGGGCACTGGAGCTGGCGGTACCTGGGCTGCCCCCTGAACCACATGCTGCTCGGGCTCTATCTCCACGCTAGCAGCTCTAGCAGGTGCCACTGTTCGAGGGCGTCCTCGACCCCTAGCTGGAGTGGGAGGCTCATCCTCGCGTGCTGCCGATGATCTCGTACGAACCATCTGCGGAAGAATGAAATAGAACAAATGAGATCTCTAGAAACTTCAAGGGTACAACGCACGACACAGAAGCAATGAAAGAGTTAAATTTCCTAAAATGCCACTGTAGCCTCCCGAAGATTGAGTACGGACGTCTCCGCCCCGATCCGCAGGACTCTACTAGACATTGGCTCCTATACCAATGACACCGGTGAACCTAGCTCTGATACCAAGTTGTCACGACCCGATTTCTTGGTCATGATGGCACCTACAACCCCCGGTAGGTGAACCAATCCCTGTAGCCCAGAACAGTTAGTAATGGGCTACTATCTAACAAATAAGAGAACAAGACGAATAAAATAGATAACAGGTAAATAAATATATACACATGCGGAAACTAAACCAAACCCCAAGACCTGGTATCATAGTACAGAGCCATACTACATACATGGAGTACAAGTAAACCAAAACTATATATACAGATGTCTCTGAATGGAAATAGAGTACATGAAGCAAAAGATAAACTAAAGCTAAGCTCCGATTGCCAAGAGCTCACCCTCAGCCTGAAGTAGTCTCCAACAGATCTCCAAGCACGAATCACAACGATCTAGCGGCGATGGCCCGCGCTAGGATCTGCACCCAAAGATGCAGGGGTAGGGGTGAGCACCAAATGCGAAGCATAAGGTACCCAGTAGGTATCATAGGCCGACTGGGCACATATAAGATAAAACGCAGTAATAGACAGAATAGAAGCAAGTAGTCACAGAAATCAACGAAAGGTACACAGGAACTAGCCCAGAGGGAAATCAACAGAACCACAGATGAGGCTAGTAAGCAGAATATACACACCAAAGGCACAGGTGAAAGTAAGAATCAACGCACCTGGGATCCTTGCAACAACATGTATACAAAATAAGTTTACAGAATGGACGGTATACCGGTAACCTCAAGTGTAAGAAGAAGAGAGAAAGAGTAATAATAGGCATGCTCAAAACATGAATCAACCCAACTAATCATAACAATCTCAAATCCAGAAACTAACAGTCTAGCAGTAACCAATCTCATACTCATCCCTAATAGAGAACAACTCTGTAAGTAAAATAGCAAACGTCTACCTACAGTCCCCCGGCCGCCCATACAACCGAGGAACACAAACAAGTGAAAACAAACCCTCCGGCATCCCATACTACCGGAGCGTACAATCAGCAAACAGCAAACAAGGGTGTAACCTCGAACCATGAATGATATGATGCATGAAGATCTCAAGTGCCATAGTATCTCTGTATGTACCTCCTCCGGCGCCGATCCGGCCCAGCAGGTAGGTTCCATGGAAGGACTCTGCCCGTATACCTCTACTCCACCGTATACCCCTCCTCCGGCACACGCAGCCCGTAGCCCCTGGCCGGATAGCAAGGTCCATGGAGGTCCCAGACCCCATACCAGAAACTCAGTATCAGAACATGTATCAAGATAGAGACCAGTCTGCGATATCAAGAATAGAGACCAGTCTTCGAATATGCATGCCCAGACCCTGTCCAGGACTAAAAATAGTAGGAAAATATGCTCAAAACCCCTCCAAGGGTGACCCGGCGTTCACGGTCCTAAAACAGTAAAAAAGTCACTCAAGGTGCTCGGTCCGACCGAGGCTAAAAATCATCTCAAGTAACAAGAAAACTCAACTAGCACCCCGGCCCTGCCGAGTCTAGCGAGCCCTCCGGCCCTGCCGAGTCTAGTGATAATCGTAAAACTGATGATTTTAAACCACAAGTGAAATCAACCATTTCCAAATCATTTCCATCAAAAAACGGACCCCCCGGGCCATGCAAGGTTTAGAAAACAGTGCCAGTAGGCCCGAAGCCAAAACCACTGTAAAACATCGATAAAACCTCTTTATATGCATGGAAATGATATGATCACACACAACAATAGCTGCCCAACAGCTTACAATCAATCTACCGACCCTGCACAGGCCCACAGCTACTCAGCAAGCATAACCATAACCAGCCTAGAAGTATAATTCTATGCCCGGGACTCGCGGACATTCCCAAAATCCCACCTTCTATGTTCCAGAGTCAACAAGGCCTCGCAGGACCACAAGGGTAAATAAAATATATCCGCAAATACTACAAACAACGGAGGAAAAAAAATAGGCGGACATGAATAAAGCGGTCAAGGTCTGTGGTACCAACCTAATAAACCAACCCAAGGATGCCCATTAATACAATTTTATTCTATATATGCGGAGTCTAGGGAAATTAAATCGTAACCTACCTGTCGTCCGATGACAAGCTGCTGGAACAACGATGTCCAAGCTCGAACCACTCCGAGAAAACCCAAAACTAAATCGGAATCGGAATCGGATTTGGAATGGAACAACTTAACGTAGATAATTGATTTTCTTTCGGTAACCGAATAAATCATCAAAATGATTTTTCTCCACAACCTCTCCAATCATAAGTATAGTAATTAAACAATGAAGAATTGGTCTATGTTTCAGTAACTATTTGAAATTGGAAAGTAATACTCATAATGGACAATTTAATATAATTGAATGACAAGCTTTCTAGTGACGCCACCATTCCACTTGCTGTATGCTGTGTTAGCCCCTCCACTTCCACGTGGAGGTGGAGGTGGCAACCAATTTCCCTCCGTTAGGTATATATTCGGGTATTGCATAAATTCGTGGTAAAATAAATATAGTATTTTAAATATACCATAATTATTAGAAAATCATTTTCAATAAAACCTACTATATTATAATAATAATTTTCAACATAACTAATTTTACTATCTCCGTTAAAATATTACGGAGTATAAAAACCTTATAAAATAAATACATATATACTTATATCGTATCAAAGATATTTTTCATAAACCTTTAAAATATTTTGGAAAGGAAATAACAATATAATTTTTACCAATTTCAACTTTTAAATAACGTATTTTCAAATACACGCACGATGCTAATAAGGTTCTTAAGTTTAGGCTCGTAATTCGCCTACGCACGATTTCGATATTCAAGAATTCTCTCGGGATCCTCCCTTATGTTTTATCACTGTTTCGGAACTGAAATGGCATTTTAAAATGTGAAGTCGAGGCTTAAATCGCGTTTAACCCGACCCGGTTCGCGACCCGATTCGCAACCCGTTTTCTACCAGACAGTCCGCGGTAAAACAGTCATAACTCTTTGCTCCGAGATTATTTGGACATGAGGTTTTATGCGTTGGAAACTAGACTCGTAGACCTTCGATTTGGTATTTCGGGTGACTTCTAACTCTTTATATATTGGGAGAAAAGTCCCAATACATTTGACCCAAAGTTCAGAAAATTTGTTAAAGGTCTTACGATATCTTTTGTCGATTTGCTTGACTTCAAACTTAAACGTGGGAATGACCGGAAGGGTCATTACAAAAATCATATAAAATGTCATGTTGATGAGCCTTTGATCTATATCATATGAAAATACTATTAGTGTGCCTTTTTTGCTAAATCATATAAAAATATTGATGGTGAGCCTTGTGCTCTAAACTTTATATAAACAATCATGAGTTTGGATTTTTAAGACCAAAAACATTCCTTTTCAAACATATCAAAAACTTGTCACATGAACTTGTAATAATTCATGTGATAGATTTCATAAGCATGAAATAGATTTCATAAAAACATGAGATAGATTTCATAAAAATATGAGATGAATTCAATAAACATGAGATAGTTTAATTTCTGATATTCTACTACATTTATGGAGGATTTGAGGAACTTTCATCAAAAGATAAAAAGGGAACTAACAACTGAGGATCTCGAATCAAAACCTTAGGCATTCGTAGATGAACTAAAATCATAAGAACATGCTTGTGGGGAAGAAAAAGGTTCTCACACCTGAGGTTAGACTTATATATCTTGAAAGATGCTAAAACTTTGGGGAAGAACCTAAGAGATTTCTTTTCAAGAGCTTTGAGCATTGCTTTCTTGAAACCTTTATGGTTTGAGTTAAGGAGGGTGGAAAGAAATTATATGGATGAACTCTAAGTGTTCTTTATTGATAATAAAAGTTTTAAGTTGTGGAATTAAAGTATATAATAGTAGTAGAACAAAAATACCCTTAATAGAACAAAGTGAAAAAAATTCTATCGGGATATCTTCAGTGCATCGCGCTGCCTATAGCACTGGCATGGGCAATGCACCACAGTGGTCAAGGCATTGGCCCCTGCAGAAACCAACTCTCTCAAGTTTGTCCTACACTGAGGCGCACTGGCCTGTCAGTGCAGCGCATTGACCTTTGTGTCTGCGCAAAATTTTGTCTAATTCATGAAACTCATTTCTAATGGATCCTAGGGTCAAATAACTTGATTCCTAAGTTCTAACATATGTATGGGATAACTTAACACATGTCTCGAGATGCGAGGTTCTACACAAAATTTGACTCTGCTTGATTTGATTAAAACTCGATCAAAGCTTGGTTCGATCAAGCTTGAGCTCGATTGAGCCAACTCAGCTCAGCTCGATTGAGTCACTTTAGTCATAATGACTATCATTAAATTAAAATTTATCCATTAAACTTAATTTAGTTAGCAATATATTAATTCAATAATTAAGTTCAATATTAAGCTAACCTCATTTGACTTTGAGTTCTAAATTAAACTAATAATGTATATTATTCAATCGCAGTTGAATGCAATAATGCTTATATTTTTCTTAATCAACCACTTTATTATGAATTTAATTATTTTTAATGACAAAACACTACGTGAAATTAAATATTAAAAAGTTAATTTGAACTCGATTAAATTTGATTCGGTTGATCTCGGCTCAACTCAACGCTCAGGCTGCTTCAAATCTAATGGTTCAAAGTTTGAAGTGAAATGTCAAGTTTCTCACAAAACAACTTTTGAATTAAAGGAAAAACAAAAATAAAATCAAAATGATGAGAAAGGATCAGGAAAAAGGGAGAAAGATAATTCAGTTTAACTGAGTCTTAACACTATATTCTTTTGGCATGTGGCAGCAGAGCATAATCTTATTTTCAGATACCAAATTTGAATGTGGTTGGTCAATGAATGCGGGACTACTAAGCCAATCATACGACATTAATGTGGCCTACAACCTGGAATTTCAAGGCCTCACAGCCAACGTGATTCCGCAACGTGCATGTAGTGCTTATTATCTGCACACATATCATGGTGTGCCTATTTTTTTTCAGTATCCAAATTTCTCTTTTAAAATAAAAAGAAATTAAAATTCATGTTAAGCTCTTCAAATCAGTAAAAAGATTTAATTTTTGATATAAAATTCTTTATAAAAAAATATTTAATTTCTGACAAAATACTCAAATATAACAAATGCCGGTAAAATCTATGAAGTAGATTTATATTATTTTATGAAAGTGTAATGTGGAATAAGAATGTACATTTTAGTAATACCACAGTAAAAACACTTTAAAAAATAATACTCCTTACGTAAAGATAGATTTAAAATTTGAAGTTTATGGTTTTTAAAATAATTTTAATTTAATTTATAATGATAATCAATTAATAATTAAATATTTATAAATTTAATAAAAATTTTAATACATATATAGAATATGAATAAAAGCTATTGAATTCGTGATATCCCATATGTAAAGTAGTTTTGAATTCCCGTATTCTCTCGTGGATGATCTCTCGTGGTCATGTCTGCATAACAATTTATGTACTTCATATTATGCGGCATAATTATTTTTGAATCGGTAAAAAGACTTTTCTATATATATATATATATATTATATATATATATATATATATATATATATAATATATATAATATATATATATATATATATATATATATATATATTATGCAGTTTAACAAATGTTTAAGTTCTATTTAAAACTGGAAGTATTATATTACGAATTTAAATAAATAGTTTGAATCATACTTTGAGTTACATATATATAAAATGATACATAAAAAATATTCTGATTCATTTTTTTCAACGTTCATCACATAACATCTTTAAAATGTTATTCAATAATAAATAATTTATATACTGTTATTCTTTATAATTATAACATAGCTGATGCTTAAGCTGAACAATAAGTGTATCTTTTTAAGTTACACTCATAAGTCATAACATAACTAGGTTGATTGTCAATATATTTGTAAAGTTTGTCTCATTAGGAAATAATCAATCAGTCAATTAAAGAGGATAAATGTTAATATAATTTTTTGATGAGCGTCTCATGATGGGGACAGTCGATTTCCAGAATAGTATTTTCAGTAATATTATATGCAAAGGCCTCACTAGCTTGTAATTATAAATTGACGTGAACTTAATATTTTTCCCCATATTTTATATATAGAATAAAATATTTATTAATATTTATAGATATTTAATTATAAATTTAATTATCTCTTATATAAATTTAAAATTATAATAAAAAATCATTAGTCTTAAATTTTAAATTCACATTATATGATAATCTAAAATTAAAATATTAAAGACTGATCTATTGCTAAAGATCTTGAATAAATTAAATATTAATAACTTCACAGAGGTAACAAACTTTGATTTATCCCAAGGAAATTGATAGGACTTCTCTCTCTCCACCTATTCAATAAAGAAATTTCACACATGAACTCTTCTAGGGATAGTCAATAGTTCTTAATCAAATCTTTAATTATTAATTAATTAACAATGTAGTGACGTGACGCATGATATAGAGGTGAAAGTGAAGATTGATGCATTAGTCATACTCAAGAAAGAAAGCTTCAAGTATTTTGGGTCCATAATTCAAGGAGATGGGGTGATGATGATGATATCACACACCGTATTGGAGCAAAATCATTTAAATGGAGGCTCGCTTTTGGGGTACTATGCGTTAAGAATGTATTGCCAAGACTTAAAGATAAGCTCTTTAGAGTGGTGGTTTGTAACGACGGAGTCCGTCATTACGGATAGATCTTTTGTGCCAAGTGTCGGGTTAGAAAACTTCTGGGTTTGGGAGTTAGAATTTTTGAGCTAGGCTAGTCTCGGACGATTTCTGAGCGAGGTATGGACTAGGTCAATCCGGGTGAGGATTGGGTGACGAGTCTTGTGTTGAACTATTTTCCCCCTTAGCTAAGATGTTAAGGAGTCCGGAAGACTTTTTGGCAATGAATTCGGGTAAGTAGAACTCTCAGTATTAAGATTGACGTAAAGAGGCTATTTTGAAATGTCAGAATTTAAGATGTGTTATAAAATGGATCTTTTTGGGGATTTCCCGAGATTTTGTCCCATGTCAATTCTGTGAAATAAACTTGATTATTGCTTATTGGTTTTACAAGGGTATTTTATGTTCATTTAAGTATTTATTGTTAATTTGTGTGATACTAATGGTTGGCTCGGGTACCACGCCTGGTACGAGTTCTATATTAGTTAGCTCGGGTACCACGCTTGGTACAGGTTCTATATCGGTTAGCTCGGGTACCACGCCTAGTACGGGTTTAATTTGCATTGTTGATTGTGTTTGTCAAAAGTTTCATGAGTGGACCGGGTTAATTACTGAATTTGTAATATTGTATGTTGGTCCTTGAGAGGACGGATCGTTACACTTAATTATGGGGATGGTCATGTGATGGACCGGGTACTGCATGTTAACACTAGATATTGGTCTAGGGATCCTTAGCTGGTCCGGGTAATGTGTTAAAAGGATAAGTGTCATGATTATTGTTTACTGTTAGATGATTGTTGAACCTGTTTCATGTGGCTGATGAGTTAGAAGGCAGGCTGAGAGCCTGGAATAATCGTACTGTTGTTGCTACATGTTTATGCTACTCTACTTAGTTTTGGTTTATTGCATCTATATTATTTGATGGAGCTGGCCGATGATCCTACCATTACACGGTGGTTGTATAGTGATTCTACACTTGTTTTTGTTTTTATGAGTACAGGAAAACTTCCGATGGCTCCTCCACGACCTCAGATCTAGTCCTAACGATTCCAAACTTCAAGGGTGAGATATTTCTATCGGGCTACCTTGTTCTCTTCCAGTAAGTTATGGTCCAATTGTTCCGGACTAAACCTTTTATTTTCTTTTGGGGTTGCATCCCCATTCTAGACTTTTGGTAGAATGTTTTGGTACGATGACCTTCAAATTCTAGGGGTAGTTTTTCGCAGGTTCTTGTTTAGTATTATTTTTGAATAAGGCTAGTTTATTTTAATGCATCTGGTTTTAAGCTTTTAGACTTACTATGTGTTTATCGGGTTATTGGTTCACTCACCCGGGGGTTTCGAGTGGGTGCTACTCAGTGTGGGTTGGATCGTGACAAAGATGGTATCAGAGCCCTAGGTTCGTTGATCTCATTGTACCAAAACGGGTCTAGTAGAGTCTTGCAGAATGGTACAGAGACGTCTGAACTTTTCTTCGAGAGGCTATAGGACTTTAGGAAACTATCTATTCTTTCTTCTCTCGTGCTATAACTCGATTCCAATTGGTATCTAGTGATACAAATTGGTATCTAACTTCTTTCACTCTTTTGTCTGCGGATGGTTAACACGAGCGAGAGCAGCGGTTTCACCAGCATCCAGAGGGATAGAAAGGGGCAGGGGCAGAGGCAGGGGCAGGGGAAGAGGCAAAGGCAGAGGTAGAGGAAGAGCAACACCCGCTGGGGGTGAAGCTCAGGCAACTGCTAGACTAAGAGAGGCGACCCTTCCCCCACCCTAGGATCAAGTTGAGGAGGAAGTTAAGGTTGTTTTTAAGGAGGGCACGGAACAGGAGGAGGCAGCACCGGCTGGAGGTACAGGTCTTCCCCCTATAATGCATGAGGAATTTCAGCAAGTGTGGACTTTTGTGAGTAGGCTGGTAGGTGCTGGAACCACCCCCATGGGTACTGTAGATCAGGTTCCAGGCACCCAGCCAGCAGTTGCAGCAGCTCCTAGAATGGATACGGCATCGGGTACTGATGACTTTCTCCGTCTGATGCTAGGTCCTATTATGATTGAAAATGAACATGAGATGCTGACTAAGTTCTTGAAACTGAAACCTCCTACATTTCAGGGCACTGAGAAAGAGGATGCATATGAGTTTATTCTAGACTACTATGAGAGGCTGCATAAGCTGGGCATTGTGCAGCAGCATAGGGAAGAGTTCGTAACCTTTCAGCTTCATGGTGATGCCAACTAGTGGTGGAGGTCTCATGTAGAGTGTCGGCCATCAGCTTTGCCTCCGCTGACCTGGACACAATTCCATTCTTTCTTAGAGAAGTATGTGCCCCACACCTTGAGGGATCATAAAAAGGATGAGTTTCTAGCTCTTGAGCAGGGTAACATGTCAGTTTCAGCGTATGAGGCCAAATTTCATGCCTTGTCCCATTTTGCTAGTCAGCTTCTGGGTATGGAAGAGGAGAGGATTCATCTATTTGTGAAGGGAATGAATACTGAGTTTCAGGTGTTGTCTGTGCATATGACCTCAACAAGAAAAAGTTTTAATGAGGTGACAGATTATGTAAGAAAATTAGAGGGGGTCAGGCAGGTTGGGCAGGCTAAGGTGTTAGCCAAGAAGTCCTGAAATAAAGGTAATTATAGTGGTTAATACTCTAGGGGTCACAGCCAGCAGGTGTATTCTGCCTGTCCTATTCAGTCAGCCTTGCTAGCTTCTACAGGTGGTCATCCGGGAGCTAGTCAGTTTTCAACTCCTAGAGGCCAGAGGGCTTTTAATACTTCTACTAGCAGACCTACTCTTGACCGCGGATGCTTTCATTGTGGTGATCCGAGTCACTTCAAGAGGGAGTGCCCTCACAGTGTCACTATCCAATTTCTCAGGTCATAATGGCACCTACAACCCCCAGTAGGCGAACCAATTCCCGTAGCCCAGAAGGGTTAGTAATGGGCTACTACCTAACCAAAATGCACCAGCAAGCAGAAATAAGCAAAAGCAGAATGTAAAGGTAGACAAAGCGGAAGCAAAACTCAAATATAAATAATTAAAGGAAACTACACCAACCCCAAGACTTGGTATCAATAGTACAGAAGCTTCTAATAGAATACAAGTGCTAGAAGTAACAAAATACAACACAAATTTGCTTTCGAAAGTAAAAGGAGCAACAATACAACAGATGAGATGTAGATAAGCCCCGACCGTCAGGCACTCACCCTAGTCTCGAAGATCCAAAACCTGCACGAGTTCCCAACACGATCAACTGTGAAAGCTCAGCTAATATCTGCACAAAAAAGTGTTGTTTAGTATGAGCAACAAAACAACGGGTACTCAGTAGGCATCATCGGCCGATTGAGCGCATATAAGATATAAAAGCAGTAAGTAACAGATAGCAAGAAAGCAGTCACTGAAGCAATAAACAAGGCACAAGGAGCTAGTACAAATCATCCATAATCAAGAGCTACAAGTAACACATGCTAGCAAAGAGATACAATTACACAGAATCACAGGTGAAGGAAAGGAGAACGCACCTGGAGTCCTTGCACAACAATATAAGTAAGTAGAGAGAGAGTTGAGAAAATGGCGGTATACTGGTAACCTCAAATAAAAGGAAAATACGAAGAGCAGGCTAACATATTCAAAATGGAATCAACAAGTATAAGAAAATCATAACATCAATCCAATCACATGATAGCATAACCAGGGAATCACCTCACAAGTACCACCCTAGGATGAAATAACTAGACCACAATAACTGAGAGATACCACTCATCTTCCCACAAGAATAGAACCAAAGTCTCAAACTCTGCTCAGAAGGCCACACAAAAGTGCCTCAATAAGATAGGACTCCCTAGCCCACTCAATAATCAGACATCCCACAACCAAAGCCTTAACAGGTTAACCATCACTAATCCTTCACTAACCGAGTGCCAAGACAAGCTCTAAATAAATACAGGAGTAAATATAGTCTACCTACAGTCCCAACGGCCGCCAATACAATCGAGGAACACAATCAAGTGAAAACAAACCCTCTGGCCGCCCATACAACCGGAGCGTACATTGAACACATAGCAAACAAGGGTGGAATCAATGCATGAGATGATATGATGTGACAGTAACCGGTATGTTCCCCCTCTAGTACCCCGCGGGTCCGTATAGAGGCAGGACCCATGGAAGTCTCTTTCCCATGTACCTCTCATCCGCCGTACACCCCTACTCCTGACATGCTGCGTCGGCCCATAGCCTGTGGACCAGGAACGACAGAGGTCCATGGAGGTCTACCTCTTGACCACATACAAAAACTCAGTATCAAGACATGTCATTCGGAAGAAAGTCCGGGATTAAGATAGAGACCCAGTCTCGAATATGCATGCCCAGACCTTGTCCAGGACTAAAGTAGTAGAAAATGCCTCAAAAACCCCTCCAAGGGTGCCCGGGCGTAACCGAGTCTAAAACTGTAGTAAATCAAGTCTAGTGCTCCGCCCTGCAGAGACTAGTATCAGTAATAAAATCAAGTCTGGTGCTCTGCCCCGCAGAGACTAGTATCAGTAATAAAATCAAGTCTGGTGCTCTGCCCCACAGAGACTAGTATCAGTAATAAAATCAGGTCTGGTGCTCCCCACAGAGACTAATACCAGTAATAAAATTAGTGTAAAAATATCCAAAAATCCCCTTTTCTATCATCAACAGTACCAAAAATGGGCCCCCGGGGTCATGCAAATTTAAAAAAACTATCAGTAGTGGCTCGATGCCAAAACTGTAGTAAAATATGCATGGAAAAACCTTTTTCATGGATGATATGCTCGTACACAAATATAAAAGTAGCCCAATGGCTCACAACAACTCCTATCAGCCCTGCACAGGCCCAGCAGCTACGCAGCAGACATAACCAGCCTAAAAGGATCATCTCTATGTCCGGGTCTCGCGGACATTCCCCAAATAACCCACCATCTATGTTCCAGAGTCAATACATGGCCACACAGGACCACAAGGGTAATATACAATACTACGCGAATACTACAAACAACGTATGAATTAAACAGAAGAACAAGGCAGACAAAGTTTGGGGTACCAACCTATGACAACCCACCCAAGGATGTTAATTAATGCAGTTATAGCCTATATGCGCAGAGTCTAGGTAGGGAAAGCCATAACCTACTTGTCATCCAATGACTAGCTGCGGGAATGACGTTGTCCAGGCTCAAACTGCTCCGGGAAGCTCTGAATCACAAAAAATACTTTCAACTAAAGCCCCAAAGGCATCTCTATGAAGCCTGACCAACCACGGTAATAGAATAATTGCTAGAATCGACAAGGCTGCAAGAATGAGCCATAGCCAATTGATAAGGTGTTAATGTCACACTTGCGACCAGACAACTCCAAAGCATAAAATGAGGCCAATGACAATAATAAATTATATCTAAATCCAACAACAATATGTTAACCACATCTCAAAGGAGCGACGAGCTTCCGAGGCACTATTTCAAGGCGTACTTCACGTTGTTTAATCCAATCACTATCGTATGCGATTCCATTAAGAATCACACAAATCCCTAGTACCTCCAACACTGTAACACCATCAACATGCAACAATAACAACCCAATTTGATATGACAAAGGGGCTGCCCGGAGCCACGGATCCAAAATACAACTTCGTGGCTCAGAAATTCATAAAACAATACTAGAACATGAAATTATGAAGGAGGGTCATAGGAGGAAGGTTACCTCAACAAAAGGCTTTGAAATACCAAGATAAATATGCTGTTATAAGGACCCACCACGATCTATAACAATATACGCAAGAAAACACGACAAACATGTCGATAAGAATAAGTGTTCCTCAGAATTAATTCTAAAACTCAAATTAAGAATGAGTCGAGGATTTAAAACTATTACCTTCCGATAATCAAATGATAACACTATATAAATATCAGTTCCACAAACTGCCACTTTGCAGTATCAACAAATGGAGCCAAAACGACGAGAAAACTATACCACGAGATGAGCTCGCGATGTAGAGCAACTTCCGTTAAACCTCTGAATTGAAAGCATCAAAGTCCATGGAGTATTTAGGGGATTTACCTTTGATTTTCTGAAGTTTTTTGTTGATTTTTACGAATTAAAATGAAGCTGAAACAACCTTTATAAAGAAAAACCGACTTAGGATGGAGGGCCCCACTTTGACGTGCCTGCTTCTGCAGTCTTACAAAAATGTGAATATCTCTCTATTCTGAAGTCGTATAGATGAATGGTTTAGTGCATTGGAAACTAGACTCGCAGAACTTTGATTTGGTATATTAGGGGCCCATTAACTCTTTATAGATTGGGAGAAACACCCCAAGACATTTAACCCAAATTTAAAGAGAATCCCTTAAAGAAATTTACAATAACTTTTTCCGACTTTTGTTTCGCAACTTGCTTGAATTCAAAACTTATCATACGACCATTTTGCGATGTACCTCATAACACATCCTTCTTAGTATATTAGACATTATTAGTCTTACCCCGAAGGCACGAGTTAATTTAAACCTTCCAAACGGGTGAGGTGTTACACGAGGCATTTCTTTAACTCAAACTTTTGTGTAAGGGATTCCTTTGACCTAGGACCTCGGTTTAATTCTTTGATATTACCAAGAATGTTGACTGAAGTCAACGATTTTCAATGTTGAAGCTCTAAAACAAGGGACGACCATAAAGACCAAACAAATGGCCTGGGCACCAAACTGTCGGTCCCGACAAGCCATAAATGACTTGGGGCCGCTACAGGCAAGCTCTAATGGTACAAGAAAGGCAAAAATGTGTAAATGACCAGAAGGGTCATTACACACAAGCATGTAGAAAATCAGACTCAACAACAGTCTGAGGCTATGGTTCCAGCAGGTAAAGGTGGCTATGCTAGGAGTCATCCACAAAGTGGGAGAGGTAACTTTCAAAAGGCCAGGGAGACAGAAGAAATGGAAATGCAGGCAGGGAAGTGGCACAGCCAACCAGGAAAGTTGCTCATATTAATGATCGGGCCTATTGTTATGCTTTTCCAGGAAAGTCTGAGACTGAGGCATCAGCCGTGGTGATCACAGGTACAATTTTAGTCTGTGATAGGATGGCCTCTATACTATTTGACCCATGTTCTACTTATTCATATGTTTCTGTGAAATTTTCTTGGGGTCTGGATTTAGTTTGTGATGTCCTTGATTTCTCTATCCATATTTCTACCCTGATTGGAGAGTCTGTGATAGTGACCCATCTTTATCGTACTTGTCCTATGGTGTTTGTGGGGTTGCAGACTTGGGTAGATTTGGTTATTTTGGACATGTTAGATTTTGATGTTATTTTGGGTATGACCTGGCTGTCTCCATATCATGCAGTGTTACATTATAATACTAAGACAGTGACTCTAGAAATTCAGAGTAAGGATAGGCTAGAGTAGAAAGGTGTGAACAGGACTAAGATGGCTAAGATCATATCATTTGTCTGGGACAAGAAGTTAGTGGGAAGAGGGTGTTTGGCCTTCTTGGATCATCTCTGGGATGATAGTGTAGAGTCCCCATCGATTGAGTTAGTTTCGATAGTTTTAAAGTTTCAGGTGGTGTTTTTGGTGGATTTGCATGGCATGCCTCCGGATAGAGACATTGACTTTTGTATAGACTTGGAGCCGAGCACTCGCCCAATTTCTATTCCTTCTTATCGCATGGCTCCAACAGAGTTGAGGTAACTTAAGACTCGGCTTCAGGAACTCTTAGATAAAGGTTTTATTTATCCCAGTGCGTCACTTTGGGGTGCTCTAGTCTTATTTTTGAATAAGAAAGATAGTATTATGCGGATGTTCATAGACTATAGGCAACTGAACAAGGTCATCATCCGAAACAAGTATCCTTTGCCTCGCATAGATGACCTCTTTGACCAATTTCAGGGTGCATCTGTATTTTCAAAAATTGACTTAAGGTCAGGGTACCATCAGTTAAAGATTAGTACTGAGGACATCCCTAAGATGACATTCTTGACTCAGTATGGGCATTACGAGTTCCTAGTGATGTCGTTTGGGCTGACCAATGCTCCGACAACATTCATGAGTTTGATGAATGGGGTATTCAAATCTTATCTGGATTCGTTCGTTATTATTTTTATAAATGACATTCTGATTTACTCTAAAAGTAGGGAGGAGCATGCTGAGCATCTCCGCGTTGTTTTGGATATTTTGAGGCACCAGAAACTATATGCCAAGTTTTCTAAGTGTGAATTTTGGTTGACTTCTGTTGCCTTCTTAGGGTATGTAGTGTCAGAAAAGGGGGTGATGGTAGATCCCCAGAAGATTGAGGCAGTCAAGAGTTGGGTCCGGCCTAGCTCTATGACTGAGGTTAGGAGTTTTGTGAGGCTTGTAGGCTACTATCGCAGATTTGTCAAGGATTTTGTGTCCACGCAACTCACTTGACAAGGTTGACTCAAAATAAGGTACCATTTGTTTGGTTTGACAAGTGTGAGAAGAGCTTCCAAAATCTCAAGACACTTCTTACTACAACTTCCATTCTCTCATTGTCGGTTGAAGGTAAGGATTTCATTGTGTATTGTGATGCTTCACATTCAGGTTTGGGTGTTGTGTTAATGCAGGACATGAACGTTATAGCTTATTCTTAAAGGAAGTTGAAGCTTCATGAGAAGAATTACCCAACCCACTATAACGACCGGGTCTGTCATTACGGGTAGTCCAATCGTGCCAAGTTTTAGAGTTAGAAAACTCTGGATTTGGGAGTTTGAAATTCTGGGCTAGGCTAGCCTCGGCCAGTTTTGGAGTGAGGTAGAGTCTAGTGAAATCCGGGTAAGGATTGGTCTTTGTGTCTTACTTCGAGCTAGTTTTCCACGTAGCTAAGACATAAAGGAGTCCGGGGGACTTCTCAGAATCGCATTAGGGTAAGTAGAACTCCCAAAATTGTGGTTGACGTGAAGGGGTTGTTTCGGGTTGTCGAGAAAAGCAAGTGTGTTGTAAAATGGCCAAAACTGGAAAATTTCTGGACCTTTTATCCATGACGGGTGCAACCGCGTGCGATAACGGTGGAAATTATCGCTATAGCGGCGGTCAAAGGGCGGTCAACCTACTTAAGACCGCTGTAGCGGTAACCTACTGCTATAGCGGAGCGGGGATTGCTATAGTGGGACAATGGGATTTTAATACATAAAAGCTCCCAAAACATTTAGTTTTTCACAATTTTATTTTAGGAGAAGGGCTAGGCGATTCCAGGCGTTTTTCTTCCTTTTTCCGTCAAAATTCTTCTCCAAGGTAAGGTTTTCGTCCCCCAATCTTTGTATTATATTTTCTATGCGGTAGAATTGCTAGGAGGGAATTTGGGGAAAGGTTAGAATAACCTAGGGATGGTGGAATTCAGGGAAGGAAGGGGATTTCAAGCATGTGTGTTCTTGGGTATGTATTAAAGTAAATTATTATGATCATAGGTTGTTTAATTCCCTGTTTTATCCATAAAAAATGATAGAACTAGGAGAATTAACGGTGGAAAAGACCGAGAAAAGGGTGGGATGATCATGGGTGGCCTGGGGTTTGGGGATTTGGTAAAATCTGAGTAATATGCAGGCCTTGTGTGTTAATTGTATGTACTGTGTGTTGTTTTTAGACCATGAACGAGAGAGGAATCCGGAACACGGTAAATCTCGGGTTGCATAGAGCTTGGAACTATTCTGTGAATATATATATTCATGTACTCATGTCTTAGTGATTGTATGCATTACATTGCTTAGGAAAGTTGTGTAGAATGTCTAGGTTCCTGTTTACAATATGTGATTGAACGGTGTTTACTTGTTGGTTTTACAAGTTGTGTGTGTTCATATATTAACTGTGGTTTGTTGACATTCGGTTGGCTCGGGTACCACGCCTAGTACGGGTATAACAAATGGTTGGCACGGGTACCACGCCTGGTATGGGTATAACACTTGGTTGGCACGGGTACCACGCCTTGTATGGGTTTACTTTATTGCATCTTGCATTGGTTCATTGATTATTGTATTGCATTGGCTGATATTGGTTCCGTGTGTGGACCGGGTTGTTTTACTGAATGTGATACTTGATATTGGTTCCGTGAGTGGACCGGGTTGTCTATTTAAAAGTGTTATTATTGGTGGTCCTTGAGTGGCCGGGAACTTTGTATAACTGTTGTGTTGGTCTTGGTTTAAGCCGGGTGGAATCATTACTTTTGGTATGTGTCTAGAGGGGAATCTAGGGTGGGTCCAGGCTAGACGGAAAAGTATAGTTAATGGCTCATGTTCGTGGTATAGAACTGTAAGAGATGGATTTCATGCTGGGACAATGTAGGTAGAGACTTGTAGTCTAGGACCTGTATACTTGTTGCATGTTTTCCATATGTTTACTTGCATATGTTGTACTTTTATATATGTTGTTTACTTGAAAACTGGCTGATGATCCTACCAGTACACAGTGGTGGTGTAATGATATTGCACTTGCTTATCTTTGGTGAGTACAGAAAATCTACCAGCGACTGAGATGCGACCTGCATTTAGCACTGGCAATTCTGACTTTCAAGGGTGAGCTGCTTGTTTCGAGCTACCTTGGGTTGTCCTTAGAGTTTCAGTCCATTTGTTTCAGACTTAAAACTATTTCATTTTTTACCTTTTGGGGTTGCATCCCCGTATTAGAAATTTGGTATTGATGTTTGGTACGATGACTTTCAGTTCCTAAGAGGGATTTTACGCAGGATAATTATTATGATTAGTTTTTGATTTGTTGATTGCTAGTTTACTTTTCGCTTGCTGGTTTTACGCTGTTAGTCTAGGCAAGGGTTGAACTCTATTAGTTCGCTCATCCAGGGGTTGGGTGGGTGCCACTCACGATGGGTTGGGTCGTGACAAAGATGGTATCAGTGCCTAGGTTCGTTGATCTCGTCGTACCAAACAGGTCTAGTAGAGTTTTGCGGAATGATGCAGAGACGTTCGTACTTTTCTTCGAGAGGCTATGGGGATTTAGGAAAAACTATCTCTTCCTTCTTTCTTTCGTGCTATAACTCGATTGCAATTGGTATCTGGTGATAAAATTTGGCATCTAACCTCGTTCACTCTTTGGTCCGCAGATGGTTACTTCAAGGAATAATAGAGCAAGGCCAGCGGTCCCAGTAGCGGGCCCGACAGTTTGTGGCAGAGGTAGGAGAAGGGGCAGAGGATGAGTTGGAGCTGCACCCGTCAGGGGTGGAGATCGAGCTGTTGCTGCACGCGAGGTAACCCCCTCCCCCACCTCAGGATCATGTGGCTGAGGACGTAGAATAAGTGGTTGTAGAGGATGGAGGGGATCAAGAGAAGGCGGCACCGGTTAGGGGTGCAGGCCTTCCTACTATGACACCGAAAGCTTTTAAGCAGGCGTGGGATATTCTGAGTATGTTGGTTGGTGGTGGAGCCATACCCGCAGCTTATGCAAATAAGGTCTTGGATACTCAGCCAGTAACTACTCCTACACCAAGGATGGATGCAACTTCGGGCACAAATGATCTCCTCAGGCCAATGCTAGGCTCAGTGATGACATGTAATGAGCATGAGATGCTGACAAAGTTCCTTAAGCTGAAACCTTCGATGTTTGAGGGTACAGACAAGGAGGATGCCTATGAGTTCATCCTGGATTGCCATGAGAGGTTGCACAAGTTGGGTATTGTACGTCAGCATGGGGTTGAGTTTGTCACTTTTCAGCTGCAGGGTGATGCCAGGCAGTGGTGGAGGTCTCATGTTGAGTGTCGGTCTTCTATTCTACCTCCACTAACTTGGGAGCAGTTCCACGCATTATTTATAGAGAAGTACATTCCCCATACTTTGAGGGACCGGAAGAAGGATGAGTTTTTGAATTTTGAGCAGGGTAGCATGTCGATCTCAGCTTATAAGGCTAAGTTCCATGCGTTGTCTCATTTTGCTACACAGATGTTGGGTTCCGAGGAGGAACGGGTCCGGTTGTTCATCAAGGGTCTGAATAGTGAACTGCAGGTACTGTCGGTGCATATGACTTCTTCAGGAAAGGGTTTTAATGATGTGGTCAATTATGTGAAGAAGTTTGAGGGAGTTAGGCAAGTGGGGCAGGCTAAGGCTTTAGCCAAGAAGCCCCTGAATGAGGGAAACTATGGTGGTTTATATTCCAGGGGCCAGCATCAGTAGGCTTATCCGGCCCGTCCTATTCAGTTAGCTTTGCCAGCTATTACAGGTGGCCGTCAAGGAGCTTAGTCTTCAGCTCCTAGAGGCCAGAGAGCGTCCTATACATCAGCTAGCATACCTACTCTTGACCATGGTTTCTTCTATTATGGTGAGCTGGGCCAATTTAAGAGGGAGTGTCCACATAGGCAGACTAGTAACCAGGGTCAGCAGCAGACTAGAGCAGTGGTTCCGACAGGCAGAGGCGGTAATGCCAGGGGTCGTCTACAGGGTGGGCGAGGTAATTTTCAGGGAGGCCGAGGAGACCGAGGGAATGGCAACACAGGCAGAGGTGTGGCACAGCCGGCTCGGGAAGTTGCTCGAATTGATGATCGAGCTTATTGCTATGATTTTCCAAGGAGGACTGAGGTAGAGAACTCAGATGCAGTGATCACATGTACTATTCTTGTCTGTGATAAAATGGTTTTAGTATTATTTGACCCAGGCTCTATGTATTCTTATGTGTCTGTGAGTTTTGCTTTGGAGCTGGGTTTGACTTGTGATATACTTGATTCCCCTATCTATGTTTCTACCCCAGTTGGAGAGTCGGTGGTTGTGACTCATGTATATCGTGATTGTTCTGTTGTTTTTGTGGGGTTATATACTTGGGTAGACTTGGTAATTCTGGATATGGCTGATTTTGATATTATCTTGGGTATGACCTGGCTATCTCCTTGTCATGCTGTGTTGAACTGTAACACCAAGACTGTGGCTCTAGAAATTCCGGGTAAGGATAGACTAGAGTGGGAACGTGTGTACAAGCCTAAGCCAGTTAAGATAATATCATTTGTCCGGGCTAGGAAGCTAGTGGGGAGAGGGTGTCTAGCCTTCTTGGCTCATCTCTGTGATGATAGTATGGAGTCTCCTCCTATTGAGTCAGTTCCAGTGGTTTCTGAATTTTTAGAGGTGTTTCCAGCGGACTTGCCTAGTATGCCTCCAGACAGAGACATAGATTTTTGCATTGATTTGGAGCCAAGCACTCGTCCCATTTCCGTTCCTCCATATTGTATGGCTCCGACAGAGTTAAGGGAACTTAAGACTCAGCTGCAGGAACTCCTAGATAAAGGATTTATACATCTCAGTGCTTTGCCTTGGGGTGCTCCGGTCTTATTTGTAAAGAAAAAGGACAGTAGTATGCAGATATGCATAGACTATAGGCAGTTGAACAAGGTGACCATCCAGAATAAGTACCCTCTACCCTGTATAGATGATTTGTTTGACCAGCTTCAGGGTGCATCAGTGTTCTCAAAAATTGACTTGAGGGCGGGTACCATCAGTTAAAGATTAGACCTGAGGACCTTTCGAAGACTGTTTTTCAGACTCGGTATGGGCATTATGATTTTTTAGTAATGTCATTTGGTTTGACCAATGCGTCGGCAACATTCATGAGTTTGATGAATGGGGTGTTTAAATCCTACTTGGATTCTTTCGTTATCGTGTTCATCGATGACATCTTGATCTACTCTAAGAGTAGGGAGGATCATTCTAATCATCTTCGTATTGTGCTGGATATCTTGAGGCACCAAAAGCTTTATACAAAATTCACTAAGTGCGAGTTCTGGTTGACTTCTGTGGCATTCTTGGGGCATGTAGTTTCAGAAAAAGGGGTGATGGTGGATCCCCAGAATATTGAGGCAGTCAAGAGTTGGGTTCGGCCTAGCTCTGTGATCGAGGTGAGGAGTTTTGTTGGACTCGTGGGGTACTACCAGAGGTTTGTTAAGAATTTTTCTTCTATTGCTACTCACCTGACCAGGATGACACAGAAGAAGGTACCATTCGTGTGGTCCGACAAGTGCGAGAAGAGCTTCCAAAAGCTCAAGACACTTTTGACCACAACCCCTATTTTGTCCTTGCCGGTTGAAGGTAAAGACTTTATTATTTTCTGTGATGCTTCACATTCTTGTTTGGGTGTTGTGTTGATGCAGGATAGGAATGTGATAGCCTATGCATCCAGACAGTTGAAGGTGCATGAGAGGAATTACCCGACTCACAATTTAGAGTTGGCAGCGGTGGTTTTTGCATTGAAAATCTAGAGACACTACCTTTATGGTGTCAAGTGTGAGGTATTCACAGATCATCGCAATCTGCAGCACGTTTTCACTCAGAAGGATTTGAATTTGAGGTAGAGGAGGTGGATGGAGTAATTGAAGGATTATGATGTAACAATTCAGTACCATCCGGGTAAGGCTAATGTGGTGGCAGACGCATTAAGCCTGAAAACTGTTAGCATGGGTAGCTTGGCTTGTTTGGGGGCGTCCAAATGACCATTGGCTAAGGAGATTCGGGCTTTGGAGGCCAAGTTCATGCACTTGGGTGTTTCATATCAAGGTGGGTTATAGGTCAGCATTGAGGTCAAGGCCACCTTCATAGAGAAAATAAAGGCAAAACAGTTTCAGGATCCGAAACTGGGTAAATTGCTAGGTAAGGTAATATCCGGGGAGTCCAGAGACGTCATGTTAGACTCTGGTGGAGTGTTGCATTTCAGGGAGAGGATTTGTGTTCCTCGGGTGGATGATATGATACACAAAATCTTAGCATAAGCTCATGGTTTGCGGTACTCAATTCATCCGGGTGTGACCAAAATGTACAGGAACTTGAGGCAGCGTTACTGGTGGCCCAAGATGAAAGGGACATAGTGGACTTTGTGTCCAAATATCAGAACTGCCAGCAGGTAAAGTATGAACATTAGAGACCTGCAGGATTACTTCATAGAATGCCAATTCCAGAGTGGAAGTGGGAAAGAATAGCCATGGATTTTGTGGTGGGTCTTCCCAAGACATTGGGGAAGTATGACTCAATTTGGGTCATTTTTGGCAGGCTGACCAAGTCCGCTCATTTCATTCTGGTCAGGGTAGATTATAATTCACAGCAATTGTCTAAGATCTATGTGAAAGAGATTGTGAAACTACATGGGGTACCACTGTCCATCATTTCAGACAGGGTTGCGCAGTTTACTTCTAAGTTCTGGGGCAAGTTACATGATGAGTTGGGTACACAACTCACCTTTAGAACAACCTTCCATCCTCAGACTGATGGTCAGTCGGAAGGGACAATCCAGGTATTGGAGGACATGCTGAGAGCATGTGTTATGGACTTCGGGGGTCATTGGGACCAGTTTCTATCATTATGCGAATTTTCGTACAACAATAGCTACCACTCCAGTATCGATATGGCACCATTCGAGGCCTTGTATGGGAGGAACTGCAGGTCACTGATTGGGTGATTTGAGGAAGGCGATGTGAAGCCTCTGGGCGTAGACTTAGTTAAGGAAGCGCAGGAAAAGGTAAGGGGCATACAAACCAAGTTGCTAGCTGCTCAAAGCAGGCAGAAGGAGTATGCAGATCGCAAGGTCCAGGACATAGACTTTCAGGTTGGTGAATAAGTATTGTTAAAAGTATCACCAATGAAAGGGTTTATGCGGTTTGGTAAGAAGGGCAAGCTTAGCCCTCGGTTCATCGGTCCATTTGAAATGCTTGAAATTGTGGGGCCAGTGGCTTACAAGTTAGCACTGCCACCTAGTTTGTCGGGCGTCCATCCGGTATTCCATGTATCCATGCTTAAGCGATACCATGGGGATGGGGATTACATCATCAAGTGGGATGAGATACTTTTCAAAAAGGACCTTCATTATGAATAGGAACCAGTTTTGATTCTTGCTCGAGATATCCGGAGGTTGAGGACAAATGTGATTGATATGGTGAAGGTTCAGTGAAAGCATCATCCAGTTGAGGAAGCCACTTGGGAAACCGATAAGGACATGCAAGACAAGTACCCTCAATTGTTTGAGGATTCATGTACTACACTTCCTTCTTTTTATTTCTGTAATTTTGGGTTTGATCATTCGGGGATGAACGATGGGTAAATTGGTATCTATTGTAACGACAGGGTCCGTCGTTACGGGTAGTCCAATCGTGCCAAGTTTTAGAGTTAGAAAACTTCGGGTTTGGGAGTTTGAAATTCTGGGCTAGGCTAGCCTCGGCCGATTTTAGAGCGAGGTAGAGTCTACGGAAATTCAGGTAAGGATTGGTCTTTGTGTCTTAATTCGAGCTAGTTTTCCACGTAGCCAAGATATAAAGAAGTCCCGGGGACTTCTCAGAATCGCATTTGGGTAAGTAGGACTCCCGGAATTGCGTTTGACGTGAAAGGCTTGTTTCAGGTTGTCGGGGAAAGCAAGTGTGTTGTAAAATAGCCAAAACTAGGAAATATTTGGACCTTCTGTCCAAGACGGGTGCAACAACGCGCGATAGAGGTCGCCGCTATAGCGGTGGAAATTACCGCTATAGCGGCGGTCAAAGGGCGGTCAACCTACTTAAGACCACTATAGCGGTAGCCTACTGCTATAGTGGGACCTCTATAATGGAGCAAGGACCGCTATAGTGGGCCAACAGGAATTTAATGCAGAAACAGCTCCCAAAACATTCAGTTTTTCACAATTTCATTTTGGGAGAAGGGCTAGGCGATTCCAGGTGTTTTTCTTCCTTTTTCTGTCAAAATTCTTCCCCAAGGTAAGGTTTTTGTCCCCCAATCTTTGTATTACATTTCCTATGCGGTAGAATTGCTAGGAAGGAATTTGGGGAAATGTTAGAATAAACTAGGGATGGTGGAATTAGGGGAAGGAAGGGGATTTCAAGCATGTGTGTTCTTGGGTATGGATTAAAGTACATTATTATGATCATAGGTTGTTTAATTACATGTTGTATCCGTAAAAAATGATAGAACTAGGATAATTAAGGGTGGGAAAGCCCGGGAAAAGGGTGGGATGATCATGAGTGGCCTGGGGTTTGGGGATTTGGTATAATCCGGGTAATATGCAGGCCTTGTGTGTTAATTATATGTACTGTGTGTTGTTTTTAGACCAAGAATGAGAGAGGAATCCGGAACACAGGAAAGCTCAGGTCGAATAGAGCTTGGAACATTCGAGGTAGGTGATGGCGTATGATTTTCTGTGAATGTGTATATTCATGTACTCATGTCTAAGTGATTGTATGCATTACATTGCTTAGGGAAGTTGTGTGGAATGTCTAGGTTCCTGTATATAGTCTGTGATTGAATAGTGTTTACTTATTGGTTTTATAAGTTGTGTGTGTTCATATATTGACTGTGGTTTGTTGATATTCGGTTGGCTCGGGTACCACGCCTGGTACGGGTATAACAAATAGTTGGCACGAGTACCACGCCTGGTACGGGTATAACACTTGGTTGGCACGGGTACCATGCCTGGTACGGGTTTACTTTATTGCATCTTGCATTGGTTCATTGATTATTGTATTTCATTGGCTGATATTGGTTCCGTGTGTGGACCGGGTTGTTTTACTGAATGTGATACTTGATATTGGTTCCGTGAGTGGACTGGGTTGTCTATTTAAAAGTGTTATTATTGGTGGTCCTTGAGTGGATGGGAACTTTGTATAACTGCTGTGTTGGTCTTGGTTTAAGCCGGGTGTAATCATTACTTTTGGTATGTGTCTAGAGGGGAATCTAGGGTGGGTCCAGGCTAGACGGAAAAGTATAGTTAATGGCTCATGTTCGTGGTATAGAACTGTAAGAGATGGATTTCATGCTGGGACAAGGTAGGTAGAGACTTGTAGTCTAGGACGTGTATACTTGTTGCATGTTTTCCATATATTTACTTGCATATGTTGTACTGTTATATATGTTGTTTACTTGAAAACTGGTTGATGATCCTACCAGTACACAGTGGTGGTGTACTGATACTGCACTTGCTTATCTTTGGTGAGTACAGGAAATCTACCAGCGACTGAGATGCGATCTCGCATTTAGCACCGACGATTCTGACTTTCAAGGGTGAGCTGCTTGTTTCTAGCTACCTTGGGTTATCCTTAGTGTTTCAGTCCATTTGTTTCGGACTTAAAACTATTTCATTTTATCTTTTGGGGTTGCATCCCCGTATTCAGATATTTGGTATTGATGTTTGGTACGATGACTTTCAGTTCCTAGGAGGAATTTTCGCAGGATAATGATTATGATTAGTTTTTGATTTGTTGATTACTAGTTTACTTTTTGCTTGCTGGTTTTAGGCTCTTGATCTAGGCAAGGGTTGAACTCTATTGGTTCGCTCATCCGGGGGTTGGGTGGGTGCCACTCACGATGGGTTGGGTCGTGACACCCATTACTTTGAGTTGGTAGCGGTGGTCGTTGCACTCAATATTTGGAGGCACTACCTCTATGGTGTCAAGTGTGAAGTATTCACGGACCATCGCAGCCTGCAGCATGTGTTCACTCAAAAGGACTTGAATCTGAGGCAGAAGAGGTGGATGGAGTTATTGAAGGACTATGACGTGACCATCCAGTACCATCCAGTACCATCTGGGTAAGGCTGATGTGGTGGTAGACGCATTGAGCCGGAAAGCAATCAGCATGGGCAGTTTGGCTTGTTTGGGGGTGTCCAAACGACCACTGGCTAAAGAGATTCAGACCCTAGAATCTAAGTTCATGCAATTGGAAATATCAGAGCAGGGTGGGGTGTTGGCCATTATTGAGGTCAAATCCACATCAATAGAAGAAATAAAGGCCAAGCGGTTTCAGGATGCACAATTGAAAAAGCTTCAGAGCAAGGTAGTATCCGGAGAGTCCAGGGATGCCGTGTTGGATGCCGGCGGGGTGATGAGTTTCAGGGGAAGGATTTGTGTTCCTTGGGTTGATGACATGGTTCAGAGGGTGTTGGCAGAGGCTCATGGTTCACGGTATTTAATTTATCCAAGCGTAACCAAATTGTACTGGGACTTGAAACAACTTTATTGGTGGCCTGGATAAAAAGGGACATACTTGATTTTGTGTCCAAGTGTTAGAATTGTCAGCATGTCAAATATAAGCACCAAAGGCCTCCGGGATTGCTTCAGAGGATGCCCATTCCCAAGTGGAAGTAGGAGATGATAGCCATGGACTTTGTGGTGGGTCTCCCTAAGACCTTGGGGAAGTATGACTCTATTTGGGTCATTGTGGAGAGGCTGACCAAGTCATCTCACTTCATTCTAGTCAGGGTGGACTATAATTCACAACAGTTGTCTAAGATCTATGTTAAGAAGATTGTGAGACTGCACAGGGTGCCACTCTCCATCATTTCAGACAGGGGTACGCAGTTTACCTCCAAGTTCTGGGGCAAGTTGCATGAAGAGTTGGGCACTCAACTCACTTTTAGCATATCATTTCATCCTCATACAGATGGTCAGTCAGAGAGGACAATTCAGGTGTTGGGAGACATGTTGAGAGCATGTGTGATCGATTTGGAGGTCATTGGGACTAGTGTTTACCATTGTGTGAGTTCTCATACAACAACAATTACCACTCTAGTATCGATATGGCACCATTTGAGGCACTGTATGGGAGGGAATGTAGATCACCCATAGGGTGGTTTGAGGCATGCGATTTGAAATCTTTGGGCGTGGACTTGGTAAGGGAATCTCAGGAAAAAGTGAGGGGAATTCAGACCAAGTTTCTAGTAGCCCAAAGTAGACAGAAAGAGTACGCAGATCACAAGGTAAGAGACATGGATTTCCAGGTTGGTGAATAGGTGTTATTGAAAGTGTCACCAATGAAGGAGATTATGCGATTTGGAAAGAAGGGCCAGCTCAACCCTCACTATATCGGTCCATTCGAGGTTCTCGAGATTGTAGGGCCAGTAGCTTACAGGCTAGCACTTCCACCCAGTCTATACGGAGTCTATCTAGTCTTTTGTGTATCCATGTTGAAGAGATACCATGGGGATAGGGAATACATCATTAGGTGAGATTTGATTTTTCTAGACAAAGATCTTCAATATGAAGAGGAACTGGTTACAATTCCTGATTGGAATGTCCAAAAATTTAGGACAAAGGAGATCAAATTGGTAAAAGTTCAATGGAAGCATCATCCGATTGAGAAAGCCACTGGGAAAATCGAGAAGGACATGCGGGATAAGTACCCTCACTTGTTTGAGGATTCAGGTACTACACTTTCTCTCCTTTATTTTATCTTTTCAGGTTTGATTGTTCGGGGATGAATGATGGGTAAATTAATAGCTGTTGTAATAATGGGGTCCGTCATTATGGGTAGATCTTTTGTGCCAAGTTTCAGGTTAGAAAACTTCTGGGATTGGGAGTTTGAATTTTTGGGCTAGGCTAGTCTCACACAATTTGTGAGTGAGGTATGATCTAGGATAATCTGGGTGAGGATTGGGTGACGAGTCTTCGGTTGAGCTAGTTTTCCCGTTAGCTAAGACGTTAAGGAGTCCGGGAGACTTTTTGAAAACAAATTCGGATAACTAGAACTCCCAGTATTAAGGTTGACATGAAGGGTTTGTTCTGGAACATCAGAATTTAAGATGTGTTGTAAAATGGACCCTTTTGGAGGATTTTTTGAGATTCTATCCCATGTCAACTGCTATAACACTGCGCTGCAGCAGTTTTTTCTATAGCAGAGAAATTTCTGCTATAGCGAAAGTCAATGACGATCAGTACCGCCATAGCGGTCAGTTCCGTTATGGCCGCATATAGCGGTGTACAGACCACTATAGCAGAATACGTGGGGTTTTAATATAGAAACTTCCCCAAAACATTTAATTTTTCCCCAAGAACAATTTGCAGAAGGGTAAGGGCGATTTGGACGATTTTAACCCTATTTCTTTTATCATTTTTAATCCCAAAGGTAAGGATTTTACTCCCCTAACTTAGTTCTACGTTTCTTAAGCAGTAGAATAGTTAACTGCGGGCTTGAGGGAAGGTTTGGTTTGACTTAAGGATGGTAGAATTTAGGGGAAAAGGGGATTTTAGGGTGTAGAATTCTTGAGTTGAGTGTATTATTGATCATTCATGAGTGAAATACCATAATTCGCTTATTTTATTCATAAAAATAAATATTTTAAGTGAATTAGTGGTGGGAAAGCCCGAGAATGGGTGGAATAATTATGGTTTGGCCTGAGAGATTGAGATTGTGTATAATTCGGGTATTTGAGGCCAGTGAATTAATTGTAGTTGTTTGTAATTGTGTTTAGACCAAGAGCAAGCAAAAACTATGAAAAATGGAAAGGCTCTGGTCCAGTAAAGTTTTCAAAAGTAATTCGAGGTAGGTGATAGTTAATGTCTTGCAAAATGCAATGTATATGCATGTAACTACAACTTAGTATTGTATGTGCTTTCATGCTTAGGAAAAGAATTATGAATGTCCAAGTAATTGGGGTGTCCATTCTGTGAAATGAACTTGATTATTGCTTGTTGGTTTTACAAGGGTGTTTTATGTTCATTTAAGTATTGACTGTTGATTTGTATGATATTCGGTTGGCTTGGGTACCGGTACGGGATACTAACGGTTGGCTTGGGTACCATGTTTGATACAGGTTCTATATTGATTGGCTCGGGTACCATGCCTGGTACAGGTTCTATATCAGTTGACTCGGGTACCACGCCTGGTACGGATTTAATTTTCACTGTTAATTATATTTGTCGAAGGTTCCATGAGTGGACTTAGTTAATTGCTAAATTTGTAAATATTATATGTTGGTCCTTGAGAGGCCGGGTTATTACACTTAATTGTGAGGATGGTCCTGGGGTGGACTGGGTACTGCATGTTAACACTAGGTGTTGGTCTAGGGATCCTTAGTTGATCCGGGTAACGTGTAAAAAGGATAAGTGTCATAATTATTGTTTATTGTTAGATGATTGTTGAACCTGTTTCATGTGGCTGATGAGTTAAAAGGCAGGCTGAGAGCCTGTAATAATCATACTATTGTTGCTACATGTTTGTGCTACTCTACTTAGTTTTGATTTATTGCATTTATATTATTTGATGGAGCTGGCCGATGATCCTACCAATATACGGTGGTTGTGTACTGATTCTGCATTTGTTTTTTTATGAGTACAAGACATCTTCTGGCGGCTCCTCCGCAACCTCAGATCTAGTCACAACATTCCATACTTCAATGGTGAGCTGTTTCTATCGGGCTACCTTATTCTCTTCCAGTCAGTTATGGTCCAATTATTTTCGGACTTAAATTCTTATTTTTTTGGGGATGCATTCTTGTTCTAGACTTTTGGTAGAATGTTTTGATACGATGACCTTCAAATTCTAGGGATAGTTTTCTTCAGGATCTTGTTTAGTATTATTTTTGAATATGAAGGCTAGTTTATTTTAATGCATCTGGTGTTGAGCTGTTAGACTTACTATGTCTTGATCGGGTTATTGGTTCGCTCACGCAGGGGTTTGGGATGGGTGTCACTCACGATGGGTTAGATCGTGACATGGTTAGACCATTATTAAATGGAACAAAGTGTTGATCAGTTTAAAATGTTAAGTTCAGAAGATGAAAGTATCGGAGACGAGGATGCTCAAATGAATATGCGGGCATACGATAAAATATATGATAAAGAACGAAGTTATGCGGGACAATATGGGAGTTGCCTCCGTGGTGGACAAGATAAGGGAAGAGGAGGTGCGAGGATGCACTAATGAAGAGGTATGAGAGATTGGTTATAACAAGAGTTAGAAGAGGTAGAGATAGGTCGAAGAAGAATTGAGAGGAGGTGATTAAACAGGACATACACAATTTTAGCTGATTGAGGACATGACCTTAGATAGGAAGATATGGAGGTTAAGGATATAGGTAGAAGGTTAATAGGTTATTGTACACAAATGAAATTTCTTTCTTGTACGATACAAAATATGTTGTCGTACTTCTAATAGTATGATTAAGGTATTGCATAGTTTCTTTTTCTCCAAATGTGTATTAATATCGATCGATTGCTACACTTGTTTTGTACATTCCTATTTTATTGTGTCTATTTCTTTCTTACTTTTCTGCATCAATTATATTTTTTTAGCCAAGGGTCTATCGAAAATAACCTCTCTATCCTGCAAAGATAGAGATAAGATATATGTACATTCTACCCACCTCATACCCTACTTGTGGGATTAAATTAGTATGTAATTATTATTGTTGTAATTAATATTAATTAATTTATTATTATATTATGACTTTTTTTCTAAAGGGAATAAGTTCATATTCGAGGTTCGTACACAAAAGCTCACTAGTTTAGCTTAACTGGTTAATGATGAAAGCAATTTCCACGAACTAAGAATAAAAGGATATACTTGCCCCTTTCAAACCTGTGTCAAATATTGATTTGTGCGTTCTAGCCAAAATGAATCCTATTTTGACTATTACATTCTTTATTACTATGTTAATGATAGCTTTCTTGAAACTAATTTCTAGGCACTTTTCATTAGTTACACTTCACAAAACTACTAATTGTATAAAAGTAAGGAACAAGAGACATTTTCTTCTTCTCTTCATCAGTTGATGAACTTTTTATTTTTAAGATTTCTACAAGAAAATAACATATTCTTATACCTAAGCTTCTTTTATGTACATTAGTTCTCCCATCGTAGATGATCTAGCCACGCTCAGTGCCACAAAATGATTGAAAACTATGATGAGATTGGGTTGACTAATATATATATAAAATTCAGGTGATAAGTTATAGTAGACAAATTCCACATAGGTCTAGTAATAATATTTATTCGTGACTTTTTATTAAAACTAGAAGGTTAGTATACATGTAGCATTATGAGTTGTTTAGTAGCTGGTTAAGTGATAAGTTATTTATGTTAAATCTTGCATAAATAATACCATGTTTGATAGCTAATTAGGATCGACTATGTATAAAATTTTGGTTTGTAATATAGAAACTCGTATAACTAATACATGTATAAGTTAGAAAATATATGTATTGTTTTATGCAAGCTAGAAGATTAAATAATAATTATACATAAATAACTGAATTCTACATTAAATAATACTTAAATTTTCTCATAACTAATCTCTATATTATTAATCCTTGCATAACTCTAATCAGCTACTCCCTCTGGATTACTTTACTTGTCATCTTTACTAAAAATAGATGGTCCACAATATTTGTCATTTTAAAAGATAAAGATATAATTATTTGTTTGTTTTCACTTTTAACCTTAGTCATAAATATGAAGAGATATTGATATAGTAAAAAGGAAAGAAATATTAAATTGAAAAGAGTAATAAATAAAGATAATTTAATCAAATTACTTAATATTTTTTTAAGAGAGTGTAAATAAAAAATGTGACAAGTAAAGTGTTCCGAATGGAATACCAAACAACCCCATAAAAACTATGACTTCCGACTTAAAAAGGATGTCTGCCTCCTAGTTATTGGTGCTGGTAATAATAATTTTAAAATTTAAAGAAAAGCTTTAGATTTTAACTACTCTTAGTTGGCGTCAATGAACCTGTCCATCACGATTCACGCTAATAAAGGTGATGGAGCCTGCCTGTCTGGTCTTTCATGTTCCAATCATACTAGCACCAATTTTACAAGTTATTTTATTCTAATGTAAGATCCTGTAAAGATTTAAATATAATATTCTATATACTTTAGTATCTTTCTACATTATTTTTACATAATGTGAACTTGTTAGGATATAGTGTTTAATTACAGTGATTAAAATATTATTTGCATTCAGTCTTCATGCCAAACTTATAAGTACAACAAAAAGACATAAGTTCTCTTTCATATAAATTTTAATATGATTAAGTGATCGATACAAATATTTACCCTAATCATTAATGAGCTAATCAATACAATAGATGTGGTCCTATGAATATATGTTATTTGCTGATGATATTGTGTTGACTAATGAAATTAGCAGGATGCCAATCAAAAGCTTGAATTATAGAGATGTTCTTTAGCGAGTAAGAATTGTAAGATAAGTAGAAGTAAGATCGTATACATTCATTTTATTTCTAGTCAGCATGAGCAGAGAAAAGTTGAGATGAGACTAGATGGGATAGCGTGCCTAAATGCAAACAATTTAGATATTTAGGTATTTTATTATAGGAAAATTGAATAATAGATGAAAATGTTACTTATATGATTGAAACCAGATGGTTGAAACGAAGAAGTGCTACTAGCCACTAGGGTGGTTATGTAATATGCTTAATAAAATGAAAGGTAAGTTCTATATAACTATAAGACCGGTAATGTTATATGGTAATGAATGATTGGTTGCTAAAATCCAACATATTCACAAGATGAGTGTTGCAGAGATGTGGATCTAAGGTAGATGTGCGATCAAATCAGAATAGATAAGATTAATTATAAATGACCATATCCGCTAGAATGTGCAAATAACACATATTTGAGGATAAAAAATGAGATAGTTATTTAAGATAGTTTGAACATGTTCAGTGTCGACCTATAGATGCACTTCGTTCATAGCTGTAAATCTATGATTAGTGAAAGTGTTAAAAATATGTAGTAAACCTAAAATTACATGGAAGAAGTAATCTTGAAAGACCTAAAATGATTAATATCAATACAAATTTAGCTTAAAATAGGGTATGATGAAAAAAAAAGATCCATAAAGTGATAACTACTGGAGGAAGATTATAAACTTGTTAGAGAACTTCTATTATTATTATTATTATTATTATTATTACTATTTTTATATATATATATTCTAATATATTCACTTTTATTCTATTTAGTATGATGATACGATATGAGTTTAAATAAAGAGATGCGAATTTATATAGTCAATCTTAACTTATTTGAGATTGAGACGTAATTATTATTATTGTTATATTAAGTGATATGCATTATTACTTTATTTTGTTATTTTCTAAATTAAATTATTTGAACTGTTATAAGCATCACGTGCAACAGTGCAAGAAAATATTTTAACAAATTGAATTTGGATGTAATTATATAATTTTGACATAATTGTCTAACCAAATAATTACTTCGTCAACATGTAATTGAGTTTAATTGAGAGAGAATAATTACACTCTTCAATTCTCAAGTGGGTGAGTGAGGTTGAGAATTGCTCGTAATTACATGGTGTAGTTATAAAGTTATTTTTTTTTCATTTCTTTCCTTTTTGTTTTTTTTTTTAATTTTCATTCTTTTAAAATTATGTTTACTTTTACAATTCTTTTTATTTTTCTATTATATTATTCTTTTTACATTATTTATCTTTCATTTATTTATTTTTCATTTTTCAACCTTTACTTCACATTCTTTCAGATAATTTCTCATATTTTGTTTTTTGCTTATTTATTTTTCTTTATGCTCTTCATTTCACTTAACTATGTTATTATTCTATTTTTTAAAAATAATTATTTGTTTTAATCTTCGAAAGAACAAGTCATTCAAAATCTTAGCTCATAGTGAGTGGTGTTATTAAAGTTGAATTTCATTGTTGAATAATGTTGTAAACAAACTTAGCTTATACTGAATGATGATAGAAATGATAGATTACTTTTATTAAATATTTGAACAATGTAATGAAATTATGATTGTAAATATTTTTTTTATCACACATGTGGTCCATGATGCTTTTGCAAAATGTGTCCTTATAGTTCAAATATTTATTAAATAATCTAATTAAGATATTATTTATTTTAAAACTATATGTCAATTAATTTTTATAATATTAGATACAAATCTATTACTCCCTGTTTCAATTTGTTTTTTTGATTTTGACTTGGCGTGAAGTTTAAAAAAATAAAGAAGACTTTTAAATGATGTGACTTTAAACTAAAAATATGTAAAATGTATCAAAATACTCTTTAATCTTGTGATCTTAAACATATCGTGTGAAAAGTTAGAATTAAAGAGCTATCAAAAAAAGAAAAGAGACATTTTTTTTAAAAAAATGGAATAATAAGAAAAGTAAGACAAACAAACTGAAACGGAGAGAGTATTATTTAATACTATATTTTTAAAAATTAATATGTATCTGAATACCTAGTGATTGATAAAATTTAGTACTATTTCTTATATAAATATTTATTTGTGGAATTTCACTAGATTATATTGAGCAAAAAGCAGCTTGTACACGTAACAGAATAAAAAGTGAATATGTGGCATCAACAGAGGATGCTCAAGGAAATAAAGTTGGTGAAGTGAACTAGTCTCGAAGACAAGTTCGGAAAATATTGATCTTAATTTGTGTCCAAAGTAATATAATAATTGTTATCGAGAAAAAAATGGGAACTCATGATCCGAAGATAAGAAAGGACTTGTGTTCTGATAACGTAACAAAAAAGACCAAACGGATGAATATGCCAGATATGATCATACAATACCTTGACCATAATAGGGGAATATTAGCTGGCACTACTAACGATATTTTCACGTGGACAACAATCATTGGTCATAGTATTTTAGGGCTCAAGTGAAGTTTTTCTTTTTGGTGGACGGATTACCTTTATAACTTATAAATAGTAATTTTAACATAATTGTAAGGGGATGAGATTCTAAACAACACAATAATAATACACTATTATTCTTGTGCCCCAAGCTTTCCATATTTCACTATTTTTTTGCTTCATAGCATTTATTTATGGAAACGATCTCATATCTACGACCAATATCACTCTAGCATCATCGGATCTAGTGCAAACACTCATCACCCGAGCTCTATCGCTTCATACAACTTTATTTACTTGCTTACTTATTTTTTTTATTTCTTTAATAAACAAATTTAATTGCTAGTACTCGAATTTAACGAGTTAAATCAAGACGCTTGTATTTGAACTCCTTACAAATTTAACTGTATTATTTTCTCGATAAATGATTTAACGCCCACCGTGGGGCTAAGACAGTTTTGTGTTGGTTTATAAACTCACTACTCTATCTTCTTATTAGCCTGAATATTGTTTGTTTTACGAGGATCACCTATGGAAAATAAAAATCAAAGCAACAAAACTAGAACAATGAGACTGTGCTCGGTACACAACTCCCTAATAAGGTGGGGGACCAAGCAAGCCTTCAGGATGAACAAAAACCCTTTCTTAAGGAAACTGAGTTTGATGTTGAGGACTTGAATCTGACTAATGTGAACATACAAAGGGGGACTGGGAAGAGAGTTCTCAAGGAAGTGGAGACACGAAGAGATAAAGGATGGAATGATTTGGACGGCCTCAAAGAAGCTTTGATACTTCTCTCCGCTCAGCAGAAATCCATAATGGACCATATGACAGCAGAAGATGAGAGAGTGGTGGAGTTGCAAAGTACACTAGTCCAAGTGGATTCCAATAATTTAGAAGGCAACATGAAAATACCACCGGAATGTCCACACCACAAAGGAGTTCTGAGGGCGAGTTGGAAGCTGAAAATAGGTCAGAAAAATATAGGGCTAATGCAGCAGGATCCAACCTCAAAATACCGGTAACATTCACTCCGATAGTTGAGTTTATCATCATAAAACTCAAGTTCAATTTATTAGAGTTGAACACCCGAATGAATCACATTCTGGGAGCACCACCAGTCTTGAAGGGCCCAAATTCCTAGAGCTACTCAAAGCTACCTTACAAAGCCATTTATGTGCCAGGACCCATCTAAAAAAGGTTCAAGATCCCAAATATATTGAAGTATGAATGAACCCAGATCCACATGAGAACATTCTATCCTTCACCACAACCATAAAGAAAAATGATTTGACCAAGGACGAGGTCGAGGTTGTCATGGTTAAGAAATTTGGAAGGCCCTATCTGAAGGCGCTTTGATATAGTATTCTCTAATACCCGAGAACTCTATTGACTCTTTTAGAATGCTTGCAGATTATTTTTCCAAAGAACACACCAGCACAGGGAAGGTGCAGCCCAAAAGGGCAGACATCTTCAAAAAAGAACAAGGTGATAATGAGTTTCTCTGAGACTTCATATCTCGGTTCTAGAGAGAAAGAATGATCTTACCTATGTTACCAGATGATTAGTTTGCAAAAGCTTTCATGAAGGGTTTGAACACTGAATCTCTACCTCTTTCCATAAGTTGAAAGAAAACCTGACTGAGTTTAAAGTTACAACCTCTGCGGATGTCCATAACTAGTAAGAATCAAAGATCTGGGTCAAAGATGATTTCTGCTGATATCATGATAAGATTCTTAAAGTTTGGAGAGCTAATCTAAAACTGGTCAAAAGGCAGTTCCAATGGAAGTATAATGACCCTTTCTGTCATTATAGGTGAGCTAATCATACAAAAAATCAGGTTAGAAAACTTTTGAGTTAGGGAGTTAAAAATTTCAAACTAGGCTAGTCTCGAATGAAATCTGAGCGAGGTGAGGTCTAGGGTAATCCGAGAAAGGATTGGGTGAAATGAGTAAGTTTTCTCTTATTTTTCTATTAGCTAAGGCATTAAGGAGTTTGTAGGACTTTTTAGAATTAAATTCGAGTGAGTAGAACTCCCGATATCGAACTTGACGTAAAGGGGTTGGTTTGGAATATCATGGTTTGAGGGTGTGTTATGAAATGGGAAAAACTCGGGGGGGGGGGGGGGAGATTCTGAGTTTCTATCTTGTGTCAGGTGCTGTAGCGGGTGACACGCTGCTACTGCAATGCGGCTATAACGGAAGTCAAAGGTGGTCAACTCTGCTATAGTGGGCAGTTTCTGCTATGGTTGTGCCGTTATAGCAAGATTGGGATGCTATAGTCAGATTAGTCGATGTAAATGTAGAAACTTCTCTAAAAATATTTATTATTTCTCAAGAACATTTTGGGGACGGCTATGGCAATTTTGGGCAATTCCTTACACTTTTCCACTAGAAATCTTCGTTAAGGTAAGTCTTTTATCCCTGCTAACTAGTATTTTGATTCCTGGTTCATAGAACCGCTAGTTGTAGGTCTTGGGGAGGGTTTAGCTTACCCTAACTATAAAAATCTGGTGTGAAAAGGAATATTAGGGCAAAAAACCTTGGTTTCTTGATTTAGGTTGTTTATTTAAAGATTCTTTACCGTAATTCACTGGCATAACTATGAAATTGGTTGTAATTAGGTGAATTTAAGGTGGGAATACCTTGGGATGGGTGGAATGATCATGGAATTGGCCTTGGGGTTCAAGATTTAATTGTAATCCGCAATGATATTGGTCATTTGGTTTATTACGTGTTTATTTTTACACCACGATCAAGCTAGAGTTTCAAGAAATGGGAAAGCTCTGGTCCAGTAAAGCATTCAGGCTTGATTCGAGGTAGGTAATGGTTGTTGAATCCAAATTCGTGAATGTGTACATTATAACTATTTCTATAGTATTACTTGCACCATGTGTGTTCGGGGAAAAAGGAATAAGTGTTAGAGATGTTTGAAGTGTCAATTGCATGCAATGAATTGTCTTAAATGCTTGTTAGTTTTTACAATTGTGGTATATATTTATTGAAGTTGTGATTGTTGTGATGTCTGTGATTATTCGGTTGGCTCAGGTACCACGCTTGGTATAAATTATCGGTTTGCTCGGGTACCACACCAGGTATAGGTTATTCATTGGTTGGCTTGGGTACCATGCCTGGTACAGATTCATTATAATTGGATCGGGTACCACGCATGGTACGAGTTTTATTTTTATATGGGTGTTAGTTCCATGAGTGAACCGGGCTTATTTATTGTTCTGTATTATTACATGTTGGTCCATGAGTGGCCAGACTAGTATGTTTAAGTGTTCAGGTGGTTTCTTGAGTAACCAAGATTACATGTTGAACACCATAGATAATGTCCTAGGGATCCTTGGGTGCTCGGGGTTTCTATTGCATATGATTTTTCTTTTGGACATGTTTTATATGGTGATTGAGTCAAGTTGATGACTGAGAGTCTTGCTTATATGTACTTGACCTTATGATACATGTTGTTCTGTTTTACTAAGTTATGGTTAACTGTTCATATTTTGTATCTTGGAACTGACCGATGATCCTACCAGTACACTGTTGTTCTTATGTACTGATACTGCACTTGGTATTCTTTTGTTGAGTATAGGGCATATTCTGGCGGCTATTTTGAGACCTCAATTGTGATCGGGGAAACATCTGAATTCAAGGGTGATCTACATCTTTCGGGCTACTATAGATTCATCTACTTGTTCCAGTCCATTGTTTGGACATGGATTCCTTTTATTTTGGGATTGTATCCCCATTTTCTTGATATGTTTTAAAGTTTTGGTACACGACTTTCAGATTTTAGGGGATTATTTTCCACTGGTTTTCTATTCTTAAGTGTTTGGATATGAATCTTGATTTATCTATTGAACTTAGTTTTTAGCTGCGTAGTTTGGTTAAGTGTTGGCTTGAGTAATTGATTCTCTCACTAGGGGTTTAGTGTGGGTGTCACTCGCAATGGGTTAGGTCGTGACAGGAAGTCTAGTCCAAATCCAATAAAAAGTCAGTATCAATGGGAGTCATACCTAAAACCAATGAAAAAAAATAATTTTATAATTATTATTCCCTGTATCTGACTAACACAAAGTTGAGTTCAAATAGAGGGCCTGGTTTTTAGCCTACGGATAGGACTCAGTTTAATAAATGAAATGACAATGATTAGAGTTGCAATGGTTAGCAAAAAAAATGACCAGTTAAACCTCTGAGTTCAGATTTTGCGATCAACAAAGTTCTGCAACTGTCTGAGTATTGTTTCAATGTTAGTTCGACCCAGCTTTTCCTGGTTATTAGAAACATCAAAGAAGCTCAATTCCTAAAACCCTGAGATCGGATCCCAACACAAGGGATCAAAACCTCTGGTGCGACTACTACAAGGCTCATGGGCACATGACTGGGGATTGCTGGCATCTTTGGGAAAATGTTGCCATACTTTTGAAGAATGGTCAACTAAAAAGAACTTTCAAGTTATAGGGCCAAAAACAACTATGGAAGGGAAGCCAATAAAAATAAGAAGTTGGAAAAACACGACCCCCTCGACAGACAATCAACTATGAAAGGGTTGGACATCATCGAGGAATCCTAGAATAACTACTTGATGATGCTCAGGTAATAGTTTTTTTTACTTACTGTCAATTTCTATGATCAATATATGTATTATTTAGTACATGTAGATCATCTTGAATAACATGCAGAAGGATCATCAAAGCAAAGAGATGGGTGAAGCTAGAACTAGCCTCGAAGTCATCAGTTTAAAAACTAGTCGGCAAGTATCATAAGATCTTTGAAGGAAAAAGGTACATCTTACACATTTAAGCTATTTTTCATAAAATATCATAATCTTGGCTTTAACCCCTAAAAAGGTTGTCCAGAACTAAAGGCTACATCCTCTAAAGCCAGCTAGTAGTTTCAAGGTTGATAGATTGCGAACCGGTAACCATTCAGAAACTATGAAGATTAAAAACAATCACTAACAATGAGGCCAAGAGTAAGCCCATTTTTGTAGGAATAAAGACAAATCAAAGATTCAAGCTGCATAAACCCAAAAATAGAAAACTCACGAGTAAAAGACCTCGGTAGTAAAAATCCCTATAGGACCAAAACCTTAATTTGAACATTCGAATAACCAAAGAATGCACACTGTACTATTTTTCTCTTTGACCAGTTTTTGTCCCAATTGTGTTTTATTGGAGCATCAGGGGCCCAATCTGTGCCTATTATCGATCTAGGAAAGAGGAGAATACCAGTGTATGAGGTTTTATAAAATCAAATCGCAAACACGAGGGGGAGAGTGGAAGTAAAGGAAAGGAAGTCAGATAAGGTAGTTGTGTTAAATACAAAGAAGAAACTTTGAAAGGGTCATATTTGAAGTTTGATTTTGGAAATAGTTTGAGTACAATAATAGAGACTGCGTGACAAGGTTCAAAGAAGTGAAGACGCCAACCAAATACTCAAAGATTGAATCACCAATAAAATCCTTGACAACCTACTTTGTCTTTTATTATAACAACTATAGCTACTATCTCAAGTCGGTCCTTTACAAAAAGCATGTATTGTAGAAGGATACATTCTATATAAATAAAGTTATACTACATGTTCTAGCTCGCTAGACAACTGAATTATTTTAAATTTTATTACTATGTCTTGAGATCTTTGCTAAAAACTCTTTTATCTCAGAAGGGAATCCTAACTTTTTCCATATGAGGTCTTGAAAGAACCCTGATCTCAAACTAAATATCAGAGGTTTAAAATAACCCGATCTTGAACTAAATATTAGAGGTCTCAAAGAAACTCAATCTTGAAATAAATATTGGAGGTCTCAAGAGATCCCTGATCTCAAACTTAATATCAGAGGTCTCAAAGAACCTTAATCCCGGACTAAATATCAGAGGTCTTAGAGAATCCCCATTCCAAATAAAATATTAGATGTATTAAAGAACCTAGATCCCAAAAAAGATATAGGAGGCCTACAAGAATCTAGATTCCAAAAAGATTAGAACATACCCATAGATGTAATAGTACTGAGAATTTCCATCAAAAATAAAAATAAAAATCCAAAATCACTTCAAATAAAGGACTAGGGACTGAATAATAAAATCCAAAAAGTTTTGGTTACTGACTGGCTACATGACACAACAAGGACTATTATACTGGTTTTATTATGCTCATTATTCATATATTATAAAAAAACTATGTATCAATCGTCCGAGATAACAATCCGAACATGGCTACAAAAGTTTACTAAGAAAAAGGAAATATCACAAAAAATATGACTCATATTTCTTGTATTTATGTCATATGTCGAAGATGATTAAACCGATGTCAGAAGAAGATAATCTCCTCGATATACCATGCCTAAAATGATAAGGATAAATCCTAGCTCATTAGCACCATTTCATAAAAAAGGTCTTGACTTATAAAGTCATTAAAAGGAGAACGAAACTTCTAACTGGGTAAAAGTCAAAGCATCCTAGTTGATAATAAAATGACTATGTAAGAAGTGCCGTAATTAATGAAAACCGGTTGACAACTATCTTCGATCATTTAAATTTAAACGAATCAATTTTCAGAGAGACAAAAACTATAAGGGTGGGTAAGATGAAATGAATTCAACCAACATCTATCTCGGTTTGATATATAAAGTCGGAAGAAGTTAATATCTAGGTGAAAAAGGTCAAAGCATCCTTAGCCAGGATTCTAATAAAAAATGTCTATGGAAACTTAATAGGATGACCTAAATGAATACCAGATAAATAAATGTACATCTAAAGTACAGATGAGTGAAAACAAGATGTTTCCACAGAAAAAAATGCAAAAAGAACTGATAGGAAGCATTTTATTAATAAACGGGCACTCGATGACCCAAAAATATAATTACAAAAAAAATAGCAGAAATTAATGTGAGACTAAAAGTTATACTTTTATATGATTATTTGCCTCATATTTATTTTGAGCTTAAGGCGAATTACGCTTATGTTTGGTGCTTTGATTATGTAGGAATGCCTTAAGGAAATTGGAGCTTTAAATGAGAAGAAAAGAGCAACGAGGAACTAAGAGTAACCAAAGAAGGATCAACGTCGCATAAGCATGTAAAAAGAGCACAAGATGGCAAGCTAAGCGGTTAAAAGACTTCTCCGGCTACTGACACATGCATAGCAGACGTGCCACTAGCTTGCTTTGTCCTTGTGGCACAAATTTTACACCTCTTCTGAAGTTCCCACTGTAGAAGTGTCGCGCCACAGCCTGCTTTGGCTCAGTGGTGTGAGTTTTGGGAGTCCTCTGAAGTTTTTTTGTAGGAGCTGTTGCGCCATAGGCTGGCTTTGGCCTTGTGGCACGAAGGGTTGTTTTTCCACTCCGATTTGGATTTATTTGTTAAAAGCCCAAGGCTCCCTGAACTCTATAAATAGAACTCTTATACGTTTCTTTAGAGTTAGTTTAGTTTTGGTGGAGAGAAACGCTAGGGAAACTCCAAGAGCAAGGCTTTACATTATTTTCTTTGTTTTATATTCATTATTATCATAGAATTTCATGAATTCTCTTCTAAAGAGAATCATGATGTAATGAACCTTCCGGTCATTTACACGTTTTCTCCTTTCTTGTACCATTAGAGCTTACTTGTAGAGGCCCAAGTCATTATGGCTTGTCGGGACTGGTAGTTCGGTGCCCGGGTCGTTTGTTTGGTCTTTATGGCCGTTCCTCATTTTAGAGCTTCAACTTTGGAAATCGCTGACTTCAGTCAATATTCTTGGTAATATCAAAGAATTAAACCAAGGTTCTAGGTCAAAGGAATCTCTTACTCAAAAGTTCGAGTTAAAGAAATGCCTCGGGTAACACCTCGCCCATTTGGAAGGTTTAAAGTAACCCGTGTCTTTGGAGTAAGACTAATAGTGTCTAATATACTAATAAGGATGTGTTATGAGGTATTATAATTGATAAATGGTCGTCTGATAAGTTTTGAAGTCAAGCAAGTTGCGAAACAAAAGTCGAGAAAAAGTTATTGTAAATTCCTTTAAGGAATTCTCTTCAAATTTGGGTTAAATGTCTTGGGGTGTTTCTCCCTATCTATAAAGAGTTAGTGGGCCCCCAATATACCAAATCAAAGGTCTACGAGTTTAGTTTCCAACTCACTAAATCTTTTGTCCATACAACTTCAGAATAGAGAGATATTCACATTTTCGTAAGATGCGCAAGCAGACACGTCAAGGTAGGGCCCACATCCTAAGTCGGTTTGCCTTTATAAATCAGCTTCTCCTTCGTTTTGAACTCATTAAAACAGACCAAAATTATAGAAAATCAGATATAAACCTTAGAAATAATCCATGGACCTTGATCCTTTCAATTCAGAAGTTTAACGAAAGTTGCTCTACGTCACGAGCTCATCGTCGTGGTATAGTTTTCTCATCGTTTTGGCTCTATTTATTGCTACTGCAAGGAGGCAGTTCGTGGGACTGATATTTTTATGGTATTATCATTTGATTATTGGAAGGTAAGGGTTCTAAATCCTTGACTCATTCTTAATTTGAGCTTTAGAATCAATTCCGAGGAGAACTTATTGTTATCGGCATGTTTGTCGTGTTTTCTTGCCGTATATTGTTACAGATCGTGGTGGGCCCTTATAACAACATGTTTAGCTTGGTATTTCAAAGAGTTTTGTCGAGGTTACCTTCCTCCTATGACCCTCCTTCGTAATTTCATGTTGTAGTATTGTTTTATGGATTTCTAAGCCACAAAGTGGTATTTTAGATCCGTGGCTCCGGGCAGCCCCTTTGTCATATTAAATTGGGTTGTTATTGTTGTATGTTAATGGTGTTACTATGTTGGAGGTACTGGGGCTTTGTGTGACTCTTATTGGAGTCACAGACGATGGTTATTGGATTGAATGACATAAAGTACACCTTTAAATAGTGCCTCGGGAGCTCGTCGCTCCTTTGAGATGTGGGTTGCATATTGTTGTTGGATTTAGCTGCCATTTCTTATTGTTATTGGCCTCATTTTATGCTTTGGAGTTGGCTGGTCGCGAGTGTGACATTAACACCTTATCAATTGGCCATAGCTCGTTCTTGCAGCCTCGTCGATTCTAGCAATTGTTCCATTACCTTGGTTGGTCAGCCTTCATAGAGACGTCTTTGGGGCTTCAGTTGAAAGTATTTTTTTGTGTGATTCGGAGCTTCCCAGAGCAGTTCGAGCCTAGACGATGCCGTTCCCGCAGCTAGTCATCGGATGACAGGTAGGTTATGGCTTTCCCTACCTAGACTCTGCGTATAAAGGCTATAACTGCATTAATTAACATCCTTGGGTGGGTTGTTATAGGTTGGTACCCTAGACCTTGTCTGCCTTATTCTTCCGTTTAATTCATACGTTGTTTGTAGTATTCGCGTAGTATTGTATATTACCCTTGTGGTCATGTGTGGCCTTGTATTGACTCTGGAACATAGATGGTGGGTTATTGGGGAATGTCCACGAGTCCCGGACATAGAGATTATCCTTTTAGGCTGGTTATGTCTGCTGAGTAGCTGTTGGGCCTGTACAGGGCTGATAGGAGTTGTTGTGATCCATTTGGCTACTTTTATATTTGTGTGCGAGCATATCATCCATGAAAAAGGTTTTCTCCTGCATGTTTTACTACAGTTTTGGCTGCGAGCCACTATGGACAGTTTTCCTAAATTCGCATAGCCCTGGGTTCCCATTTTTTGTACTGTTGATGATAGAAAAGGGGATTTTTGGATGTTTTTGCACTGATTTTATTACTGATACTAGTCTTTCCGGGGTAGAGCACCAGACTTTATTTTATTACAGATACTAGTCTCTGCGGGGAGGAGCACTAGACTTGATTTACTACAGTTTTAGACCCGGTTACACCCGGGCACCCTTGGAGGGGTTTTTGAGGCATTTACTACTACTTTAGTCCTGGACAGGGTCTGGGCATGCATATTCGAGACTGGGTCTCTATCTTGATCCCGGAATTGCTTCTGGATGACATGTCTTGATACTGAGTTTTAGTATGGGGTCAGGGACCTCCATGGACCTTGCCGCTCTGGGCCTGGGGCTTCGGGTTGTGTGCACCGGAGGGAAGGGTATACAATGGAGTAGAGGTATACGGGCTGAGTCCTTTCATGGAACCTGCCTACTGGGCTCGATTAGCACTGGAGGAGGTACATACAGAGGTTCTATTTCACACATCATATCATATCATGCATTAGATTCCACCCTTGTTTGTTGTGTGTTCAGTGTACACTCCGGTAGTATGGGATGCCGGAGGGTTCGCTTTCACTTGATTGTGTTCCTCGATTGTATGGGCGGCCGTTGGGACTGTAGGTAGATTATATTTACTCCTGTCTTTATTTAGAGCTTGTCTTGGCACTCGGTTAGTAAAGGATTAGTGATGGTTAACCTGTTGAGGTTTCGATTGTGGGATATCTGATTATTGTAAGGGCTAGGGAGTCCTATCTTATTGAGGCACTTTTATGTGGCCTTCTGAGTAGAGTGTGAGACTCTGGTTCTATTCTTGTGGGAAGCTGAGTGGTATCTCTCGGTTATTATGGTCTAGTTATTTCATCCTAGGGTGGTACTTGTGAGGTGATTCCCTGGTTATGCTATCATGTGATTGGATTGGTGTTATGATTTCCTTATACTGGTTGATTCCATTTTGAGTATGTTAGATTGCTCTCCGTCTTTTCCTTTTACTTGAGGTTACCGGTATACCGCCATTTTCTCAACTCTCTCTCTCTACTTACTTATATTGTTGTGCAAGGACTCCAGGTGCGTTCTCCTTTCCTTCACCTGTGATTCTGTGTAATTGTATCTCTGTGCTAGCATGTGTTACTTGTAGCTCTTGGTTATGGATGATCTGTGCTAGCTCCTTGTGCCTTGCTTATTGCTTCAGTGACTGCTTTCTTGCTATCTGTAACTTACTGCTTTTATATCTTATATGCGCTCAGTCGGCCGATGATGCCTACTGAGTACCCGTTGTTTTGGTGCTCATACTACACTTCTGCACTTTTTAGTGCAGATATTAGCTGAGCTTTCACCATTGACTCGTGCAGCTTTTGGATCTTTGAGACTTGGGTGAGCGCCTGATGGTCGGGGCTTGTCTACAACTCATCTTTTGTACTGTTACTCTTTGTATATTCGGAGACAGTTGTACTTATCATTTTGTTACTTCTAGCACTTGTATTCTATTAGAAGCTTCTGTACTATCGATACCAAGTCTTGGGGTTGGTGTAGTTTCCTTTATGTATTTATATCCGAGTTTTGCTTCCGCTTATTTTTGCTTGCTGGCGCGTTTTGGTTAGGTAGTAGCCCATTACTAACCGTTCTGGGCTATGGGAATTGGTTCGCCTACTGGGGGATTGTAGGAGCCATCATGACCTGAGAAATCGGGTCGTGACACAAGAGTAGCTACACTCCTAGTATCTAGGCTTGTTGTTGGACATGATAGTTGATGCTTGATAATCATATATTTGATTCAGATTTCCATTTATTGAGTTATTTATCTTCTCTTGAACTTAATTATTTTATTCTTGGGCCAATTATCTGTCACGATCTGAAAACTCAAGTCGTGATGTCACCTACTATAATCCACCAGTAGGTAAGCCAAACTCCATAGCCCGAAACTACAAGTAACAGGCTAACACGAGAACAAAACAAAAGTAGAAGTACAACAATAAAAAGCAGAAGATAAACTGAACAAGCATAATAAATAGGGAGGGAATAGAATGAAATATACAAGATTTCCCCCAAGACTTGGTGTCAGTCGGTACGAGAGCTGCTACAACATAGATGTGCTAGATAGATACAATAAATACAAAACAGTCTCCAAAAGTATAATAGAAGACTACTCCAAAAGTAGAGGGAGGTGGATCAACTTCGATCGTCTAGAGCTCATCCTATATCTCCGGTCAGCAACTCTGCACGAAGACAGTGTCAATGGCGATAACTCATACTAGAATCTGCATCAGGAAAATGATGCTGAAATATAGCATGAGTACAAAAACATGCGGTACCCAGTAGGCATTATAGGCTGATTGAGCTCAAATAAGATATAAGAGTAACAAAATGCGAATATAAACCTAAAGGTAAGAAAGAGGGGTCAGAAGGAAATAACAGGTCATAACTAGATAATAAAGAGAAGTACGAGTAAGATAACACGAAAGGCATAAATCAATAATCTAGCTATAACCTAGAAGGACCCCCATAAGACAGAAAGGTGCAAACAATAAGGAAATAAACCCAATTGGACCCCCACAAGCCCGGTGGGTGCAAACAAGACGGAACGCTAACTACAAACCAGGATACGATAGTAATGATGTGCGAAAGAACACCATGGTATGAAGTATGAAATAAATGAAGTGAGATGTGTCTAATGCAGTAATGAGTAAAACCCTGAGTCATCTCACGAGCTGCTAGAGCTCATCAATAAATACCATACCATAATACCTGAAATATCCTTGCAGGTCGCCGGAGCTTATCAATATATATGAACACCATAAAGTAAAACCCCATATGTACGCAAGGGCCGACGGAGCTTACTAATATGCCAACAGATCAATGAAAAAGTAAGGTCCAGAGTCGTCTCTCGGACCAAGTGCATAAATAGTAGTATTTTTGACTCATAAATCAATAAAATAATGAGGTACAATTCCTCCTTTGTAACACGAGTTTTATAGTAAAAGAAGCCATTTCTCCTTTTTAATAATTGAAATCAGTAATGATAGTAGGAACTCTCCCCGGAGCTCCAATCATTCAAAAAAGAGGTATTTTAGGTTTAAAAGATAATAATTAGTATAAACCAGTGAAATCTTTCCTTAATTTAAAAACCATTAGTTGAAAAGAAAAATTTCCTTATTATTCTGCCGAGCCATTTATTTTCTCATCAAATCGTACGTAACCCAAACATATGTGAAATGGATGAAAATGAACCATCTTAAATGCATATATAGATACATGTAAATGCACACAGATACACCAAGATATCAAACTCGTACTAACCTGGGATCCAGCCAGCCCAAACCATGGCCTCAGGCCCATAAATCTTCTACCATAACGAAACATAGAAAATAATACAATAAGAACAACCAAAATTCAAAGGAAAACTGCTCTACTGTGAGCTATACCCCAACGAATACTAAGGCCATCTATTCTACAGTAAGTACTAATGGGGACCGCTACACTAGCTACCAACCCCCAAAGAACCCACCTAAGGTAAGAAACTAACCAAATCTAAGCTAAGGCGCACAACACAACAAAACTTAAGCAAAGCACAAATCATGCTGACCTGGAGACCAGCCAATCCAGCGTCCACAACCTCAGGACCACAAGTATACGATAAATGAAAAATGCAAGAAAGAATAATAAATATAAAAACAATGGAAACATCTACACTACCACAAAAACCTCATCTAATTTTATGCTAAGGCTCCCTAATCTAATCAATCCAACCACAAGTAGCCTAAACTAAGCTAAGGCATCTTGCCCTAATCCTAAGTATACTACACCATCTACGCCGAGTATTACAAGAGAATTACAATCTATACTAAGGATTTACCAACTAAAAATCTACTCTAAGGCCTCTAAACCAACTATAAGGATTAAAATACCTACTCAGAATGTATCCAAACTAAAAGGTCCCACCAACCATTAGAAAATTATCATACCCATGCCTTATATGAGCAAGGTCTAGAAATAAGTAAAATGTAACCTACCTGAAAGCCGAACATGCGCTCACGAACCCACTATACCAGCTCCTCTAAGAAACCTCTGATTGCACCCACACTATCAAAATCATCATCTACTCATTAAAATATGAACAACAATACCCATATTTCAAATTTATAGTTCGAGCCAGAAATCGATTTCGAAAATGACCCTCGGGGCCTGCCTATAAAATTGAAAATAAAATTTACAATAATGTCCCTCATGAAAAAAGGATCACATGCCCAAAATTTGAGTGCAATCTGCCTCCAATGACATGCCCAAATCAGCCTCTCAATTCTAAAAGAAAACAAGAATTAAAGTGGGGAAATTAATGAAATTTAGAGTTGGAAACTTACCAATTATAAAGGGAAAGTGATCACGGACGAGGACCCAATAATCTCTTGGTCCTACTAATGATCCCACACAAATTTTGTAGAATGGAGAATTTTTGGTCCTCTCAAGAATGGAGAATTTTTGGTTAAAAGTGAGATAAAAATAAAGAGGAAGCTTAATATACTGCAAGTGATTCCTTCATCATCATCATGAGGAAAAAACCTCTCGATGGCGATGACCAAGCTGGATAACTCATCGCAATCGCGATGATCAGCTTTGAAATCGTGAAGAACAAGAGGGGCCCTTTATCACTATCGCGAGGAAACCCTCGCAATCGTGATGGTAAGAAAGTTAGACCATCGTGATCGCAATGAACAGATTTTAGCTATACCAGCAACTGAAACCAACAATGCACTAAGGCTAAAATTTCACTAGATAGACCCTTGGGATTCATTAGAAACCCCGTGAACACATACTAAATATGCTACCCAACTGAAAACAACATTCCATACTCAATAGAATTAATGAAAGTCCCAAAGGAGATTGTTTCAACAAAAAGTGAGCCCCACGCCCAAAAACCAACTTTAAGCCAAAAGTAATCCGGTAGCCTAAACTAGTACAGAAGCCTCGGAACTCAAACCAAAGGTTTGTATAGCCCAAAGTCGACATTTCAAAGCTAACAGTGCTGATGGAATTCTCATCCGAGCCCATTTACTGTGAATGTTGACCAAAGTCAACCTTTCTAACTTTAAGAGTTCCAAAACAGGTAAACTCATCTTAAACACTAACGAACAGCCCAAGAACCAAACCATTAGTCCCGATAAGTCATAAATAACATGTAGCCGCTGTGGAAAAGCTTGAAATACTAAAAACACATGAAAATAGAGAAATGACCTGGAGGGTCATTACATTATCAAATACTATCTATGGTGCATAAATTATACTAGGAAAAGAATCTACGTATGAAATAAGAAAAAGTAGGGATTGATTGTGTACTCTAAAAGGAAGGGGAAATGATTTGCTAATGTGGACAGGAATATACCCATTTGCCTTGTCCAGTTGAAATTGAAGAGAAATCATATTGACCAATAACCATAGGAATATAGGCATTAGGAATAATCAAAGAAACCTATAGTTGTTGGAAAAATGCTCAACATGATTAAAATCAACCCGCAACAAGTAACTCAGTAAATCAATTAAATGTACGATTTGTTAACTCAACTAGATTATCAAAATAACACGAACCTGGATCATCTCTCATATGATTTTGTTAAACCAAATCTTAGCTTATTTCATATCTTGTTAGTAAGTTAAATACAATCAAAAGTAGCATAGTAAAATCTTAAAACTTTCTCAAGTATTTGTTACCCGCTGAATAGTTGCAATACAAATTCAACTTAAGAAATCAATTCGTCAAATCTCTATGGAATTGATAATTGGACTAACCTCCTATATTACTTGAAAGACTACATATACTTGTGTATGCATTATCCACAATAAGTTTTTGGCACCATTGTCATAGATTTAGTAGAAATTGATAAACTACTTTGAATTTCGATTATACTATTCAACTTTCACGTGTTGATGTTGTTTTTGTAGATTACAGGTTACATGTTGGTTTATGCATAACACTAGGAGTCAAGGAAATCTCTTGATTCCATTAGACCCAGAGATTGAAAGAACCCTTTGAGGACTAAGGAGAATGGGTGATAACCTAAATTGAGTTGACCTAGTTGATGGTGATAGAGCTAATTTGCCTCCAGCTACTGCACCTGTAGCACATGTCCCTGTGTTAAACTTCATGAGGACGAATCAAAAAAATGCCTCCAAAGCAATAGTAAAGCCAACTATCATATGAAATTTTGAGCTAAGAGAAGGCATGGTATGACTAGTACAAAACAATTGCCAGTATGAGGATAAATCATATCAAGACCCGCACAAGCACCTGAAAGAGTTCGTCGAGTTAAGTGATAACTTTTACTATAAAAAAGTATCTGATGAATATGTCATATTGACCTTGTTTTTGTTCTTGCTGATCGGAGAAGAAAAACTGTGGCTACAGAATGATCCAACAGGTTCAATTACATCATGGGATATCATGTCAGACAAGTTCCTAAAAAGGTTCTTCTCATCTAGAAGAATAAAATATCTTAGAGGCAGAATTTTTGGGTTTATAAATAAAGACGATGAATCCCTACCATATTATTGGGAATAATATAAGGGGTATTTGAGAGATTTTTAGCATCACCAGCAACACAAAGAGATCATCGAGAATAATTTAATTGAAGGGTTGAGGCCAGACTCGAAATCTCTGCTAGATGCTATATATAGTTCAAGGGAAAATTTTGTCCAAGATTTATGATGAGATTGAGGTTCTACTCAACCTAATGTCTGCAGGAAAAAAAGACTACACAAAGCCCAGCATAGTTTTTACATCTACTCAAAAAATGCAGGGTTAGCTTGAATTGGATGATGATACTTCCATATAGTCTGACATTAGTCATCTGGTCAATGTGGTAAATAGATTTGTCACCAGCCCAAATGTTAGCCAGGTGCAACAAGTCCAATAAGTGCAACATATGCAACTTACATATGAGTTATGTGTAGAAACCATGCATATTTGGGATACCCTTCGAATCCTGAATCTATGTATTATGCTGGTCAACAGAATCATGGTATGGTCTATCACGTTAACAAATTCAATCCAAACTATAGAAAACACCCAAATCTCTCTTGGGGTGGCAATTAGAATATTCAAAGGTCGTAGTTCATGCAGCAAACCCCACAGGTCAGTAGCTCATTGAAAGAGACACTAAAATAATTCATGGTTCAGTAGAAGCAACAACAACAGACTCAACTACAGGTCAACAATTAAACTAAGAAAGCTATCGATGACCTGCAGCAACAAATGGGACAATTTGCAACTGCACAACATGTTAGACCTGCGAGAGCACTATCAAGTGATACAGAAAAGAACCCAAAAGAGAATGTTAGTGCCATTAGTCTAAGAAATGAAAGAGAATTAGAGGAGGTATTGTCCAAAATAAAGAATTATGATGTAGAACATATATCAATGAAAACTTTAGAGCCAGAAAAAGAAAGTGAGAAATAAGTCAAAAGCAGCCTAAAATCATGATAGTTAGACTATCTACACCTTTTCTACAAATATTCTAGAAGTAGAAAGAGGACAATACCTGTAAGCGGTTTCTTGAAATTCTTAAGCATGTACATGTTAACATACCCTTGGTGAAGTTATTGCAAGAGGTACCCAAATATGCTAAAAAATTTAAGGACGTTATTGCGAATAAGAGGTGTCTGATAGAGCTTGAGTCTGTATCACTCACTGAAGAGTGCAATTCCAGTGTCATAGCAAGATCCCTCCTAAACTGAAGGATCCAGACAGTTTCACTATCCCTATCATGATTGGGGATCGTGAAGTAGAGCTGGAACTTTATGATTTAGGTGCAACCATTAATTTGATGCCAAATTCGATTTTTAAGACTTTGGGGCTCGGCGATCCAAGTCTAACCACTGTGACACTACAACTTGCAGATCATTCATTGACTTATCCATACAAAATTGTTGAGGATGTGCTAGTTAAAGTGGGATCTTTTATTCTGTCGATGGGCTTCATTATATTAGACTATAAGGCTGACAAAGAAGTTTCTATAATCCTTGGTAAGGGGTTCTCAGCCACGACTGATGCAGTTATTCGTGTTAAGTCTAGCAAAATGACTATGAAAGTTGATGAGCTTGAAGCCACTTTTGATGTGTTTAAGGTAACAAGGTTGCCTGCCATTATGAATGTCACACCTCGAGGCTACCCCCTTAGATTCAACACGGTGCTTGGTCTCACAAGTGACCCCAAGCTAACCCATGGCCTGGCATAACTAGACAATTTCTGATAAAGCATCCACTGTGTGGAAACTGAAAATAATTTAATATCTGAAGTGGGAAAGAACCTAAAACATGTCTGAATATGAAATATATATAGGAGTATAATGAAATCTAAGAAACAACACTAACAACTCAATAGCTGAATCTAGTCGATGTCTGAAAGCCTCTAATTGATATGAGTTACTAGGAAATTACCCCAACTAACTCTAATAGTCTGAAACTGAAATGTAAAACTTAAGTAAATAAGCATATTTATCATCCTCGAACTATGAGGACTCCCCATTGAAGCTACTGAGTAAGGATTGAAAATCAAGCTAAATGCGGTCTGGATGCTGAGCGCCTGAACCTACATCATACAATGATGTAGCACAAAAGTATGCGGCAGTACTCTGAATGTACTGAGCATGTGAGATATATGTAAAGCTGTACAACATAAAAAAATGAATGAGGGAAATATGTCAACGCTCTCTTTATCGTCTTTCTCACTCATAGGCTAGCCTGCTCAATCACAACATAAACAACAAACAAAAGTAAAAGAAATAAGTACTCTCAAAGTGATTTCAAATCTATAATCAAAAATAGCTATCAAATCAAGTCCCCGACAACGGTGCCATTTTTGATAAATGCTTAAACATACTCTCCAAAAATGGAGGTAACAGTGATCGTCAACCAAAACACATTTATAAGTATCCAACAGGTATCGAGGTCGTACCCACAAAGACTTGGCGATAGCACAATGATGATTATAATGAAACGACTTCACTAAGAGAGTAAATGTTCGAAAATAAGAAAATAAAGGATTAGGGGAATTGGGATTTTATCACAACAATCTCAATTCATAATAAAGCAAGAAAGTAAAACGGGTGTACAAATTTGAGTAGACGACTAGGGATGTGTATTCAATGGGGCTCTAATGTGGGATAGGGTGATTGCTTATTCATGCTTATTCTCAATAATTGACATATGTATAGATTGGTTATCTCTCGATCAACAACTATATATCCGACAATCTCAGTTAGAGCACTATCGGCTTAACAACAAATAACCAAGATCAAGCTTAGAGAGGTCATACTATCTCTAGCTTAGACCCTTAAATGGGTGATTCCTTCGATATGAGCTATCTCTAGCCTTAATCTAGGTGGAATCCCAAGTTCCCACTAGTAATTTCACATCCAAAACTATGAAATTCTCTTTCAAGCAACAACATAGCCAAGTAAGGAAAATCAATGTTCGCAACCATCAATTTTAGGATTAAAACTTGGTGAAACTACTAGACCCATGTCAAATAAGCAATTATAAGTAAGAATTAGCAACACCCACACCTATTTGTCAAGAACCTATTATCAACACATCCCTAGACAAATGAAATTAGCTACTCATGCTAAAGAAAAGAGATATACCAAATAGGTAAGTCAAATTCCTCTTCATTCAAGTGTAATTTCAAGTTCTAAGCTCAGGTTTTGTACCCAAATGGTTAACCAAGATTTGTAAGAGAGAATGTATTGAAACCCTCTTCTTCTTGGAGAGAAAAACTTGTTCTCAAAGCTAAAATTACTTGGAAATATTCAGAGCTGAAGGATTCTCTTTACAATTATTACTAAAGAGGCTTTTTATACTTTCCCAAAATTTCACTAATTTTCTAGACAAAATTGCCCTTCGGGTGGTATGCGATGCGACATGCAGTTAGTATGTTGTGATGTGTGCATCGCAAACCATCTTCAGTTGGGCCAGTGAATTCAGCTAAACTTAGAGGCCTCGTGTGAAAGAAGTGCAGTTCGCACCATGAATTGTGCGCATCGCACAGCGACCGCACCCCTTAGCAGATTCTTCAATGAATTTTGTGGCTCCATGTGGTATAGGTGCATTCCGCACCACAGCTTGTGCGTGTTGCACGGGCACTGCATCTCAGGGCAGACTCTCCATTTTTTCTGATCACTTCACACTTCACTCCTTTTAAGCTCTTTTTAGGTCCATTTCCTTATTTTTCATCTTTGATCACAAGTGACTGCATAGACATCAATAAAGGCCATAAGAACCTCTAAATCTATTCAAAACATAGAAATAATTCATGGATAAAGGCTTAAAAAGTTGGTAGATTACCAACTTATCAAAGATGCATTGAGCCAGAAAGAAGTTAGCATGGGCAGTTTGGCTTATTTGGGGGTGTCCAAATGACCCTTAGCTAGAGAGACTCAGACTCTAGAATTCAAGTTCATTCAATTGGGCATTTCAGAAAAGGGTGGAGTATTGGCCAGCTTTGAGGTTAAGTCTACTTTTCTAGAAGAAATCAAAACCAAACAATTTCAAGATGTGCAATTAAACAAACTTCGAAACAAGGTGGTGTCTAGGGAGGACCCAGATGCCACACTTGATGCGTGTAGGGTGCAGTGTTTTAAAAGGTGGATATGTGTCCTTTGGGTTGATGACTTGATACAGAATGTGTTGCTAGAAGCTCATGGTAGTTGATTTATCCGATCATAACCAAAATGTAGAGGGACTTGAGGCGGCTTTATTGGTGGCTTGGGATGAAGAGGGACATAGCTGAATATGTGTCTAAGTGTCAAAATTGTCAGAAGGTGAAGTATGAGCATCAAAGGCCTACAGGATTACTTCAACTGATGCCCATTCTTGAGTGGAAATGGGAAAGGATAGCCATGGACTTTGTGGTAGGTCTTCCTAAGACCTTGAGAAAGTATGATTCCATTTGGGTCATCGTGGACAAGATGACAAAGTCAAATTATTTCATTCTGGTCAATGTGTATTACAACTCCCAACAGTTGTCCAAGATCTATGTCAAAGAGATAGTGAGGTTGCACGGGGTTCCTCTTTCTATTATTTTAGACAAATGTACACAATTTACTTCTAAGTTCTAGGGCAAGTTACATGAAGAGTTGGGAAATAAACTCACTTTTAGCATAACTTTTCATTCTCAGCCAGATGGTCAGCCAGAGAGGACTATTCAGGTGCTGGAAGACATATTGAGAGCATGTGTGATTGATTTTGGGGGCCATTGGGATCAGTTCTTACCGTTGTGTAAATTCTTATACAACAATAATTATCACTTCAGTATTGACATGGCACCATTCAAAGAACTTTATGAGAGGGGATATAGTTTGCCTATAAGGTGGTTCGAGGCACACAATGTAAAACCTTTGGGAATTGACTTGGTAAAATAAGCTCAGGAGAAGGTAAAAGGTATTCAAACCAAGTTATTAACAGCCCAGAGTAAGAAAAAGGAGTATGTGGATCGCAGAGTGAGGGACATGGCATTTAAGGTTGGTGAACATATTTTGTTGAAGGTGTCACCGATAAAAAGGGTAATGAGGTTTGGCAAGAGGGGTAAGCTTAGCCCTCGGTACATCAGTTTATTAGAGGTTCTTGAAAGTGTGGGGCCGTTAGCTTACATATTAGCATTGCCACCCAGTTTATTCAGGGTCTATCCAGTTTTTCATATATCCATGTTAAAAAGATACCATGAGGATAGGGAGTACATCATCAAATGGGATTTGGTCTTGTTAGACAAGGACCTTCAGTACGAGGAAGAGTCGGTTACTATTCTTGACCAAGATATCCGGAAATTATGGGCGAAGGAAATCAGATTGGTAAAAGGTTCAATAGAAGCATTGTATGATTGAGGAATCCACTAAGGAAACTAAGAAGTACATGGGGGACAATTACCCTCACTTGTTTGAGGATTCAGGTATTACCCTTTTCTCTTTTTAGCTCATCTTTTTTATGTTGATTGTTTGGGGATGAATGATAGGTAAATTGGTATCTGTTGTAATGACCCTTTCCATCATTATGGGTGAGCTATTCATGCAAAAAAATGGGTTAGAAAACTTTTTAGTTTGGGAGTTGAAAATTTTGAGCTAGGCCAGTCTCAGACGAATTCTGAGTGAGGTAAGATCTAAGGAAATCAGAGAAAGGATTGGGTAAAATATCTAAGGTTGAGCTAGAGTTCCTATTAGCTAAGGCATTAAGAAGTCCATAGGACTTTTGGAAATGAATTCAGGTGAGTAGAACTCCCGATATCGAACTTAACGTGAAAGGATTGGTCTGGAACATCAAGGTTTGAAAGTGTGTTATAAAATGGTCAAAACAAGAAGGATTCCTGAGATTCTGTCCTGTGTCAGCTACAATAGTGAGTTACACACTACTATGGTGATGACTACTATAGCAGAGAAATTCCTGCTATAGCGGAAGTTAAGGCGATCAAACCCACTATAGCGAGCGGCTTCCACTATGGTGGTGCCGCTATAGCGAGATTGAACCGCAATAGCAGGGTAAGTCATAGTAAATGCAGAAACTTTTCCAAAAATGTTCAGAATTATTTAAGAATATTTTGGGAAAGTGCAGAGGCAAAAAAGGGTGAATCCAATTGATTTTCTACCAGGAATCTTCGTAAAGGTAAGCAAATCATTTCCCTAACTTAGTACTTTGATTCCTACACCTTAGAATCGTTAGCTACGGGCAATGGGGAGAGTTTGTCTTGACCTAAGGTGAAAATTTTGGTGTAACAAGGATTGAAGATGTAGACAACCTTGGGTTTTGTGTATAAACTATTTATTCCATGATTTTAATACCATAATTTGCTAATGTGACCATAAAATTGGTAGTTTTAGGCAAATTATTGGTTGAAAGGCCCTAGGTTGGGTGGAATGATCATGGGTTTGGACTAGGGTTTAGGATTAGGATATAATCCAGGGATATTTAGGCCATATTGATTGATTTTGGTATTATGTGATTATTTTTAGAACAAGAACAAGCTAAAGCTTCACAAAAATGGAAGCCTAAGGTTCAGTAGAGTATTCGGGCGTATTTTGAGGTAGGTGATGGATGATTATTTCTCATTTATGATAAGTGTGCATGTTAACTACTACATTAGTGTTGCTTGTACAATTCATGTGTTAGGGAATAATATAATGAATGTTACTGATATTTGGTTGTCAATCTTGTGAAATGAACTTGTCTTTAATACTTGTTGGTCTTATAAGTGTGGTGCGTGTTCATTGTGATTGTTTATTGTGTTGTCTGTGACATTCGGTTATCTCAGGTACCATGCTTGGTACAATTCATTAGTTGGCTCAGGTACCACTCCTAGTACGGGATATCTATCTGTTAGCTCGGGTACCACGCCTGGTACAGATTTTATCATGGTTGGCTCGGGTACCATGCGTGGTACATGTTTGGTTATGATTTTGTGTTTGTTTCTATGAGTGGACCGGGTTTGTTTCTTGTGATGTAATTATTGCATATTGGTCCATGAGTGGCCGGGTAATTGTGTTTAAATGCTGGGTTGGTTCTTGTGTAGACCAAGATTGCATGTTAAACACCATAGTTGTTGCCTTAGGGATCCTTGGTTCGTCCGGGTTACTTGAATGGCATGTGGCATCGCATATATTATTGTTGTTGTGGTTTTGGACACGTTTCATGTAGTTGATAAGTCAGGTTGATGACTAATAGTTTGGGTTATATTTGTTGACTTGTTTATACATGTTTTGTCCTGCCTTACTAAGTTTTAGATAAGTGTTCATACTTCATATATTGGAGTTGGCTGATGATCCTACCAGCACACTATTGTTTTTGTGTACTGATACTGCACCTGCTCTTCTTTTGTTGAGTATAGGGCATATTCTGATGGCTACTGCACGACCTCAGTTGTGACACAAGCATTATCTGAATCTAAAGGTGAGATACTTCTTTTGGGCTGCCATGGATTCTTCTATCCTTTCTAGTCCATTGTTCAGACTCAGACTACTTTGTTTTTGGGGTTGCATCCCCGTATTCTAGACTATGTTAGAAGTTTTGGTACACGACTTTCAGATTCTAGGGGTTATTTCCGCAGAGATTTTTATTACTTACTTTTAGCTATGCTTCCTAGTTTTGATTAATGACAAATTGGTTTTAGCTGCTTAGTTTTGATAAGTGTTGACTTGATTACTTGGTTCGCTCACCGGGGGTTTAGGGTGGGTGCCACTCACGGTGGGTTAGGGTGTGACACCAATATGTATTGAACAATAATAACATATAAGCCCGGTTCACTCAAGGAACTAACATATAATGAACAACAAGTAAACCCGTACCAGGCTTGAACCCGAGCCAACCATGAATGAACCTGTACCAGGCATGGTACCTGAGCCAATCAATGAATGATACTGTACTAGGAGTAGTACCCAAGCAAACCAATGCAAAACTTGTACCAGGCATTGTCCCCGAGCCAACCAACGAATAACCTGTACCAGGCGTGGTACTAGTCCAATCGATAATCTGTACCAGGTGTGGTACCTGTCATGACCCAACCCACCGCGAGTGACACCCACTGGAAACCCTTGGATGAGCGAACCAACTAACAACCCAACACTTAGCAAATCTAACAGCTCAAAACCAGTTTGTATTAAAATAAAGAACAATCATTCACATCTAAACCAAACTAATAATATTCAGCAGAAAACACCCTTAGAAACTGAAAAGTCATCGTATCAAAATAATCTACCAAGTGTCTAGAACCGGGGATGCAATCCCAAATTAGGTGTTTAAGTCCGGAAACAGATGGACTATAACTAAATGGAAGAAAACAAGGTAGCCCGACAGAAGCAGCTCACCCTTGAAATCTGGAATCGCTGGGACTATATCTAAGGTCGTGTAGGAGCCGTCGAAATATGACATGTACTCATAAAAAGAAAATAAGTGCAGAATCAGTACACAACCACCATGTACTGGTAGGATCATCGGCCAGCTCCAATAAACAATAAATATACAATAAACCAAAACTAAGTAAGCAGTACAACCATGTAGCAACAACCAGTAATATGACTCCAGGCTCTCAGCCTACCTTCTAACTCATCAACCACATGAAACAGGTTCAACAATCATCTAACAATGAATAATAATCATGACACTTATTCTTTTCTACATTACCCAGACCATCTAATATTCCCTAGATCCACACCTAAGTGTTAACATGAAATGTCTGGTCCACCTCAAGACCATCCCCACATTTAAGTGTATCGACCCGGCCTCTCAAAGATCAATATAATCAATCACAGATTCAACAATCAACCCGGTCCACTCATAAAACCATCGACAAACACAATCAATAATGCAAATTAAATCCGTACCAGGCGTGGTACTCGAGCCAACCAATATAGAACCTGTACCAGGCGTGGTACCCGAGCCAATCGTTAGTATCCTATACAAGGCGTGGTACCTGAGCCAACCAAATTTCATACAAAGACAACAGTCAATACTTAAATGAACAGAAAACACCCTTGTAAAACCAATAAGCAATAATCAAGTTCATCTCACATAATTGACACCCCAAATACTTGGACATTCATAACTTCCTTTCCTAGGCATGAAAGCACATACATTACTAAGCTATAGTTACATGTATATACATTGCATTTGACAAGACAATAAACATCACCTACCTTGAATAGCCTGAAACTTTACTGGACCGGAGCCTTCCCATTTCCTGATGCTTTCGCTTGCGTTTGGTCTAAAAACAAGTATACAATATACTAAAATCAGTCCAATGGCCTAAAATTACCTGAATTATACTCAAATTGTTATCCCTAGGCCAATCCATGATCATTCCACCCATCCCAGGGTTTTCTCACCATTCATTCACCTAAAAACTACCATTTAACGGATACATTTAGCGAATAATAGTGTTTCTAACATGCATAAGCGATAATAAATATAACCCAAGAATTACACAACCTAAAATCCCTTTTTATCCTGGATTCTACCTCCTTAGGTCAACCCAAACCTTTTCCCAATCCCGTAGTTATTGATTCCACTATGTAGGAAACACAGTACTAAGTTAGGGGAGAAAAATTGGTGGAAAACTGCCTTGAAATCGCCAAAATTACCTTAACCCTTCCCAAAAACGTTCTTTAGAAATTCTGAACATTTTTGGGGAATTTTCTGCATTAATCCCGACTTAGTCTGCTATAGCGGTCCGTACACCACTATATTGGCATTGTCATAGCGGAACCAACCATTATGGCAGTGCTGAACGATGTTGACTTCCGCTATAGCAGGAATTTCTCTGCTATAGCAGTAGTTGTTGTAGCACTGTGTCAACCGCTATAGCAGTTGACATGGGATAGAACCTCAGAAAATCCATCAAAAGGGTCCATTTTACAGCGTACTTTATATCCTGAAGTTCCAAAATAATCCCATCATGTCAACCTTATTACAGAGAAATCTACTTAACTGAATTCATTTCTGAAAAGTCCCCTGAACTCCTTAATGTCTTAGCAAAAGGAAAAACTAGCTCAACACAAGATACATTACCCAATCCTCACCCGAATCACCCTAGACCACACCTTGCTCAAAAACCATCCGAGATTAGCCTAGCCCAAAATTTTCAACTCCTAAACCCAAAAGTTTTCTAACCCGAAACTTAGCATGAAAGGTTTACCTATAAAGGCAGACCCGGTCATTACAACATATACTAATTTACCCATCGTTCATTTCCAAATGATCAAACCCAATAATTATGATTTAAAGGAGATAATCCTCAAACAAGTAAGGGTACTTGTCCCGCATTCCTTCTCGGTTTCCTAAGTGGCTTCCTCAACCGGATGATGCTTCCATTGAACCTTCACCGACCTGATCTTCTTTGTCCTCAATTTTCAGATGTCCCGATCAAGAATCACAACTGATTTCTCTTCGTACTGAAGATCCTTGTCTAGCAAAATGAAATCCCATTTAATAATATAGTCCCCATCCCCATGGCATCGCTTCAGCATGGATACATGGAAGACTAAATGGACTACGGATAAACTGAGCGATAATGCTAACCTATAAGCCACTGGTCCTACAATCTTGAGGACTTTGAATGGACGATTATACCAGGCACCGAGCTTGCCCTTCTTGCCGAGTTGCATAACCCCTTCATTAGTGAAACTTTCAATAACACATGTTCACCAACCTGAAAATCCATGTCTTTTACCTTGCGATCTTCATACTCTTTCTACCTGATTTGGGCTGCTAGCAACTTGGTCTGAATTCTCCTTATGTTTTCCTGAGCTTCCTTCACTAAGTCTCTACGCCCAAAGGTTTCACATCGCCTACCTCAAACCACCCTATGGGTGATCTACATCCTCTCCCGTATAGTGCCTCAAATAGTGCCATGTCGATACTGGAGTGGTAGCTATTATTGTATGAGAACTCACACAATGGTAGAAACTGTTCCCAATGAATCCCAAAGTCAATCACACATGCTCTCAGTATGTCGTCTAATACCTGAATTGTCCTCTCCGACTGACCATCTATATGAGGATGAAAAGATATGCTGAAAGTGAGTTGAGTGCCCAACTCTTCGAGCAACTTACCCCAGAACTTGGAGGTAAATTACGTACCCCTGTTTGAAATAATAGAGAGTGGCACCCCGTGCAGTCTCACAATCTCCTTAACATAGATCTTAGCCAACTACTAGGAATTATAATCCACCCTGACCGGAATGAAATGATATGACTTAATCAGCCTATCCACAATGACCCAAATGGAGTCATACTTTCCCAAGGTCTTAGGTAGACCCACCACAAAATCCATGGCTATCCTTTCCCACTTCCACTCGGGAATGGGCATTCTCTGAAGAAATCCTGCAGGCCTTTAGTGCTTATACTTGACCTGCTGACAATTCTAACACTTAGACACATAGTCAGCTATGTCTCTCTTCATCCCAGGACACCAATAAAGTTGCCTCAAATCTTAGTACATTTGGTTATGCCCGGATGAAGGGAATACCGCAAACCATGAGCCTCTGCCAATACCTTCTGAATCAAGTCATACCTGAGGGACACAAATCCTCCCTCTGAAACTCATATACCCACCAGCGTCCAATGTGGCATCCCGGGCCTCCCCAAACACCATCTTGTTCTAAAGCTTCTTCAACTGTGTATCTTGGAAATGCTTGGCTTTTATTTTTTCTATAAACGTAGATTAGACCTCAATACTGGCCAAAACCCCACCCTGATCTGATACGCCCAACTGCATGAATTCATATTCTAGATCCCGAATCTCCTTAGCCAATGGTCATTTGGACACACCCAAACAAGCCAAATTGCCCATGCTAACTGCCTTCCGACTTAATGTGTCTTCCACTATATTAGCCTTGTCCGGATGATACTAGATGGTCACATCATAATCCTTCAATAACTCTATCCATATCCTATGACTCAGGTTCAAATCTTTCTGAGTAAACACATGTTGCAGGCTGCGATGGTCCATGAACACTTCACACTTGACACCGTAAAGGCTGTATCTCCAAATCTTTAGCGCAAAGACCACCGCTGCCAACTCCAAGTCGTGAGTTGGGGAATGCTTCTCATAGGGCTTCAACTTCTGTGTAGCATAATCAATAACATTCCTGTCCTGCATCAACACAACACCCAAACCCGAATGTGAAGCATCACAATACACAATGAAATCCTTACCTTCAATCGGCAGTGATAGGATGGGAGTTGTGGTAAGAAGTTTATTGAGATTTTGGAAGCTCTCCTCACACTTGTCGGACTACACAAAACGGTACCTCCTTCTGAGTCAACCTTGTCAAGTGAGTAGCGATGGACGCAAAGTCCTTGCAAATCTGCGATATTAGCCTGCAAGCCCCACAAAACTCCTAACCTCAGTCACAGAGCTAGGTTGGACCCAACTTTAACTGCCTCAATCTATTGGGAATCCACCGTCACCCTCTTTTCTGACACCATATATCCTAGGAATGCGACTGAAGTCAACCAAAATTCACACGTGAAAAACATGACATATAATTTCTGGTGCCTCAAAATATCCAAGACAATGTGAAGATGCTCAGCAAGCTCCTCCCTGCTCTTAGAGTTAATTAGAATGTCATCTATAAACACAATGACAAACGAATCCAGATACGCTTTGAATACCCCATTCATCAAACTCATGAATATCGCGATGTATTGGCCAACCCAAAAGACATCACCAGGAACTTGTAATGCCCATACCGAGTATAGAATGTCGTCTTAGGGATGTCCTCAGGACTAATCTTTAACTAATGATACCCTAACCTCAAGTCAATTTTTTGAAAACACGGAAGCACCCTGCAACTGGTCAAAGAGGTCATCTATGCAAGGTAAAGGATACTTGTTTTAGATGGTGACCTTGTTCAGTTGCCTGTAGTCTATACACATTCTCATGCTGCCATCCGTTTTTTTCACAAATAAAACTAGAGCACCCCAAGGTGAAGCACTGGGACAAATTAAACCTTTATCTAAGAGTTCCTGCAGCTGGGTCTTAAGTTCCCTCAACTCTATCAGGTCCATACAATAGGGAGGAATAGAAATTAGGCGAGTTCCCAGCTCCAAGTCTATACAAAAGTCAATGTCTCTATCTGGAGGCATGCCAGGCAAATCCATCGGGAACACCTCTTGATACTCCGAAACTACCATAACTGACTCAATAGAAGGGGACTCCACACTATCATCCCAGAGATGAACCAAGAAGGCCAAACAACCTCTTCCCACTAACTTCTTAGACAAACAAATGATATGATCTTAGCCAGCTTAGGCCTGTACACACCTTCCAACTCTAGCCTATCCTTACCCAAAATCTTTAGAGTCACGGTCTTAGTATTACAATTCAACACCGCATGATATGGAGATAGCCAGGTCATACCTAAAATATCATCAAAATCCATCATATCCAGAATAACCAAATCTACCCAAGTCTACAACCCTACAAACACCACAGGACAAGTACGATAAACATGGGTCACTATCACAGACTCTCCAACCGCGGTAGAAACATGAATAGGGGAATCAAGGACATCAAAAACCAAATCCAAACCCAAAGCAAATTTCACAGAAACATATGAATAAGTAGAACCTGGTAAAATAGTACAGAGGCCATCCTGTCACACACTAGAATTGTGCATGTGATCACAGCATCTGACGCCTCAGCTTCAGACTTTCCTAGGAATGCATAACAATGGGCCCAATCATCAATCCAAGCAACTTTCCTAGATGATTGTGGTTAACTGAATGGATCAAAGGTTGTTGCTCCACAGTCTGAGTTTCTTGGTTCACCACTCCCCTGCCCACGCCATCATTCTTCTGTCTTCCCAGCCGTCCTGAAAGTTATCTCACCCACCATGTGGGACCTTTAGCGTAGCCACCTCTACTTGCTGGAACCACATCCTTAGACTGCTTCTGAGTCTAGTTACCTTCCTTACTATGAGGGAACTCCCTCTTGAAGTGACCCGGATCACCACAATGAAAGCATTCGCAGTCAAGAGTAGGCCTGCTAGTAAAAGTATAAGAAGCCCCCTGGCCTCTAGGAGCTGAAAACTTTTGACTGGCCCCCGAAAGACCACCTGTAGCAGATGGAAAGGTTGACTGAATAGGACGAGAAGAATACACCTGCTGATTGTGACCCCTAGAGTATGAGCCACTATAGTTACCTTCATTTCGGGACTTCTTGGCTAACACCTTAGCATGCCCAACCTGCCTGACCCCCTCTAATTTCTTCACATAATCCATTGCCTCATTGAAACTCTTTCCCAATGAGATCATATCACAGACAACACCTGCAACTCAGTATTCAGGCCCTTTACAAATAGACGAATCCTCTCCTCTGCCGTACCCAGAAGCTGAGTAGAAAAATTTGACAAGGCATGAAATTTGGCCTCATAGGCTGAAACTGATATGTTACCCTGCTCAAGAGCTAGAAACTCATCCTTTTTACGATCCCTCAAGGTGCAGGGAACATATTTCTCTAATAAAAGAGCATGGAACTTCGTCCAGGTCAGCGGAGGCAAAGATGATGGCCGAGACTCTACATGAGACCTCCACCACTTCTTGGCATCACCCTGAAGCTGGAAGGTGACAAACTCCACCCTATGATGCTGCACAATGCCCAGGTTATGCAGCCTCTCATAACAGTCTAGAATAAACTCATAAGCACTTTTTTCTCAATACCCTAAAATGTAGGAGGTTTCAGCTTCAAGAACTTAGTTAGAATCTCTATTTATTCCCAATCATAACCGGACCTAGCATCGGATGGAAAAAGTCATAAGTACATGATGCCGTATCCATCCTAGGAGCCGTTGTGACAGCCGGTTGAGTGCCTAAAACCTGATCCACAATACCAGTGAGATTAGTTCCAGCACCTACCAGCCCACTCAGAAAAGTCCACACTTGCTGAAATGCCTCAAGCGATATAGAGGGAAGGCCTGCACCTCCAGCTAGTGTCGCCTCCTTCTGTTCCGCACCCTCCTCAACTCCCTCTTCAATAGGATCCTGGGGTGGGAGAGAGGTCGCCTATTTTTCTCCTGCAGCTTCCTGAGCTCTACCTCTGGCGGGCATTGCCCTACGTATGCCCCTTCTATGTCCTCTGACTGTTGGTCCCGCTACCGGAACCTCCACTTTTGCTCTATTATGCATGGTATTCACCATCTGCATATAAAAAAGTGAAAGAAATTAGATACCAATTTATATCATCAAATACCAATTGGAATCGAGTTATAGCATGAAGGAACAAAAGAAGAGATAGTTTCCTAAAGTCCTATAGCCTCTCGAAGAAAAGTACAGATGTCTCCATACCATTTCGCAAGACTCTACTAGACCCATTTTGGTACGATGAGATCAATGAACCTAGGACTCTGATACTATCTTTGTCATGACCCAATCCACCACGAGTGGCACCCACCCAAAACCCCCAGATGAGTGAACCAATTAACAACCCAATACTTAGGACATATAAAATCTCAAAACTAGTTTGCATTAAAATAAAGAACTATTATTCACATCTAAACCAAACTAATAATATTCTGCGGAAAACACCCCTAGAAACTGAAAGTCATCATACCAAAACAATCTACCAAATGTCTAGAACCAAGGATGAAACCCCAAATTAAGAGTTTAAGTTCAGAGACAGATGGACTATAACTAACTGGAAGAAAACAAGGTAGCCCGGCAAAAGCATCTCACCCTTGAAATCTGGAATCACTGGGACTATATCTGAGGTCGTGTAGAAGCCACTGGAAGATGTCTTGTACTAATAAAAAGAAAACAAGTGCAGAATTAGTACACAACCACTATGTACTGGTAGGATCATCGGCCAGCTCCAATAAATAATAAATATACAATAAACCAAAACTGAGTAAGAAGTACAACCATGTAACAACAACCATTAATATGACTCCAGGCTCTCAGCCTACCTTCTAACTCATCAACCACATGAAACAAGTTCAACAATCATCTAACAATGAACAATAATCATGACACTTATTCTTTTCCATATTACCTGGACCATCTAAGGTTCCCTAGATCCACACCTAAGTTTTAACATGCAATACCCGGTCTACTCCAAGACCATCCCCATATTTAAGTGTATCGACCCGATCTCTCAAGGACCAATATAATCAATCACAAATTCAACAATCAACCCGGTCCACTCATGAAACCATCGACAAACATAATAAAAAATGCAAACTGAACTCGTACCAGGTGTGGTACCCGAGCTAATCGATATAGAACCTATACCAAGCGTGGTACTCGAGCTAACCGTTAGTATTCCGTACCAGGCGTGGTACCAAAGCCTACCGAAATTCACACAAAACTAATAGTCAATACTTAAATGAACAGAAAACACCCTTTTAAAACCAACAAGCAATAATCAAGTTCATCTCACATAATTGACACCCCAAATACTTGGACATTCATAACTTGCTTTCCTACGCATGAAAGCACATACATTACTAAGCTATAGTTACATGTATGTACATTGCATTTGGCAAGACAATAACCATCACCTACCTCGAATAGCCTGAAACTTTACTAGACCGGAGCCTTCCCATTTTCTGAAGCTTTCGCTTGCTTTTGGTCTAAAAAAAAGTACACAATATACTAAAATCAGTCTAATGGCCTAAATTTACCCAGATTATACTCAAATTCTAATCCCCAGGACAACCCATGATCATTCCACCCATCCCAGGGCTTTCCCACCATTCATTCACCTAAAAACTACCATTTAATGGATACGTTTAGCAAATAATGGTGCTTCTAACATGCATAAGCAATAATAAATATAACCAAAGAATTACACAACCTAGAATCCCTTTTTTTCCCCGTATTCTACCTCCTTAGGTCAACCCAAACCTTTCTCCAATCTCGTAGTTAATGATTCCACTACGTAAGAAACATAGTACTAAGTTACGGGAGCAAAATCCTTACCTTTAGGATGAAATTTTGTGGAAAACTGCCTTGAAATTGCCAAAATTGGCTTAACCTTTCCGTAAAACATTTTTTAGAAACTCTGAACATTTTTGGGGAAGTTTCTGCAGTAATCCCAACTTAGTCTGCTATAGCGGTCCGTACACCACTATAGCAGTTGACACGGGATAGAACCTCGGAAAATCCCCCAAAAATGTCCATTTTACAATGCACTTTAAATCCTGAGATTTCAGAACAACCCCTTCACGTCAACCTTATTACCGAGAGTTCTACTTACCCGAATTCATTTTCAAAAAGTTCCACGAACTCCTTAATGTCTTAGCTAACGGAAAAACTAGCTCAACACAAGATACATTACCCAATCCTCACCCGGATTTTCCTAGACCATACCTCGCTCAAAAACCATCCGAGACTAGCCTAGCCCAAAATTTTCAACTCCCAAACCCAGAAGTTTTCTAACCAAAAACTTAGCACGAAAGGTTTAACCATAACGACAGACCTAATCATTACAGTATCCAAGTCAATCAAATAATCACAGACATCATATCAATCACAACCTCAATAAATACATACCACACTTGTAAAAACCAACAAGCATTTAAAATAGTTCATTGCATGTAATTGGCAATTAAGGTATCTCTAACACTTATTCTTTTTTGTCGGAACACACTTGGTGCAAGGATACCAAAGAAATAGTATAATGCACACATCACGTAATTTGATTCAACAACCATTGCCTACCACAATAGACATAGTTCCTTATTCTAACCTTGATGACCTGTCTGAAGACTAACCCCCAGCCTATTCAATTAAGCACATTAATTCATATTCCTTAGATTCAAAATACTCATTTTAAGGTACCCATTCAGCCTAATGGAGTCTAAACTTTAATTCAACAACATAGCTCCATTCATTAATCCCATCCCCTTTTTATTTAAACCAAGTCCAAAGATTCTGCTATTAACTGGCAATCCCTACTTCTATCCATTCCTAGGTTTAAGACCCCTATCCCATTAGTCCATTTTCAGGAGTAAACCATTGTCATGCCCTGAGCCAACACCCTGGATGTAACACAGTTTTTAGAGTCGCAAGTGACCCCAAGCTAACCCATGGTCTGGTATAATACTGAATATTTTATATAAATAAGATTGAGCGGAAACTAAACTGATAAAAACATAAGTTTTAGGATTTATCTGAAAACCTTTGAAGATAATATACATCTGAAAAGTAAGACCTAATATGAAAACAAGAGGAATATCTATCTCTATGTCTGAAAGCCTCCACTACTGATGAGCAGTTGGGACAAGTCTCCAGCTAACTCTAAATACTGAAACTGAACATACTAAAGAATAATGTCGTAAAAGTCCATCCTCGAATGATAAGGACTCACCCTTGGTAGTTGCTGATATAGTGATGGATCGCCAATAATGTGATGCTGATACTGAGAGCCTGAACCTGATATCATAATACGATATAGCGCAAAGAAGTATGCGGTCAGTACTTCGAATGTACTGAGCATGTGAGATATGCACTAACTTAAGAATCATGAGAAACATGTATATACTGAAAGCATGGATAAAAACTGGACTACGTATAACATTTGAAGTGCATAAGTCAAAACTGTACAACATAGCCCCTTTTTCTGAAGAGGGTGTAAGTCATATTTCTGAACTGTAACTGTGAGATCATGATATTTTAAGATAAGTAAAACTGTGACTTGGAGATCTATAGACTAAAAAGATGAGTTATATTTATAAGTCATGAATTAGTACAACAGAGCTAAAAACCATGAGTCATGTTTAAAGTAAATCCTTAGGGGAGTTTCTTCTACTGAGCATGCTGAAAATACTGATATATTATATTGAATGCAAACTGAAATACATAAGTTGATGCAATGACCAAGTATATAAACATACGATTGTATATTACTGAACTAAGTTGAATAACTGAATACAAGGTCATGCAATAATGAATCTGAATTGTGGGAGCTACTATTAATCGACATACCCTAAGCTGAGCTAACTATGGGGCCAACCTGTAACCTTGGCTAGGAGGTTGTTCATACCTTGCCAAGGGTACAATGATTTTCTGGCATGGATCCACTAATATGATGTCCAAAAAGTACTAGGGTGTCAAGCCTAATTTGACGGGTGACCCCTTTAGAACCTACGGTGGCGTCGTAGTTCTGGGACTTAGAGACTTCTACTAAAGGTCTCAACCTAAACTGACAGGTGATTCTTCATCCCCTCATCCGCTCGGTGCTAAGTACTACTCCCAACTGAATAAATAGATAATCTGACATACTGGATAGCTCAAAATACTAACTTTCTGAGAAAGCAAAATATTACTGAGACTGAAGCATTCTAATCATGTAATTCTGACTGACTGAGTATCTAACTAAAAATGCATAAGAACTTTTTGTATTATGTGACATATCTGAATGTAAAAACTGTTCATATTCAAAACATATTTTATAGATCATACTGAATGTAGGCTGAAGCATGCTAAATCATGCACAGTATCATACTGAAGGTAGGCTGAAGCCTGCTAAATCATGCATAGTTCTTTCATACTTAAGACAACTGGACTGAAGTGATTGAGAATCATGCATACTTGTCTCAAAGCAAAACCCATAGTTAAAATCATCATGAGGAAACTTAAACTTGTTTAGACTAAATGCTGACAAGCTGAACTGAATTCTGAAAGAAAAGTTAAATTCTGAGAAAATATTATAAAATCAAGCTAAAACTTGCTTCACCCACAAATCTTGGATTTTGAAATATATTTGCGGGAATTCATGTAAAATTCATTCTAACAGGGATGGTATTCATATAGATTCATTAATAAATCAAATTCATAGCAAAACACATATTTGGGTATGAACCCTAAAATCATAACTTGTAAAATCATATTGAGATCTGAAACATTAGGCATGAGAGTGAAAGAAAACCCTCATTGAAATCTCACATACCTGTTTAATGGAGAATCTTTAACTATCTTGAAGATTAGAAGCTTTAGAGAAGAGCCCTAGTTGGAAGCCTGAGAGAATGCTTTTCTTTCTTTTCTTTTCTATCCTAATTGAGAGAATGAGAAAACTTAGTCGACTAATTCCCCTTTAATACCATCTAAAAAGGCTAAAATGACTTAGTACAGATCTTAAAAGTTGGAGGAAAAGACTAATTTAACCCTCATTAAACAAATGAGAAAAACTGAAATCGGAGGTTCTACTAATGGGTTGACTGGTCGTGGAATGGGTTGACTGGTCGTCAACCCATTCATGAAATTCAGAGATCTTGGTACCTCTCTGAAGTTGATTCCATGGGTTACGGGATGAATCATCATTCGAAACGATGACCCATGAAGTCACCCGTGGAAACCTAAAAGAAAGGCTGAAAATTGACAAACCAAGGGTCACTCTACTGACCATGGTTTTGATTGACGGTTTGTGGACCAACCAGTGGTTTTGATGGTAAGAATTTTAAGTTTCAGGTCTATTTTCATGAGTCACAGTATGGACCGTGGTTTTATTCCACGGGTCGTCATCCCGTCCATGGAAACTAATAGTGTTGCAGTAAAATACTCATAACTTTTTACTCCAAACTTGGATTAATGCGCAGTCAGTGGAATTGAAAAGAAGACTTAAAGACCTTTAATTTGGTGGATACTAGGCCACCTAATGCTTCATATTCTAGGAGTTATGTTTGTTTGAATTTGAACCTAATTTATTCTTACATGAAAACTTCTTTGGTTGGGGTGCTTTTAACTTGACTTGTTGATAGGAGTTTCATATGAACATGATTCGCATCTAAAACACTTCCCACGCTAGGGAATTGATCATGAGACCTATGGAAAGTGGTTCGGGTCTTAGCTTAGAATTTTTGAGGTGTTACAACCATCATAGTGTAACACATAATTAAAAATATTATTACATTATAGCAAATAACAATTCCCCACCCAATTTACCAACTCGGGGAATCCGCTATGACCTAGCAACCCCTTTATAATTAATCATCACTAATTTTAGGAACCCACCTATAATTCAATTATTCATGGATTAACAACCATAATATAAACACAAACAATCTAGCACAGGGTCAACATTACACACAATATTAAATCCCCACCCCAAGTAGCAAGATTAAATATGTTTATCCATCCAGACTCTGTTCTCGATGGCCTAAGCATGAAATCTCTCATTAATCTATAATATATTAGGCATTCGAAGATAGGTCTAAACTACTCAGTCAAACCTAGCCTACCTGGACGCTAAGCAGTTACTGTAGAAGTCTGAACATAAACTTCTGGCTCCGTGGAGGCAAATTCTGATGAGAACTAGGCGTGGAATGCATGGGTTTTACTCCATCCGAGTGAAACTCCCTCCTCTCTATTGCTTCCAAGCCAAGAGTCACCTTAGGAGGGTTTTTGGAGCAACCTTCGTTCTTTTTGTAGTTGAAGTGGAGAAATCATAAATATAAAACCCATTTTCTAGTTTTTGGTCATGTCACCCTGCTATAGCAACCTGTCGGCTGCTATGGTGACGGCGCTATAGCGGGAAAATTCTCTCTATAGTGGGATGACATCAGCCTAAGCAAAATTTCAAATTTCAAAATTTTTCATCGTGTCACCCCAAATTAATTCGAGAGAATATTTCAATCATCCCCCTGACCTGCAACAAGGTGTCTTTTAATAATAACGGAACAGGTCATTACACTGACACAAGCATAGCAGCTGCGCCACTAGCTTGCATTGGCCTTATGGCATGGATTTTGCACATCATCTGAAGTTCCCACTGCAGAAGTGTCACTTCAAAGCCTACTTTGGCTCAGTGGAGTGAGTTTTGGGAGTCCTCTGCAGTTTTTCCGCAGGAGTAGTTGTGCCATAGGCTCGCTTTGGCCATGTGGCGCGAAGGGTTATTTTCCTACTCCAATTTGGATTAGTTCGTTAAAATCCTGTTGTATCCTTTCGCACACGCAAGTGTACATGGTCTGACAAGTAATATAAGATTTATAAGTTCAAATTATCAACCCCACAGGGAATTGACGAATTGATAACTAAAATAAATTTCTATTCTAACTATTCAGTGATGTAAACTAGTGAAGAGTGTTTAGTTTAGATTATTACTACTAATGATTATAATTTTACTACTCAAGATCATTTTATGTAGTTTTGTGGTTTCAGAGATGATTAGTGATCCAGGGTTGCGATTTAGTGAAAATCTAATTGAGTCTATCAGATAATTAGCCTGATTGATTGCCGAAGTTATTAGTTGCGAGTTAATATATGCGATGTTGAGCATCTTTCCAAACTACCTTTATGCCTATATTCCTATGGTCGTCAATCGATAGTGAAGTACATGTGATTAATCTTCCGTATCAACTAAGCAAGGCTAACGGGTATATTTTTATCCATATCAGCGATCATTCCCCCTTTTAAGGATTCCAGGATCAAGTTCTACCTTTTCTTGCTGGGCAATAATGAATTTCCTCTTCCTAGTCCAATTCATATCCCATAGATAGTGTTTGAGAGGTGATCGAGCTACCAAACACTTAATCACAAGAAAAGATAATAACTTCATAATGGAAATTGAATCAAACAAAATTATCATTTAAACATCAATCTTCATGTCCAACCACAACCCTATAATATAAAGTTTAGCTACTCATGAACTATTTACAAATGCAATAACTTATGAATAAGCAATGATTCAATCATAAATAAGTAAAAGGAAAGAAAAACCGAGGTAGAAAACCCTTGAGTCATTGTACCTACGTGTTTTCTTCCCCAATGTCGTTCCTCTCCTTTTCTCCTTGCTATATTCTTCTATGTTATGTTATTCCCCTTTAAAATTTGAAGAAAAGTAGTATTTATAGGGTTTAGGCAGTTCTGGGTCGAAAGGACCATTCCTGGCCGAATTAGGCAATAAAATGGCCTCAGACCTCCCCCTGTGCGGTGCCAAGGGTGGCGCCATAGTGTAATTTGGTAGACCCCTAGTGCACTCTAGTGCATTGCACTATGGGGGTGCCTGGGGTGGCGCTCAGGGCCTCCCCGTAGTGTATTTTTTGCCCTTTTCACTATTTCACCTCCATTAATCTCCCATCTTGAACTCCTAAACATGGACATTCTCCGGATCATCTTTTCAGCTCATACTCAGACTTTAAAGCTCCATAATCGCTCCATTAAGCTCCAAATTTGTGAAAACTCATTTAATTTTCAATCTATACATCAAAACAAGCTATGTAAGCGTAATTCATATAAAGTAAACTCAAAAGCGTATTAAATAAGTAAAATGTGAGGCAATCTATATCATAAAAACACTACTATTAGCCTCACATCTCGACCTCACACTTAAAACCTTACTCGTCCTCGAGTAAACTTTACCCCATAACTACAATTCTTTTAATCTATTCAAAACAAAGCTAGTTCACTCTATTTAAGAATACACCTACTATAAACATCAAGCATCTCTTCACATTATTCTTATTCCTTAATTTTAAACTCATGAAAACCTACCCAAGACATCTTAACCTCAAGAACAAACTCAAGTAAACATGAGCGAAAATAATAGAGAAAATCACAACACAGAAGATCAAACGTTTAAGCATATTGTACTAAATATGTGCCCTCACATCAAAGAAATGCACTCTCACTCATAAGATAGTATTTAAACATGGGCATAAGATGCATCAAGCTCTCACACTCACAAAGAAAATCCACATGCGATAAAAGCTTAACCATAAGCTTGCCTTTAGTGTACTTGCTCTACTAATTCAAGAAAGTTCACATCTAGGATCAAGTAGGTATTCATTTGGTTGTAATATCGGCTAAGGGATGGGTAGTAATATTTTGAATAAAATAGCGTCTGGTCCTCCCTAAGCACGTTTTATACATCACTTTTTTTCACACTTTAGAGCTTTCAACTTCTCTTAGCTACTTTCTTTCTTTCTTCTTCCTTTTTTTATCGAGCTTACTTAATACTTAGCACAGATTCTCTCTTTGAGTTACACTTTTCTTTCTTTTTCTTATTTCCCATGCTATACCTTTTTTACTTAGCTCACACATTAACTTCCGTCCTTTTTCAAGCTTCATAACTCACCATCTCCCTTCTTCTTTTTCTCTAACTTTCTTCAAGCACATAAAACTAGATCAAGTGCCCTACGAGAGTTCTTTGGATCAAATATGATCTAAAAACAAAGGGTATTAGGCTACATATGTGGCTATCAAAGAAGTTTGGCTAAAGGCTCAATAGGGCTTACTATGGATGATATTCAAAGATAGGTACAAGAGAGAATAAAAAGAATGGCTAATTAAAGAATCGCCTTTATCACTTCCTTAACATGACTAACTTTATTTTGCTTCACAAAACATACACAAGGAAAGTTCTAGACACCAATTGAACATATAGAATTCAAGTAATTTCTCACATTACACATGGCACACATTAAAGACAAGTATACTATCACGTTGATTTATAGTAGATAAACCACCAAGAATTCATATTAAGCACATGCATACAAGTCATGAATATGAGCTTAGGTCTCTTAAGATAGGTTATCTTCTTATTTTTGCTCAATTTTTCAAACAAACCAAGCTTGTGTTCACAGTGGTGATATCCTAACTTGAATATATAGCCTACAAGGGATCATACTTTCTTCTAAATCTAAAATAACAACTAATCTAACTACTAAAACTAAAATACTAAAAATTTAAAAAAATTCCAGTTCAATGGTCACCCTTTTGGAAAAGAACATATGGAAAGAAAAACCAGAAAGTGAAAATATGTGTCATTTAAAAGGAACAAAAGAAAACAAAGAAAATCTTTTTATAATTTTTCTCATTTTTCCTAAAACATAAAAACCTATAAACTAACACTATGACACACTCCCATAACCAAAATAAAAACTAAATCAAAACAAACCACAACAACACATCAATGTAGGAATAGAAATAACACATCATAAGATAAGGATTAAGAATAGAAAATAAGCACAAGAATCCCACCCCACGCTTAATAATTTGCAATGTACTCACGCAATAAATAAATTTAAAATAAGGGTTCAAGAGACTCCTTCAAGATGTTGCTACTCTAACTCCTCCTCGGAGTTTTTATCTTTATTTGGTGGCCTATGGCACTCTTTCTCAAAAATTTCTGTCAAGCGGGGTTAACCACCCCACACTTATGCGTCAGTCATTCTCCTTAGCTTCTAGTTTAGGTACTCAGACTTCCCTTTATCTACACACTCAAAAACAAAACAAAAAGAACAATAACAAAATAAAACTGAAAGTAAATGAAACTAAAGATAACAATAAATATTGGGTTGCCTCCCAATCAACGCCTAATTTAATATCGTGGCTCGAAGATACCTTTTCAAGTGTCTTTGAGAGTTATGAAGGTTCCTTCTTTTTTTTCATTCCTCCTAGGTAATATTTAACTCTATGCCCATTAACCATAAATTGGTTACCAGACGTGTTTGCTCTTAATTCTATGATCCATATGGTGTAACTCTTACTACTTCATATGGTCCAGTCCATCTTGACCTCTATTTGCCTCCAAATAGTTTAAGTCTTGAATTATATAGAAGCACCCATTGTTCTGGGTCAAATACTCTATGTTGAATTCTCCTATCATATCATCTCTTCGTTCGTTCTTTATATAACTTGGAATTCTCATAAGCTCCCAAATGAAATTTATCTAACTCTTGGAGTTGGAGAAGTCTCTTGTCACCAACTGCTTCCATATCCCAATTTAGCCTGCTTACTGCCCAATAAGCTTTGTGCACTAGTTCTACAGGTAGGTGACAAGCCTTACCAAAAACCAACCTACAAGGGGATGTCCCTATAGGTGTTTTGTAGACTATCCTATAAGCCCATAGAGCATCATCCAACTTCATGGTCCAATCCTTTCAATTTATATTAACTGTTTTGTCCAAGATTCACTTAGTTTCTCTGGTAGATATCTCATCTTGTCCACTTATTTATGGATGGTATGCAGTATCTACTTTATATTTTACGTTATATATGGCTAAGAGTTGATCAAACAATCCGTTACAAAAGTGGGTTCCCCCATCACTTATAATTTCTCATGGTGTCCCAAAACATGTGAATATGTTCTTTTTCAAAAATTTCACCATAATGCTTGCATCATTTGTGGGGAGCGCTACGACTTCCACCCATTTTGACACATAATCTACGTCAACCAATATATATATGTTATCGCTTGATGGGATGAATGGACCCTTAAAGTCAATCCCCTAACAATCAAATACTTCAATTTCCATAATCCCATTTAGGGGCATCTCTTGTCGGCGGGATATGTTTCCAGTCCTTTGACAACTATCACATGTTTTTACAAAGTCATGAGTATCTTTGAATAGTGTTGGCCAATAAAAACCTGATTGTAGAAATTTTTGCAGTTGTTACCACTATAATGTCCCCCATAAGGCTATGAAAATGGAAGCTTTCTACGATAACTTGAACCTCTTCTTGTGGCACACATCTTCTTATAAGTTAGTCTGGACCTATTTTATAGAGATATGGCTCATCCCATAAATAAAATATGTTGTCATTCCTTATTCTTCTCTTACACTTATTAGTTGCACTAGGTGGGTAGATATTATTGACAAGAAAATTAACCATATCTGCATACCATGGTAATTTGGGGTCACTAATTATGAATAATTGTTTATCTGGGAAGGTTTTCATAATGATCCTCTCATCTGCTACATGCTCTCTATCCTCTAGTCTGGATAGGTAGTCTGCTACTTGGTTTTTTGTACCTCTCTTATCTCGGACCTCTATGTCAAACTCATGTAGCAATAGGATCCATCTAATCAATCTGGTTTTTGCATCCTTCTTTGCAAACAAATACTTCACGATTGTATGACTAGTGTAGACAATCACTTTGGCGCCCACCAAATAAGAATGAAATTTGTCAAACACAAAGACTACAACTAGCAGTTCTTTTTTTGTAACAGTGTAGTTTTTTAGATGCATCAAGAGTTCTACTAGAATCATAGATAGGATGAAATCTTTTATCTGTATTCTTTCCAAGCACTGCACCTATAGTGAAATCGCTAGTGTGACACATGAAAATAAATGACAACTCAGTCTGGTGTAATGATTACAGGTGTAGTCACCAATTCTAGTTTTAGCTCATCAGAAGCCTTGAGATATGTATCAGTAAATTCGAATTTGGCCTCTTTTTCTAGCATAGGAGAAGAAATCTTTGAGAAGTCTTTGAATAATGATCGATAGAACCTTGCATGACCTAGGAAGCTATGCACCTTTTTTATTGATAAAGGGGGTGGTCATTTCTCTATAGCTTTTATCTTTGCCTTATCAACCTCAATCCATGCTTGTGAAATCTTGTGCCCAAGTACAATTCCCTCTAAAACCATGAAGTGGCACTTTTTCAAATTCAATACTAGGTTGGTCTCTACACATCTGGCCAGTAATACATCTAAATGTCCTAAGCACTCGTCAAATGAATTCCCAAAGACTGAGAAGTCATCCATAAATACTTTAATATATTTCTTTATCATATCAGTGAAGATTGCCATCATGCATCTTTGGAATGTGTCAGGTGCATTACATAATCCATAAGGCATTTTTTGGAAAGCAAACATACTGTAGGAGCAGGTGAATGTGGTTTTCTCTTGATCCTCAGGAGCAATTGTTATTTGATTATAACCAGAGTATCTATCGAGGAAACAATAATAATTATTCACAACCAGTCAGTCTAACATCTGATCCAAGAATGGTAAAGGGTAGTGATTCTTTCGTGTTATAATGTTCAGCTTTTTGTAATCAATGCATATCCTCCATCTTGTAACTGTTCTCTGGGGTATCAGTTCTCCCTTTTCATTTTCAACCACTATGATGCCACCCTTTTTTGGAACACATTGTACTGGGTTTACTTAATGACTATCTGATATATGGTAGATTACACAAGCATCTAGCTATTTGATAACTTTCTTTTTCACCACTTCTTTCATGATGGGATTTAGTTTGTGATGTTGTTCAATGCTCGGATGGGGGTCTTCCTCAACTTCAATTTTTTACATGCAAAAATAACTGTTGATACCTTGTATGTCAGTAATCAACTATCCCAGAGCCTTTATGTTATCTCAGAGCACTCTTAGTACATTTTCAACATGCACGTCAGTCAAAGTAGCAGAAAGAATTACAGGTGAAGTGTTATAACTACCTAATAAAGCATATTTCAAATGAGAAGGTAAAGGTTTAAGTTCAAGAGTTGGTGCCTCCTCGATTGAGGGTTTTGGTTTCTTCCAATTGGAAAGTTGTAATGACCCTCAAAGTTATTTTCCTATTTTTCATGCTTTTTCAATGTTTCGAGCTTTTTTGCAGTGGCTACAGGTTATTTATGATTTGTTGGGACTAACGGTTTGGTGTCCGGGCTGTTCATTAGGTTGTTATGGCCATTTCCCTATTTAGAACTTGAACTCATAAAATCTTTGACTTTGGTCAACTTTCTTGGTAAACATGATTAGAATCAAATTCCTATAGTTTCATTGGCTTTGGAGAGGGGATTTTGGTCTAGTGGGACCCTTGGTCTGGGTCTGGGTACTCTCAATTTCGTTTTGTGTTATTTTCTGTGTTTTCAAGCTAGTTTGGCTTATGGAGTTGACATTGGTAAATATTTGGAGAAGAAGGCCTCGAATGGAAATTACGTAGTGTTGTTAGCTCCAAAATATTGACTTTAGGCAAGAGGGACCTTTGGTTCTGGTTCTGAGGCTTTCGAACTTATTTTTGGTCCTTGGGTTTTATTTTGGAAGAGTTGGCCAAAAGTTAGTTTTGGACGTGGGGTACACTTTTTGTTAAATCGACCTTCGTTGGAATTTTCATCGATTTTATTAAGTTTGGAATGCCATTTTTAGTTGAATAACTCAGCTCGTTTGTGTCGCGGGACCCCGAATGTGTTCTTGAGGGTTTATCGGAGAAAAGTTTCATGTTGGCATAGTTGTTGGCAACTGGTTGCTTTCATGGAACTAGCAGGCCATTTCCTATGCATGGTCATGGCCGCGTATACACAGCAGCACCAGCCGACCCCTCCTAGTTAGCCATCGCCTAGGCAACCGACAGTCCGCGTGCGCGGTGGCCAGCCTGCATGTACGCTGGCATGCCACTAGCCTGGGCCTCCGCATGGCCTTCGCGTGTGAGTGCACCTGGTCGCGTGCGCAGCGCCTGGCCGCGTACGCCTAGGCATTGTTGGCAGCCTTTAAGTTGCCATCTCCAACTCCTTCTCTTACATTTCCAACATTTCCCATGCGTTTTCTCCCATTGATATAGAACTCCAAAGATCCAAAGACGACTCCAAACCTCTCCAAAGCTTGTGGTAGAAACTCCTTCATTCCGTGATCATTCTTGTACTCGAATTGGTAAGCTTTCGCCTTTAAATTCCTCTCTTTTTCTAAAAAAATTCCCTTAAACTAGTGAGATTAGGGGCTGTTTTGGGCACCAAAATGAGTCTCGTTCGTGGGTATGGGTTCTTTAACTCGTTGTGAATATAATTGTGAGTTTTATTTTTTGTTTTATTGCACGGTCCTCGAGGGTTATTTTCTGACCTGATTTCTGGCCTGATTTTCTATATAACAATATAGGTGTCATTCTTCTCGTCTTGACACCTGGATTATGTTCTTGATAGTGTGGAAGATTTCTGAGGCTATTCGAAAGGGAAAGTCACACGAGTGACGGTTTGTGTTTGCGGTTCGGTCCTGAGTTAGGTTATGGTTTACTTCCTAGACTGAGTTTAGTTAGATTTTATATCATTTATATTACTGGAACGTTAGGTTGGATTTTTAGGTAGAAATAGGCTTAAATCATGTAACTTGTATTATATTGGCCATTTTGAATCGTAGATTAGAATCTTTTACTGTTATCCTTAGTTTAGGAGCTTATAGTATCACCGTGGCTAGCCTAGAATCCTTAGTATCCTTTTAGGAGGATTTAGAGGTAGAGTAGATGCTTGTAGTGGTTTCTGTAGTTATACTTTCCGCTATTCCTGCTTTAATGGTTGGTTGTGTGTAACTGTGGGCCCGAGTCCATAGCTAGGATTTGGATGGAGTTTCCAGGTCAGTTCTCTTGGTTGAAGGGTATTTTGCCCTGTTTTGCCTTATTGTGTGCTATATTATCTGAACGTGAAAATTACATACTTATACTACATTCTCATGTCTATCAGTACAGAAAAGAAATATTTTTGAGGCTTTTCGTTCCAAACTTGAGATTTACTGGGTTGTCATGGTTTTTGGACTTTTAAAGGAATTATCTCGGGTTTTTTTTACTGTTTTGGAAAGGGAAGGAAAAAATACTACTTTTATGCATTTGTTGACAAGCTCGATGTTTATTTTTGGGCGCCCCGATGCACTATTTTTGGGTTTAACCTTTATGTATTGTAGATAAGCTCGATGTTCATTTTCGAGCGCCCCTATACGTTATTTTCGGGTTTTACTTCCATGCACTTATTGATGAACTCGAGGTTAAATTCTGGGAGCTCTGGGTATCGGATACTGGGTTCTTACTTTATCGCTATTGTGTCCTCATACATCACATCATCTCTTATCGCATTGCATTGGCTTGGATGTACTTTGTTTGTTGGTTGACTGGATTGAGTTTGTTCTTTGTTCCTTCTTTTTGGTTCGGTAGGTTCTATTTTTGGTTTTAGAACTAGATTTAGGTGGATCCATGTATTTTTCTTACTTTCCTATAATTTAAATTATATATTATCTTTCTGTGCTCAGTCGGCCTATGATGCTTATTGGTTACCCATTGTTTTTATGCTCATACTACACTCTGCATCTTTTTTTGATGCAACACCTAGTACGAGCCATCCCCGTTGATCCTCCCATCGTTCGAGACCTATTGCAGTTCAGATCATGGTGAGCTCCCGACATCTTGGAGACTTTACATACTTCCATCTTGTATTTTTGTCTATATTTTATATTTTGGATAAACAGAGTTTGTTGTATAGCTACTCCGTACTTTAGGCGCTCTTGTACCGGTGACACCAGGTTCGGGTTGGTTCTCATGTATGTTTTGTCTTTTTGGTCACTTTAGGGCCATATTTTGTATATATATAGTATAGTTGGTATGTATATATGCTATCAGCCCTATTTTTGTGTATGTTTATATCTTCCACTTTTCTTACTTAAACTGCTTTTATTATCTTCCGCATTATTGAGTTTGGCTTGCCTACTAGTGGGTTGTGTAGGCGCCATCATGGTCCAGTTTTGAGTCGTGACAAAGGTATTTCTAGATCTTCAAATGGAGGGCTCCCTCTAACATATGCGAAAGTGTCTAGCATGTAGAAATACTCTTCCACAAGGTCATCTTCAATCAAGTTCTAAATTAAGGCATTCTCTAATGGATCTTTCTGAGCTAGGAAGTACTCTACTTTATTTTTAGTCAAGTGTAGAAATCCTTCAGAGATTCCTTTTAGTTCCTTATAGTGGACAGTCAGCCTTGTGGCTTTTAGCACATTAAATTTTTCCTTCTTCTCTCCAATAGTTAAAGACAATTCACGCGACTTCACACAGATCACTGCATCAGTTGTAGCTAAACACCCTCTTCCAAGGATAATAAGAATTTCTTGGTCAGCCTCATAGGCCAAGATGATGAAATTGACTGGTAGAATATATGGTCCCACTTTCACTAAAACATCTTTAATGATCCATCTGGGTATGTTAAGGAGTGATGTGCCAGTTGCAAAGTGATTGTGGTCAGTTTTGGCTCACCTAGCTCCAAAGTCTTAAAAACTAATGTGGGCATCAAATTTATACTCGCACCGAGATCACTCAGTGCTCTACCCACTGATTGGTCCCTAATACTTATTGGAATTATGGAACTTCCTGGATCTTTCAGCTTTTGTGGAATTTTACTTTGAATTCTTGAACTGCATGCCTAAGTAAGTGCAACCATTTCAAATTCATTCAAACTCCTCTTATTAGCAACTATGTCCTTCAGATACATGGCATATTTGGGCATATCTCGTAGCAATTCTACCAAGGGACGGTTTAGGTGAGCCTGATTCAGTAGTTCTAGGAACCTCTTACATGTCTTATCTACTTTTATCTTCTGAAGTCATTGTGGAAACGGTGGTGGAGGCCTAGTTACTGATTTTTCAGAGGCTTCCTATGTGTGTTCACTACACCCTTTTTCTTATTCTCTCGTCACTTCTGCTCTTGGATTTTGTCTTTTATTTTGTTGGAGTTCCCCTTTTAGCTCTTTTCCATTTCTCAACAAGATGGCATTTACTATCACTTTAGGTCTACTTTGAACTGTACTGATCAGTAAGTCAAGTTGTGCTTTCACAACTTTGGTATCTTGTTTTGCTTCAATATTTTCTTCAGCTTGGGCGTGCTACATTTTTTGTTGAAGGGTCATGAACTGTTTCATCATTTCCTCCAAAGAGCTACCCATTTACATAGTTAGTTGTGCATGAGTACTGCACCGGATTACTGCCCCTTGACAAGTTTGAACCGTTTCCACAGTTTGGAACATAACCATTTTCTTTATAATTCATACCTCTCTTCTGTTACCCTATATAAAGTACCGACTCTGGATTTAGAGGGCAACTTTCATAAGTGTGATGATCACCACATAGTTTGCATAGAGCTCTAGTTTCATGAGCTTGCTGCCCTTTATGCATTTGAGTAGAGCTTTGGGTTTTCATATACTTCTTTACCAAGTTGAGGAGCTCTCCCATTTCATCCCTTATGGTTGTGACTTCTTCCAATTTTGATTTTTCTGGCACTATTTGCGTATTTGAGGAGAATAATTTGGTCGGATCTTGGTGATCTCTACTTCCTGCAAACATAAGGTTGAGCAGCGCTTCAATCTCAATGTAGCTCTTGGACAAGATTTGCCCTTGAGTTATAGCATTTAGGAGTGATTTGGAAATTGGTCTCAATCCTTTAATGAAGTTACGGCTCATAATCTCCTAGGCTTCTGATAATGAGGGCAATCTCTAAGATACCCCTTGTACCTTTCCCATGCCTCTGGTAGTGATTTATTGTTTTTCTGCACAAAACTGTCTATTTTCTCCCTTAATTCTTTGGTTCTCCTTGAAGAAAAGAACTTATTCAGAAACCTCTCTACCAGGGCATCCCAAATAGTAATTGAGCCTGCTAGTTCATGCTTTAGCCACTGCTTGGCTTCTACAATAAGTGAGAAGGGAAATAATGTCAGCTTAATATATTCTTCAGGCACATCTTAGTAGTGAAAGTTATCACTTATCTCAGCGAACTCTTGCAAGTGCTTACGTGGGTCTTCATGTGGTTTACCCCCATATTAACATGTGTCTTGCAATAAATATACCATCCCTTATTTCAACTCAAAGCTTTCTATGATACTTGGCTTGACAATTGCATTCGAGGTACTTTGTTGGTTGGGTCTTGCAAAATTAATCACAGAAATGTGTGGTGGAGCAGGTGGTTAGACTGCAGCTCTGTCTACTTCTTTGTGTGGAAGGTTCATACGATCACCCATTGCTCTCAACTTTCTGAGAGTGTGTTCAAGTTCAGGATCTATGAGAATCAAGGGACTGCCTTGACTCGAAGTGTTGGGATGAACTAACCTGTAACCTATGATGGACAAAAACAACTAAAAGTAAAAACTAAACAGATATAATAGAAACTTAAAATAGAATATCAATCTCTAACAATTCCTTGGCAATGGTGCCAAAAACTTATTGTGTCCTTTCACACACGCAAGTATACGCGGTCTGATAAGTAATATAGCACTTGTAAGTCCAGATTATCGATCCAATAGGGAATTAACAAATTGATAACTAAAATAAATTTATATTCTAACTTTTCAGTGATGTAAACTAGCGAAAAGTGGTTAGTTTAGATTATTACTACTAATGACTATAATTCTACTACTCAAGATGATTTTATGTAGTTTTGTGATTTTAGAGATGATTAGTGATCTAAGGTTGCGGTTTAGTGACAATCAAATTGAGTCAATCAGATAATTAGCCTGACTGATTTCCAAAGTTATTAGTTGCAGGTTCATATATGCAATGTTGAGCGTCTTTCCAAACTGCCTCTATGCCTACTCGACTATTCCTAATGCCTATATTCCTATGGTCATCGATCGATAGTGAAGTGCATGTGATTAGTCTTCCATATCAATTAAGCAAGGCTGACAGGTATATTCCTATCCACGTTACCGAATTATTCCCTATTTTTAGGGTTCTAGGACCAAGCTCTACCTTTCTTATTGTGAACATGAATTCCGTATTCCTAGTCCAATTCATATCCCATAAATAGTATTTGAGAGGTGATCAAGATACCAAACAATTAAGCACAAGAAAAGATAAATAACTTCATAATGGAAATCAAATCAAACCCAATTATCATTTGAACATCAATCTTCATGTCCAACCACAACTCTAGAATCTAGAGTTTAGCTACTCATGAACTATTTACAAATGCAATAACTTATTTAATAAGCAAAGATTCAATCATAAAGAAGTAAAAGGAAAAGAAAAACCTATATAGAAAACCCTTGTGTCTTCATCCCTGCATATTTTTTCTCCAATGTCGTTCCTCTCATTTCTTCCACGCTATATTCTTCTATGTTAGTTATTCCTCCTTAAAATCTGAAGAAAAGTAGTATTTATAGGGTTTAGGGGGGGTTCTGGGTCGGATCTGGGTCGAAAACACCATTTCTGGCTGAACTAGGCCAGAAAATGGCCTATGGCCTCCCCTGTGTGGCACCTAGGGCAGCATCATAGTGTAATTTGGCAGCCCCTAGTGTACTCTGGTGTATTGCACTACGGGGGCGTTTTGGGAAGCATCCAAGGCGTTCCCATTGTGTATTTTTTGCCCTTTTTCATTGTTTTGCATTCATTAAGCTCCTGCTTTGATCTCCTAACCATGGACATGCTCCGGATCATCTTCCTCAGCTCCTACTCAGACTTCAAAGCTCCATAATCGATCTATTATGCTCCAAATACATGTAAAAAAAATTACTTTCCAATCTATACATCAAAATAAGCTATGTAAGTGTAATTCATATAAAGTAATCTCAAAAGTGTCTTAAATAAGTAAAATATGAGACAATCTATATCATAAAAGTACTACTTTTAGACTCACATCAAATCCCAAGGCTCCCTAAACTCTATAAATAAAACTCTTACACGTTTCTTTAGAGTTCATTCAATTTTTATGGAGAGAAACACTAGGGCAACTCCAAAAATAAGATTTTATATTATTTTCTTTGTTTTATTTTTATTATTATCGTAGAAATTCATGAATTCTCTTCTAAAGAGAATCATGAGTAGCTAACTCCTAGCATCTAGGGTTGTGGCTAGACATGAAAGTTGACGTTTGATAATCATATTTTTGATTTGGATTACTATTTATTGAGTTATTTATCTTCTCTTGAACTTAATTATTTTATTCTTTGGCCAATTATCGAATACTATATATGGTGCGTAAATTAGACTATAAATAGGAAATCTATGCACGCAATAAGGGAAGGTAAGGCTTGGTTGTGAACTCTATAGGAAAGGGGGAATGATTCGCTAATGTAGATAGGAATATACCTGTTAGCCTTGCCCAGTTGATACGAAAGAGAAATCATATGCCCTTCACTGATCATAGGAATATAGGCGTTAGAAATAGTCGAAGAGACCTAGAGTTGTTGGATAATGCTCAACATGGTTAAAGTCAATCCGCAACTAGTAATTCAGGAAATCAAATAAATGTATGATTTGATAACTCAACTGAATTATCAAAATACCACGACCCTAGATTATTTCTCATATGAATTTCGTTAAACAAAATCTTAGCTTGTTTCACATCTCGTTAGTAAGTTAAATACAATCAAAAGTAGCATAGTAAATCTTAAAACTTTCTCAAGTATTTGTTACCCGCGGAATAGTTACAATACAAATTCAACTTAGGAAATTAATTCATCAAATCCCTGTGGGACTGATAACTGGACTAACCTCCTATATTACTTGAACGACTACGTATACTTGCATATACATTAGCCACAACAAAAATCTACAGTAAACTTTTTACAAACAAGCACTAAGTTGCTTAAACAAGTGTTCTCAAAGACCCTCAAGGGATCCCATGAGTAGACCCCGACGATAGAAGATCTTTGAGTGGGGAAGAAACAGACGAGAAAGGGCCCATTTGGGTTTTTAGAAATCAAAGAGGCAGGTTAAGGGAGATATTCTTCTCCATTATTGTCTTCGTCATCATCTTCGTCATCCTCCTCATTGTTCGAAAGTTCTTTTTCTTCGAAAGAAGCAAGTGGATTTACCATCAATTTAGGAAGACCGGTCAAATCTATCAAGGCTTAGGCTTCATCCATCTTCTCATTAATATTTATTGACTCGGCCTTGACTTCCCCCAAAGTTTTCAACCTCAAGGTCCAGGCATCCCAAACTCTTTTGAGCCTGAACCAGTCCCGGAGAGATCTTACTTTAGATTTATTATCTGTAAGCTTGTTATTCAGACTGCGAATCATTAGCATATAGCTCGGACATCTTTCCTGAGGAATCAATACTAAAATTCTGTTTCAAAGCTAGCCTCTTCTTGAGATAATTGAACATGGATGTTGCTTTAGTAGCTTCAGTGGTTTTTTCCGCAAGAGCCCCTTTTAGTGTTCGAACTTCTTTCTCTAACTCGAACTCTCTATGGATCGTGGCCATAAGTGCCTTAGTAGTGTCACACCGCTTCTTTATCAAATTGGCCACTTTTGAGGTCGGATGACTAGCCTGCCAATTATAATCATCCCTTTCTTCCACAACTAAGGAAATTTTGTCCTTTATGGCCTTGACCTCTGAAGCTCGAATAACCAAGGCCTCCACAGTGGCAGGTTGAGCAGGTTTAATCGAGAGTGACTTTTAAGCTTTTCACACTTTTGGATTAGCTCGCTCTTCTCTTGAACTACCCATTGGAACCCTTTCGTATCCAAAATGTTATCCTAAAAAGAAGAGCAAATCTTCGAGATCAGGGTCAAAAAATTCAAACATAAATGAATAAAGCAGAATGTAATTTGCTTGCCCGAGCACCAGCATGTGCACTCTCGTTAGGAAGGAAAATGAAAGAAATGGCATCCCTCATCTCTTAATATTTGGGAGCAACCAAGGGCTTCAAGTAGCTGGCCATTGCAATCGATCTGGATACAAGGTCGACTTCATCTGGAAGAGATAAGTTTACATGACATTTTTTGTTGGGATGATGTAGAGGGATCGGGTAGGAATAAACCAGTGCATAGGGAGAGTTAGAGAAGTTTGAGGGTTGTTGAATTGATGCCCTCATAGTACGAACACGGGTCTTGGTAGTCAAAGTAAAGATGGTCTGATCCTGAGGAGTCGTAGGAACCTGCATAATAGGGGCTTCGACAGAACTCGATCTCATAAAATCCTCAAAAGGAGTAGTTCTTCTCGGAATTTCAATAGAAGTCATTTTATTGGGAGCTTAAGGTAGAGTAGGGCTTTTAGAAGACTCGTTTTAAGGCATCAGTTTGGGAGTTATAAACAAGGAAGGTTGAGAGTGAATCTCTAATGCACCCAAATTTGTGACGACTGGATAAAAGGAGGTCAATGGCGAGAATCGGCCATAACCATATGATTAGACTCAATAACCAACTATTTAGCCTTGTCAAAAATTAAAGGGAGGTTAACCACCCTACCTTTCCTCCCTATGAGAGAGACTTCTTCCTTAGAGGACTCCTTAGTGTCAAAAACCCCAAAATCCTTATTATTGGAATGTCTTGATAACACAATAACGTCACTTGCCACTAAAGCGGGAATGTTTGATACACCACAACAAATAATAGGTGGGATCTGATCAGTTTTCCTCTTCTTGAGAGGCTAGGACTCGGGTCCCGCCATAACCTCGTTCTTAGCAGCAGTTGACCCAGAGGATTGGCAACTTTCATAAACATGATTAATGTGTTGTTGGACCTCGACGGGGGAGAATATTATCACCGTCGTCCTAAAAAATGAACCTTTTAAGATACCTGCATGAATGAGAAGCATGTGAGAATAACCAAAAAGTCTATGGTAACTGAAGTCCAAAAAAGGCAGAAAATGAATATCAGGGTTCCTCGCTCTCTATTTTTGGTCAGCAGCCATTTGCTTCCATATTTGATTATCGGATGATGAAACATTCAAAGTCTTCTGGACCCATTGGTTAATAGTGAAGTTGGTGTTCGGACGCTAAACAGGTGTTGAATTGTAGACTTTCACATGAGATCGGCAATAAGAAACTAAAGAAGGGCGGAAAAGGAAAAGAATGCATGAGAGCACAAAAACTTCGATGTAAATTCTAAGATCGGATGATTGGTGAGGTCAATTTTAGCAACAATAACAAACTGATCAATTCAACCTTGATCATGGCCATCATCCAAGCTTGTAATGATGGTGTTTTCACACTGACCCGTAAGGGTCACAATTCCCCATGAACGACCAGAAGGGAGTATAAGAGTAACAGATGGGTTATGGAAAAGGGTTGGTCAGTTTCATAAGCTAAAGCCAGAAGGCTTCCCCGACCCTACAAACAGATGGTCCGAGTTGAGCCAGGCACAACTCGAAGGTTTGGCAGAACGAGGTGATCATCTCATTAATCGCGGATGGCCGAAGCTAAGGGGAGAATGTGTAAGTGTATACAAATAAGTAACAAGGTTTCGAGAAGTTGATACCTTCAAAATCTCTAGGGGCAAGCACCCAGAACTTGCCCTGCGACTACTTACAGTCATCTCGAATACCCAGGATATTTGACTCGCTTATCAAAGAAATGTAATCAATAGATTTTTTATCTTAGGTTCCAACATAGCAACATAGATGGACTTTAAAATTGTCCTTGAAACAAAAGGTTCTAGGGATGATGGTATCGACACTAGGCTCATAATACATGCCATCTCTCATCTTACCTTTCTTTGGGCCACCCCGAGAAGGGAATATTTGACAAAACTAGAAGAAGATGAAGACATGGCGAATCAAGTTCGGATGAAAAAAAGATAACAATATATGAAGTTTGAGAGATGTGAATATTAAAGGATCTGAAAAGAATGGAGAAGAAATTCAAGGGAAATGAAGAGAGTTTGGAGGAATCGTGAAAACTAGAATGGACACGAAAGTCATAATTTATAGGCAAGAGGAGAGGAGTCACAATTGCCTTGACTAACAAGCCATTCCCGATCAAATAGACATTCCACACATGGTGGGTGCATTTAATCTAGTAGGGTCTAATATTTTTTTGCATTACTGAAGGCATTCTCGGGATGAACTTCTCATCAGATTCTTTGAAGATAATTCTGCTTTCTGGAATGCCTGACATCATGTCCGCGAAATAGAGGGGATATCTATATTAGGCAAAAAAAATAGCTTGTAAACGTGGTAGAATATAAAGTAGACACATGACATCAACAGAAGATGCGCAAGGAAACCAGTTTAGTGAAGTGAACTGGTCTAGAAGATGAGTTCGAGAAAGATCGGTCTCAATTAGTCTCCGAAGGATCGTCATCAAAAAAAATGCAAGAACTCATGACCTGAAGATAAGAAAGGACTCGTGTCTCAATGACATGGCAAAAAGGACAAAAAGGACGGATACACCAAATATGATCCTACAATACCCTTCCACAATAGAAGAATATTAGCTGCCTCTAGTAATGACATTTTCACGTGGACAACAACCATTAATCGTAGTACTTTAGGGTTCAAGTGGAGTTTTTCTATTGGTGAAGGGATTACCTTTATAATTTATAAATGAGAAAAGACATCAAAACACCCCTAAACTTGTCCGAGAAACTTACTTTAGACCTTTAACTTCACGGGCAATTAAATATCCCCCTAAATAACTTTCACGTAATTAAATACCACTATAACGACCGACGTGGCAAAAAAAATAAAAATAATTAAAAGCGCGTAAAAAATTTGAAAAAGTAAAAACACCCCCCAACCCCCTCAGTCATCTGCCCCAGCCCCTGCCCACTTCTTCTTCTTCTTCAACCCCCCCTCCCACCCCTATCTCCTTCTTCAAGCCCCCACCCCCATTTCTGCCTCTTTAAACTCTCCCAACCCCACCCCTTTTCTCCCTCTTCGAACTCTCTAACCCCCACCTCCACCCCCTTTCTTCTTCTTCAAATTTCATTATTGATCGAAATTTTATTTTTCGATGACTGCCCGATTTATCATGTTCGTTAAATAAATAAGAATTGATTTGCTAAATAGTCAATACAATAATCAGCAAGAATGGATAATGTACTAATTTTTGAGTTTCCTTTCTTTAAATTTTTGAAAAAAATATATACTAATTTTGAGTTTTTTTTTTTAATTTCTTGAGAAAAATAATACTCAAAACTAGTGGAGAAGTAAGAGTGTGGGGGGGGGGGGGGAGAGAAGACCGGTGAAGGAGAAAGGGGGTGGGTTTGGATTGGATGGGTGGGTGAGGAGGCTTAAAGAAGGAGAAGGGAGGCGGAGAAGAAGACAGTTGAAGACGGTGGGAGTTGGGGGTTATTTCTTTTTCTTTTTATTTTAATATTATATATATATATATATATATATATATATATATTAGTGGGGTTATTTTTTTAAAACATAATTTTTGACGTGGCAATGATGTGACACTGATTTGGCAATGATATGGCGCGTGTGTAATGCACTTTTCATTGTGAGAGTGATATTATATTTTTGGGTGGTATTTAATTACTTGAAAGTTGTTTAGGGGGGTATTTAATTGTCCGTGAAGTTAAAGGTCTAAAGTAAGTTTGTCGGACAAGTTTAAGGGTGTTTTGATGTTTTTTCTCTTTTATAAATAGTGGTTGTAACATAATTGTAAGGGGATGAGATTTTGTAACACAATAGCAATATATTATTATTCTTGTGCCCCAAGTTTTCCGTATTTCGCTAAGTCTTTGCTTCATAGCATTTATTTATGAAAGGGATCTCGGATCTAAGACTAATATCACTTTAGCATCGCCGGATCTAGTGCAAACACTCATCATCGGAGCTCTATAGCTTCATACGACTTTATTTACTTGCATACTTATTTTCATTTATTTCTTTAACAAAGATACATTTAATCGCTAATAACAAAATCTAATGAATTAAATCAAGACGCGTGTCCTTGACTGCACTACAAATTCAACGATAACATTTTCTCGGTAAACATGGATATGTTGTTGTTGTATAGACATATATTTTTCTAACATTCACATTTATGTTTTGTTAATTAACTTTATTCTTAAAATTTAAAAGATCTAACCGTGTAATTACATTTTATCAATCAAATTGCATTTGTAATCATGCTGTAATTACGTTATAACAAACAAGTAAATTTTTACAATTATTATATAATATAATTAATAGATTATATAATTCTTATCCTAATAACTATGCGAAATTAAATTACGAGGTGACTTTTCAATTAGATCCTTAAATATAAAATGAATCACGTCGATCATAGTAGAGTTTTTTTTTTTTTGAGCGATGATTGTTGATTCACTTGTAAAGAACATGGGGTCCACTATATAAATTGTCCAAGAGCAAGCACTTGTGATGAAATAAGTAGCTGATAGGTGCTCATGGTTGACAACCTGTGACCTCAAACCATACACGCGCCAAAAGAAATAAGTATTAATGTGTCCCATTTTTTTAACCTTAATTAAGGGACCAGTAAAAGCACTTTTCAGGTTAATCAACAATGGCTAATGAATAATCCAACACCATATGTGTAACTGTGTATGTACAAACAAATAACTAGTCCCCTTCATTGATGCCGCTTATTTCTTTACAAAATGTCTCTCCGTCGCCTCAAATTTACAACTTCCGGCGTACGCCACTCTCTCTCACACTTTCCTAAATTTTCTCATTGATCTGTTAAATTCATATATCTAATTGATTATTAACCCTTGTTCATTTCCCCGACTTTCCAAATTCAGGCGTTTCAACCAGCTATGGGCAGAGTGATTCTACAGTATGTAATATGTATCTACTGTTTTAACTTTTTCCATTTATAGGTTCTAATAATTCGATTGTTGAAGTGTAACGTTGATTAGTGATATTATATCCAATTTTAGATTATACTCCTTTGATATTTTCCCTTTTCTGATCGCTCTGTTAGTTTAGGTTTTATCTTTAATTTTTGAGTTTGTTTTGATACGTTGCTGGAAATTCAATTTTCAGATTGATTGTTTGATGATCGGGAGGAGAATTACTGAAGGACAAGGCAAATTCGTCAGATTGTTTTCCTGTTAATTCTTCTTTTTTTTTTTCATTTTTCAAGCGTTTTCTGTGTGCATATACTGTAGAGGGATTGTCTAGTTGGAGAAGTTCGCTTATTCTTTTTTATATATTTGTTTTGTCTATATTAGTATTAAATACCTTATACATCAGTAGAAAAGAAAAAAGGGAAAGAAGGATCTCAGTGTGAGTGGGGGAGCAGGAAGGCCTATTTTGTTTGATGAGGTGGTAGTTGTTGATGGTGTGAAAAATCTGTAGTTGGTATCTCAGTTTAGTAGTAAATGGAATTTAGTTAGTTCGCCGTAGGGACTGTAGGGAGTTCTTGCATGTTTAATGTTCTGGTGACGTCTGAATGGTTTATTGAAGCCTTGGACTGCAAATATACTGGTTATTTGCAACTGGATTCATCCAAAGATTTAGCTCAAACTATGATCACTGGGGTGGCTGGCCCTTCTGGTCAATGGATCCAGCAAGAATCATCTCAGCCGGCTATCTTGAGTGATGGCATATCTTTACACAATAATGTAAATAACCACGTACCTGTACAGACTGGTGAGGTATTTTCTATGGAATTTCTTCAGGATCCTTCTTCAAGAATAGTTCCTACTCTGTCTGGCTTTACTGAGAAGAATGATAAGAGAGCTTTACCTCAAAGTAAGCAAAGCCAACATCCGGGTTATGAAGATCTCACAAGACTTCTTGGGTTGACTAGAATGGATTCTGAATGTGCTTCTGACGTAACTGAATTTGCTTCTGCAAGAGGGTCTAGTACCGAAATTGAAAATGGTATTTATGTAGAGAATGAACTTACATATAATCAGAAAGTTGGATCTTTTGGGCATGTCCCTGGGGGAGCTACTACAGAGTTATTCTATAATCAAGCTACTTCAGGGTCAAGTGCCCCAGCTTTAAGTAAATCTGAATCTTCACAGTCATTAAAATCTTCTGGATTAGGAAATTCAGACTGTTCTCAGACAGGAAAAATAAAATTCCTATGCAGTTTTGGTGGTAAAATACTGCCTCGACCTAGTGATGGAAAACTCAGATACGTTGGTGGAGATACACGTATCATTTCCATACGGAAGAATATTTCATGGGAAGAACTTATGAAGAAAACATTAGCCATCTGTAACCAGCCTCACACTTTCAAATACCAGCTTCCAGGAGAGGATCTTGACGCCCTTATATCCGTCTCTTCTGATGAAGATCTTCAGAATATGATAGAGGAATATTATGGACTAGAGAAGCTTGGGGGCTCCCAAAGGCTCCGAATATTTTTGGTTCCTTTGACTGAATCTGAAAACTCATGCCCTGTGGATGCTGCTACTGTTCAACCGAGTGACCCTGATTATCAATATGTTGTTGCTGTTAATGGAATTGTTCAAGTGGATTCTTCTGCTAAGGAGAACTATTATGAGCAGTGTGTGCGCGATGAAGCCAGCAAGGTGATATCTAAAGTAGACCACGGTAATGGTATTTATGTCCCACCTCCTGCTCAATTGATTGGAGAATCTCAGAATCAGGTTAAGTTTCCCAATCAATCTACTCCTTTTTCTCCTGTGCTTGTTCAACTGGGAGATTGCAAGAACGACAACACATACAAGAACAAGTTGCCACATGGTAGTGATGCATGTCCAGTGTCGGTAAGCAGCACCCAATCATTACCTGAAAATCCGAGTGGATGTACTAATATTGGTTATTATGCCCCGCAGATAAACCTGATGAATTTGCAGAGTCCAAACAAAAAAGATGATATCCCCCAGCCAAGCCAATCGAGTGAATTGCTTTCACATCACCATGGTCTCAGCAGAGACTTTGTTTCTCCAACATTGGAACAATGTGATGGAAGCTTTCAACAGTACTCTTTTGAAAGAACAGAACCCAAGGAAAGGACTCTTCTCTCTGAAAAGCGGAATGATGAAATGAGTGTATTACTGGGATACACTTCCACTGTTACTCAAAATGGAATTCCTCATGCTTTTTCGGATTCAAAACTTCAGGAACATGGAAAGAGATCAGCTTACTGTTCACAAGAGGGAATAAGCTCATTTTCCTCTTTGAACTTTTTACCAGCTCAGTTATCTTCACACGGTGTGTCTGCTGCTCTGCAAGAAAACCTAGGATCTCTGCATCAGAATATATACCCAGTCAGTTCTCAGCATCATATTAGGGTACTTAATGGGGAATCAACTGTGGCCACTGACTTGGTGGATTTTACAGGGTTGCATTTTGACTCAAATTCAGTGAGTAAATGTGGACCGGTGCAAAGAAATATTAATGGAACAGACACTAGATGCAACGGCGGTAAAGCAAATTTGGAAAATTACCATCCCGGTTTGAAAAACTATATGGAGAAAAATTCAAACTGTGAGATGGTGAATGCATGTGAAATCAATAATGCACTGCTATGCCATGAGGGTAAATTTCCTGATAACAAGTCATCCAAAACAGCTGTGGGTTCAGAGAAAAAACTACCTGACATTAACTCTGCTATAATGTCTAATAATGGAGGTGATATACCTGGTGAAGAATCACAAATTTTTGACATGAACATCCTTTCATCAACACCTTTAATTAATACAGTAAGTGAGCGGTCCCAAAGAAATCAATTTGAGTACGCCTCAGGGGGGATAAAAAAGACTGAACCTGAGAACAATACATCCTGTGTCAAGAGTTCTGAATTTGCGGGGAAACAGTCTCATGGTGCAGAAACTCTGAGTGAGTTGTCTGATGGCCTGATTTCCCAACATTCCCCCATGCCAGCAGTTGTTGCATGTCCTCAAGATACTTTTGCCAATGAATGCTCGCTAATATTCTCCGAGGAATTGTCGCCATCATTAGTTGTTGATGATGGAGGCCAGTTGATGTCCTCGCATTACTCAGCTTTCAGGCAAAACCCAACCGAGGATGCTGTTTTTAGGAGAGAAGTTTCTCTTATTGATGAAGAGTTTACTAATTACAGTGATCAGAAAGTTGTGACTTCTGGCATTGGTGAATTTTCTAGTGAAAAGCAAAGGATAGAAGATGCTCCAGTTAGTAGAAGTATCAAAGAAAGTCAGAAGGTTCCGAATGCAAATAGAAGAGATGTTAGATCACCCAGTGGTGACTTATATGCTGCAAATCTCCTAGATTTGGACAGCATCGGGGGTGAAGTCATATCTCCTAGTGCAACAGAAGGGCTGGCATTTGCCCCTGACTTGGGGTTGGAGGTGAAATTCTATTTCATTTTGATGGGTTGGTGTATGATTTAGGTTACTAAAAGCTCTGTTATGCTCATATAGTTTTTCGTTGATTATCTGGCTTGGCGCAGGACGCCAACCCCAGTGATGGAGATGAGGATAATTTAATCACTGATGCTATGATAGCTGAACTGGAAGCTGATTTGTATGGTTTGCAGGTAAAGGATCATTTCCTTTTGTATTCTAAACTTGTTGGAAATGCTCATGATAATATATATCTTCATTTCTTCCCTTTTTCAACTATAACGCCTTACACTCTAATCTTGGGTATGAGTCTGAAAGACTCAAAGGGCATTGCCTTCTTACAGCCATGGTACCAGCAGCAGACTCAAATGCACAAGGCTTTGTCCTTCACTACCTACGCCCCCCCCCCCCCCCCCCCGCAACACCTTGATCCTTTTATCATAGGTTGTTACATGAAGAATATCTTTTATTTATTGTCATTGTTAAACATTTTATTCAGTTCTTGGCAATGATAAATGGTCTGCTGTTTCTAGTCTTGGAATGTATACCCGGTGTAATGGGGTCTGGGGAGGGTGGTGTTGGGTGTTGGATCCATCGTGTTCTTAATCGCTTTAATGTACACTACAGGCACACATCTAGCTTCCAAACATCTCCATAGAAACCCCCAGGTACTTTGTCGTATGCATTTTCTAGGTTAATGAACACATATGTAAGTCTCTCTTCCTTTCCCTATACTGCTTGCTGAAATGGAATTAAGACAATAACAACATACCCAGTATATTCCCAAAAGTGGGGTCTGGGAGGGTAAAATGTACGCAGATCGTACCTTTACCCCAGAGATGAAGTAAAGAGGTTGTTTCCGATAGACCCTCGACTCAAAATAGTCCAAGATATATAGCCAATAAACGAAAACAACAGATAGTCCCAAAATTATACTACAACAAAATAATACTATAATCTAACTACACGAAGCACTAGCAAGTATCCGATGCATATGAAACAAAAACTACAAGAGTAGCCCTACAACTACTAAAAAAGGCAACAAGGCATTGCACTCCTCCCTACTAAGAAGCCAACCTACCTACTAACCTTCTACCCTAATCCGTGTCCTCCACACCTTCCTATCTAAGGACATGTCCTCGGTAAGCTGTAACTGCACCAAATCCTGCTTAATCACCTCTCTCCAATAGTTCTTCGGTCTATCTCGACCTCTCTTAAAATCATCCATAGCCAGCCTCTCACACCGCCGCACAAGGGCCTCCGCACATCTCTTCATCACATGCCCGAACCATCTCAACCTCACTTCCCGCATCTTGTCTTCCACCGAAGACGCTCCCTCCTTGTCTCGAATATCCACATTCCTAATCCTATACTACATTAAGAATCTAGGAAAATCCAACAATATACTACATTAAGTTGCTCCCTCAAATAGATTGGCACCACTTCTGGTAGACAGAAATATGGATTGTACAACCATTAGTACTTGTCTTTCAATTTGGAATAAAGTAACGAGTCTGATGAGGTTAGACATTGTCGAAAGTAAAGTCTTGATTGAGTGGCTGATAATACTTTGGTTCCCCATTAATAACTACTCATTTAACTTCTATCTAAGAAAAGTACCTATTTGTAGTTGTAGATTGTCTGCAAGTAATTGTCCAATCCTCAAAAGTATAACTCTACCCGCAATCTCCAAATATGTTATGTATATTGGCACATAACGACTTTGCTTACTGTTAGTTCAGTTATCAGTTAATAGTTTAGTCGTATCATTGTTTCAGCAGTCCTTATTTATTTAGGATACTGCATTAGTTATTTCAGCATCATTATTTATTTATTTGACGTTATTAGTGTTTGTTTAGGAGTCCTCTTACTTTCTGTGTAACTCTATTTAATACGCTTTTTGTGTTCATAAATAAAGTATCTTCTTTCAGCACTTACTCAGTGTTTATAATGTACTCAGTGGAGGATCAATTTTTGCACTGATGCTTGATCTCTATTCAGATATATGGTGAAATGCAGAATTGAAGAACAAATGTATCAATCGGTGTCACACAATACATTGTTTTAGTTTGTGGAATGGGGAAAAAGGTCCAATGTGCTCAATAATATCTAAACCAAAAAAAAAAAGGCTCTCTGGGATCTGGCTTGTTTTGTATCATACCATAACACTAACGAAGACATCAATTCTTTTAAAAGAACGAAGTAAGCCTTCTTAAAATTTGAAAAGTATGAGAAAGTATATATTTCTAGTGTACAATGAAACTATGTAATGATAAACATCCTTTCTTTACACTTTGATTTGGTTGAGTCATGTCTGTACAAAATCTGTGACATGCTTTAGAATAAAAAGGTAATAATTTGTTAACTAAATTACCACTTGAAATTTCCAGCCTGTTCTGTTTCAGAACACCCTAGGTAACAGCAGTCCTTGGCAGACTATGCATCTTACCCTCGGGCATAACAAAATACAAGGTGATTACGTTCACCCACCTTCTGATTTGCCAATCTTACCTAGTTGACAACCGACTTTAATAGTCACACCACATGGTATACAGTTGGCGGTGCCTTGACTAGGTTTGATCTTTTCCTATGTATCAGTTATAACTATGTTGACCAAATTCAATCTGTTGATTTCTGCTGAAAGCAAAGATCTGCTGGGGAAATTGCTCACTCATGCTTCTTTGTTTGAGCACATCTACTCTGTCTGTCTATCCAGCCTTTCCTGTGTAATCAGAACTGGAGTGCATGTATTATTGTTTCTCTTAGTTAAGCTTTTCAATGCTTCACTAGTTCTGTTCTTTTGCTGAGTGAAACTAGGCTAAGGGATCTATTGGACAATCTCTGGAAAGTTAATTTTGTAGCTTGATCCAGTTTTACCCTTCTTTCTTCATCTTAAGAGAGGATGCAAACTTCTATCTTTCTTCTTAGAGTTTAAATATGCCTGCTTTCTTTAACAACAACAAAAAAAACTGCTTCAATCCCAAACAAGTTTTCTTTCTTTTATAAGTTCATTAATTCATACTTAAGCAGTAAGCTGCAGCTAATGTCTCATCGCAGATCATTAAAAATGCTGACCTTGAAGAATTGAGGGAGTTGGGCTCTGGGACATATGGTACTGTTTACCATGGAAAATGGAGAGGAACAGATGTTGCTATAAAGAGAATTAAGCGGGCATGTTTTTCTGGGAGATCATCACAGGAAGAAAGGCTGGTGGGTTTCCTGTAACATATCTTCCAAGCATATCATTTTTCCTGGATTATCAGCAGTGCTTATGATCCTTATTGTGAAATTCATAATAAAATTGTCCCTTTTCCAGATCAAGGACTTCTGGAGAGAGGCACAGATCCTTTCGAACCTTCATCATCCTAATGTGCTTGCATTTTATGGAGTGGTACCTGATGGGGCTGGGGGAACTTTGGCAACTGTTACTGAATTCATGACTAATGGATCACTTCGAAACGTTCTTATTAAAAAGGACAGGTGAAGTTGCTTGTATTAATACTTTGTTTTTTTGGTGTAAAGAAGAGGGTATAGAAGAAGCTGAACAGTTATTAGATTTCTTAGGCTCTTTGTAATTATGGTTCTTTCTTCTTGTAACTTTTTGGAGGTTGCCCGCATAACCTTAATGCTGAAGAATACAACTTTACCTTTCTCAAAAAAATAATAATTTAGTTCTAGGTGCTTCTCTCATTCATAACTTAATGTGATCTGCTAAATTCCTTGTGCAGGTCACTTGATAGTTATAAGAAACTTCTAATTGCCATGGATGCAGCTTTTGGGATGGAGTATTTGCACTCGAAAAACATCGTCCACTTTGATCTGAAATGTGACAATTTGTTAGTCAGTCTGAGGGATCCACAACGACCCATATGCAAGGTATCCTTTTACCATTACGGCAGGGATATATGCACTCTCGAGTATACAAGAATAAATCCGGAAAGAATCATGAGAGAGCATATTCTGACTTCAGGGGCTCTATAAACATGGTGACCCAAAGAAAATCTTCAATGAGAGGCCTTAAACTTTTTGTTAAAACAAACAAAAATACTTCATATATAGTTTCATGTGAAGTCTATTTTTCTAGATTTTTTATATGCAAAGTTATTAAACTATAATCGATTCTAGTAATTCCTTTAAATTTCTAATATATCTAATCCATATAATCTCTCTTGAGACATTTTTTAATTTAGGATTTTTATTGTTTGGTAAAAAATTTATCAAGGGCTCCTTTGGGAATGTGTCAAAGTTTCAATCCTTCTCTTTTCTTTTTTGAGTTTTGAATAACCGAATTCCTATATCCTAATTGACATATTTAAATTATAATAAATATCTAAAAAGACAGTGTAAACCTATGAAGCAAAAATATCAAAATTAACAAATTTCAGATGTAAAAAAATAGAAAGATACAATACTGGAACCAGATTCAACAAGTTGATAATTTGATATCACTTTTCATTGCTTCAATATGCTTGATGCAATGCTTGAAAATTTGTGAAAAAAACAAAAAAAGAGTTGGCAGTTTACTTTGGGCTCTCTTATTTTTACATATTTGTTTCTGAGACTTGGAGAATGGCCAAGGGAATAGATTAAAAGAGTGATGCATGCTATCTGAGGAGAGCGGTAAAAAACAATAAAACTATGTGCGTCCATTGATAATGTTGATTGTGTCAACAAATGAGGCAAGAAAATATTACTTAGACATATAGTCCATGGAGTGATTCCTTAAAAGACTATTTCGATTCATAATTTATGGTCAACTGTTCCATCTTTCCTTTTTTTATTAGAAAAAATGTATTTTCTCTTTTAAAACACTAAATATTTTTTTAAATTTTTTTAATATGTACACCTATTAGGAAACCAAAAGCAGCTGCTTTAGCAGCTTCACCCTTCGGCTAGCCCTGTCTGACTTATAAGCACAAGTTCCTATGATTCAGCTGTTATTGATATTGGAATTGCATTGGACTGACTTCTGGTCAGATTGCCTTTCTGTTTCCAGAAACACATTACTTTTATCTACAAAGACAAGTTTTTAGCCAAATTTGAATAAATGATGAATAGTATTGGAGCAGAGTGTACTTCACCAAATAAGATTTCTACATTAGAGTTAAAGACCAATAAAGACATTTTATGATGAAACAAAGATTACCACACCACCGTGTAGGAGACCTACTATAAGAGAACATCACATTCTTGTATGCTTATTTTATAGGGTGAATCCAGCTAGATCTACTGATACATTTTCATACAATAATTTAATCCCATCTGAATTTTAGTAAAAAAGCTTACCTAGCCACAGTGAGTTGAGTCATTTGTAAGATATTTAATGCAGGTTGGAGATTTTGGACTGTCAAGGATTAAACGCAATACTCTCGTATCTGGAGGTGTACGAGGTACTCTTCCCTGGATGGCACCTGAACTGTTAAATGGTAGCAGTAACAGAGTATCTGAGAAGGTTAGGCTGATTACTGTAATTTACTATAATCAGATATGTCAATAAGCAATAACATCTGATATTAGTTGTTAAGTATGTCATAAAGCAATAAACTGGATGGTTTGGTTTCCGACAGGTTGATGTTTTTTCATTTGGCATAACAATGTGGGAGATCTTAACTGGGGAGGAACCCTATGCAAACATGCATTGTGGGGCAATTATTGGTAAGGCTCTGATTACCTGTTAGGTCAAGTGAATATTTTCTGCTTCATTACAGTAATGGGAGTTATACTTGCATGATCAAGTCTGTGCTTACATCCAGTTGAGGTTCATAAACAATTCAAAGGAGATGATATCATTTAAGTAACCAGACCATATGGCATTAATCTTTTCTGTGCTATAAATCAATGACTTGACAACATGTCAGCTTAATTGTATTTTATATCACATTATTTTCTGAAAAATATCATATGATTCAATGATTTTTATAGATATGTTTCCCTTCATTTCTAGTACATTTCCTCTAGTCTTGTTAATTGTAGCCACCGCTAATGTGCTTGATAATTCTCCATTCTTTTAATACATGTGAAACTCGGAATGTGAGGCAAAAGCCAAAGTATCTGTCCATGTCCAAGCTTAGTCTTTCAAAATTTTAACAAAGACTTTCTGTCCTTGTTATTGCAAGTGTCAGTGCTATTAAACGATTCCTATATCGGTTGTTCAAAATATATACCCATGCATCCAAACTGAGCTATTTTCCCGATATGGACCCGGAAGTTCAAGAGTCTAGCCTCAAAGCAGAATTGCAGTCAAAAGCATAATCTTGCTCTCTGTGAGTTCCAGAAACCCAGTAGTTCAAGAAGTATAACCACTTGACTCTGCAATATTTGTAGGTGATCATGTCATTTCTGAGATTGTAATGTATTCATAATCTGACGGATATAGGACTGCTAGTACACCTACTTCGTTTGGTTCGATCATATTAATGCTCAACAATGCTGACTGTGTAGGCCAATTCACGCCTAATTGGGCCAGAAAGATATAAAGAGCAGCCAGCTTACTTGCTAGTTCTGATAAGTTTTTTTTATTGATGAAGAGCAATTAAAAACTAATGGTCCCTTCCTTTGAGTCAATGAAAAGAAAAGAATTGCATCTTAATGATTTCCCAACCCTTTCCAATTTGGCCTTGTTTGATTTGTTGATAATGGTTGTAGGGGGGATTTTGAAGAATACTCTTCGGCCTCCAATGCCAGAGCGGTGTGATCCCGAGTGGAGGAAGCTGATGGAGCAGTGCTGGTCTGCTGATCCTGAAGCTCGGCCATCATTCACGGAGATCAGAAACAGGTTGAGGTCTATGTCTGCTGTACCCCAGGCAAAGGGGAATAGCAGTTCAGCAGGACGTACCAATGCAAACATCCCTGTGTAAGTCATAAGGAAATGCACCTGCTTCTGTACTTTTGGTAAACTTGGTGGAAGCATTTGGAAAAAGTTGTTTTATTTTGCTAATAGGGCACTCTGGACCTCTCTCATATTATGTGATTATAAGTTTTGTATCATTTTATTCATTCTTTGCAATGGAACCCTTCTCGTCATAGAATTAGGCGTAAACAGTGATAGTGTGATGGGGTTACTGAGCTTTATTTTTTCTTGGAAAACAGGTGTATATAGACGTGTACTCTAAGGAAAATATTGTATCTTTCTGTTCTTGCCAGACTTGGAATCTTCTATATGAGTCGCTCGTACAATTTAATTACCACTTCACTTTTTACTGCTCCAGTATAGCTAACCTTTAGAACAAGAAGATGAATATAGAGTTATCGACGAATCTATGAATGCAAAGTACGAGACGCCAACCTTGTTTACGCTTAAAAAGGCACGTTGAGTTTATGTTAAGTGGTTTAGGGCATGCGGATTAGATACAATTGAGTGATAACAAGCGTAAGAACTATAATAAAGAAATCAAAAGGAAAAATCTAAATTATAATGTTGTATTGTAGCCCGGATGATTATCGCCAAAGAGGTTGAGGAACTGAGAATCTTTATCGTAAAGCTTGTGAAATTGGAAGTATTGAGTGCTTGACCTAAAATTGTGAAACCCCCATTACAAATAACGAAGTGACTATATATAGAGAAACTTTAGGGAGAAGCCTCCCTTGAACCCACTTCTTTAAGGTTTTTCACTTGAACATGAACTCTACAGTTGTGTACCGGCCATCGGGAATCTTGGCCTCTTCTGTGATATGCGGACTTGCAACCCTATCTCATCCTTATCTTGCTCAGTTGTGGTTCAACATCTGGTGTCGTGTTTCTGGAGCTAGATGGGCCTTACTGGTACGATACTAGTCACGATACTAGGTGGTATCAACTTCAGAATTTTTCTGAACTGAGTTGCATTTATCGGGCATATCTCAAAGATGTTGGCACGATTTCCAAGGTGATTGGACAATGATCGGGTGAGATTTTTCAGGTTTGAAGGTTTGAAATTTGAGAAGCTTAACAAAAGTCAATATTCTAGGATAATGAGCTCGAATTCAAATTATGATAGTTCTGTTAGGTCTGAAAGGTGTTTTTGACTTGGATTTTTGAGTTTTAAGAAAGCTAAGTTTGACCATGGTCAATTTTTGGTCAAGCCGACCACGTATCGGTAATTTGATGATTTCAACATGTCCAAAACCGCTATTGGTTTGCGTTTGCGCTATACTGTTTTTAGATTAGTTATCTGTCTCCCCTGCCTTGTTAGAACAGTCTGGTTTGTAACAACAAAACCTGAAAGCTTATTAAGCTTTAATGGTATCACCTGAAGCAAATGAGCTCCAAATGGTTTTTTTATTGCACCATTAGATCCGTAGCGTAATTTCTGAACATTTGCAAAAAAATCATCACATTTCAAGTTTGTATGAGAAAGTTATGACCTTTTTACCATGTTGATCCGGTGCTGGTGCAGTTGAGGTCGCGAACGCGAAGAGTAGCCACTAAAACTCCCATCGATTGTATAAAGGAAAATTTTGGGATTTAAATATTTTTAACATTTGGGAGTTAGAAAACTCCGATTGAGAACTTTGGGTACGTGATTCTACCTTTGTTTTGTTCATTTTCCAAGAATAACCATAATATTTTCATGATTTGATTCACAAAAGTTGAGATTTAAAACCCCAAAAATAAGAAATTGAAAATCATTAGTTGGAAGATCGATTTGTGATTGGATTTCATTGATTTTTAAATTCAAAGTCTTTATGTTGCGGGTAAACTGATTTTGGCATCAAATTATTGATTTGTAATTATTTCATGGTTTAAATCGCAAATTAGCGTGGAAATGGGATTACATACATTCTACCCCAACCCACATATAACATGATTTGTTTCATTTATCTTCAAATCAATTATCATTAATTACAGATTCTTGACATGTTTAATTTTTGCTAATTCGATTTGGCTAAAGTTTTAGAGCAGAATGGTAGAGACGGCTCATATAGTTGATCCCAATTAATTTAAAATTGAAGCAAAGTTGATTGATTGATTGACTGATTGTATTTCTATTAACTTTTACTTGTGTTCAATTTTAATTAAGTGATATAACTATGAAAGAATAGTTGGCGGGGAAGAGGGGTTGGCGGATGGTGGTGTAGGATCCCTAAGTTTGCTTTGAGTGATGACTGATGAGTACATAACTGGATACTTATTAGATTTGATCTTTTGCTAAGGGCATTTCCAATCACACTCTATTTTACTCTCTAAATTTATTTATATAGAATAGAAGAGGTAAAAGTACCAAGTGTCAGCACTACTAAACTTTAAAAAAATAAAAAAAATCACGTCACATGATAAATTTAAAAATCAACTGATAAGGAAGAGGTTCTTTGTACAACTCCTTCAAACTTACGTATTGGATTTTTTTTTTAAAAACTAACTCTTTATTTTTTTTTAAAAAAAAACATATAAAGCAGAGATTTATGTTTTGAATTAATAATTTTTTAAATAAAAACAACTGATAATGAAGTGGTTCTTTGTAGATACAACTCCTTCAAACTTACATATTGGATTAATTATTTTTTAAAAAATAATTACAAACTAATAATTATTTTTTAAACAAAAAATTGAAAACTAACTCTTTATTTTTTTTAAAAAAAAAATATATAAAGAAGAGATTTATGTTTTGAATTAATTGTTTTTTAAATAAAATATGAAAACTAACTATTTTTTTATCAATAATAAAAAATGATAATGAAGAGGTCTTTTGTACATACAACTACTTGAAACTTACGTGCTAGATTAACTTGAAACTTACTTTCTGGCTTAATTTAAAAAAAAAATATTTTGAAAACTTACGTTCTGAATTAGTTTGTAACTGTATTTTTTTTAAAAAAACATATAATGAAGAGGTTTAAAAAATTAACCACATTAAAAATTATGTTTAAAAACTTGCCAAAACTCCCACGTTCCCACAATCCTACAAACACTCAAAAACTATTTTTTCTGAACGTCTCTTTTTACCATTACTCAAAAATTGTTATTTGCTGAACTTCTCTTTTATATAGATTTATTTCCTCTCTTTAGTTTGATACATTATCTTTCAACTTCTTTCTTTTTCACACTCTATAACTTTTCTACTGATTACAACGATACATATATGACTTCACCATTTCATAAAATCGCACAGATTTCAAGTAATTCCATGCAATGAAATTTGAAAGTTAGAAAGGTTCGAATGTGGAAAGTACCGGATAAATTCAAACCTGAGATGCCGTTTTCAATAGAGTTGATCTTACAGGATTCAAAGGTAATTTTTTCCAGAAATAATTCAAAAACAAAATCATCTATGTTTTGCTTTCACTTTTTTGCACATTAACTTATTAATCTTTTATATTGTTATGGTCACTAAATAATTATCATTACTAATTTCATGTATTAATTTAGGGCGAACATATACATGCCTCGGAAAGTATGTTATTAAGTACTTCAAGACCAAGTTACAGGAACTTGGGTTATATCGCATGAGCCACTTCGTTGTCGCACCAAATTACATGAAATTTAAGACTACTACAAACAAACTCAGGCTGACATTTACACAAAAGACAATTCTGGAAGAAACAATTGATCCTTCATTTGATATGGACATATTTAATTTGCGTCCTTTTGAGCAACTAACAAGTCAAAACAATGTAGATGAGTCAGAACTATTTGGTAATTAATCTCTTTCCATTTTATTATAATAAATTATGTTAAATACAGGACTAACCTTTATATTTGTAGATGTCAATGGTCAGGTCGTGACATATGAAACAATTCAAACCTACAAGCAAGGAGACAAGAATAATGTCTTTATGAATTTTAAACTTGAATATGATCAGTAACTTTTTTCTTTAATTTTTATATTCTATAAACATAGATTATTTCAACAGCATGAGAAAAATGCTTTCAACTATTTCATAATTTAATCATCTATAATTCTAGAAATAAAAATATATTACTCTCTATTTATATAACAACATGAGATATACAGGAGAAATAAGATTTCAACTACTATATGGGGTGAACTTGTATAGAGAGTAAAGGGAGCAACTCCAACCACTCTCTATTTTACCCTCTATTTTCTCTTTGTTCAATATTATATTATTATTTCTATTTTAATTATATTTTCATATTTTAAAATAGATAATTTCTTCTATGTTTACATAATCACCACATATTATTCATATTTTTTTTCAAAATCTTCATGTAATATAAAATTATTTTTTACCTCAAATTTTTAAATAAAATAAATTTTAAGCAAATATTATATTATTACATATTAATGGACAATTCAAATAAAAGTAAAATCATAAATGAAATACAATTAAACAAATAATACATCTTAAAAAAATATTCAACTTTCAAGATTATTACGTTGCTCTCATAAATGCTCTACTAATGCATTACGAGTTCAAAATGAGCATTTCTATCCTTAACTTTTTTATGTCTGGCTAAAAATTGTTCAAATAGATTATTTTCATCTACTGCCATTTCTACCGTTGGTGTTGGAGCTTCCGGAATATCTTGAATTGGTGCGCTAAGAGCACTCTCATCCTCGATTATCATGTTGTGAAATATAATACATGTAGTCATTATATCATGGAGCATTTCTTTTCTCCAAAAACGTGATGGCCCAGCGACAATTGCAAAACTCCGAATGCACGTTCAACATCTTTTCAGTATGATTTTTATATCTTAAATAAAATGGCAAATCGAGCAGCCTATTGCGCTAATGGTAATGGATAAAGGGAAGAGGGACGAAGTGAAGACGGGGTTTACTCAAACGAGTTGAATAGATAGGCACTTCAAAACCAAAGAGCCTAAAAAGCACCTAAGGCATGGAGTAAAAAAGAACCTAAAATATTATTTATGAAAATTAAATTAAGAATAATATAAATTTAAAATTATATTAAAAAATAATTACGAATATTAGGGATTTAATTAATGGTCTTATATAATTTAAAATATGTAAAATAAAAATATTGAGTACTAAAAATAATAATAAAATAATGAACAGTGAAATAGAGAGGATGAATAGTAGCTCTCTAAATATAGAGAGCTACTATTCATCCTCTCTATTTATGGAAAGTAGAAAGTAAAATAGAAAGTGATTGGAGAAACCACTCTCTATTTTTAGTGTGGTTGAATATGGCCTAAATGAGCTTATTTTGAAAGAGTTCCTACAAATTACCTAATTATGAGGGGCGATTGATTGTGAATGTTATAAATGATTATTATCGTTGACCCCAACTCTTGTGATTGAAGTAGAGTTGATTGATTGATTAATTATTATTTTTTAATTGTGTGATTTTTTCTTTTTCTTTTTTGTATATCAGTTTTGCACTAGTACAAAATTAAAAAGAAAGAGTGATTTCATTATTTTGCAGGAAAATAAAAAAAGTAGGGTGCAAATTATAAAATAAAATAGGATATGGAAAAAATTTAGGGGTGGAAAATGCAACAAACTCGACTTCATTCACATATAATCTTAGTTGGCATCCAATATGTATAATATAGATTGGAGACTTGGAGTCAACGATAAAAGAATCTTTCAACAACCAAATGGAGCTTAACAACCAACGTAAAAAACAAATACAAATGGAGAACTAATGACTGACAAGAAAACAAATTTTTTTTTTTGAAAAGAGATCGTTTCCCTATGGAAAACGTGACGTGGAGCATCAAAATATGGTCCCTAACTAACATGGTCAAATGGGAAATTCTAATGTTTTCTTTGGGCAATTTACTCGTAACTACTAACAAGTACTACCATGTTTTCTTTGAACTTTCCATGGCATTTCTTGAGGAAAAGATACATTTGAAAAAACGTTGAAAGAAGTATGTGAAAGCTACTACTCTAATTTGTTTGCATTTGATAGAGAACTGAATCTGAATTGTTCAAATCTCAGTTCATTAAGTACATTTTATTTTTGAGATCTACCACTTAATAATTTTGAAAATAGTAAATCGAATCAGATTTTATATAAAGTCTAAATATCAGTGAAACCCGGTTACTACTCTTTTATTTTCTTTAATGTTTAATTTTAATTATTATAAACTTCTTTTCTTCTCCGATTATCTCCCTACAAAACCAATGAGTTTTTGGCCAAAAGTATCCATTATCTTTTGGGCTAAGTCTAATTTTGTCTTTCAAATATAGCCCTAAGCATCATTAGTCCCTTTGCAAAACTTTAGCACATATCATCCCTCAAAGATAACGTGAGCATCATTCGTCTTTTAAGTTTACAAAACTTGAGCACATATCATCCGTCAAATATAATTTGAGCATCATTCATCCTTTAAGTTCGTAAAACTTGAGCATATATAGTCTAATTAACATAAATCACCATAACACAGGTAAAACTTACGTTAAATTCATTTTTTTTGGTTTATCATCCAGTGTTCGATATCTCCATTGGAGAACCGACTAAATTTAGTTAGTAAAACCATTTTAAAAAAGTAATTTTTCTCTTTTTTCTCTAAAAATAATCTTATTCTGTTGTACCCCCAATTATTCAATTCTCATTTTCTTTTTACTTTGATATTTATATTAGAGTCCGATGAAATTTATTTACTTACACGTAAACTATTTTTTTAAAAAAATAAATCATATTTTTGTTTTTAACTTGGAAAATGAGAATTGACTAATTAGGGATGAATCAAAGCGAGTTATTTTTATGGAGAAAAACCCCTCCATTGAATGCTCTAGTAATGATCAATGCATTCTTTGATTAATGCCACATGGTCATCTTCCTTTGGGATTGGATCCCCTCGAGTGAAGAATGCTCCAGTAATGATCAATGCATTCTTTGATTAATGTATGCCACGTGGTCATCCAAAAATTAAAGGGGTGGATTGCTAATGTATTCTATATGCTTTGTCACCAAGTTGTCTCCTCACTTCGAAACGCTAATTTTCCTTTCAAACGTGGTCTCTTAGAAGTCTGGGTACTTTTCTTATCTAAGTTTTCCCGATGAACAGAGTGCAAAGCCTCGTTATGGATGTTCGAATCAAACGGTACCGTGCGTCACCTCCCAAAGCTTTTCCATGTTAAGAACTTCTTCCAATATACTGGCTTGCATTTATGCTTCTCCTTACTCGTATATACCATTTAACACAAGAAGAAAAAAGCTAAAGAAACAAAAGAAAAATAATGAAAGGTCCAGCGATTAAAGCTTCAGCATCTCACTATCCTGAGCTCCATGATGAGAACTTGTTATTGAAGGTTTTTAAGGATCAGAGAAAGAGTACGTACACTATGTGACAAATGATTTTGGGTAGTTAAATTCTATGGAAGAAAGAGGAAAAATTTTGCAATGGAAAAGGCACAATCAACACTAGTTGTGTGAGGCTCCATACTTCTTTTAACATGCGGAAAGTGGATTCATTTACTTACTTTACATGCCATTCACCACCTTCTTTTCCACCCACCCTTGTTTCATTTTCTTATTCTTTTTATTTTTAGTTAATATCTAACTCCCAAATATTAAACATGGATGTATTTGATAATAAAAAATTGATGAATATTTTTTTAATTAAAATAACTGAAATATTTTCAGAATTGAATATTAAAAATAAGCTAATTATCCAATATTTTTAATAGTATTAAATTAATTAAAAAATATCCAATCTTCTTAATTACTAGTTCTTTTGAATAAAATCAAATTAACTCATGTTTATTATTTCAATATTTTTCAGTTTTTTCATTCTATTTTAGTTTATATATTTATAGTCACTTTTCTTATAGTGATTATCAGTTATTGTATTTTTTATTGTTCAATTATAATTGATTTAAATACCTAAAATAAGTGAATGTGAATGCTACTGATAAATAAAATATTGTAAGTGAATGTGAATATCAGTTGATATATAGTAAAAGGAATTTAATAATAACAACATTATAATGTGAAGATTGATTGATGTAATAATAATAATATTATTATTATAATGAGTAATTAATATAAAATTTTTATAGAACCAAATGATTCTTGAAGAATGAACTAAGCGTCTTAGTTTTTATTTCAAAAGAGTTAAATACCGTCCATCGATACACGCTTCAACTTGCGCAATTTTATTTTATTTTATTTTTTAAAAATTGAATCCACTGCACCTCATTTTGTTGCTATTCCTATTTCAAAATAATATTTTTTAAGACATGTAACATATTTATAGAGTTAGTGTAATATCATTTGAATTTGAACATGATAACATTTTCTATCATCCATATAAACACCACAAACAAAATCTCTAACATGTTAAAAAAAGTGTAATAAAATTTAATTTCAAAACGAAAGGAAAATAAATGAAATTTGCCAATATAAAGAAAAGAGGAAAGATATTAGAATATGAAAGAAAAGGTTTTTTTCCCTAGCTATTTTCATGCATTTTTAGGAATTAGTTTGAGAAAAAGGATTCATTTTAAATAAGATTTTGTTATGGAGGGAGGTTTACGTTTCTTGTAGGATATGCACGTTTTTGAATTAATTTAATATTATTAAAAATGCTAAAATAATAAGCTTATTTTTAATATTCAATATTAAGAGTATTTTAATTATTTTAATAAAAAAAATGCATCAAACACTTAATTATATTTGGGACTTGGATATTAATTATGAATAAGAAGAATAAGAAAAAGAAAGAAGAGTGTGTGAAAGAAGGAGTGGTGAATGGCATGTAAAATAAGTAAAACGACCTACTTTTCATATGTCAAAAGAAGAATGAAATCTCACACAACTATTATTGGTAGTGATAACTTGGCGACAGAGCATATAGAATACATTAGCAATCCGACCCTTTAGTTTTTGGATGACCACGTGGCATTAATCAAAGAATGCATTGATCATTACTTGAGCATTCTCCACGAGAGTGGATTCAATCCCAAAAAATAGAGGTCTCTATTTCTTGTTCTTAGTAGAATAATGATCAGATGTGGATAACATTTTAATAAAGAAATGTGTATTATTTCTTAAAATCAAGGCTTAATACATAGCTTGTCTCTCAAATTTGATAAATTATTTTATTTAAACACTCAAATAAGCTTTATTTCAATTGAATACGTGAAGTACGAATAAAAAGTTTCAATTGAACACTTTTGATTCAAAATTTGAAAATAAAATTTGCGTGTGTTTTTATTCGTCTATTAGATAGTAAAGTTAACTAAATAAATATATTATTATTTTTTAATTATGCACATCAACCTCAAGTAGAAAATATCTGAGGTTTTAGGGCTTATTGATGCTAATGGGTATGATGAAAGGAAATGACATATATTACGTGGCTAGCTTAATACATAATAGACGAATGAAAACACACGCAAAAAAATTTTTAAATTTAAATTGAAAGTATGTAATTGAAAGACTTATTATAAATTAAGATGTTCAAATGAAATATGACTTATTTCAAATGTTTAAATGAAATATTTGACAAGTTTAAAAGCCCGATTATGCATTAGGGCTAAAATCAGTTACCATAATTTTTCTTTTTCTTTGAACTTTGTTTTCACATGTGCATCTTACACCAATTACCCCACACATTCCACTAAATTTCGTGGGGTCTATTTCTTGGTCTTATTAAATAAAAAATAAAATAAAATAAAATAAAATACAGTGGTAATTTGTGCTATATATGATGGGACTAGTCCATTAGCTTTAACAATCCATTTTCGTTTGTGTTGTGTCAAGGAAAAAGAAGCATTAATAATGGAGAAAGCTATTGAAAGACAGAGAGTTCTACTGGAGCACCTTCAGCCCATTCGTTCTTTTTCTCATCACACCCATGATGAATCTTCTTCTCTCACTGTAAGCCTTTTCTCTTCTATTTCCAATTTACTTCTATAATTCTTCATTTTTTTTTCCTTTAACAAAAGGGAAAAAGAAAGATGGAAGAACTTGAAAATAGGCAAAACAGCGAAAAACCGCTCTAAACTTGGCGTGGATTGTTAGTTGCTAATAGCTATTATCTTTGATTTATTTTTTTCTTAAAAAACTATTTTTATTACATAGGGGTTGGGAAAGGGAAAACGGGGGAGAGTATTACAAGGTGAGGAATCCAACTCTCATCAATAAGATGAAAATTTAGTTAGGCAACCAACTAAGCTACTAAAATCCCTTATTGTAACTTTCTTTATTATAGAAAAATAGAATCAAGAAGAAAAGTGACTTTTTGATATAATAAATATTAGTTGACTGGCCAAATCAACTGGGCAAATAGCTCAGCAAGCCTATGTTGACACTGACCTTAGCTCCACATTGTGGCAGCTCAGCTAAAGTTTGTTCAGATGATGTTTAAGACAGCTTATTCCTATTATTTTGTTTCTTTTCAATTTAGTCAATCTTTGGTGGTTCCTTTTTTCCCCAACAGCCTTCAATTTGTTTAGCTGGTGATAATGCTGCATACCATAGGACAGCTGCTTTTGGGGATGATGTCGTGATTGTTGCGTAAGTTGTCTCTCACTTAATTAGATCATCAAAGATTTCTAACGTTTTGATTCCCTCTACTAAAATGGTTGGTAATTTGATGTTTTGCAGAGCTTACCGTACTGCTATTTGCAAATCCAAACGTGGAGGTTTTAAAGATACCCTATCAGATGATTTACTTGCTCCAGTTCTGAAGGTATATTATTTGTCTTTATATCAGCTTCTACATTGTTGAATGTTTGATTAATCTATGCTGGAATTGGTCATTTATATCTTAAATTAATAGAATGAAGGAAACAAAGAAGAAACAATGGAATTATAAAAAAAATGTTGGATGATTTCTTCCAATGTTCTGTCTAAGGGTTAGTCGGTAGACTCATGGAAGGGTGGTCCGCTGCACACCCTCTGCTGGAAAATTAAGTGGTGTACAGAAATGTTAGCTATTATGAGGAATATTTAATTTTGCACACCCTTAACACAACTGAGAAATTTTTTTGCACACCTTTCACCAAATTCCTGGCTCCGCCACTACGTAGGTAGTAGGTACTCGGTGAAATAGTCAAGGTATTTCCAAGCTAGCCAGACACCAGCTTTATTATGAAAAGAAAGAAAAATGTACTTATAAAGAGATCACAGGTACTTTGTTCTCTGACTTTTTTTTCCTAAATTGAGAATTTTAATGAGTGCAAATCTTGTACCGCAGGCAGTAATTGAGAAAACCAACCTGAATCCAAATGAGGTGGGAGATATTGTTGTTGGTACGGTTTTGGCACCAGGTTCAATAAGAGCAATGGAGTGCAGGATGGCTGCATTTTATGCAGGTTTTCCAGGTAACTTGTTTCATTCCTTCATTTTATATGAATTTGCAACTAAGAATGGCCCTATTTGATTTTGACTGTCAAACCACCTTAGTTTGATAATAAATTCAAAATAATACTCCTAGTTATTTTGAAAGTAACGGTTGTTGTTAGCAGTGAAATTGATTCTTTTCTTGTAAAATAGCCAAACCGTGATTGTGATTAGCAAAAATGATTAACCAAACCACCTAGGCAAATTCATATGATCTTCTCGAAAAGAAGTGTCCGTTTCTTTCCAATTTCTAACATGCTCCTACTTGCTCAAAATATATATCATCTAACTTGATCATTTTCCCAGAAACTGTCCCAATCAGAACCGTGAACAGACAATGTTCTTCTGGTCTCCAGGCTGTTGCTGATGTAGCTGCATCAATAAAAGCAGGATTCTATGACATAGGTATACAAGTTCGTAGACATATAGAAACACTACATGCTACAATTATGTTTTCCTTTTTGGGTTATAACTACTCTTTTTTTTTGCAGGCATTGGTGCTGGACTAGAGTTAATGACAGTTGACAATATTGGACGAGTTCAACTAGCTAATCCGAAAGTATGCTCAAAGCTCAGATTTTTTCCATCATTGTACCTCAAACCTCTTTTTGTAGTTACAGGTTTTAAACTTGATATATTCTTTAATAGGTAGATGCTTTTGCACAAGCTCGTGACTGCCTTCTCCCTATGGGCATCACTTCTGAGAATGTTGCACAACGTTTTGGAGTGACGCGGCTAGAACAAGACCAGGCTGCTGTAAGATTTTTGAGTTCAATTAAAACGTCTATTGCTTTAGGAAGTACAGCCAGAGTTCTAATCCCCACAATTTTCTGCTATAGGTTATTTCTCACCAGCGAGCAGCTGCAGCAACTGCATCTGGAAAGTTCAAAGATGAGATTATCCCAGTTTTGACAAAGGTAGACTTGCTGCTGAATGAAATTTTTTCAGAGGGTTACACACGTCTAACTTTTATTGCTAATGTTTTACAATGAAAGATCGTGGACCCACAAACTCAAAATGAGAAGCCCGTTGTGATTTCTGTTGATGATGGCATTCGGCCAAACACAAATTTGACAGGCCTTGCAAAGCTGAAGCCTGCATTCAAAAGCGACGGAACCACAACTGCAGGTATTTATTGCATACTATGGTAAACTATTTATTCTACTTCGAATTTGGAACTTAATGCTGATCACATGATCTTTCTAGGGAATGCTAGCCAGGTCAGTGATGGTGCGGCTGCAGTGCTTCTCATGAAAAGAAGTATAGCTATGCAGAAGGGACTTCCTATTCTGGGTGTATTCAGGTCAGCTATATTCTTTGCATATGAACAAAGATTGTACATGAAATCTATACTCTAACCTTGGAAAGGTTAGTTTGATTACGAGTACGACGAGCCAGGTTACGAGTTTTCAGCCCTTAATTTTAGTTCACCAAGTCTTTCTCAGCTTTGTGCAAAGTGTGTCTCATGTTTCATGTAGCAATATCTTTGTCGTTCACTTTGATACATCTGCACTTTGAGAAATGGTAACTTCAAATCGAATGAGTATTTTATAATGGTGCTCACTCTATTACTCATCAGTTGCAGAATAGATTGCATAGAGTCCATGAGGATCTCCCTGTACTTCTATCATGTAGTTTTTGATGTTTCTAGAAAGACATGAAAATGGAGTTGTTCCTGAATTAGATACAATGTTTAAGTGGAATGTAAAGTGAAAAAAACACTTCCTCAAGACTATAGCTTGGTGCCCAAGAATACGTGACAGAATTGCAGAGCAGAAGTTCCATTGCTTCCTTTAACCCTATTGGTTTTTGACTTTATCACAAGTCCAGTGGTAAAGGCATCAAATTTGATGTTGACTTTTCACATAGATTTCTGGAGGATATGCATAGTGGCAATTAGCTTGTTTTTAATCAAAAGTATACAAGTGAAGATCGGATTTGACACTAATTTTTCCTCTTGATAAAAACGTTCGTCCCTTCCAAATTCCCCCTATTCGTGCTGGAGAAGAACCATACCATCTAATTGTCCTTCGGATTAAAAAATTACCATTTGTTAATATAGCTTGTAATTTTCTTGAAATGCAGGAGCTTTGCTGCTGTTGGTGTGGATCCTGCTGTTATGGGAATTGGCCCAGCCGTTGCAATCCCAGCTGCTGTTAAGTCTGCTGGTCTTGAGCTTGATAATATTGATCTGTTTGAAATAAACGAGGTAATATGTTGAATTGATGAAAACACCTCCAAGATGAAACTGTAACCAATTTGGTCTCAGCAATTATATGTCACTTTTGCAGGCATTTGCGTCCCAATTTGTCTATTGCCGCAAGAAACTCAATCTTGACCCTCAAAGAGTTAATGTGAATGGAGGGGCAATGGCTCTTGGGCATCCTCTGGGTGCTACAGGTAATTATTTATTCTAATACCATCTCGAATCCAAAAATATTAATTGTTTTTGCAATTTGAATTTGTTTTAAAATATTTGATGTTTTAGAAAAACAAAAAGTTATGTTTCTTTCAAATCAAATCTTTCCTTACAGACATCCTCCCTTCCTTCCTTTCAGGTGCGCGTTGTGTGGCAACTCTGCTTCATGAGATGAAACGTCGTGGCAAAGACTGTCGTTTTGGTGTGATTTCCATGTGCATAGGTATGTCAATTTTTCTTTAAAAATAATATGGTGTTTAGATCTATATGTAGTCTTGAATTTGTATGGTTGTCCTTATATTGCAGGTTCTGGGATGGGGGCTGCCGCAGTGTTTGAAAGAGGGGATGCTGTAGATGACCTGTGCAATGCTCGGGTCAACAATAACAACAATTTCTTGTCCAAGGATGCCAAATGAGCATGCTAATAATATCCGAAGTTTACTTTTGTTAGTGACATAGTAATGTACTACATAGAGAGTAAAGACATCAACGTTTAGTGAGATTGAGATTTATATGTATCAATTATTGGAGAAACAAGATGATAGAATAAGAGGAAATGAACAATGGTGATTTCGTTTGAACCATCAGCTTAAGTTTTTTCCTGAGCGTCCATCAAAACTCAGAGCAAGAACTCAAGATGTGTTCTAACAAGACTCTAAATCACAAGGCAAATGAAAAAGCAAAGGGGGTTAGTAACAATGATGGGTATACTGCAGTTGTGTTCACTTCCATCTCGTTTGTGAGATTAGGAGTTTCACTTCGAAAATAGAAAGATGCAAGGAAGGAAGAACCTATTTTGTGTCTCACACAATGTCACGACCCAGGCCGTCGTGAGTGGGACCCACCCAAGCCTCCGGATGAGCGAACCAATAGAGTTTAACCTTTAACCTAGACTAACAGCCTAAAGCCAGCAAAACAAAAAGTAAACTAGCAATTAAATAAGCAAAGAATTATACCAGTAATAATCCTGCGGAAAATCCCTCTAGAAACTGAAAGTCGCAGTACCAAACAATTCTACCAACATCTAGAGTACGGGGATGCAACCCCAAAAGTAAAATACGGAAGTAGTTTTAAGCCCGAAACAAGTGAGCTGAAACTCTAAAGATAGATCCAAGGTAGTCTGATCGAGCAGCTCACCATTGAAGTCCGAAATCGCTGGTGCTATAGATGAGGTCGCGTCTCAGCCGCTGGAAGATTTCCTGTACTCACCAAAAGAAAAGCAAGTGCAGTATCAGTACACCACCACTATGTACTGGTAGGATCATCAGCCAGTTTCCAAATAAACAGGTCTCAGCCGCTGGAAGATTTCCTGTACTCACCAAAAGAAAAGCAAGTGCAGTATCAGTACACCACCACTATGTACTGGTAGGATCATCAGCCAGTTTCCAAATAAACAGTGTATAAGCAGTACAACAATATCAAGTAAATAGTACGGAAGACATGCAACAATGTTAACAGGCACACCTAGACTACAAGTCTCTACTTAGCTTGTTCCCGCATGAAATCCACCTCTTATACTCTAACCCACCATCACATGGCCATAACCCATACCTTTCCGTCTCGCCCGGACCCACCCTGGGATCCCCTCTAGACAACACCTAAGTGTCAATGAACAACCCGGCCTAATCCAAGACCGACTCAACGATATAACAGAATTTCCCGGTCACTTCCCGGTCACTCAAGGACCACCAAACAAGTAACAAATTTCAATAAACAACCCGGTCCACTCACGGAACCAATATCAGTCAATGCAACACAACAATATAAATACAATGATGCAGTAAAATAAACCCATACCAGGCGTGGTACCCGAGCCAACCGTTAGTATTCCCGTACCAGGCGTGGTACCCGAGCCAACCATTAGTATTTCCGTACCAGGCGTGGTACCCGAGCCAACCGAATGTCAACAATCCACAGTCAAATAGATGAACAAACAACTTGTAAACCAACAAGTAAACACACCGTTCAACTCACAGACTGTAAAACAGGAACCTTAGACATTCTACACAACTTCTCTAAGCAATGTAATTCATACAAACACTTAGATAAGAGTACAAAATTATACAACATTCACAGGAATCGTAATCCATCACCTACCTCGAAATGATCCAAGCTCTACTCAACCCGAGCTTGCCCGTGTTCCGGATTCCTTTTTCGTTCTTGGTCTAAAATAACACACAAGTACATGAAATTAACAAACAAGGCCTGCACATTACCCGAATTACACCAAATCCCAAAACCCCAGGCCACCCATGATCATTCCACCCTTTTTTCTGGTCTTTCTCACCGTTAATTTCCTTAGTTCTATCATTTTTACGGATAAAAATAGAGAATTTAACAACCTATGATCATAATATCTTACTTTTAACAATACCCAAGAACATTCACTCTTTGAATCCCCTTCCTTCCCCGGATTCTACCATCCCTAGATTATTTCAACCTTCCCCCAAGTTTCCTCCTAGCAATTCTATCGCATAGGAAAAGCAGTACGAAGATTGGGGAGTAGAAACCTTACCTTAGGGAAGAAAATCAAGAAAAAATGGAGGAAAATCGCCTGGAATCGCCTAGCGCTTCTCCCAAAACGAAGTTGTGAAAACTGAACGTTTTGGGAAATGTTTCTGTATTAAAATCCCGTCTGCTCGCTATAGCGATCCCGCTATCGCGGACGGCTTCCGCTATAGCGGTTTTAAGCGGCGTTGACCGTCTTGACCACCGCTATAGAGGTATTTTCCACCACTATAGCGGAGGTTGCTATGGCGGACCGTTGCGCTCGTCACGAACAGAATGTCCAAAAATCTCTCAGATTTGGCCATTTTACAACAAACTTGCTTCTCCCGATGACCCAAAACAACCCCTTCACGTCAAACGCGATTTCGGGAGTTCTACTTACCCAAATTCGATTCCGAAAAGTCCCCCGAACTCCTTTATATCTTGGCTAAGTGGAAAACTAGCTCAAACCAAGACACCTAACCCAATCCTTACCCGAATTTCCCTAGACTCCACCTCGCTCTAAAACCGGCCGAGGCTAGCCTAGCCCAGAATTTCAAACTCCCAAACTCGGAGTTTTCTAACTCTAAAACTTGGCACGATTGGACTACCCATAATGACAGACCCGATACTTACACACAACTACATCCTTACACACAACTACTTTTAGTTGCGTGAGGTAGATCCAAATTTCACACTTTTGGGTTCACATACTCGTGAGACAAAAAAATGCCTCACACAACTATTGTCAGTTGTGTGAGACACAAAATAAATTTTTTTCGTTTGGTATGAAAGAGAAACAATACTTATCTTGGAGTTGGCGACAGTGGTGGATCCAAAATTTTTAAGAAAAGTAGGGTACGGGATAAAACTATTATAAAAAAAGTAGGCAAATGATTAAATAGGATTATTAGATAATAAGCAAAGACAAAATGAGAAGAAAAAAGTAAGGTAATGACGTTACATAAAATAGGGCTTTTCATCGTTATATAACGTGGATTTAACGATAAGATATAATAAAATTTAAGTAACAATTAAAATAAATATTATACTTAAACTAACAACACAATACAAAACAAGTTGTAAAAGAAAAGGGCAAAAGGGACGAAGATAGCTTTTGTCTATTGACTGCTGAGTGTTTGAGTGGACGTTTGACTAGGAAAATCAAATATTTTTCACTTTATTTGAAATTTTTGGAGTTGGAGTTGGAGTTGGAGTTGTGTTTGGCCATACCTTTTGCAAAAAATATTTTTCAAGGTGAATGTACTTTTTCTAAACATATCTCTAATTTTTAAAAATTAGCAAAATTACCCAACTTAACTAATTTATCTGAAATATACAATCAAATCTACTCTAAAAGAGTAATATCTCAAAATAAATAGTCACATAATGTCATATATTAGATTTACCTGACAAAACATGCTACGATAGCATTCGCTAAACAATGCTTATCTTGGAATCTAAATCGTCTACCAACAAAACTGAAGTTCCCAAGAAGTTTTAGTATTGAAATTTCTATTGGGAAAAAAGAAAGGTGAAGGCACTATGTCACTTGGAGGCTAGCATTAATCTGATGTCCTTGTGATTGTTCAAAAAGATGGGGTCGGGCAGTCCCTGACCTACTACAATTATTTTGTAACTAGTTGCCAAGTCCTTGCCTAGGCCTGAGTGTATTATTAAGGATGCAATGTTGCAAATTGGTTCATTAATCTTCCCGGTGAATTTCATAATTCAAAATTTTGATCCTAATATGAAAGTTTCATTTATCTTGGGGCATCCATTTTTGGCTATGGGAAAATCACTTATTGATATGGTATTTGACCAGCTTACTATTAGAGCACAGGATAAAGTTGAAGTGTTCAATGCGTATAATCCATCAAAGCATCCAACCACAATTGAAGAAATATCAGCAATCACAGTGTGAGAGATTGATTATTAGTTACCACTTTTCATAGTGAGAGTTTTGGTGGAGAGAGACCTTGTGAAAAAGGGATTATTTTGAAACTCTAAAGAGATGGATCCTATTCAACATCTGAAGGATTTCATGATAGTATGTGCACAACATTCGAATTCACAAATTCTTAATGAAACCTTGAAGTTGCAAATGTTCATATATTCCTTTATAGGGGAAGCTAAAGCGTGGTACCAAACTATACCGCCAAAATCTATTCAGACATGGCGTATGCTGATAGATGTGTTCTTATACAAGTGGTGCTCACCGAGAGGTAAAATAAGAAATGAGAACAATATATTTTTCTTCAAACAACTGAAAGGTGAACTCTTATCGGAGGTGTGGGGGCGATTCAAACAGTTATTGATACCTCCAGATCATAGAATTAATGAGATCAAAGTGCTTGAGTCATTCTACTTTTCTTTAGATCCAGCGAACAATAGCTAACTCTGTGGTAGGAGGTGATTTTTGAGATAATACTTTAGCTTCAGCCACTATGTTGCTAAATGATGTGGCTAGACATGGTAAAAAATGGAACTCCAAGATTAGATCATTAATGAAGGAATTCCAAAGATATAAAGAAAGATTCTAGGGAAGTCACTTTTGTGAAGAACCCCACAGACCAAATCACTCCAAGGAACTAAATTGATTATAAGGTAAACTTCATCGTGATGTGATATTAAATCAAGCGCTGCTTAGGAAGCAACCCCTGATTTGTAATAGATTTAGTTAAAAATAAAAATAAAAATACTCAAAAAATAGAAAAAAGAAAAATACAAAAAGATGTTGTGTCACGACCTTAAATAAAGCGCTTGGTGAGAGGCAATCCATCCTAATAATTTTTGTTGAGATTATGTGCAGGTACGAGACTGAAAATATCATAAAAATAGAGTGGGGGACAAAAACATAAGAAAAATCCAAATTGGGCACGTCCAAGATACCTGTCGTGCGAGCTCCAAGGCCTGCTATGGAAGCCTCACAACGCGAGGGCCTAAGCCACGCGCCTGGTCTTGTTTTGCAAAATGCTGGTATCCAATCAAAAGGTAAGGGCTCTAATTAGGGCCCATGTCCTCTCTCAGTATTTAAAATCTCCCCAAATGCCTTTTTCTTCTTCATCTTCTTCCTTTATCCAATTTCCGCCCTCCTCCTCATTAAAAATGCTTTAAAAATTTCCTCCAAGCTCCACAAAGTTTCAAAGTAGTAAATTTTCTGTAATTGTTCTTCTCTATTTACGCTAAACCCATTTTCAACTTTGACATTGCAATAATTTTAGATTCTTTGTTTTAATTTTTGCAAAAGCATAAAATTTGTAGAATCATGAACATTGTTTGATTTTAGCATAATGAGGGTTGTTTTGGTTGATTGAGTAACTCTAAATAGTTGATATGAGGTTATTGAGAATATATTCATAAGAAACTCTCTCTGTATTCTCTTCATGAGCGCGATGCGCATCTTTCATGTCCAAATCTACACTCTTTCTCACAAGATTAAGATAAGATCTCCATAACCTCTGCATATTGTATCAATGGTGCCTAGGAGAGGGTTATCTTTGATGGGTTACAAACCCAACAGACAAACCCATGGTGAAAACCATATGCTTGCATATGATACTCTCAGATCTGAGTATGGGTAGCTTTGGAAATAGGGCATGCTTTTATATGCTGAATCATAATAAAACCTTACTTGATAATGTGCAATTTACTACGAAAACCAACTTTTATAGTTCATAGATCATTGTACGACCATAGAGGTTGATTTTTAAAAAGAAAAATACTTATAAATTGGATGAAAAATGCCAAGTGTGGTATACATCTTTGGTGGACGAAGAGTTCCACGGGCACAAATTTCTTCATGGACTGTAGATGCCAATGCCAAGCATAGAGACATTTTAGATTAAAGAATAATGCTAATTTTATAAAGTAGGGAACGAGTGTGAAGTCATTCACGAGCAATAAACTGTCTCACAAAAAAATTGAGAAACCTTATCTCACTGATCCTATTTTATGAAGCAACTCAGGTCGTGAAGTGATTCATGTCTCGCAAGTCGCTCCACAAACATCTTCAGATATCGGCCTAACAGTACAATATTTGAACACCTATGATACATTTAAACCATAACTTTTATGTGTATATATATGATATATTTCTCTATCATATTATGTAATGATTGAGTGCTAACAATACACGCTTACAAAAAATATTTCTTGAACAGGTTAACAATAAAGATTAAAGGATAATGTCTCAATACAAAAAAAGAGCCATCCCACAAAAGAGGTCGAGGCTATAAGATGAAATTTGAATGTTCATACACTAAATGACAATCTATCAAAATGAAAGCCTGAACCTCCTATTCCCAATGGAATTGGATAACTCTGCTAACGTATCCTTTGCTCATGAATGAGGAGCCATGCATAAAACTTATGTAATAGAACAAGCAAAAAAGAAATTTGCTTATGATGGAAAGAAGAGCTTGTTCACATTTAGTGCACTCCCTCTAACTTCCCCATCATCACTCCTACACTCCAAGCCTTGACATCTTAAAGGAACAATGAAGATATGAGCCCCTAGAATGGATGGAATTTCTGACAAAACTGATAGGACCCTTTAGCAGATGACATAGCATGACTACTGCATTCTAATAATGACAATAGACCACAACAAGATAATGATGCCAAAATTATGAGGCAAACTATTAGTCTACAGGACAGCCTATCAGAGATATACAGCTAGTGCATTATAGCTCCGCATGGAGTCTTCTCTCACCCCTCTTATTATATGTTTGTTTTTGCATTGAGGAGAATGCAAACTCTTTAGCTGGGGATGGGCATAGTAGTAGTAGGAGATACTTATTACAAGCCTTTTGATAAAATATAAAGCTTGTCATGTCATATGTATTAAAAATTAGGAGTTATTCATAATCGAATCACCTCTTGATATTTCTTAGATATGGTTATTTTTTAGGAGTTTATTTTTATGCCAAGCCTAGGCAAAATCTATCCTTATTTATGAGTCTTGATCAGACTTTTTTTAATGATCTATTGGTAGGTGACTTTCTTAAGAAAATAGGTCCTATGAGTAGTTTAATTAAAATACAAAGTATATTTTTGACTTATATGGTGATAGTTGTCTTCTTAAGGCATAAAATTTATTTTGTTTAGAAAAAAATGGACACTTCAAAAACTTGCATAAGCTTCTATTACATATATATATATATATATATATATATATTATATATATATATATATATAATATAATATCTTTTTATGACATTAAAAATATAACGATCCATTTCATTGTTATAGTGTTATTTAGGGCGTAAGTACCCGGTTAAATTTTTTCCTAGGATGAGAGTTGATAAAATCTCAAGCTAGGGTGGTTTCTGACGAAAATCTTATATTGTATGCTTTAGAGATAATTCACATTTTGTGGTATAATATTTGATAGCATGATATTCACTAATGGATAGTCGAGTGGCGTAGGTTCCCATAACAAGTTTTAGGATGATAAATGGATTTGTAGAACTCTAATTATACTGATTGTTGCATCGGGATATTTCTGTGATGTCAAAAATCAAGGGTTGTATTGTAAAATAGAGTGATTTAGCTGAGTTCTCAAGGTTCTATTTCAGGGATTGCTTCTACGGTGGGCATCCCACTGTAGCAAGACCACTGTAGAGGTCGGAGTTCTGCCACTACGAGCTTGGCCAATTTTGCTAAAGCTCGTCATAGCGAAACAAGTCTTGCCATAGGAGCTCGCCATAGTGAGAAAGAAACTGTTGCAGTGGAAGACGAGGGGTGGGGGGAGAGAATTCCTGATCAATGCCAGTTTTCAGAGTTTATTTCCTATAAACTTAAGAGTTCATTCTTTGACTGAGGAGAGGCAATTTTCTATTGAACTAGGGCAATTCTCTTCATTGAGGTAAGTTAATTTATTCCTGTTATCACCTAGTAATTCATTACGATGTATAATCATTAGAATGAGATTAATGGTGAAATTCTTGAGTTAGAACCCTAAATACATAAAAGTGATAAAAGACCCTATGGGTAGATGTGAATAGATTGATTCTAGGTTGTTAATAAACACTTTCTAGCGTAGAATTATTTCTCTTGAATATTAATTATGGGGATTTAAGATAATTTTATCGTTGAAAAACCCTTGGCTAAGGTTTTAGGCTATGAATAAGGATAAAAACTAGTAGGGTTGAATCTCCAAGGCTTAAAATTGAAAAGTAAGTATTTAATTGCTCTTGTATTTATTATTTTAGATTGTGAACAATTCGAGGCATTGAGGAAGGAACAATTAGCTTAGATTCTGGCTCTTTGATTGAGGTAGGTTATAATTTTATGTGAAGTTAGACTTAATATAGTCCCTTATATGTGTTTTGGATTGATAAGCATGTTGGTTGGTCTTCGAACATAACTGTGGTTTACTATTTGTTTGGCTTGACAATACTTGTATAAATAAGTTGGATAATTATTTGAATCCTATCTTTAAATGACTTATCATTATGAAGTGCACCTGTTATTGATTGTGTATGTGTTTTTACTATCCTGAGAGATAGTTGTCATATGAATGTGATATGCATTTGTTATATTCCCGTATGCTTTTTGTGACTATCCCAAGAGTTAACTGAGTGAGAGCATACTATATGTAAATGAAATTAAGAATATATATACTACTTGGATGTTGAATGGCTCGAGTCTGATGTGAGCTTACAGGCGAGCAGTTATGTGATTAGCCGGGTAGCGCACTCGTAAGGTACATGGATCCTGGTGTGTTCTTTGCAGGTCATGACTAGTTGGAAAAAATAAGACCCTTTAGCATGTGTGTATATATGAGAAATTATTGTAGATTTCAAATATCGACATGGACAAGATCCATGTTGTGAGATGTGACTGCTTATAGGTGCAGAGACTAAGTGAAGGTATAACACTAAGAGTTACATGGTTGTACTTATTTACAAATTGATGGTTATGTGTTCATATTTATTAAGTTTAGTTGACCGATGATCCTACCAGTACATAGTGGTTTTACACTAATACTACCTGTGCTATTCTTTTTGTTGAGTGCAGAGCATATTCGAGCGGCTTTGATGAGATCGCAGTTGTAGTCAGTGATCATTTCCGACACAAGGGTGAGCGTCATCTTTCGAGCAACCATGAATCTTTACATGCTATGTCCTTGTCGACTTGTTTTGGTCACAAACACTTTAGTTATTCTAGTTTTTTGGGTTTACTCACAGATATTCATATTTAGATGTTTTAGTACAATGACTTTTAGTTTCTGGGGGCATTATAGACAATTTGAGATATTCCACACTGTTTGATTATTAGACTTATCCAAATTTATTGATTTATAATTGAATTGCTTATTTAATGTTTAAAAAAATATTAAGCGTGGATGTTAGGTAATTAGAGTTAGATGGTTTTTCTATCAAAGAGTTAGTGTGTGTGCCACTCGTGATGGGTATGGATTTTGACAAAGTTGGTATCAGAGCCCTAGGTTCATTGATCTCATTGTACCAAAATGAGTCTAGTAGAATCTTGCAAAACTGCACTGAGACGTCTGCACTTTTCTTCGAGAGGCTATAGGATTTTAGAAAATTATCACTTTCTTTCTTCTTTCATGCTATAAGTTAATTCCAATTGGTATATGGAAATCCAAATTGGTATCTGACTACTTGACTCTATTGTTTCACAGTTGGTGAATATGACAGCTAATGGAACTAGAGCAACAACTCCCACACGCGCAGTTCCAATTGCAGAACCCTCCGCCAGAGGCAGAGGATGGGGTAGGGGAAAAGGGAGAGGTAGGGCAATACCGGCCAGTGGTGGAACCTGGGATGCAGTTAATCCATCCCAACAGAGAGAAGATGTACCTCCCCTACTCGAGGATTAGCATAATAAGGTTGTGAATGAGGAGATCTGGAGTAGGATGAGGCAGTGCCAGTTCCAGGAGGTGCAACTCCTCCCCAGATATCATCTGAGCTAATTCAGCAAGTACTTGGTTTTTTGAGTGAAATGGAAGATAATGAAGCTGCACCTACAACATTTGCTTACCATTATCTAGGGTTGCAGCCTGTCGCAACATCAGCTCCTAGGATGGATAAGTTTTCATTGACAATTTCTTTCCCTCATCCTACTTTGGGTCCCGTTATGACTGGGGCCAAACATGACATACTGACTAAGTTTTTAAAGATGAATCCCCCTGCCTTTGTTGGTTTTGAGATAGAGGATGCATTCGAGTTTATCATTGATTATTATAAAAGGATGCATAAAATAGGCAATGTGAAGTAGCGTTGTGTGGAGTTAATGACCGTCCAATTGCAAGGTGATGCTAAGCTGTGGTGGAGGGATCAGGTGGAATATTGTTCTTTAGCTCTACTACCTGTCACGCCCTGAGGTTACCCCCTAGATGCAACACGGTGCTTAGTGTCACAAGTGATCCCAAGCTAACCCATGGCATGACATATCTATGCGATTTAGTAAAAAATATATACTGTGCGGAAGCTGAAAATGGTGTTTATATCTGAAGTGAGAAGAACCCAAAACATGTCTGAGTATAAAGGGTATATAAATAGTATAGTGCTGGCTGAAAATAACAATAACAACTGCAGCATCTAATCTATGTCTGAAAGCCTTCTAACTGATATGAGTTGCTGGGATATTCCCCCAGCTAACTCTGACAGGACTGAAATTGAAAAAATAAATACTGAAAGTAAAGCATGTCTATCGTCCTCGAACTATGAGGACTCACCACTGAGCTGCTGAGTATGGACTGGAAGTCGACTAAGCGTGGTCTGGATGCTGAGTACCTGAACCTACATCATTTTTATGATGTAGCATAAAAGTATGCGTCAGTACTTTGAATATACTGATCATGCAAGATATGTACTAAGCTGAACGATAAAGAACTGAGCATAAACATGAACGTATTAAAATATAAGTGAAAGCTGGGCTGGATACAATGACCAAGTACAAATCATGAATATAACATGCTGAACTGAATACTGAAATAAATACCGGGCACATGGTCAATGCAATATGAGTCTGGCTGTGAGAGATACTATTAACCGACATACCCCAAGTTGAGCTAACTATGGGACCAACTTGTAACCCTGGATGGAAGGGTATTCATACCTTGTCAAGGGTATGAACAAGTCTGATGTGGATCCACTACTGATGTCCTCAAGGGACAAAAAGATGCAGCCTAGTCTAACAACTGACTCATTTTATACCTACGGTGGCGCCGTAGTTCTGGGACTTGGGGTCTGCTACTAAAGGTCTTAGCCTAAACTGACAGCTTAGCCTTCATCCCTTCGTCTGCGTGGTACTAAGTCTACTCCCAACTGAATATAAGTAACAATGCACTGAAATAATAGATAGCTCAAAATTCTGATAATTAATTGAGAATGCAACATATACATACTGAAGGATATGGCATTTAAATTCTAAAACATGATTTCTCGACTGACATGCCTAGCAAGAATAATTTATGAAGTACTAAAATTTATGATAGGCTAGGGTTCTGGATTCTAGACATGAACTGTAGCAATCCTCCAAGTAATTTGGACTAAGCATCACATGAATTATAGCATTTGATTAGTAAGGAAAATTGTAAGATTTTTGAACCCTAGGTCTAATTATTCATGGAGAAACTGAAGGAACTACTGAGTTCTAGGGACCTAATGGGTGAATGGAACCCACTAGTGAAATCTCACATACCTGGTGAAGAAAACTGCGGACAAATCCATGGATTTTTTGGGCTGAACCTGTTGAATACCTCTGTTTGTTCTTGAGAGAAAACTATCGCTTCTTTCTCCTCTGTTCTTTCTAAGTCCTATGAATTTAGGAGAATGAAAGTGTTCGGTAGTTTTTGACTAATAAAATACGCTTAGAGTAGTCAAAATGATGTAGCCTAGGTATTAAAAGAGAAAGAAAAAGTCTGGAATGCCCCTGGAAAATAATTAGAAAAACTGCTGAAATTCATGACTCAGGGATCACGACTTGGTTTGACGGACTGTACTCCCTAATGACGGACCATCAACTAAGTCATGGTCCTGCCCAGGAGTCTTGGGGGTTCTCTGATCTGAGGAACTACGACTCTACACGACAGATCATACTCCTGAATGATGGTTCATCGTGTGACTCGTGGTTCCTGGGGCTTGGACTGAGGGTCCCCTGATGTTCAGTTTCCATGAGTCCTCAGAATGGACCGTGGTCCTGAACGATGGTTTGTCGTGTGGCTCGTGGTTGTTGAGCCCTAGACTGATGATCCTCTAATGAGGGAAACCATGAGTGACATGATTAACCGTGGTTCTCAACTATGGTCTGCGATCTGTCTCGTGGTTCCTGATACATGAACTAGGGGTCTACTGGAATTGGGACTACGGCTGAGACGACAGACCGTGGTTCCAAACTATGGTCATGATCTTGAATCGTGGTTCCTGGGAACTTAATTTTTTCTGGTTTTTTTAACTTAGTCTAGGCTTGGAATTTCTGGGGTGTTACACTTCTGTTAACATGGACTCAGTTCCATACTCTGTCATACGAGAAGTATGTGCCACACACTCTGCGTGACAAAAAGAAGGATGAGGTTCTGACTCTCTAGCATGGACGTATGTCGATTTTAGCCTACAAGGCTAAATTTCATGACCTGTCCAGATATGTTACTCAGTTGCTTGGTACTGAAAAGGAGAGGATCCACCTCTTTGTGAAAGGTGTAAATACTGACTTGCAAGTTATGGCCTTTCATAAGTCTGTAATTTACCAACTTATTGAGCCTTTAATCATGAGTTATTGCTATGTTTTGATAATATTTATATGTTCTAATGGCCTTTATTGACATGAATGCAGGTACTTCTGTCCTAAGGTGGAAAACAAGGAATTGAACCCAAAAGATCTAAAAAAGAGTTGAAGTGTGAAGTGATTGAACAAGATGGAGATTCTGCCGAGAGGTGCGGACCTCATGAGACACGCACAACACAAGGTATGGTCTGCACCTCCCACCGCACAAAGCTCAATATTAGCTTAATAATATGTTAAGGGGTGCGATTGCTGTGCGACGCGCACATTGCCTGGTGCAAACCTCACCCCACTATGCATAAAGACTAAAAATTCGCTGAAGTCTCTGGTTCACATTTTGTGGAGATGTGCGAAGTGCACATTGTGTTGTGCAAATCACATGTCACGTCGCATGGATCCCGAAGGGCATTTTTGTCCATCTTTTTATAACAAATTGAGAATATTCTAAAACTAAATTCAGGCACATTTTTAGGGAGTTTTTGAACAAAGTTTTAATAGCTTTTGAGTAGTGAGCAAGTTTTCTCTCCAAGAAAGAAGAAGAGGGTTTCACTCCAATTCCTTCTTCCTAACTCTTGGAATCACCATTCTTGTAAAAATGAGCTTGGATATTGAATATTTAGCTTAAATGAAAGGGAATTTGACTTACCCATTTGGTATTGTTCTTTATTCCTATAGCATGAGTAGCTAAATCTCTTGTCTAGGGATGTGTTGATAATGGATGCTTGATAAATGGGTATCGGTGTTTCTAATTTGTGTTTATAATTGCTAATATGACATGGGTCTAGTGATTTCACCATATTTTAACTCTAAAATTGATGGTTGCAGACATTGATTTACCTCACTTGATTGTGTTCTTGCTTGCAAAAGGGATTTAGAATTTTAAATGTGAAATCGCTAGTGGGTACTTGGGATTCCTCTTAGATTCAGACTAAAATAACTCAATTCACCAAAAATACCCATTTAAGGGTCTAAGCTAGAAATAGTGTGACCTCCCCAAGCATATGTTGGTTGGTTATTGCCTAAACAACGGTGTTTGAATAAAAACTATTGGATATATGATTGTTTGATCGAGATATTAACAAGCATACCTAAAACCAACACTATCCATGTCGTCTAGAATGAATTTATATGAATGAGAAAGCACTCTAACCCACATTCGAGTCCCATTTGACACACATCCCTAGTCGTCCTCTCTCATTGTTTACACCCACTTTTACTTTATTGTCTTACTTTGAATTGCGAACTGTGACAAATTTCCCAATTCTTCCCCAATCCTTTACTTTTATTATTTGCGAACAAGTTACTTTCGTTGTGAAGTCTTTTCTTTACAATCGACTTGGCTAGTCACCAATTCTCTGTGGGTTCGATCCCAACTCTTGTAGGGTAATATAAATTTGTTTTGCTTAATGATCACTGATACCGCCATATAGGAGAGTACATTTAAGCATTATCAAAAATGGCGCCGTTGCTAGGGAGTTGAGTTTGAATAACCTTTTTAATTGTGAATTGAAATCACTTGGTAGAGTGTTTGGTCTTTTTATTTTGTTTGTTGTTTTTGTCCATTGTTTAGTTAGCCAATGAGCGAAGTGGGCAATAATAAAAGTGTCAACAGAAGTCTTGACGGGTTCATGGATGCAGCCAATGAACCTGTACCTCAAGTGGGAGTAGGTGCAATCCACCTACCCCCAATGGTTGGAAATATGGTGTTCCACGTTACTAGCACAATGCTCCATCTTATTCAAATAAAGAGGATGTTTGGAGGAGCATCTTACGAAGATGCTAATAGACACATTCGCAACTTTGTGGAGATATGCCAACCGTTCATTTCCAAAATATACCCCAAGAATCCATTCGCCTTTGGCTATTCCCCTTCTCTCTAACGGGGGAAGCCACGACGTGGTTGGAGGAATTTCCAGATGGGTCAATCACCTCTTGGGCTGAGTTGGTAGATGCTTTACTACTAAATTTTCCCCTCCATCACAGATGATGCAATTGAGGGATGAAATTACCAACTACCGCCAACTTCCCGATGAGCCTTTGCATGAGGTATGGGTGAAATTTAAGAAGAAGCTCATGTTATGTCCTAACCATGGTTTGCCGGACCATGTCTTGCTACAAAGCTTCTTTAGATCCTTGAACTTGATGAATAAGTCCGTGTTCAACAATCTTGGAGGCAGCACCTTCATGTATCTATAATTTCCTATTGCCTCGGCCCTTCTAGAGAGAATGACCAAGACTAACCAAGCTTGGCACACAAGGGAGGTGGATGTTCGTACCTCGGCAGTGACCACATCCATCTTAACAAATGAGATATGGAGGAATGATGAAGAGATACATGAGACCATGGAAAAAATGATGACACAAATAGACTTGCTAGCCAAGCATATGGTGGGGACAGGTGGTGCTAAGACTGTGAATGCTGTGAGTACATAGGATATCAAGGCTAGTGATGATGAGCTAATGACCATATCATGGATGGTAAACTTTGCTACTTGTCTACGGGTTCTTATCCCAGGTATTATTGCTCTAGGGATGAGAATCAACATTGGAATAGAGATAAGGAACGAGATATAAATTGGAGGGACCATGACTAAATGGGTGATAGATACAATCACCGGAGCTCCAATTCTTACATACCTCCAAATAAGTCGGACTCCTTATATCAACCCATCACAAGCAATCCCGGGCACTCAAAGATTGAGGACATGTTGTCCTTGGTGTTGAAGAAGGTAGAAACTACAAATACCGAGGTTAGTGAGCTCAAAAGCAAAGTTTTAGTGAGCTCAAAAGCAAAGTTTCAAGACTTCATCAAACCGTGAGCTCTCATTCAGCCTCAATCAAGCATCTTGAGGCACAAATAAACCATATATCCTCTCAAATGAATCCGATAATGAAGGGAATACTCCCTAGTGACACCACAACCAATCCTAAAAATGCCGCTCATGTTATGGTTGTTGTTACTAGAAGTGGAAGAACGAGTGGTGTGGTGGAGAAACTGGATGTTGTAATGAAGAAGCCTAGTGTTGAACCCGTCATGGAGCCATGTGACAAAGAAGAAAAGGCTGCACATGACAAAGATGTTGTAGAACCAGAAATTGGGGTGAAGCTTGGTGCATCCAATGTTCCGGTGAATGTTGAACTTAATGATGAGAGGGAGGAGGCTGAATCTCCTCCCAAGTGACCATTGATATTGAGGCGGAACCTCCTATTTCACAAAGTGAATCGACCACACTACCAAAGGTACCTCCTCCATACCCTCAAAGGTTAAACAAGAAGAAGAAAGAGCACAAATTCAATAAGTTTGTCGACATGTTCAACAAGCTTTCGATAAATATTCCTTTGGTTGAAGCCTTAACACAAATGCTAGGGTATGCCAAATTCATGAAAGAGTTGCTCAAGAAGAAGAATATTTTTGATGTGGGTACCATTGAGATTTCACACAGCTGTAGCACTGTGATGACAAGTAATGTTGCTACAAAATGAGATGTTCCGGGTGCATTCACCATACCGTGCACTATTGGGCTATTTGTGTTTCGTAAAGCCTTGTGTGATTTAGGGGCGCGTATTAACTTGATGACCCTAGTGATCTTCAAGAAGTTAGGATTGGGCACACCCAAACCTACATCTATGCATTTACTCATGGCTGATTGGTCCATTAAGCACCCGGTAAGGATCCTCTTTGACGTATTGGTGAAGGTCGACAAGTTTATTCTCCCGGCAAACTTTGTGATCTTGGATTATGAAGTAGATGTTGAGGTGCCCATCATCTTAGGGCGACCACTATTAGCTACGAGGAAAGCACTTGTAGAAGTTGAACTCGGTGAACTCAAATTCTGAGTTGGAAATGAGGTTGTGACATTCAATGTATGCCAACCCACAAAGCCTCCGGATGAGTTGCGAGTAGTCTTAGTGATTGATGTTGAGGGCAAGCTTGATCATGCCCTTGAGGAGTGTGAAATGGGCAAGACACCCAAGTTTGAAGAGTTGCTAAGTTGGTAACATGATGATGTTTTGAGGATGTTGAAGGAGCAATTTCCCTTCTTGGGGTGGGGCCACGCTAACCAAATTGGCTTGCTATATAACAACGACTAAGGTTGAGGTACCATTGTTGAGACATGACATTAAATCAAGCGCTTCTTGGGAGGCAACCCAAGTGTTTTTACTTTATTTTTAGATATCTTTTGTTATTTTTGGTTTGTTTTAGGAATGCAAGGAGCAGAGGAATGAAAAAGTGGAAAAACAGGGAAAAACGGAGACATGTGGAGAACCGTGAGGTTTGCACAAGACATTGTGCACATCGCACAGCCCAACACACTCTAAAACAAAAACCTGGGAAGAAAATTGCAAAGCAGAGAAGACGTGCGCTGGGCTGTGCAGTTTGCACATGCCCAAGTGCACATCGCACCTCCTCCATACCACAGAATAAAAAGCTGGATAAGTTTGGGGCATGAAAAGGTGAGGTGCAAAGTGATATGTGATCTGCACAAGGGCTTGTGCAAATCACACATCGCGGTGCACCAAGATAAATTTTAAATTGTAATTGACCTAACCGTTGACCGACCCAACCTAGAGACCGCTCCAACTAAATTTTCTTCTTTTTTTCTCCTTTAAAACGCCACCCTCACCTCTTTTTCTTCTATATTTTTATTTAACTCTTCCAATTCTCTCCCAAAACCTTCCACAAATCCCTTAATTTTTCCCAGAATCTTCTCTTTCTCCTCCAAAAACTCCATCGCTACTTTCCACTAGTGCCACTGTCATTGGTTCTCCAGGAAAGGTTGTTAGGTCTCCATTGTTGCACCTTCAAAAGCTTTGATTTTTTATTCTTTTTGCTTAATCTTCACCTGTGGTAAGTTTCTCGATATTAAATACATGTTTTTATGTTGATTGAGAACTCATATTATGAAGCATGCTTGTTAGAATTATCATGTTGATTTTGGGTGAGATCCAAAATTTTTGGGTCCCGAGTTTTTGAATTGTGTTGTGGATTTTGCTTAGTATCAACTTGGTAGGGCTTGAAATTGTGACTATGCATATTGATTGTAGTAGTTTCTAGCCTTGAAAATATGTGTTGGGGGTGAAGTCTGAGTAACCCACTTGTGATTGATGCATGATTTGGCCCTATGATAGATTGGGTGATGTCATTCGTAAGGGTAAATCATCATTTTTCAAGAGGTTTGGTTGAAAATTGATGATTGGGGATGAATGTTCAACTACTCGTATACCCATGTTTATTGTTGAATATTTTGTTGGGTGTATGATCTTGTGCGGGGAGGTAGAAATTATTGATTAATTGTTGGTGTCTGATTGTTGCAATTGAAGGCTTGATATTCCCGATGATAGATGGGGTAACGTCCTTCTTAAGGGAAGTCGTTGAGCTCTTCTTTTGTTTGTTAATCGTATTAATGGAATTCTGGGGAAGTCTGAGTACCTGAATGAATGTGTGGTCATATTATGTTTTGCCCCTTTTCTTAAGTGCTGGTTTATTTCATGGTGTCAAGTGCTTAAGGCAAATCTTGCTCTACAAATCACATGCATAGTTCATAAGAACACAAGGAACAAAAATTTCTGCTGTATCCTCGTGCGTTTCGCATGTGGTCTGTGGATCTTGATGTGCGAAATGCAGAAGGCACCGCATCTTGTGAAAATATGCTTCCAGCTCACTATTTGGAGAGGCGAAGCATGGTGCGATGCACACTTTGGATTGTACGAATCCCACCATCTTCGCACACCAGTACAGAAATCCTTGTAGGCTTCCGTTAGCTCGTGCAAAGTCACGTGTGATGCACACTCTATCTAGTGCGGTTCGCACGTGGTCCGCACGAGCCATCAGTCACCTACTTAGTTTTTCTACTTCATTGCATTTCTTCCTTGTAGGTTGTTAACTTCTTTTACACTCTTATGTGGTATTTTGATACCTGGACCTGCTGCTAACATCCATTTGAAGGAATATGTCTTCCAACAGGCGGCACTAAAAGAGGTGTGCTTTAAATAAATATTCAACATCCACAAACATGGGCTTGCCTTTGCAAGTTGAGGGCCCTACTGAGTCTGAAATATGCTTTGGCATCGAAGGGATGGAAGCTTTCTATCTGAAGTTTTGGGAGAAGCTATCGATTTGAAATAGAAAGGGATGAATGTGGAAGCATTTGAAGCTGATCTCCCAAACATACCCAAATAATTCCGTGAAAGAGCCTGGGGCCATTTTGCAAAGACTTCTGGTCCATATGTCCCAGAGTTGGTGCGGGAATTTTATGCCTCATACCGAGCTAGGCAGTACATTTTAAAGCATAAGGGTCCAGTTAGCAAGCTCCCGTGCCCCAATTCTATGTGGGTGAGGGAAAAGCAAATAGATGTCACACCAGCAGCCATCCACTTTGCTATGTGGTATGATGAGCAAATTCCAGAGTCATAGTACATGTAATGTGATGTGCCGCCATTTTACGGCACTTTCGACTCCTTTAAACTAAGAACAATCGTACATTTTCAAGCAACCATTGTCGTTTTTGATGTGTTTATGGTGTATTTTTAGGAAATGGAGACAAACATGGAAACAGAAGGAAATACGAGAAAAAGAGCATTCTGGATAAGAGTGACGGCCTGAGTGACGGCCCGTCACACATGTGATGGTCCGTCACAACGACCGTCAAGTGAAGGCAGTGGACTGCCTAAGGGTGACGGTGCCGGCGACGGTCCGTCAAGCCAGTGACGGTCAGTCAGCCGGGCCGTCACACCAAAACAGTGTCGCGCCAAAGGCTGCCCGCGATTAGGATTCCTACCGTGTTTGGGATTTGGTTTCTTTGACTCCTATAAATACCCTATGTTAGGTTTACTTTATGCATTATGCAAGTTGCTTTACCAAGCTTTTTACAATAGTTCTCCCAATAGTTTTAGGAGAGATTTAGTCAAAGTGGAGAGCAAGAAACACGTTTTTCTACTTCTTGAATTCGTGTTCTTGATTTGTTCTTGGGATCTTGTTTTCTCGTTCTTGGAATAATTAAAGATTGTTCTCACTACATTGTAAGGATCTCTTTTCTTTATTATGAATATGACTTTCTTTTATTCTTCTACAAGCATGAGTAACTAAACCTCCCACAACTAGGGTTGTGGGAGCCATGGCTAAAGTAGCGATATAGATTCCGGGTAGCGACGGGTTCAATATATATGTTTTCACGTGGTTAATCATTCATTATTTAACGTTTTCTAGTGGTTGCAAACATTAGAACATGCCTAGGTTTAATTTGCTTGAGTAAAGAGATTAAAACCGGGAAACTTGATTAACGATGAGGATTCGAGACTACCAACTCTCGTCTTATGATTAATGCTGTAACTAGATTAATCTACTTGATGTTTAGGATTGAAATCTAAAAGCACACCTTTTCAAGTTCGAGAGAATTGAAAAGTAAACTCGTCTATTTGGTTGAGAAACGTTTAGACGATACCATTAATTCAATCACATCGTGACACGCATATAGAAAGAACCCGGTTAAGCTTAGGATCGACATCGTTACTAATGCCATGGTAAACACTTCCCTAGTTCATTCTCCTACTGATTAATTCTCATACATTATTGTTCATTTTGTTTACACATTGTTCACACAAAACCCCCCCTTTATTTATCGGAAACTATTGACCATTAGTCAATTACTTCACTAACGACTTAACTTTCACCATATTCTCTGTGGGATCGACCCCAACCTTTGTTGGGTTCTATATTTGACAACGATCGCTTACGCTTCTTAATTGGAGTGGTACTTTGAGCGTTATCATAATGTTTAGCTACAAAAGAAGACCAATATGAGTGAGTTGCGAGTATTGTTGCTGAGGGAACTCCTCTTTGGGCTATTTCAAAAGGCCTATTCATCGCTCTGATATCAAGTTTGAAGCTTGGATGTGGTTAGATTTTGTATTCACACAGCTCATTCTAATTGAGCACAAAACACATATGACTTAGAGGTGGCTATTCTGATTGCTTATGTCATGACTAGTCTCCGATTGCATGAGGGGGAGTTAATCGCCGAGCAAATCAAGCGGAGAGTGTGGCATGAGAGCACCTCCATGGCCTTCCCTGTCCTCATTAGCTTCTTATGTTTCCAAGCGCACTGCCCACGAATTCGCTTTTTGGAGAAAATCAGCCAAGCTACCAGAATGGTTCAATTGGATACTAGGCGAGACACAGATGCCCTACTTGTTAAGAACAATCACTTTGCTCATAATGCCATCTCAAGTAATGTCCATGATGGGGGTGTTACTCATGATCATTTGGGCACTTCCCCCCACTCTCAAGAGGCATTTAACACTATCCACGTGAAGTCCAAAGCCACCTTATCTTCAGGTAACCTGCTCAAGCTCAATCAACTTACTCACAAAAATAAGGAGCGCCTATAAAGGATGGCTAAGGATATTCCATGCATGATTCAAGCTGCCATAAAATCGGCTTTGAAGCCAATAGTGTCCAGTGTGAATAAGCTTTGTGCTAAAATAAATACCATGGAAGTGGAGGTTGATGAGATTAGTCAAGTAATACCATATGTTGAGCCAAAGATTTCTAATTGGGATTTTAATCTACCAGCCCCGAACTCTACGTCCTCTCCAACGATTGATAGACCTCTCGATGATTGGTGCATAGGTTGGGACCCAAATGAGGATGAAAGTGCCTCTGAAATCCAAGCAGTGTGTTTTGCACCATTAGCTCAACAATATCCAGATCCTCCTGATTAACCCATGCTTGAATGGAGGCATCTACCTAGGCCAAGTTGGTTACCGCCACCACTTTTTTATCATGAGTTGATGACCGCCAAGGACAGATGGGTCATGGATGACCATCTTGGTCCTCTTAAGCTGCCATGGGACCCTGCAATACCCCCATTGGAGGGTTTTCAAATTGACCCAGTGCATATCTATATCCCACCACCGACATCACCACCACTGCAACCTCAGAGGCCACCTCAACATTCTAATCAACGAGGCATCGTCTCCATCATTAGTATAATCAGGAAGTTTTTGCACTCATTCTTGTTTGTATAACTTTTTGTGCATCGAGGGCCATGCATACTTTAAGTTTGAGGGTGCCTGTATTTATTTGTAGTATGGAGCATAATTATCTGTGGTATGGATCTTGGTTGATGATGACGCTGGGATTTTTTATTATGTTTTTATGCTTAATTGTGCCCTCGCCGGGCTTGACGTTTAATCTTTATTGTGTTGCTGGGTTAGTCTTACATGCCCCATTGTTTTACTACCCGTGCCTTGCAAATGCTCTAAGAGCCTATGCTGAGGCTTGTTTTTCAAATGACTCTTGAGCATGCAAAATTAGTTATCGCCTTGTTAATAGTAGTTTAGCGATAAACTCTGAGGGTTTTCTTAATACCATGGATCTTTCCCAAGGAGAAAATATTTTCTTTATTTTCTTTTTCTTCTTTTGTTTTTGTGTCAAACTGGGTTGATGTTTCTCTATGATAGATTGAGAGGCAACTTTCTTAAGTGAAAATGCCACGTTTTAGTTTAATTTGAGTCCGTAATGTGCTTGTTTCAAAATGGACCCATCGAATTTTTTTTCTTGGCAAGACATTTTTGAAAAGTAAATGAAAGAGGGAAAATAAAATTTTGAGGAAATCATTCTCTTGTTATGACTTGCACACTCTTGTTTTGGCTTGATCGATTCACAAACGAGTGTGTAATTAACTCGGAATTACTTGTTGAAAGTCATTAGTCCCAATTAATCTTGAGACTACTGAAAAATGTCTTGTGGCATGATGCCTTGTGTGGTGAGGCTTTACCTTTATTCTTGTGCATATGTATTGTCTAGAAATTGCTTATGTGCCGTGAGTTTGCGGCACTTTCGACACTTAAAACTTGGAATTGGAGTATGTTCTTTAGCAATTTTTAGTAGATTTGATGTGCTTTGGAGTCTTGTGCAGGAAAATAGGGTTCGGAGACTAAGTGCAGAAAAGGACAACAATTCAGGACTAAAACTGACTTCTACGACTCATTACCTTGAGTCGTCAATCATTTCACGAGTTGTGGAAGTCAGTTGTGAAAATAATGCTGCAGACAGAGCTTGAACTGACTTCTACGACTCATTACCATGAGTTGTTGACCCTTCCACGAGTCGTGGAAGTCAGTCGTGGAAAGGTTACTGCAGATGCAACTGGGGCCTGAGTTCAACGAAAGGTTTCCATGAGTCGTAGACGTGTTCACGAGTCATTGTCCTTACTCATGGAACCTGATCAGAGAAGGAGACAAAGCCTGAGTTCTATGACTCAGCCCCATGAGTCGTGAGGCAAGATACGAGTCATAGACTGCCTTCGTGGAAAAGAACCTGCAGAAGAGCAAAATTGTCTGAGTTTAACGAGCACATGTGATGAACCGTAGAAGCTTCAACGAATCATGGAATGATCTCGTGGAAGCTGCCGATTCCAGTTTTCCTAGTTTTGTTAGGACAGGATTTCCATTGTCTATAAATACTTTCCCTAGGTTTTCTTTTACGTTTTATGCATGATATTTTGTAGGAAACAGATTCGTAACCTTGTGATATTGGTTTATCATTGGTTTTGAGAGTTTAATTTATTCATAGTTCATTGTTCTTACTTCCATCTTCATCCATTCAAGATTCCGGACTTCTTTAACTCTTATTGTAAGTACATTATCATGATCACACAAATAATTCTTGATTGTTTACTTATGAGCATGAGTAACTAAATCCACAACTAGGGTTGTGGAAACCATGAAGGATTAACGAAGTAGGCAAAGTACTTAGGTAATCTAGGAAGGTGTTTATTCATGTATTGTTCTTCCCTTCGCTTTGATTGCTTTTTAATGGTGTACAACATTAGAACTTGCCTTATCCTTATTTGCCAGACCAAGGAGGTAACGGATGGGAAAAGGGTTATAAACAACGAGATTCGAGGCTATCAATCCTCGTCTAATAGCTTGACCTTATCCGAAAATAGCTAATCTGGGATCAAGGGTAAGGGTTAGTAAAGCGACACTCGCGCCCGAACCAAGGCTTGTGGTGAAATTCACCTAGTTGCCGGACCAATAAATTAGGTGAACCTAACTTACTGATTTTTCATGCTAATCACTAAACTAGTTAACCAAGTACAAAAGCCTTACTAAGTTATGATCTCATGGGGAACACTACCCTAGTCACTTCTCTTATTGATAACAACTGTTGATATTGATCTCTGTTACTTGTATTAATTCACATTACGATCTTTACTTGTTACTTTAAAACCCCCCATTTTGCGAGAAATAAACGACTAAAAGACTGAGTAAACACTAATTGACCATAGTCCTTCTCTACTCCCTGTAGGATCAACCCCAACCTTTAGTTGGGTTCTATATTTGAACAGCGACCGCTTGCGCTTCTTTTAGAGGTGTAATTTAGGCGCAACAAATTTTGGCGCCATTGCCGGGAAATACGGCTTAGGACTAAGAGAGATTGTGTTTATTTCACTAATAGTCCTTATTTCCTAATTTTACTTTCTCTGTTGTTTTTGTTTTGATCATAATTTGCACACTTGTGCATGCCAAGCACAAGGAGTCAAGGCAACCCCTTGATCCCTTACGATCCGGAGCTTTCCAAAACACTGAGAAACATGGCTAAGGATGGAGAGCACGAAACTCCAGAGCAGATTACAACTCGGTTAATTGTTGAAACCAAGCAACAGAAAAAGGATGAAGCAGCATGCTAGAAGGAAGGCGAAGATGCCCTTGCTGCCGAAGATGAGAAAATTGCATAAGATCTTGCAGCTCGAAATGCTGTAGCTGAGCGAGCAAGACATGGAAGGCAGCAAGCGGTCCGGGACGAGGAAGTACCTCACCGCGCCCTATATAATAGGGGTCGACAAATGCAACAGCAAAGGCAGGCTCCTCTGTATTATTATGTAGATGATTATGATGAGGAGGAATATGGATCCACTGGGCCCATAGTGCTACCACCATTGGCTGACGGCACAAAGTTTGATATTACTAGTGCCATGACTCAACTGTTGACCATGAAAGGACTCTATTCAGGAAAACCCACTGAAGATGCAATTCTACATGTGAATAACTTTGTGAGCGTCAGCAAATCGTACAACATGCCAGGAGTGGGTCAAGAGGCTATCAGACTGAGGCTGTTCCCATTTTCACTGACTGATGAGGCAATTGCATGGCTCTCAAAACTGCCTGATAGTTCCATATACTCATGGTATGAGCTGAAGACTCAGTTTTTGGAGCAGTTCTTTCCTCCATCAAAGATGTTGCAGCTGAAGCAGGAGATATATAATTTCAGGCAGCTACCTATAAAAGCTCTATATGAGGCGTGGTTGAGGTTTAAGAAGAAGATGAAGCAAGTTCCGAGACACGGAATTCCTCCCAGGCATCTGATGGAGATATTATATAAGGCCCTAAATGCAAACACTAAAGCTGTAGCTGATATTGTGACTGGAGGTGCATTCATGAAAAACACATACCTTGAAGCTGCAGAGAGTTTGGATAGGGTCGCAAAGACAAATCGAGCATGGTATACGAGAGATGCAGAAACGTCAGTAGGTACTTATGCAGTTGGCAAGTCTGTGGATCCTAATGAGATAGAAGACATTAAGAAGACATAGGCTGAGATGAACACGACACTTGGGTTGCTGGGAAAGAAATTCCTGGCGAGGGAGTAGAAAAAGTTAAAGCGGTAGGTTCTCAAGGCAAAGCACCAAGGTCAGACGGGTACTCATCTGAAGAAGAAATTGGTTATCTAAATGATCAAGGGGTGGGTTTTCGGGCCTCTAGCCAAGGAAATCAAGGTCGGAATAGAGATAGGGATGACAACTACAATTAGTTTGGTTACAGAGATAGAACAGATGGTGACTGGCAGAAGAAGGATGGGTACAAGAACGATAGAAGTAATCTCTACGTTCCACCTACAACTCGTGAAGAGCGGGCTGGACAACCCACCATGAGAGAGCTGATCAATAAAGTGTTCCAAAAGGTTGACTCCATGGATGCGAGTATGAAGGAGATAAAAGCTGAACTCTCAAGTATAAATCAGAAAGTAGAGTCCCGCGCTGTCTCCATCAAATAGCTTGAGAAACAGATGCATCAGTTGTCAACCAACCAGAATCCACGCTAAAAAGGTACCCTCCCAAGTGACACGGTTCAGAATCTGAAAAATGATCGACATGTTATGGCGGTGACCACTCGGAGTGGAAAGCAGACTGTTTATCCTCCTGTGCCTATTGTTGTTGATGAGCCAGCCAAAGCTGAAAAGGATGATGCTGAAATTATAGCCGAGTCTGAGGATAAAGATAGTAGTGAAAGGTCGTCTGAAAAACAGCCTTCTGAAAAGAAAGAGAAGAGCAAAGAAGTTGCACCAATCCTGAAACCCATGCCACTACCTCCTCCTCCTTACCCCCAGAGGTTGAAGAAAAAGATCGAGGATGGAAAATTTCACAAGTTCATCTCCATGCTGAAGCAGTTGTCAGTCAATATTTCTTTGGTCGAAGCATTGGAACAGATGCCTGGTTATGCAAAATTTATGAAGGATCTGGTGACGAGGAAGAGAACGGTCAGTTTTGAGCCAGAAAATAATTTGTACCACTACAGTGCAATAGCATCCCGTTCTATGGTACAGAAGAAGGAAGATCCTGGAGCCTTCACCATCCCGTTCACTATTGGAGCATTCTATTTTGCCAAAACTTTGTGTGATCTGGGTGCTAGTATAAATCTGATACCGCTTACAGTCTATAATCAGTTAGGCTTGGGAGCCCCCTCTCCGACTACAATGCGGCTACTTATGACTGACCAGATGGTGAAGAGGCCTGTGGGAATTCTGTACGACGTATTGGTAAAGGTTGACACTTTCATCTTTCCTGCAGATTTTGTTATCCTAGATTGCGAGGTTGACTTTAAGGTGCCCATTCTTGGCTACTGGGCGTTCTTTGGTTGACTTGGAAATGGGTCAGATGAAATTCAGGCTAAATGATGAAGAGTAGACCTTCAATGTGTGCAAGTCGATGAAGCACCATGATGATATGAGAGTAGTCTCAGTGATTGATATAGTTGATGAGGACCAGCTGGTTGTACCTATTGAGGAGCGACTTGGTGTAGAAGCCCTTACAGCAGTCATCATGAATTTTAAGGGTGACAACATTGATGAATATGACGAGATGGTTGCAGCACTTACAAGTTTGGGATCTTACACTTATGCACCAAAGAAGCTGGATTTGGATTTGAAGAATAGGACGACACCACCGGCTCGTCCATCTATTGAGGAGCCGCCAGTCTTGGAGCTCAAAGCACTGCCAACTCATCTTCAGTATGTATTTTTTGGAGATAATGAGACTTTGCCGGTAATCATTGTTGCAGATTTGGGTGAAGCACAAGTTGAGGCTCTGGTTGCAGTATTGAGGAAGTTTAAGAGAGCTATTGGGTGGACCATCGCAGACATTATTGGGATTCCGCCTAGAATCTGTACTCATAAAATCCAGCTCGAGCCTGATTGTGTTCCATCTATTGAGCATCAGCATAGGTTGAATCAGCCTATGCAAGAAGTCGTCAAGAAAGAGAACATAAAATGGTTGGATGCAGGTGTGGTTTACCCTATTTCTGACAGCAAATGGGTGAGCCCGGTTCAGTGCGTACCAAAGAAAGGAGGGATTAATGTGGTTCCTAATGCTAAAAATGAGCTAATTCCGATGAGGCCAGTGATAGGCTGGCGCATATGCATGGATTACAGAAAGTTGAATGCGTGGACTGAGAAGGACCATTTTACAATGCCATTCATTGATCAGATGCTAGACCGTCTTGCAGGTAGAGGTTGGTACTATTTTCTTGATGGTTATTCGGGGTATAATCAGATCTCTATTGCCCCTGAAGACCAAGAGAAAACCACATTCACATGCCCATATAGGATGTTTGCCTTCAAGAGGATGCCGTTCGGTCTTTGCAATGCGCCAGCAACTTTTTAGCGATGTATGATTTCTATTTTTTCAGAGATGGTGGAGGACACTATAGAGGTCTTTATGGATGAATTTTTGGTGGTAGAAGACTTATTTGAAGATTGTCTAGATCATCTGGGCTGTGTGTTGAAACGGTGTGAAGAGTGTAACCTAGTGCTGAATTGGGAAAAGTGTCACTTCATGGTCGAAGAAGGCATCATACTTGGTCATCGAATTTCAAAGAAGGGCATAGAAGTAGATAGAGCAAAGATTGAGGTGATTGAAAAATTGCCTCCACCAGTTTCTGTGAAGGGTATTCAGAGTTTCTTGGGTAATGTAGGTTTCTATTAGAGGTTTATCAAGGACTTCTCCAACATAGAAAATCCATTGTGCAAGTTGTTAGAGAAAGAGGTTAAATTTGTATTTGACGATGCTTGTCTCAAGGCATTCGAGTGCCTCAAAGAGAAGTTGGTTACAGCTCCTATCATAATTGCTCTTGATTGGTCACAACCGTTTGAGGTTATGTGTGATGCTAGTGGGTTGGCGCTAGGAGAAGTCCTAGGCCAAAGGCGCGAGAAGATTCTTCATCCTATTTACTATGCTAGCAAGGCACTTCATACAGTGACTGAACATGAACTCCTTGCTGTGGTCTTTGCCTTCGAGAAATTTAGATCTTATTTGTTTGGCACCAAGGTGTTGGTGCATACTGAACATTCAGCTCTTCGTTATCTTATGGCGAAGAAGGACAAAAAACCAAGGTTGATTAGATGGGTGTTGCTGCTACAAGATTTTGACTTCGAGGTTAAATACCGCAATGGTATAAAAAATTAGGTGGCAGACCATTTGTCTAGGTTGGAGGAAGAAGCTATGCTGAAACTGAATGATGAGCTCAAGATTGATGATTGGTTTCCTGATGAACAAGTATTGGCTGCTTCTCAGGACTTGATCCCATGGTTCGCGGACATTGCCAACTATTTGGCAAGTGATTTAGTGCCTGATGATATGTTCGTTCACCAAAGGAGAAAGTTCATGTATGACGTGAAGAAATACTTTTGGGAAGAGCCATTCTTATTTCGTGTCTGTGCTAATACCATGATACAGATATGTGTGCCGGAAGCTGAGATGATAGAGATATTGGAAGCATGCCATTCATCCCCTATTTGAGGTTATCATAGTGGTATCCGGACGGCCCAAAAGATTTTACAGTGCGGATATTATTGGCCGACTATTCATAAAGATGCCCATGAGTTTGCAAAGGCTTGTAGCAGGTGTCAGAGGGAAGGAGGCATATAAAGGAGGCATGAGCTTCCTATGAATCCCATCCTTATGATTGAGCTATTTGATGTGTGGGGCATTGAATTCATGGGGCCGTTTGTGCTATCTGACGGGAACCAGTATATATTAGTAGTTGTTGACTATGTGTCTAAGTGGGTGGAGGCGGTTGCGCTTCCAAGCAATGAGGGTAAATGTGTCACAACGTTCTTGAAGAAGAACATCTTCTCCAGATTCGGTACGCCAAGGGCCATTATTAGCGATGGAGGCTCTCACTTCTGCAACAAGTTTTGTTTTGTGCTTTGATTGAGAAATATAGAGTGAAACACAGAGTTGCAACCCCTTATCATCCACAGACGAGTGGGAAAGTGGAGGTCTCCAAAAGAGAAATCAAGTCAATCCTGTCCAAGACCGTTAATGCAAATAGAAAGGATTGGTCGTGGAAGCTTGAAAATGCATTGTAGGCATACCGGACTGCGTACAAGACTCCAATAGGCATGTATCCATACCAACTTGTGTTTGGTAAGGCATGCCATCTTTCGGTTGAACTAGAGCACAAGGCCATGTGGGCCTTAAAGAAGCTGAACTTGGAGTAGGGTACAACATTATTGCAAAGGCTAGGGCAGCTGAATGAGTTGGATAAGTTCCGACTGAATGCATACGAAAGTTCAGCTCTGTACAAGGAGAGAATGAAGTTGTACCATGATCGGAAGATAGAGAAGAGAGATTTTCAGCCAGGTGACTTGGTCCTACTCTTCAATTCTAGACTTCGCTTGTTTCCTGGAAAGTTGAAGTCCAAGTGGATTGGACCCTTCAAGGTGGTGCAAGTTTTGCCTCAAGGGGCTATTGAACTTGAAAACCTTGATGGAAAGAGATTCAAAGCAAGCGGGCAGCGGATAAAAGCTTATTTTGGCACAGCAGAGGAGATCAAGACTATTGAAGCTTGGAGCATAGATGAGTTCGTCCCACCCAAGGAGCTTGATGAAGTCTGAGTAATAAAGAAGCCTGCATCGTGCCGCGACGTTAAATCAGGCACTGCATGGGAGGCAACCCATGATTTTGCAATTTACTTTATGTTAGTTGTAGTGTAAAGACTGGGGAGTGTTTTGGTGAAGTCTGAGTAACCAAAACACTTGCGTCGTGCCGCGACGTTAAATCAAGCGCTGCTTGGGAGGCAACCCAAGGCTAATATTTGCTATATGTACAGAAATAGGTGGAGGAAAAGTGCTGGAGAAAATCAAACCCAGAAAATGGGTAAGTCAGGCTCCACGAGTATGGTTCACAGATCTTGGACCATTCCACGAGTCTTCGAACCAACTCGTGGAACTCAGGTGATAATGGCCAAGTGCAGAACAACTTCCATGAACTGGTTCCATGAGTCGTGAACACAATCACGAATCGTGATTGCCAATCGTGGAAATTAGAGGAAATTTGATGGCAGGACTTGTTCCATGAGACCATTCTATGGGTCGTGGTTAGTTCCACGATTCGTGAACATGACTCGTGGAACCCAGGTATGTTTTGAATTTTTTTTTACTATTCACCCGCCCCGCCCCGCAATCTAAATCGTTTAAAACACCCAAAAAATTAAATTTTCCCCCCATTTTCTTCAACCAAACCGATATCAACTCCCTCCTATTTCCATTCCAACACCAAATCACACCTAATTTGCCACTCAAATCCTGAAAATTCCACAAAATCACTCCCAACTTCATCGAACACCGGCGCTTAGGCGCCACAGGTATGTTCCTGCCTCCCTATGATTCTACTTTTCTTGATGCATTGAGGACAATGCATATTACTTTTTGGTGGGGTGGGGGCAGCAACTGTCCGTATTTTGATAGGTCTTTTGGCGAAGTCTGAGTAGCCAAAAGATCCGCGTCGTGCCACGATGTTAAATCAGGCGCTACATGGGAGGCAACCCATGAGGGTACTCAAAAGGTACCCAAGTCCTTAGATTTTCTTGCTTGTGTTCTTTCCCTAAGGATTTTTATTTTTGTTGAACCGACACATTTAATATAGGTTGTATGTAGTAGAAAAAGAAAAGGAACTTTGCGCAGTCTGTGATATGATATTTGGAACTGGATTTTTGATTGAAAAATGGAGAACCCCTCCAAATTTTGTGTGACATGGTAGTGTCTGTTCTTGATAGACTAACCGTTATGGATCTGTGCATGACATTGTAATGTAATCGACTTGATGAATGACTTAAGCTAGAACATGAACCTGATAGTTAGCATGTAATTGTTTGACTCTGTGCCATGAGTATGTGAGCTTATTTTGACGTGTTCTTGTGTTGTGTGCCAATCTAGAACTTGCCCGGTTAGTCTTGCTTAAGTTCTAGGATGGTTGGTTAGGAAAGGATCATAGGCCGTTTTTGAATTAGTCCACTTTATCCAAATAACCGACCAAATGAAGTAAATATCCTTTGATCCCTGATTTTGAGCCTAAATTAACCCGTTTTGTTGTTTAGCCTAATCACCTTCCCCGTCTTTTTTGCAAAACCTTTAGTTTAGACCTGGTCCCTCCTAGGATATCGTGTACCTCAACTCAGGCAAATTGCCTAAGTTGAGGGTACTGTAGAGGTGAGTGAGGAGTAGGGGTATGAAAATAGAAGGTTAGTAATGAAAAATGGAAATAACGGGTGCGGCGGGAATGATAAGGAAAAGAAAAAGAAAGAGAAAAACAAAGAAAAAGAAAAGAAAAGAAAGAAAAATAAAATGTGAAAAAGAGTTGAATTTGAACCAAAAGCCGCACCTGTCACTTGTTGAAAAATAAAAAGGGAGAAAAAAAAGGAGGAAAAGAATAGAGTTGGTTCGATAAGTGGAGAAAAAAAAATAGCGTAGTGTCAAGGAGCGCCAAGTCACTGATTTCCATATCTACCATACCCTCCCCAAGCCTTCGTTACAAGCCAAGAGAAGTCCTATAGTGATCCTAATCCAATTGTCCAAAATCAAGGCATAGAAAATAAGGGCAAGCCTATGGTATTGTGCACGCATTGCTTGAATATCTATTGTGAGTGCGAGTGTCTTTGTTCAGTCCCCGAATTATTGATTATATTATGGTGTGATTGGGACTTCTTTGTGGTGAGGGCACTAGAGCAACTTTGACTGCTGACTGTTAGGGTGAATCTCATGTGTGTATGCTAGGTCGTCTGTTGATAGTATAATGTCATCCATGGATCCTCTTGTGTTGTCCTGATAGACGGAACATATGCACTGGTTTTGCGTTGAAAAAGGAGGGGGATACTTGTTATGAACTAAATTGCTAAATCATGTGACTGCCATAGTTCCTAAGTTTCTTTTGCTAAAACATCATTCTAGGATAGTTTTGTTTTGTCTCTTGAGGACAAGCAGCAGTTTTAAATTGAGGGTGTTGATGTGCCATGAGTTTGCGGCACTTTCGACGATTAAAACTTGGGATTGGAGTATGTTCTTTAGCGATTTTTAGTAGATTTGATGTGTTTTGGAGTCTTGTGCAGGAAAATAGGGTTCGGAGACTAAGTCCATAAAAGGACAGCAATTCAGGACTAAAACTGACTTCTACGACTCATTACCACGAGTTGTCAATTATTTCACGAGTTGTGGAAGTCAGTCGTGAAAAGAATGCTGCAGATGGAGCTTGAACTGACTTGTACAACTCATTACCACAAGTCGTCGACCCTTCCACGAGTCATGAAAGTCAGTCGTGGAAAGGTTACTGCAGATGCAACTGGGGCCTGAGTTTAATGAAAGGTTTCCATGAGTTGTAGACGTGTTCACGAGTCGTGGGCCTTACCCGTGGAACTTGATTAGAGAAGGAGACAAAGCCTGAGTTCTATGACTCAGCCCCATGAGTTGTGAGGCAAGTTACGATTCGTAGACTGCCTTCGTGGAAAAGAACCTGCAGAAGAGCAAAATTGTCTGAGTTTCACGAGCACATGTGATGAACCGTAGAAGCTTCCACGAATCGTGGAATGATCTCGTGGAAGCTGCCGATTCCAGTTTTCCTAGTTTTGTTAGGACAGGATTTCCATTGTCTATAAATACTTTCCCTAGGTTTTTTTTTACGTTTTATGCATGATATTTTGTAGGAAATAGATTCGTAACCTTGTGATATTGGTTTATTATTGGTTTTGAGTGTTTAATTCATTCATAGTTCATTGTTCTTACTTCCATCTTCATCCATTCAAGATTCTGGACTTATTTAACTCTTATTGTAAGTACATGATCATGATCACACAAATAATTCTTGATTGTTTACTTATGAGAATAAGTAACTAAATCCACAACTAGGGTTATGGGAACCATCAAGGATTAACGAATTAGGCAAAGTACTTAGGTAATCTAGGAAGGTGTTTATGCATGTATTGTTCTTCCCTTCGCTTTGATTGCTTTTTAACGGTGTACAACGTTAGAACTCGCCTTATCCTTACTTGCCGGACCAAGGAGGTAACGGATGGGAAAAGGGTTGTAAACAACGAGATTCGAGGCTATCAACCCTTGTCTAATAGCTTGACCTTGTCCGGGAATAGCTAATCTGGGATCAAGGGTAGGGTTAGTAAAGCGACACCCGCGACCGGACCAAGGCGTGTGGTGAAATTCACCTAGTTGCCAAACCAAGGAATTAGGTGAACCTAACTTACCGATTCTGCATGCTAAGCACTAAACTAGTTAACCAAGTACAAAAGCCTTACTAAGTTATGATCTCATGGGGAACACGACCCTAGTCACTTCTCTTATTGATAGCAACTGTTGAAATTGATCTCGGTTACTTGTATTAATTCACATTATGATCTTTACTTGTTACTTTAAAACCACTCCTTTTGCGGGAAATAAATGACTAAAAGACTGAGTAAACACTAATCAACCATAGTCCTTCTCTATTCCCTGTGGGATCGACCCCAACCTTTAGTTGGGTTCTATATTTGAACAGCGACCACTTGCGCTTCTTTTAGAGGTGTAATTTGGGCGCATCACTTGCCCCGAATGTGATACAAGGAAAAATTCTAGGTGTGACCAAGCTTGGAAAAGGATCTTAGGCCCTTTTGATAGCCACTTCACCCAAATGACTTCCCTTGACATCAATCCTAGTGAACCCCTTTGAGCTTGTGACCGTTCTTTGGCACCTTAACCTTTTTGGAACCTCTATCTTGGCACCCGTCCTCTCTAATTGCTTGAAAGTGAAACGTAGGCTAAAAGCCTAAGTTTGAGAGGGGGAATGAAAAGACAACATAGGCAAATGCCTAAGTTTGGGGGTGTATATGATCAATAAGGAGAAGAAATGAGATTCACTTCAAAGTGCAAGGTAGAACCTTATGTTGAATTGAAAAATTGCTCCAAAAGTCCAAAATCCAATGATCAAAATGAAAAGAAAAGAATGGGTGCTACCAAATGAAGGTGTTACAAGGAGGTTGAATGATAGAAAAAAGGGAAAAACTTGGGTTGTGTGAGGGAGAAACAAGGTGAAGTCAATGTTAAGAAATGTGAGCGGTGTTCAAAGTAATGAGAAAGAGCATTAGGGAGGTGTAGTCACTTCATCCATATGAAATCCTCACCTTAGCCTTAGCCAACATTGTAACCCGCAAGTCCGAGCTTGTCTACCCTACATTAGTGGCAATTTACATGAAGGGCAACCTATAGTTTGACATGTGTGCACTTGAAATTCCTTGAGAGAGTGAGAGTCTTCTTGGTTTTCTTATAATCCCTTTGTTTTGTGAATTGCATGATTGTGAGTGAGATTCTCTCTTCTAGTGAGTGGCATCATGTACTCAAATTGAAACATAAAGTCTCTATTTCATTTGAGAGAAATAAATGAGCCAAGTTGTGTGGCGAATCTTGAGGCAAACCTTGATGGTCCATGCCAATGACTTGAGAAACTTAATATCTTATTTTGAATGAAACATTCCCTTGATTTTTAAATGAGAAATGTATCCTTTTGAAAAGGTTATGAAATTGCCTTGATGATGTGGTGGTTCAAATTGAGATGAGCATGGTAATTCAGTCTTTTGTTTGAGTATTTTTGTTTGTTGTTTTCTTAGCTTTTAGAATAGAGTAGTCTTTTGTGCCTTAGTTGAGTTTTAGTGCATAATTCATTCCTTACCTTGTGAGTATCTTGCTTGAGAACAAGCAATAATTGAAGTTTGGGAGTTTGATAAGTCGGTAATCTACTAACTTATTGAGCCTTTAATCACGAATTATTGTTATGTTTTGATAAGATTTAGAGGTTCTTATGGCCTTTATTGACATGAATGCATGTACTTCTGTTCTAAGGTGGAAAATAAGGAATTGGACCCAAAAGAGCTGAAAAAGAGTTGAAATGTGAAGTAATTGAACAAGATGAAGATTCTACCAAGAGGTGTAGACTTCATGCGACACGCAAAACACGAGGTGCAGTCCGCAATTCCTACCGCACAAAGCTCAAGATTAGCTAAAGAATCTGTTAAGAGGTGCAGTCGCTGTGCTTGGTGCGACGCGCACATTGCTTGGTGCGAACCGCACCCTACTTTGCATGAACACTAAAGATCGGGTGAAGTCTCTGGTTTACATTTGTGGAGCTGTGTGACATGCACATTTTGTCATGCGAACTGCACGTCATGTCACATGGCTCCCAAAGGGCATTTTTTTCCATCTTTGTATGACGAATTTGGAATATTCTAAAACCCAATTCAGGCACATTTTTAGGGAGTTTTTGAACAAGTTTTGAATAGCTTTTGATTAGTGAGCAAGTTTTCTCTCCAAGAAAGAAGAAGAAGGTTTCACTCCAATTCCTTCTTCCTAACTCTTGGAATCACCATTTTTGTAAAAACTGAGCTTCGATATTGAATATTTAGCTTGAATGAAAGAGAATTTGACTTACCCATTTGGTATTGTTCTTTATTCCTTTAGCATGAGTAGCTAAATCTCTTGTCTAGAGATGTGTTGATAATGAGTGCTTGATAAATGGGTATGGGTGTTGCTAATTTCTGTTTATAATTGCTAATATGACATGGATCTAGTGATTTCACCATATGTTAACTCTAAAATTGATGGTTGCAAACATTGATTTACCTCACTTGATTGTGTTCTTGCTTGAAAAAGAGGTTTAAAATTTCGAATGTGAAATTGCTAGTGGGTACTTGGGATTCCACTTAAATTAAGACTAGGAATAGCTCAATTCACCGAAAATACCCATTTAAGGGTCTAAGCTAGAAATAGTGTGACCTACCTAAGCATATGTTGGTTGGTTATTACCTAAACAACAGTGTTTGAATAAAAACCATTAGATATATGATTTTTTGATCAAGAGATTAACAAGCATACTTAAAACCAATGCTATCCATGTCGTCTAGCGAGATTTATATGAATGAGCAAGCACCCTAACCCATATTCGAGTCCCATTTGACATAAATCCCTAGTCGTCCTCTCTCATTGTTTACACCCACTTTTACTTTATTGTCTTACTTTGAATTGCATACTGTGACAAATTTTCCAATTCTACCCCAATCCTTTACTTTTATTATTTTCTAACAAGTTACTCTTGTTGTGAAGTCTTTTCTTTACAATCGACTTGTCTAGTCACCAATTCTTTGTGGGATCGACCCCGACTCTCTTCAGGTAATATAAAGTTATTTTGCTTAACAATCGTTGATACCTTCATCTAGGAGAGTACATATAAGCATATCAGCCTTGCATATGACTTCGTCTAGGAGGACTTCTAATGATATTTATGACCATGTAAACAAAGTGTAAGGGGTCAAGCAGGTTGGTCACGTAAAGATGGTAGTAAAAAAGGTCTGGAATGCAAAAAACTTTAGCGGATCTTACTCTAGGAAATTTGGGCATCAGGCCTATCCAACTCGTCTTATACATTCAGCTCTGCCAATATCTAAAGAGGGTGTGTCAGGGACCACTTAGCAGTTTTCAGTTGTGAGAAGTCAAGGGGCTTTGTATTTTCTTCTAGCCTGCCCTCATTGGATCGAGTTTGTTTTACTTATGGTGGTGTTAGGAGAGGGATTGTTCTAATGGTAGGCAAGCTAATTTCAGGGTCAACAACAGTCCAAAGCTATGGTTCCATCTGGTAGAGGTGGTGGTGGTAATGGTAGAGGTCATTCTTAGGTGGGCATGGTAGTAATCAGGGTGGCCATGGTGGAAATCAAGGTGGTGGTAATGCAAGAAGAGATGGTACTCAACCTGCTAGAGAGGTTTCTCAGATTTATGATAGAGCTTATTGCTATGCCTTTCCAGGAAAATCCAAGGCAGAGGCTTATGATGCAGTCATTATAGGTACTATTCTTATCTGTGACCAGATGGATAAGATCTTGTTTGATCCGAGTTCCACTTATTCATATATATTTGTTAAGTTTGCCTTGGGTTTAGAGATGGTTTGTGATATGCTTGACTCACCTGTGTATGTATCTCTTTTGATCGGAGACTCTCTGGTAGTGACTCAAGTAAATAGTTCTTGCTCTGTTATGTTTATGGGTTTTCAGACTTGGGAGGATTTGGTGATTTTGGATATGCTTGATTTTGATACCATCCTGGGAATGACTTGGTTATCCCTGTATCATGCTGTTCTAAACTATTATGCTAAAACTTTGACTTTAGACATGCCTGGGATGGATAAGTTAGAATGGGAAGGTGTTTATAAGCTTGGACCTATGAAAATAATTTGCTTCATTCGTGCTAAGAAGCTAGTTGGAAAGGGGTGTTCAACCTTTTTGGCACATCTTTGGGATGTTAGTGTAGAGGCTTCTTCTATTTTGTCAGTTACCGTAGCGTCTAAATTTGAAGAGGAATTTCTCACTGACTTGCTTGGTATGCCTCCGGACCGGGACATTGACTTTTGCATTGATTTGGAGCCAGGCACTCACCCAATCTCTATCCCTCTTTATAGAATGGCTCCTGCTGAGTTGAAAAAACTCAAGACTCAGTTGCAGGAGTTACTTGATAAGGGATTCATTCATCCTAGTTCTTTGCCTTGGGGGTGCTTCAGTGGTGTTTGTTATGAAAAAGGATGGTAGCATCAGAATGTGTATACACTATCGCGAGTTGAATAAAGTTACCATTAGTAATAAGTACCCTTTGCCTCGAATAGATGATTTATTTGACCAATTGTAGGGTGCTTCAATATTTTCCAAGATAGATTTGAGGTTAGGGTATCACCAGTTAAAGATTCATCCTGAGGATATACCTAAAATAACTTTTCAGACTCGTTATGGACATTACAAATTCTTAGTGATGTTCTTTGGGTTGACTAATGCTCCGACAACTTTCATGGGTTTGATGAATGGTATTTTCAAATATTTCTTGGACTCGTTTGTAATTGTATCTATTGATGACATTTTGGTTTACTCTAAGAGTAAGGAGGAACATGCATGTCACTTACGCATAGTCTTGGGTATTTTGAGGGAGAAACAACTTTATGCTAAATTCTCTAAATGTGAGTTTTGGATGTCTTTTGTGTCCTTTTTTTTGGGGCATGTGGTTTCTTAAAAGAGGGTGATGGTTGATCCCCAGAAAATTAAGGTTGTTAAGAGTTGGGTTCGGCCTAACTCAGTGACTAAAGTTTGGAGCTTTGTAGGTCTGGCTAGATATTACCAGAGATTTGTCAAGAACTTTCCCTCCATTACTACTCACTTGACAAGACTTACACAAGAGGAGGTACCGTTTGTTTGGTCTTACAAGTGTAAAGAGAGCTTTCAAAAGCTTTAGTCTTTTTTTACCATAACTCCCATCCTTGATTTGATAGATGAAAGTAAGAATTTAACTATGTTTTGTAATGCTTCACATTCGGGCTTGGGAGCTGTCTTGATGCAAGATAGGAATGTGATTGCCTACGGTTTGAGGCAATTGAAGCTTTATGAGAAGAATTACTCAACTCATGACTTGGAGTAGGCAACTATGGTCTTTGCACTTAAGATATGGAGACACTACCTTTATGGTGTTAATGTGAGGTATTCACGGACCATCGTAGTTTGCAACATGTTTTCACTTAAAGGAACTTGAATTTGAGGCAGAGGTGGTGGATGGAGCTACAAAAGGATTATGATGTGACCAACCAATATTATCTAGGGAAGGCCGATGTGGTGGCAAATGCATTGAGATGAAAATCTATAAGTATGGGCAGTTTGGATTGTTTGAGAGTGACGTGGCAACCTTTGGCTAGAGAGAGACAAACTCTAGCAATACGGCTTATGCAGCTTGGAGTATTTGAAAGGGGTGGAGTATTGGCTAGTGTGGACGTAAGGTCAAAATTCCTTGATAGAATCAAGGTTAAGCAATTTGAGGATGCAAAATTGAACAAGATTCAAAACAAAGTGGTGTGTGGTGAGGCTCAAGATGCCACACTTGATGTGTATGGTGTGTTGAGGGTGAAAGGGTGCATGTGTGTGCCTCACATTGATGGTGTGATTCCAAGTTTGCTTGTAGAAGCTCATGGTTCCCGATACTCCATACATCCTGGTGCAACCAAGATGTATCATGATTTGGGACAGCTCTATTGGTGGCCCCGAATGAAGAAAGATATAGTAGAGTATGTGGCCGATTGTCATAACTGTCAGCAGGTGAAGTACAAACATCAAAGGCCTGTAGGTTTGCTTCAGATGACTATTCCTGAGTGAAAGTGGGTGAAGATTGCTATGGATTTCATAGTGGGTCTTCCTACAACTTTGTGGCAGTATGACTCGATCAGGGTCATTGTGGACAGGTTGACAAAGTCCGCTCATTTCCTTCTGGTTAAGGTAAATTATAACTCAGAGTAGTTAGCCAAGATTTATGTCAGGGAAGTCTCGAGATTTCATGGGATGACAATATCCATCATATTTGACAGAGGTACAGAATTTACCTCTAAATTTGGCACAAGTTACATGAGGATTTGCCAACCAAATTGTATCTTAGTACTACCTTTCATCCTCAGAATGATGGGTAGTCTGAGAGGACCATTCAGGTACTTGAATATATGTTACGAGTATGTGTGGCTGATTTTAGGGGTTATTGGGATAAATTCCTACCATTGTGTAAGTTCTCATACAACAACAATTATCACTCTAGTATCGACATGGCCCCATTTGAAGCAGTTTATTGGAGAAGGTGTAGATCACCCATAGGTTGGTTCGAGGTGGGTGATGTGAAGCCTTTGGGAATGGACCTGGAGAAAGAAACCTATGAGAAAGTGAGGCCCATTCGGGACAAGTTGTTAGCAGCCCAAAGTAGCAAAAGGAATATGCTGACCGCAAGGTAAGGGATATGTGTTTCAAACCAGGCAAGCACGTGTTGTTAAAGGTATCTTCCATGAAGGGAGTTATGTGATTTGGTAAGAAGGGAAAGCTTGGCCCCAGGTATATCGATCTATTTGAGATTCTTGATGATGTGGGTTCGGTAGCTTACAGGTTGGCATTGCCTCCAAGTTTGTCAGGGGTCGATCCACTGTTTCATGTTTCCATGCTTAAGAAATACCATGGGGATGGAGACTACATAATCAAGTGGGACTGAGTTTTTCTTGACAAGAACCTTTCTTATGAGGAGGAACCAATAGCGATTCTAGATCAGAATGTTTGAAAGTTGAGGACTAAGGATATTAGATCAGTGAAAGTCCAGTAGAAGCACCATCCGATTGAGGAGGCCACTTGGGAGACTGAGTGGATATGCGCGACAAGTACCCTCACTTGTTTGAGAATTCAGGTACTTTTCTTGCTTCATTTTTACCCATTTTTTGTCACGACCCAGATCGCCATGAGTGACACCCACCCAATACCTCCGGGTGAGCAGACCAATACCGTCCCAACACTTAACCATTCTAGCAGCTTAAAACCAATACATAAAATAAACTAGCAATAAAATCTCAAACACTATATCATAAAACTGCTAAAACATTCTCCCTAGAACCTGAAAGTCATCGTACCAAAACATTATACCAAAACTATTTAGAAATACGGGGATGCAACCCCAAAGTAAGAAAGGTCTAATCCCAAAATAAGTGGGCTACAACTAATAGGAAGAAACCAAGGTAGCTACTATAGGTGAGGTCACGTGTCAGCCACCGGAAGATTGCCAGTATGCACAAAAAGAAAAGCAAGGGAAGAATCAGTACAAAAACACCGTGTACTGGTAGGATCATCGGCTAGCTCAAATAAACATAATATGAACAGTAAACTATAACATAGTAAGGTAGAGGAAACATATAGTAAGTCAACAATAACCAGATATTAAGTCCCTCTCTTAGCTCATTAGCACAAGACCCAAATAACAACCATTTACCACACCCAAAACAACAACATATACTCTTTTTCACATAACTCGGACCCACCAAGGATCCCCCTAACATCACCTAAGTATTAGACATACAATCCCGATCTACTCTAAGACCAACCTCACAGTTACATAAAATCACCCGGCTTCTCATGGACCATATGCAGAATTCATGATTCAAGAATACAACCTGGTCCACTCATGGAACCATCGAAAGAATACAACAATAAAATTAAAAACAATGCATACCAGGCATGGTACCAAAGCCAACCATAATGAATTCCCGTACCAGGCGTGGTACCCGAGCCAACCATTAGTATACCTATACCATGCGTTGTACCCAAGCCAACCATTAGTAATTCCCATACCAGACGTGATACTCGAGCCAACCGAATATCATAACAAGTCCAAATTAATCACAACCAATGAATAAACATACTTGTAAAACCAACAAGCAAATAAAAGAAGTTCATTTCACAAGACTGATTACCAGACAACTGGACATTCACAATTCATTCCCTAAACATGCCACTCATACCCAACTACAAAATAGTACGTGAACACATAATGCATATTAGAAATCAATAACCATCACCTACATTAAAATATTTCAAGCTCTAATCAACCAAAGCTTTCCTGTTTCCCGAAGTTCTTGCCGGTTCTTGGTCTAAAACAACACACAATAACCAAAAATCAATCCTTATGGCCTACTAGTTTACCCGAATTATGCAAAATCCCAACCCCAGGCCAACCATGATCATTCCACCTTTTTTCCTGGGATTCTCCACCCTTAATTCACCTTTTCCTACCATTTTTCATGAATACATTTAGAGAATTAAGGTCACATGATCATAATCTAATGAAATTAACAGCACCCAAGAACTTCTACACCCTAAAATTCCCTTTTTCCCCGATTCTACCATCCTAGGTCATTCTAAACATTTCCCCAAGTCCACCCCTAGCAGTTCTATAGCATAGGAATGATAGTATGGAGTTTGGGGAGTAGAATTCTTACCTTTTGGATGAAAAATGGTGGAAAACTGATTAGGGTCGCCCAAAATCGCCTTGCTCTTCTCTCAAAAAGTTCTTGAGGAAAACTGAATGTTTTGGGGATGTTTTATGCATTAAAACCCAACTGGTCTGCTATAACAATTTGCTTTACTATAGCGGTACTGCCGTAGCGGAGTCGACCACTATGGCAGAGGCTGACCGATGTTGACTTTTGGTATAGCGATATTTTCTCCGCTATAGCGGAGGTCGCCGTAGCGGTGTGTCAACTGCTACTATGGTTAACACATGACAGAATGTCGTAAATCCCCTCAAAATATTCCATTTTACAACACACTTAATTCCCTGATATTCTGGAACAACCCCTTCGCGTAAACCTCGATATTGGGAGTTTTACTTACCAGAATTCAATCCCAAAAAGTTCCACGGACTCCTTTATATCTTAGCTAAATAAAAAACTAGCTCAAAACAACACACGTTACCCAATCCTTACTCGAAATTCCCTAGACTCTACCTCGCTCCAAAATTGGCCGAGACTAGCCTAGCCCAGAATTTTCAACTCCCAAATCCAGAAGTTTTAACTTGGCATAAAATAATGACGAACCTGGTCATTACAACAGATACCAATTTACCCATCGTTAATCACCGAATGATCCAACCCAATTATGGAAATAAAAAAAGGAAAGTGTAGTACCTAAATCCTCAAACAAGTGAGGGTACTTGTCCCGCATTCCCTTCTTGGTTTTCCAAGTGACTTCCTCAACTGGATGATGCTTCCATTGAACCTTTACCATATTGATCATATTTGTCCTCAATTTCTGGATATCCCGATCAAGAATCACAATCGGTTCCTCTTTATAGTGAATATCGTTATTAACTAACACCTCATCCCACTTGATGATATAGTCCTCATATCCATGGTATCGCTTTAGCATGGATACATGAAATACCGGATGGACACCCGATAAACTGGGCGGCAGTGCTAACCTGTAAGCCACTGGCCCTAAAATCTCAAGAACTTCGAATGGTCTGATGAACCGAGGGCTGAGCTTGCCTTCTTACTGAAATGCACAACTTCCTTCATTGGTGAAACTTTCAATAGCACTTGTTCACCAATCTGAAAATCCATGTCCCTTACATTACGGTTCACATATTCTTTTTTCCTACTTTGGGCCACTAGCAACTTGGTTTGAATGCCTCTTACCTTTTCTTGTGCCTCCGTTACCAAGTCCATGCTCAAAGGCTTTACATTGCCTTCCTTAAACCACCCTATAGGTGACCTACAACCCTTTCCATACAGTGCTTCAAATGTTGCCATGTCGATGCTGGAGTGGTAGCTATTGTTGTATGATAACTCATACAACAGTAGAAACTGGTCCCAATGACCCCCGAAGTCAATCACATATGCTCTCAGCATGTCCTCCAATACCTAGATCATCCTCTCCGACTGACCATCAGTTTAAGGATGGAAGGATGTACTGAAGGTGAGTTGAGTGCCCAACTCTTCATGTAACTTACCCCAAAACTTAGAGGTAAACTGCGTACCCCTGTCTGAAATGATGGATAGTGGTACCCCATTCAATCTCATGATCTCTTTCACATAGATCTTAGCTAATTGCTGTGAATTGTAGTCCACCCTGACCAGAATAAAATAAGTTGACTTGGTCAGCCTATCCATAATGACCCAAATAGAGTTATACTTCCCTAAAGTCTTGGGAAGACCCACCACAAAGTCCATGACTATCCTTTCCCACTTTCACTCTCGAATGGGCATCCTCTGAAGTAGTCTTGTAGGTCTTTGGTGCTCATACTTTACCTGCTGGCAATTTTGACATTTGGACACAAAATCAGCTACATCCCTTTTCATCTCGGGCCACCAGTAAAGCTTCCTCAAATCCTGGTACATCTTAGTTACACCCAAATGAATCGAATACCGCGAGCCATGAGCCTCTACCAACACTTTTTGAATGATGTTATCAACTTGAGGAACATAAATCCTTCATCTAAAATTCAACACTCCGCGAGCATCCAATGTGGCATCCCTAGACTCTCCAGATATTGCCTTGCTTCAAAGCCTGCTCAACTGCGAATCCTGAAGATGCTTGGCCTTTATCTCCTCTATGAACGTGGATTTGACCTTAAAACTGGCAAACACTCTACCCTATTCTGAGATACCCAGGCGCATGAATTTAGATTCCAAATCCTGAATCTCCCTTGCCAAAGGTCATTTGGACACCCCCAAATAAGCCAAACTGCCCATGCTGACTGTCTTCCAGCTCAATGCGTCAGCTACCACATTAGCCTTACCCGGATGGTATTGAATGGTCACATCATAGTCCTTTAATAACTCTATCCACCTTTTCTGCCTCAGATTCAAGTCCTTTTGAGTAAAAATATGTTGTAGACTGCGATGATCAGTGAACACCTCACACTTGACACCATAGAGATAGTATCTCCAAATCTTGAGTGTAAACACCACCGCTGCCAACCCTAAGTCTTGGATTGGGTAATTCCTCTCATGTACCTTCAACTGCCTAGATGCATAGGTTATCACATTTCTGTCCTGTATCAACACAGCACCCAAACCTGAATGTGAAACATCATAATAAATAATAAAATCCTTACCTTCAACCGGCAATGAAAGGATGGGAGCCGTAGTAAGGAGTGTCTTGAGATTTCGGTAGCTCTCCTCACACTTGTCTGACCAATAAATGATACCTCTTTCTGAGTCAGCCTTGTCAAGTGAGTAGCAATAGATGTAAAATCCTTGACAAACCTACGATAGTAGCCTGCAAGTCCCAAAAAACTTCTCACCTCAGTCACCCAGCTAGGTCGGACCCAACTCTTGACTGCCTCAATCTTCTGAGGATCCACCATCACCCCCTTTTCTGACACTACATGCCCCAAGAATGCGACTGAGGTTAACCAAAATTCACACTTGGAGAACTTTGCATAAAGCTTTTGATGCCTCAATATTTCAAACACAATACGGAGATGTTCAGCATGCTCCTCCCTACTCTTGGAGTAGATCAAAATATCATCAATAAAAATGATGATGAACTAATCTAAATAAAATTTAAACATCCCATTCATCAAACTCATGAATGCCGCCGGTTCATTAGTCAACCCAAATGACATCACTAAGAATTCGTAATTCCCATACCAAGTCCGAAAAGCAATCTTAGGAATGTCCTCGGGCATAATCTTCAATTGATGATACCCTGACATCAAGTCAATTTTTGAGAACACGAATGCACCCTGTAACTAGTCAAAAAAATCATCTATACGAGGTAAAGGGTACTTATTCTGGATGGTCACCTTATTCAATTGCCTGTAATCTATGCATATCCGCATACTACCATCCTTTTTCTTCACAAACAAGACCAGAGCACCCCAAGGCAAAGCAATGGGATGGATGAATCCCTTATCTAGAAGTTCTTGGAGCTGAGTCTTAAGTTCCCTTAACTTTGCCAGAGCCATACGATATGGGTGAATGGAAATTGGGTGAGTGGCCGGCTCCAAGTCAATACAGAAATTAATATCTCTATCCAGAGGCATACCAGGCAAATCCGCCAGAAATACCTCCTGAAACTCTGAAACAACCAGTACTGACTCAATAGATGGGGACTCCACACTATTATCCCATAGATGAGCCAAGAAGGCCAAATACCCTCTCCCCACTAGCTTCCTAGTCCGAATGAATAATATTATCTTGGCCAACTTAGGACTATACACACCTTCCCATTCTAGCCTATCCTTACCCAGAATCTCTAGAGCCACAGTATTGGTGTTACAATTCAATACAACATGATAAGGGGATAACCAAGTCATGCCTAAAATGACATAGAAGTCTACCATATCCAGAATTACCAAGTATACCCAAGTATGCAGCCCCAAAAATATTACAGAACAAGCACGGTAAACATGAGTCACAACCACAGACTCTCTAACCAGGGTGGAAATATGGATAGGGGAATCAATAATATCACAAATCAAGTCCAGACCCAAGGAAAAGTTCATAGACACATAAGAGTTTGTAGAACCTGGGTCAAAAAGTATCAAATCCATCCTATCACAGACAAGAATTGTACCTGTAATCACTGCATTTGATGCCTCCGCCTTAGACCTCCCTGGAAAAGCATAACACTCCTTAGACCTAAGGCCGATCATCAATCCGAGCTACTTCCTTGGTTGGCTATGCCACACTCCTACCCACGCCACTGTTCCCCCTGTCTCCCCGGCCTCCTTGAAAGTTACATCACCCACCTTGTGGACGACCTCTAGCATGGCCACCTCTACCTGCCGGGACCATAGTCTTAGACTGCTGCTGAGCCTGATTACCAGTCTGTCTATGAGGTCACTCTCTCTTAAAGTGGCCCAGATCACCACAATACAAATAACCACGATCAAGCAAAGGCCTGCTGGTAGATGTGTACGAAGCTCCCTGGCCTCGAGGAGCTGAAAACTACTGATTAGCTCCTGAACGACCACCTGTAGCAGCTGGAAAAGCTGACTAAATAGGACGGGCATAGTACACCTGTTGATTATGGCCCCTGGAGTGCGAGCCACTGAAGTTTCCATCATTCTGGGCCTCTTGGATAACACCTTATCCTGCCCAACCTGCTTGACCCCTTCTAAATTCTTAACATAATATGTTACCTTATTGAAGCCCTTCCATGTTGAAGTCATATGCACCGATAACACCTGTAAACTAATATTCAAGGCCTTCACAAATAACCAAATTTGCTCCTTTTCAGAATCCAACAACTGTGTAGCAAAATGAGACAAGGCATGAAACTTAGCCTCATAAGCATAGACCGACATGTTACCCTTTTCCAGAGCTAAGAACTCATCATTTTTGCGATCTCTCAAAGTACGAGGCACATATTTCTCTAACAAGAGAGCGTGAAACTTCTCCCAAGTCAGTGGGGGCAAAACAGATGACCGACATTCCACATGAGACCTGCACCACTGCTTAGCATTACCCTGCAGCTGAAAGGTGACAAACTCAACCCCATATTGTAGCACAATGCCCAGCTTGTGCAGCCTCTCATAATAGTCCAATATGAACTCATACGCATCTTTATTTTCAGTACCCTAAAACGTAGGAGGTTTCAGCTTAAGGAACTTGGTCAGTATCTCGTTCTCATTCACTGTCATGACCGGACCTAGCATTGGTCTGAAGAAGTCATCTGTGCCCAACATTGCATCAATTCTAGGAGCTATAGTAGCAGCTGGCTGAGTACCCGGAACCTGATATGCAGTCCCCATGGGGTTGGCTCCAGCACCAACTAGTCCACTCAGGAAGGACCACACTTACTGAAATGCTTCGGGTGTGATAGGAGGAAGGCCTGCACCTCCAGCCGATGCTGCCTCAGCCTGCTCTACACCCTTCTCAACAACAACCTTGACCTCCTCTTCAACCTGATCCTGGGGTGGGGGAGTGTTCATCTCACGTGCTCGTGCAACCGCTTGAGATACACCCCTGGTGGGTGTTGCTCTACCTTGGCCCCTATCCCTTCCCCTGCCCCTTCTTCTTCCTTTGGTAGCCAGGCCCATTACTGGGACCGCTACTCTTAATCCATTGTTCTTGGTGTTAACCATTTATGGACAAAAGAGTGAACGAAGTCAAATACCAATTTGTATCACCAAATACCAATTGGAATCAAGTTATAGCATGAAGGAAGAAAGAAGAGATAGTTTCCTAAAGTCCTATAGCCTCTTGAAGAAAAGTACAGACGTCTCTATACCATTTCGCAAAACTCTACTAGACATGTTTTGGTTTGACGAGATCAACGAACCTAGAGCTCTGATACCATCTTTGTCATGACCTAAACCGCCGTGAGTGACACCCACCCAATACCTCCCAGATGAGGAGACCAATATAGACCTAATACTTAACCATTATAGCATCTTAAAACTAATACATAAAAAAACTAGCAATAAAATCTCAAACACTATATCATAAAACTGCGAAAACATTCTCCCTAGAACCTGAAAGTCATCGTACCAAACATTCTACCAAAACTGTCTAGAAATATGGGGATGCAACCCCAAAGTAAGCAAAGTCTAAGCCCAAAACAAGTGGGTAACAACTAACAGGAAGAAACCAAGGTATCTCGGTCGAAGCAGCTCACCCTTGATGTCTGAAAGCGCTGGGACTACATGTAAGGTTGCGTGTCAGCCGCCGAAAGATTGCCTGTACTCACAAAAAGAAAATCAAATGCAGAATCAGTACACAAACACCATGTACTGGTAGGATCATTGATGAATGCTCAAATCGTTCTCCCCAAAATTGGAGGTCATGGTGATCGTGTAACAAAACATAATTTATAATTCCCAACAGGTGTCGGGGTCGTACCCAAGGGACTTGGAGCTAGCTAAATGAAGATTGTGCAAAACGAGTTCACAATAAGAATAAATGCTTAAAATGAGAAAAGTAAAAGGTTGGGGGAATTGGCATGTTGTCACTATAATCACAATTCAAATCAAAGCTATAAACGAAAGCGGGTGCACCAAATTGAGTAGGTGACTAGGGATGTGTATCCGATGGGGCTTTAATTATAGGGTAGGGTGATTATCAATTCACACTTATTCTCGCTTATTGACATGAGTAACATTGGTTAAGCGTATGGATTGTTATCTCTCAATCAACAACCATATATCTGATAATCTCGGTTAGAGCATCATTGGTTTGATAAACAAATGACCAATTTAAGCTTGGGGAGGTCACACTATATCTAACTTAGACCCTTAGTGGGTGATTCCTTTGATAAGAGCTATTTCTAGCCTCAAATCTGGATGGATTCCCAAGTTTCCACTAGTAATTTCACATCTGAATATTTAGGACAAAATTGCCCTTTGGGTGGTGTGCGGCGTGATGTGCGGTTCACATGTAATGATATGCACATCGCATACCCTCTTCAATCAAACTAGTGACTTCAGCTAACTTTGGGAGCTTCATGCGAAGGGGGTGTGGTTCGCACCTTGGGATGTGCGTATTGCACAATGACCGCACCCCTTAGCAGATTCTTCAGTGGATTTTGCAGTTTCATGCCATGGAGGTGCGGTTCACACCTCGTCTTGTGCGTGTCACACGGCCACCGCATCTCAGGTTAGAATCTCCAGCTTTACCAAACACTTCACACTTCACTCCTTTTTTAGCTCTTTTTGGGTCCATTTCCTTGTTTGTCATCAATTATCAAAAGTACCTGCACAAACATCAATAAAGGCTATAAGAACCTCTAAATCTATTGAAAATATAGCAATAATTCATGGATATAGGCTCAATAAGTTGGTAGATTACTGACTTATTAAACCCCCAAACTTGCACTATTGATTGTCCTCAAGCAAGATACTCACAAGGCAAGGAATGAATTATGCTCTAGACTCACTTAAGACACAAAAGACTAATCTATACTAAAAATAATAATAAAAAAAAGAGAATAAAAAGAGACTCAACTATGATGCTCATTTCAATTTGAACCACCATAAACTCAAGGCATTTGTCCATTTCAAAACTTTTCCAAAAGAACTTCAGTCTCATTTAAAATCAAGGGAATTTTGTCATTCAAAACAAAACATGTAAGCTTCTCAAGTCATTGGCATGGATCGTCAAGGTTTGCCTCAAGATTCGCCACACAACTTGTATCAGTCATTCCCCTCAATTGAAATAGAGACCTCATGTTTCAATTCGAGTGCATAATGCCACTCACCATAAGAGAGAATCCCACTCACAATCATTCAATTCACAAATAATCGGGATTATAGGAGAACCAAAAGACTCTCACTCTCTCAAGGAAGTTCAAGTGCATACGCATCGAACCATAGGCTTGCCCTTCATGTATATCACCACTAATGTAGGGTAGCCAAGTTTGGAACCACCGAGGACTTGCGGGTTATGATGTTGGCTAGGGCTAAGGTGAGGATTTTCATTTGGTTCAAGTGACTACACCTCCCTAATTCTCTTTATTCTCATTTTGAACACCGCTCACATTTTTCAATTTCAGCTTCACCTTATTTCTCCCTGTTCCCGCCTACGTATATAGGATATTTTAAGAAGTGAACATCCTTCTTAGTAGCAGGGTCCGGGGAAAGAATAGGGAAGGTTATTTCACTATATTTTTTACCAGGGACAGGGCCTACCACAAGAATATTTTTTTTATTGGGGCGATAGCTCTGAAAAGACAAATTGCCAATCTTTTCTTTCATCTCGGGAGAAATACGATCGGGAGGAGCTAATTCAAACCCCTCCGGTAAAATAAGAACAGCCCCCACGTTCAACCCCCCCCTTTTACCATTAGCAAGAACCTGTTTCAGTTGTATATCATAAGGAATTCGAACAACTGCTTCAAATACAGTATCAGGAAGTACCGCTTGTGGAACCTCAATCTCCACGGGCTTATTAGCTAAATGGCAATTGGCACATACAATACGCCCAGTCGCTTCTCGTGGATTTTCATAACCCTGCTGTGCAAAAATGGGATATGCACTTGAAATGGATGTCCGAGTTAAGATATATATCATGAGCGATACGGAAATAGATCGAGTAATCTGTTTACACCTCCCTAATTCTCTTTATTCTCATTTTGAACACCGCTCACATTTTTCAATTTCAGCTTCACCTTATTTCTCCCTTACACAACCCAAGATTTCTCCATTTTACTCATGATCATTCAAACTCCTTGTGTCACCTTTGTTTGGTAGCACCTATTTTTGCTTTTCGATTTGCTCATTGGATTGAACTTTTGGAGCAAATTTTCTATTCAAACCTAAGGTGCTACCTTGCACTTTGAGTGCACTTCTTTTCTTCTCCTCATTTGATCACATACACCCCCAAACTTAGGCATTTGCCTATGTTATCCTTCATTCCCCCCTCGAATAGGCTTTTCGCCTACATTTCATTTTCAAGCAATTAGGGAGGATGGGTGCCAAGATAGAGGTTCCAAAAAGGTCAAGGTGTTAACAAGGTGCCAAAGAACGGTCACAAGCTCAAAGGGTTTCACTAAGGTTGAAGTAATGGGAAGTCATTTGGGCGAAGTGGCTATTAAAAAGGGCCTAAGGTCATCTTACAAGATTGGTCACACCTAGAATTTCACCTTGAATCACATTCGGGGAAAGTTCTAGACGACACTTATGCACAAGAATCAAGGTAAAACCTCACCACACAAGGCATCATGCCACAAGACTTCTTTCATTAGTCTCAAAATCAATTGGGACAAATTATTTTTGACAATCTAATCCGAGTTCATTACATACTCATTTGTGAGTCAATCAAGCCAAAGCGAGAGTGTTCAAGTCATGACAAGAGAATGCTTTTCCTCAAAAATTCATTTCCCTTCTTCTTTTTATTTTCAAAACAATTTGCCAAGAGAAAATTTTTGGTGGGCCCATTTCGAGACAAGCAATTGTGGACTCAATTCTAAAACTAAAACTTGGCATTTTTCCTAAAGAAAGTCTCCTCTCAATTTATCATAGGGGAACACCAACCCGGTTCGACACAAAAACAAAAGGAAATAAAAAGAAAATAATCAAAGCTTTTGCTTCTTGGAAAAGAATCGTGGTATTAAGAAAACCCTTGGAGTTTATTTCTAAACTACTATTAACAAGGCAACATCCACATTATGCGCTCATGATTCATTTTAAAACAAGCCTCGGTGTAGGCCTTTAGCGCATTTGCAAAGTACGAGTAGTAAAACAATGGGGCATGTAAGACCAACCCGGCAACACAATCTCAATCAACAAAAATCAAGCCCGGCGAGGGCACAAATAAGCTCAAAATAAAAACAAAACATAATAAAAAGCATGGCAAGGGCAATGGCATCACAATCATCCAAAATGCGCCCGATAAGGGCCAAAATAAAATCTAACAGAATGTCAACAAGGCCCGACAAGGGCAATTAAAACTAATATCTCAAGCCCCATCACGGGCACCAACAAAAACATGGACACCAACAAAAGCAAGTAAAACCACCCCATCCCCATAAAAATAGCATTGCCATCAATGCTAATATTTTAATGGGAAGAAAGTGGAACTCCCTGGAGGACTAAGCCTTATCATCATTATCATCTGCAGCTGTCTCGTCATATGCAGGATTCTTACTCTCATCATCATCCAGCTCCTGATCTTCATTACCAGACAACACCTCATCCTCATAGGCTGCAAGTAAGCTATCCAAGGGGCCGATAATTTTATGAGGTGGATGCAAATTGGTCAAATCTTCTTGCATTACCGGGGCTTTACCTTTCTCCTTGGCCATGTATTTATGGAGGGATTTGATAGATTTCTCACAAGCATCCACCCATTTGCGCAGATTGAGAACGCTTTCCACAACTTCTTTTATGGCCTACTTGACTGCCCTATCAATTAAACCCTGTAGATCATTTGATAAATCCCTCAATTGCCTCTCATGATTGTATGGTTTGTTGACCATGTCCTGGAGGCTATTTTTAGATAGTGGCTTTCTGGGTACAGTGGCTGAGGATGTGTCTGCTTCTGAAGCAGGATGAGATGGAGGAGAGGTATGTATTTCAGCATCAGAGTCATCATCTTTGACTTTCACCAATTCCTCTACCCTATGCCTTTTGAATTGACGAGCGTCCTGGTCAGTCTTCTTGTCAAGATCCAAAACACCAATGGCTAGAGTAGGAGTATCACAGTTGAAGTAAGGAACACCGGCTTGTGCACAAAGTTTGCTAATCAACACCGGGAAGGGAAATTCATCACCACTCCTTTGAGATTTCCTTTTTATCACTAGGGAAATGACCTCACCCAAGTTGATATGATCTCCTACCATGATTGCAGCTACCATCATGGATCCATCATGTGTGATCTTTTGGTCGTTCTGAGAAGGCATGAAATGGGAGCACATAAAGTCATACCACAAGTGTACCTCGAAGTATAAAGTCAGGCGGGGAATTTCACCCCCATAGTAGCCTAGGGATGTATGTCAGGAGCAATGTTAGGAGAAGCCCATTTGAGAGGTTTGTGCTTGAGGAGTAGATTAGCAATGAGGTTAGGTGCCGATTAAATTGGAGTGCTCCAATAGATGGCATTAATTGTAGCTAGAGTGATCTTGACTTCTTTTCCCAAAACCATAACTGAGTCTAATGCGGGGATGGTCTCACAACCCCCTTTGTGGCCCTTAGCATCTTGTGTGGCCTGATATGGCAAAGAACTCCTAGACTAACTCCTTGTAATAGTTTCTGGGCACTTCCTGAAATGGTTGCCACTGACGTTTGGTAAACTGAGTGGGGAAGTTGGGTAGATTATCCCCCACTGCGTTCAGGTTGAAGCTTTGCTCCTCATTGAAGGTCCTGCCCTATCACGATCATAGATCACCTTCATGCCCTCCATTTCAAATCGAATTCTCTCATCTTCTGAAACTTGGTCACGGGAGGATGGGACTTTCTTTTTCCCCTTTGAAGTGGGCTTGGAGGAGGAGGGAGATATTGGCACGCGTGAGCTCCTCTCAAGGTTACCCCTGTTAGAAGACATGTTCTGCATATAGAGATTGTGAGTCAAAAACAAAAACACACTCTACAAAGAAGTTAGCAACTACAAAGGATGTAATCCAATGGACTAGAAAAACAAAGTAGGTGACCGATGGCTTGTGCGGACCACATGCGAAACACATCAGAAGGAGTGCATGTCGCATGTGCTAGCGCACAAGCTACCAAAATCATACAGGGTTTTTTCCATCGAGGTGCGAAGCTGGTGCAATTTGCACCATCCAAAGTGCATGTTACACAATGCGTCGCCCTTCGAAGCAGTGATTGGTTTTCTCTTTTCAAGATGGTGTGATGCCTTATGCGACCCGCACATCAAGATCTATGCATCGCATGCAAAATACACGAAGGCACAATTGGAATTTTGGTTCCTTATGTTCTTGTGAATTCCGCATGTGATCCGTAGAGCAAGATGTGCTTACGCACTTAGCATCACTCAACAAACCAATCAATAATAAAGAAGGGGGGCAAGGGATATCATGACCACAACTTCTGGGTACTCAGACTTCTCCAGATTTCCATTAATACAACAACAAGAAAGGAGCTCAATGACTTCCCTTAAGATGGACATTACCCTGTCTATTATTGGGATCATCAAGCCCTCACTTGCAATAATGGGTACCAACAATTTTAGCAATAATTACCACCCTCCCCATACAAGATTATACACCCCAAATATAGTGCTCAATGAAGAATCATGGGTATACAATCAGCAAACTTCAGCCTCAAGAGTTAATTTTCAATCAAAACCTCATGACAAACGATGATTTGCCCTTAAGAACGGCATCACCCAATCTATCATCGGGCCAAACCATTCATCAATAACAAGTGAGTTACTCAGACTTTACCCCAAGCATAGATTTCACGACTAAAAATTGCTATCAATCAACATGCATTAATAAAATTGAAGTTCTACCAAGTTGACACTAAGAAATATCATCAACATAACTCAAAATTGGGGGTCCAAAATTTTTGGATCTTACCTAAAATCAATATGGCAATTCTATTAAGCATGCTTCATAATATGAGTTCCCAACCTTCATAAAACTAAGTATTTAACGTCGGGGAACTTACCATAAGTGAAGATTACGAAGGGAGGAGTGAAAATTAAAGCTTTTTAGAATTCAACAATAGTGACCCCAGCAGACCTCACTGGAGAACGGTGGTGGCAGTGGTGGTGTAGCGGTGGAGATGATTGGGAGAGAGGAGAAGTAGATTTTGGGAAAAGTAGAGAGGTTTGTGAAAGGTTTTGGGAGAAAATTTTGAGAGTTTGAGAGAAAAAATGGTGGAAGAAGGAGAAGAGAGGCGGTTTTAAGAAGAAAAGAAGAAGAAAAGTTTAGCCGGGTCATCTATGGGTCAGGTCGATCAATGGGTTAGGTCAATTAAAATTCAAATTTACCTTTCATGCACCGTGACATGTGATTTGCACCAGCCTTGGTGTGGACCGCATGGTATTTCGCACATCACCCATTTTTCTCCCTTGGTTTGCCCAGGTGTCATTTTGCCATGCGATGGAGGTGCGACACACACTTGGACTCGTTTGGTCCGCATGGTCCAGCGCACGTCACCTCAAATTTTTCAAATTTCCTTTAGGCATTCTGATTTGGCATGTGGTGTGCTGTGCGACATTCACAATTGCTTGTGCGGTCCGCACAGTCTGCCGCACAACCCATTTTTGCCCTGCTTTTCCTTGTTGATTTTTCCATCCATGCATTCCCTACAAACACACCAAAAACAATAAAAGATAACCAAAAACAAATAAAGAAACTTGGGTGCCTCCCAAGCAACGCTTGATTTAACTTTGCGGCACGACGATACTACCTCGATCAATCATTTTTTGGGTTGGTTATAGTGTCGCTAGGTAACGTACCTTTCATCCTTGGGTTCATTTGTCTTGATAGGTGGTTCATTTGGGCCTCAAGATGATTGATCGAGGCTGAGTGAGAGCTCACAGTTTTGTGAAGTGTTTAGACTTCACTCTTTAGCTTGCTCACTCCCGTATTTGTGGTGTCCACCTTTTTAAGAACCAAGTACAACATGTCTTCCAACTTGGAATGGCCGGGGTTGCTTGTGCCCGGTTGGTAGAAAGATTCCTCCTTGTTTGGAGGGATATAGGGATCCGAACTCTGGTTATTGAAATGATCACCCTCCTTGTCTTTATCCCTCCAATTTCTATCTCTTTCTTTATCTCGAATCTAACCTTGGTTCTCCTTCCTCGGGTGATAATACTCGAGATGAGAACCCACCGACACAAAGCATAGTTTTCCATCAATCACTGTTATCAACTCATCATCACTAGCTTTGATTTTCGATGTACTCACCGCATTCACTGTCTTAGCACCACCATCTCCCATTACATGCTTGGCCATAAAATCAATTTGTGTCATCATTTGGCCATTGTCTCATCACGGTCCTAATCCTTCTTCCTCATTTCATTAACCAAAATGGATGAGGGTCCTCCCAAAGTTGGCACATCAGATTTTCTTGTATGCCAAGCTTGATTGGTTTTTGTCATTCGCTCTAACAAAGTTGAGGCAATGGAAAATTCTAAGTCCATGGAGGTGCCACCTCCAAGGTTGTCAGCCTCTGACTTATTTAGAGAGTTCAACGATCAATAAAAGCTTTGTAGCAATACGTTGTTCGACAACTCATGGTTCAGACACAAGAGAAGCTTTTTTTTTAACCTTAACCAAACATCATGTAGAGGCTCTTCAGGGAGTTGCCTAAAATGGTAATCTCATCTCTTAACTTCATCATTTGAGATGGAGGAAAGAATTTCGATGTAAATGCCTCAACCAACTCATCCCAAGATGTGATAGAGTCATCCGGTAACTCTTCCAACTATGTCGTGGCTTCCCCCATCAAGGAAAAAGGGAATAGGCATAATCGGATGGACCCTTGGGAGATATGTTGAAAAATGAACGGTTGGAAAATCTCCACAAAATTCTGAATATACCGGTTGGCATCTTCATGTGCTGCTCTACCAAATAGGCCCTTCATTTGGATTAAGTGGAGCATGGTGCTAGTCACATGAAAGACAGCATTTCCCACCATAGGGGGTAGTCGGATTGCACCCACACCCCATTGCATCATAGGCTCAGCCTCGTTGGCCTCCATGAAGCTGTCAATGCTCTCGTTGTCGTCAGCCTCGCTCATAGGCTAGCCTGCTTAATCACAACACAAACAACAAACAAAAGTAAAAGAAACAAGCACTCTCAAAGAGACTTCAAATCAATAATCAAAAATAGCTATCAACTCAAGTTCCCGGCAACGATGCCATTTTTGATGAACGCTCAAATCATGCTCCCCAAAGTTGGAGGTCACAGTGATCGTACACCAAAACAAAATTTATAATTTCCAACCGGTGTCATGGTCATACCCAAGGGACTTGGAGCTAGATAAATGAAGATTGTGCGAAACGAGTTCATAATGAGAGTAAATGCTTAAAACGAGAAAAGTAAAAGGTTGGGGGAATTGGGATGTTGTCAGTAAAATCACAATTCAAATCAAAGCTATAAACGAAAGCGGGTGCACCAAATTGAGTAGGGGACTAGGGATGTGTATTTGATGGGGTTTTAATCATGAGGTAGGGTGATTATTAATTCACACTTCTTCTCTCTTATTGATATGAGTAGCATTGGTCAAGGGTATGGATTGTTATCTCTCGATCAACAACCATATATCCAATAATCTCGGTTAGAGCATTATCGGTTTGATCAACAAACGACCAATCTAAGCTTGGGGAGGTCACACTATATATTTCTTAGACCCTTAAGTGGGTGATTCCTTCGATAAGAGATATTTCTAGCCTCAAATATGGATGGAGTCCTAAGTTCCCACTAGTAATTTCACATCCGAAACCATGAAATCCTCTTTCAAGCAATCACATAGTCAAGTAATGAAAATTAATGTTTGCATCCACAAATTTTTGGATTAAAACTTGGTAAAACTACTAGACCCATGTCAAATAAGCAATTATAAAGATGAATTAACAACACCCACACCCATTTTTCAAGCACCCATTATCAACACACCCCTAGACAAGAGAAATTAGCCACTCATATAAAAGGAGAGAGATATACCAAATGGGTAAGTCAAAATCCTCTTCATTGGAGCTAAATCTCAAGTTCTAAGCTCAATTTGGGTGGCACAAATGATCAACCAAGAGAATGGATTTAAACCCTCATCGCTTTGGAGAGGAAAATTTGTTCTCAAAGCAAAAAAGTTTCTCAAATATTCAGGACTAAAGAATGTTTTTTTATAATTATGCCTAAATTGGCCTTTTATAGTTTTCCAAAATGTCACTAAAATTTAAGACAAAATTACCCTTCGAATGGTGTGCGGCGCGATATGCAGTTTGCACATCGTGATGTGCGTGTGGTACACCCTCTTTAGTCGGTCCAGTGACTTCAACTAACTTTGGGAGCTTCATGCGAATGGGGTGTGGTTTGCACCTTGGGATGTGCGCATTGCACAATGACTTCACCCCTTAGCAGATTCTTCAGTGGCTTTTTCAGCTTCAGAAGGAGTAGGTGCGGTTCGTACCTCGGCTTGTGCGTGTTGCACGACCACCGCATCTCAGGTCAAAATCTCCAGCTTTTCTGAACAATTCACTCCTTTTTAGCTCTTTTTGGGTCCATTTCCTTGTTTCTCATCATTTATCAAAAGTACCTGCATAGACATCAATAAAGCCATAAGAACCTTTAAATTTATTCAAAACGTAGCAATAATTCATGGATATAGGCTCAATAAGTTGGTAGATTATCGACTTATCAATCATCCGCCATCTCCAATAAACATAATATGAACAGTAAACCATAACACAGTAAGGTAGAGGAAATATGTAGTAAGTCAATAATAACCAGATATTAAGTCCCTCTCTTAGCTCATTAGCACATGAACCAAATAACAATCATTGACCACACCTAAAACAACAATATATACCCTTTTTCACATAACCCAAACCCACCAAGGATCCCTCTAACATCACCTAAGTGTTAGACATGCAATCCCGGTCTACTCTAAGACCAACCTTACATTTACATAAAATCACCTGGTCTCTCATGGACCATATGCAGAATTCACAATTCAAGAATACAACCCGGTCCACTCATGGAACCATCGAAAGAATACAACAATGCAATTAAAAATAACACATAATAGGCATGGTACCCGAGCCAACCACTATGAATTCTCATACCAGGCGTGGTACCCGAGACAACTGTTAGTATACCCGTACCAGGCATTGTACCCAAGCCAACCGTTAGTAATCCTGTACCAGGTGTAGTACCTGAGCTAACCGATTATCATAACAAGTCCAAATCAATCACAATCAACAAACAAACATACTTGTAAAACCAACAAGCACACAAAAGAAGTTTATTTTGCAAAAATGATTACCGGACAACTGGACATTCACAATTCATTCCCTAAATATGCAACTCATATACTACTATAAAATAGTATGTGAACACATAATTCATATTAGATAATTAAGGTTCTTGGTCTAAAATAACACACAATAACCAAAAATCAATCCTTATGGCCTTCTAGTTTACCCTGATTATGCAAAATCTCAACCCCAGGCCAACCATGATCATTTCACCCTTTTTCCCAGGCTTCCCCACCCTTAATTTACCTATTCCTACCATTTTTCATGGATACATTTAGAGAATTAAGGTTACATGATCATAATCTAATGAATTAACAATACCCAAGAACTTTTACACCCTAGAATCCCTTTTTTCCTTGGATTCTACCATCCTAGGTCATGCCAAACATTTCCTCAAGTCCACCCCTAGCAGTTCTATAGCATAGAAAAGATATTATGGCATTTAAGGAGTAGAATTCTTACCTTTAGGATGAAAAATAGTGGAAAACTGATTAGTTTCGCCCAAAATTGCCTTGCCCTTCTCCCAGAACATTCTTGATGAAAATTGAACATTTTGGGGAAGTTTTCTTCATTAAAAACTGACTGTCCAGCTATAGTGGTCCTCTCTGCTATAGCGGTACCACCGTAGCAGAGTCGACCGCTATGGCAGAGGCTGACCGACATTGACTTTCACTATAACAATATTTTCTCTGTTATAGTGGTGTATCATCTGCTATTATGGTTGACACAGGATAAAAAGTCATAAATCCCCTCAAAAGGGTCCATTTTACAACACACTTAATTCTCTGATGTTCTGGAATAACCCCTTCACGTCAACCTCAATACCGGAAGTTCTACTTACCCAAATTTGATCCCAAAAAGTTTCTCGGACTCCTTTATGTCTTAGCTAAATGGAAAATTAGCTCAAAACAAGACACGTTACTCAATCCTTACCCGAATTTCTCTAGACCATACCTTTCTCCAAAATTGACTGAGACTAGCCTAGCCCAAAATTTTTAACTCCCAAATCCAGAAGTTTACTGACTTTAAACTTGGCATGAAAAGTCTACCCGTAATGATGAACCCAATCATTAAATTTTTATTAATTTATCATTCGGGTATAAATGATGGGTAAATTGGTATTTGTTGTAATGAGCCTTTTCACCATTATGATATTGTCTAGCGTGTCAAAGTTTGGGTTAAGATTCTCCCTCGAATAAAGTGATAAAAATTTCAGGCTAGTCTAGTCTAGAATGAATTCCAAGTATGGTATGGTCTAGACAAATTCGATAATAGATAATTCAGTTTTTATAAGATGTGAGAACATATCATGATAGCTACGAGGTTAAGGAGTTCGTAAAAACTTATAGAAGTGAATTCGGGTTAGCAGAACTCTGGTTATTGTGTTTGACATAAAGAGTTTAGTTTAAGATGTCAATATCTTAAAGTGTATTGGAAAACTGGAAAAAATTTGGTATTGCCAGACTTTTTGTCTCGCCTAGGCTGCTACGGCGGGAGACAGGCTGCTGTCACAGGCCCCTTATTGCGAGAATAGTTTTGCTGTATTGGAGGTCAGCCTGGGTCAACCCTGCCATAGTAGGCAGATCCCACTATTGTGATGCCGCTATTGCGGGGATCGAGTCGCGATGGTGGGTTACGTACTGTTAAATACAGTTTTAGACTTACAATATTATGTTTCATTCCATTTTTATTCTACACCTAGGGAAGGTGATTTAGGGCAAACTTCATCAATTTCCACCTAAATTCCTTTGTTGATGTAAGTTAATCCACCCATTTGACTAGTTTTTTATTGGTTAATCCCTAGAATCACTAGATTTTGATTGTGGGGGAGGATTTGACTGGACCTAGGTTGATTTTCTGGTGTAACTTAGTGAAAATAAGGTGTAATCCGTGGGTTTTGATCAAGGGTGGATAATTTATGGTGCATGCTTAGAAATCATTCTTATAAACATGAATATGGTAGAATTAAGGTGGAATAAATATAGAAGAACCTTACAATAAGGGAATGTTCATGATTTTTGGCCATGGGGGGGTTATGGAATTAGGCTATAATCTTTGTATTTGTTAGGATAATTGTTGAATGGTGATTACCTTATTATTTTTAGACCACAATCAAGCTGAGATTGCAAGAAAGGGTAAGAATCAAGTTTGTTAGAGTAGTGCAAGGCTTGGATCGAGGTAGTGATGGTTGAATTATAGTTAAGACTCAATTTAGTTGATGTCTAATTGTTAACTACCTCTTTGGTTACTTGTTGCAAAACATGCTGTAAATGTTAACTGTTTGGATAATATGGAAAGTGTTAATCACCTGAAATGAGATTGTGTAAAAGGCTTATTTTTAACTGCAATGTGGTAGTGTTATCTCATATTATGATTGTAAATGTTGTGACATGAGTTGATACTCTGAGATGAACTGGTAAAGGTCATTTTCATGGAATTGGTGGAACTCAGAAAGTATAAGGGTGGGGATGTTGGAATAAGGGTGGTATGGCATTGGTTTGGCATAAGGGTGGCAAACACTAGATGTCTGAGTTATTTGGTACATGAACTGAGCTAGTCCCCTGCAGGTCATGGCTAGTGGGCATTTATATGACCCATAACATATGTGTACACAATACTGGTGAGCTTGACAGTTCCATGAGTAGACCGAGTTATATAATTGATGTTATTTTGGATTCATGAGTGGTTCGGGTTAGTCACTTACTTGAATTGTGTAATCATTTATAGAGGTCAAGTAAAAAGGTAATTGTGGCAAGATTGAGTTAATTGTTGTTAGTCATGGTTTGACTTGATGAATTATTTGTCACTGCCTTATACTTTTCTGATTTACTTGGTTATTGTTGAGAAGGGACTAGGTGAAAGTATAATGCTAAGTGTTGCATGGTTGTACGTGTTTACAAATTATTGGTTATGTGTTTACATTTATTAAGTTGAGTTGGCCGATGACCCTACCAGTACATAGTGATTTTGTAGTGATACTAATTGTGCTCTTCTTTTTGTTGAGTGCAGAGCATATTCTAGCGACTTTAATGAAACCTCACTTGTAGTCAGTGATCATTTCCGACTCAAGGTTGAGCTTCATTTTTCAAGGAACCATGAGTCTTCACATGCTATGTCCTTGTCTATTTATTTCGGACAAAGACACTTTAGTTATTCTAGTTTTTCAGGTTGTACCTGCAGATATTCATATTTAGATGTTTTGGTACAATGACTTTAAGTTTCTAGGGGCATTTTAGTTAGTTTGAGACATTCCACACTGTTTGATTGTTAGACTTATCCAAATTTATTAATTTATAATTGAATTGCTTATTTAATGGTTAAAAACCATTAAGCATGGATGTTGGGTAATTTGGGTTAGATGGTTCTCTCACTGAATAGTTAGTGTGAGTGCCACTCGTGACAGATCTGCGCCATGACAAAAGGCTTATTTTAAAGTGCAATGTGATTGTGTTATCTCATATTGTGATTGTAAGTGTTGTGACATGAGTTGATATTGTGAGATGAACCAGTAAAGGTCATCGTCACGGAATTGGTGGAACTCAAGAGGTATAAGGGTGGGGATATTGGAATAAGGGTGGTATAACATTGGTTTGGGATAAGGGTGGAAGACACTAGTTGTCTGGGTTATTTGGTACATGGACTAAGCTTGCCCCCAGCAGGTCATGGCTAGTGGGCATTTATAAGATCCATAGCATGTGTGTACATGGTATTAGTGAGTTTGACGGTTCCATGAGTACCAAGTTATATTGTTGATGTTATTTTGGGTATATGAGTGGTCCGGGCTATTAACGTAATTTAAATTGTATAAATATTTGTTGAAGTCAAATAAAAGGTAATTGTATCAAGGTTGAGTTAACTGTTTTATTCATGGTATTTGACTTGGTATACTGTTTGTCCTTGTCTTATGTTTGTCTGATTTAGTTGGTTATTGTTGAGAAGAGACTAAGTGAAGGTATAACACTAAGTGTTACATGGTTGTACTTGTTAATCATATGCTGGTTAAATATTGATAATAAGTGACGTGCTTACGTGGCCTTACGAGTTAGATAGTAGGGGGTGATACTGGGTGCATAATAAGTAACTCGTATGTATTCTTGAATTAGGTAGTACTGGAAGGTAGCAGTCCTATGAGTAAAGTTAAGACTAGATTTGGTTGAGAATTATCTTGATGCCCCCAAATAAATATGTTACAATAGATCATAGAGTGAGTAGAGAGGAGAGTGGTGACTGGAAGAGTGGTTAAGGGATATAAGCTGCATTGTGAATTTTATAAGTGTCTGTTTGATTCCTGACATTTATGTTTTGTTTATATGGTTCTAACCTGGGTCGGTCAATGATGTTTACCAATGCGTGTGGTTGTACTGATACTACTCTTGCTATATCCTTTTTAGGTATGGTCTATTTGCAGGATAAGTTCAGGTTTAATTGCTTGATGCGGATAAGGATCCTCAGCAACTTCCATCTTCTTACCAACTCTAGATCATTGTATTATGATTCCTTTACCTTTGTTACAAGTGAGGATTCTTCTCCATTCTAAATAGCAACTCCCCATCGCCTGAGTCTAGTACTTGAACCTGTAAACTAGCTAACTGATGTAGTTCTCTTGTTATGTCATTCCTTCTAGTTTCTAGGTGGCTCAAACTTCCCACGTATTTATGGCTAAGTGCATCGGCCACTATATTGTCCTTACTTGGATGGTATAGGAAATCCACGTCATAATGTCTTAGCAGCTCTAGCAACATTCTCTACCTCACATTTAATCTCCTTTGTCTAAATAATTACTTCAAACTCATCATCTATATAGACTCCAATTAAGTAATGATGCCAAATCTTCAGGGAAAATACAACCACCATCAATTTAAGATCATACATAGGGTAAGTTTGTTCGTGCTTTATCAGTTGTCTCGAGGATTAGGCAATAACTTTACCAGGCTCCAGTAGAATGCAACGCAACTCAATTCTTAGAGCATCATAACAATTAACGTAAACCTCTGTGGCCTCTGCAAGAGTTAAGACATGAGCTGATGTAAGCCTATGATGACATGCATTTGATCACTAGAACTTGTCTACTGTATGAGTAAACTTCATCAAAGGTGCAGAGTTGGAAGAGAATCCTTCCACAAATCTCCGATAATGACCTGCTAAACCTAAAACACTATACACCTTAATATGGTTCAAGGGCATCGACCAATACTTTATAGCTTTAATTTTCCTTCCATAAACTCTAATACCTTCATCTAACTATATAGCCAAGAAAAGCTACCAAAGTCAACTAAAACTCACACTTGGAGAACTTCACATATAATATATGATCCTGAAGTGTATGTAAAACTGCATGTAATGATCACATGTTCAACTTTGGACCGTGAGTATATCAAGATATCATTAATAAATACAATCATGAATACATCTATTAATGGCTTGAAGACTCGATTCATTAGGTACATGAAAGTTGTTGGGTCATTAGAAGCCTAAAAAACATCACTAGAAACTCGAAGAGTCCATACCTCATTTTGAAGGCCGTCTTCAGGATATCTGCCCTTTAACTTGCAGTTGATGATACCGCAATCTCAAATGAATCTTTGAAAAGTATTTGGCACCCTGCAATTGATCAAAAATATCATTGGTTCTTGGAAGTAGATATGTATTCTTGATTGTAATTTTATTCAACTGCCGGTAATCTATATGCATTCTCAAAGACCCATCCTTTTTAAAAACACATAGCACTGGTGCGCCCTAGGGTAATGTACTAGGACTTATGAAGCCTTTCTCGAGTAGATCCCTCAATTAGTCCTTTAACTTTCTTAGCTCAGTAGGAGCCATTCTGTAAGGAGGAATCGATATCAACTAAGTATCGAGGAGTATATCAATGATGAACTCAATTTCCCTTTATGGAGGCATTCTTGGAAGCTCATCAGGAATACATTTGCAAACTCACTAACCACAGGAACTGACAGAAGGGTCACTAGTTCATCCTTTGTGCTTCTTACTCGAACTAGATGATAGATATAGCCTTTAGAAATTGTTTTTTAGGCCTTAAGGTAGGAAATAAACCTACCCTTTGGCGTGGTAAAAATCGTTTCCACTCCAGGACTGGCTCGCCCAAAAAATGGAATTTGATAACCTTATCTCTTTAATCGACATTAGCATAACATGCAACTAACTAGTCCATACCCATAATGACATCAAAGTCAATCATTTCTAACTCAATCATATTAGCCACAGTAACACGTACATAAATCAACACTGCACAATCTCGATAAACTTTTCTACCTATAATAAATTCACCAATCGGCGAAGATATAAAAAAGGGCGTAGACAACAACTCTGGGTCTACTCCAAACTTACCAGCAACGAGAGGGAAATATATGAAAAAGTAGATCCAGGATATATAAGTGCATAAACAACATGAGTAAAAATAGTCAGCCCTAGATGAATCCTACCATACTAAGCACAAGGTGGCAAAAGTGTTGGGTGCATCTGTATTTGATTGTACCCATAGTATGCATCAAGAAAACTCATCACTTTATGTCTGGTCTTGGCATTGATCATTTGATCGATGTTCGATACCAAAAATGAGTCCTTTATATATGCCATCTATAGGTCTTTAGGTCTATAAACATTCTAAATTTGTTACATTTTTTGGGCACTACGACTATATGTTTTCCTCCAAACACACACGTAATATATGTGGTCACAAGTAATAAAGTGATTGTACACAATTGGATATTGTCAATCCCTTATGGACTAAATTGATGAAAGGATAAGTAATCTACTATTATGGTTATAAACACAAGTGTTATCCTATTTAAGAGTTTTAGGGTTTGATTATTATACTAACAAATAAAGTAAATAAAGCAGAACATTTAGGAGTTTGATCAAAGAGATATTAAGACCTAGGGTTATAGCACTCACGTAATTCTGTCATACTTTATATATATTGTTAAAGCATATTTAAGTAACCTACAGAATTGTTGAATCACAGAGTTAATAGTATGGTCATAGGATCTCCAAATATTGTAATCGTCTACCTGAATTAGACTTCTAACTACATCATTGAGCAAGTATAGTCAAACCGTTTTGAATGGAAATAAGCTTTCATATTGCATTTGACCCAACCAAGAGAATCTAGGTACGTCTTCATCCTTGCTGCTAATTCATCCACAGAAGAACCCTACTCCCTTTAACTCATGTTCTATTTCTAATCTTTGTCTCTAGAGTTCCTCTAGAAATTATCCATTTATCCTATTGATCGTGAAGTAATATAATAATAAGCACAATATTAAAAAAACTAAATGTAATAGTAAATTCAGCAAAAAAACTATATATAAGTTATGATGCTCATACTATGGTCACAACCCTAGATAGAGGGATTTTAGCCACTCATATTTTGATTATAAATAATAATCTAATATATGAACAATAAATAAAATAAGTAAAATATTTGAGAAGTAACCCTATTACAAAAGAGACTTCTTACTCTATGACTCTATTGATTCTAGAACACACAGAATACCCTCTAAAAACTAAATAGGAAGGGTATTTATAAAAATACAAAACACTCAAAAAGGCCTCTCCAATTCGGGTTGGGACACAGGCAGAATCTGACCTTGTCTACTGCTGCTCACGGTGCGAGCTCCCCTTGCTCGCTATAGGACTCACATTGCAATTTCCTTCTACTCGCTCTAGGATTCTCCTTTTTCTTAGGGTATAAACTTCAGAGGGGGTGTATTTTGGACCCCCCCTCCTGCACTATAGAGCTCACTTTGCGGCCTTCTAACTTAGCTCTGGACTTTAATTTTCCAAATTCAGTGTTCTAAGCTCCATTTTCATCTTTTTTTTTCTTCTTTCATTAAATCTGCACAAACACCATGTATAAGTGATAAATCTTGAAATTAATAATAAACTACAAGTATTAGTTCAAAATATCCTCAAAATAAGGCTTAGATGTGGGTAAATAGGAGTAAAAACAACTGTATGTTAGACCCATATCACAACCCCACACTTTAACCTTTTTTCTTCCTTGAGCAACCTCCTATTCTAGCTTATGCTCCTTTTAACTATGCAATCTCAAATTGGTTACTCACACCTAGAGGACCAAGACCTTTCATGATACAAGCAACTTCTTAAACAACGTGTATTTGTTGAATAATTCATAACAAAAGACTTCTATCAAGATAATGTAACCTCTAGATTTGACCCTTTACTTCAATATATAGGGAAAATAAACCATGTAATTTAAGCAAATAAATCATCATGTTTACATCATCTATGTTTTCTCACTTCAAGATATATGCCCTTCACACTTTCACAATATCTAAAAATTCTAGGGGCATATAAATATAGCCAAATCGCTCACTCTCACAAATGAATTCATATGCATGCAAGAAAGATCATAGGCTTGCCCTTAGTGTAATGCTCCATTAACAAAAGTATAGAAATATGGGATCAAAAGGTCTTTATTTGGTTGTAATGTTGGCTAAGGGAAACGTAGAAATTATTTGGTTAAAATAGTAACTGTTCTCCATATGCACTTTTAAGATACTACTTTGACTTTTAAAAACTCTTTTTCTTTTTGACCACCAATCTTCAAATTTTCGTCACACTTCATTTCTATCTTTAGTCTCCCCTCTTCTTTAAGCAATAATTTTTGCACATTATTAGCAATGAGCAATACTTTCTTTGTGTTTTTCAATTCTTAAGATTTTTGTTTTGATCTCTTACTACAATGACTACTTATATGCACAAACATCTTTTTTAACTCTTTTTCTTTTCTTTCCACACCAATTCGTATTGACTCACCATCTTATACTCTTTGCTTTTAAAATGTTAATTATAAAGTGTACTAGAGATTTTTGGATCAAAATAATGCAAGGTTAAATAAAGAAAGGGGAAAGGCTAATAGGCTATCCATGAAGCAGGCTGTATAGGCTCAAAAGGTCTAACTAAGGATAATGCAAGAGTAGACAAAATATAGTCAAAAATATGGTTTAAACAAAGAAATTCCTAAATCCTTACTTTTGTATCACTTTACACACATATCAGGAAAGTTCTAGATATCATTGCAACACATGAAATACACAACACTTACCACATAATGGAACATAAATGATAAAACTGTTTCACTACCAACTCTCGACTAAACACACAAGTTAATTGAATGAAGACATTATTAAGCCCTTATTTCTATTCAAAGTCAATCTTAGAACCTACGTATTTTGACTAGAAAATATATCTTTTTATGCACAATATTGTTAAGAAAGTTATCTAACGCATGCTTAGCATATCTAAATGAAGCACCTAGATTATTTAAGACATTTGGGTTACTCTTTTCTTTTTATTTCTAAAAAAAGAAAAAAATTATATCCTAAAAACTAAGAAAAATTGCTATAATATACAATACAAAGGACTCCCTTGGTAAAAGAACCAAAAACAACACCATAGAGTTGTACTAACAAAATAAACTGTTAATATGACACACTAATCAAATTACTACCTAAAGCATAAAAACAAGCATCCAAGACATCCCTCACCCCACACTTAGAATTTGCATTGTCCTAAGTGTTTTAAATAATTATAGAGATTTACGAGACTCCTTGGATGGCCAAAGGCCAAAGTAATTTCTCTTTTGGTCCAGGACTACTCATACATCATTCCATATATTAATCCTTGGTGTGATACGCCACACTTAGACTCAATCATGTTGCTCATTTTTTGCTTTTTGCAATGCCCTTCTTTTATACTTATGTTCCTAAAACAAAATAGTAAAATTGGATTGCCCCCTAATAAGCACTTGATTTAACATCATGGCATGACAAATTTATTGTTATCAACTGGATTTATTAGAGAGTATCTTCCCATAAAGCTCTATTTTTCACTTGCACTCTTTCTGTTCATCTCTATTCTTTTTAATTTACATCATTAGATTTCTAAACTTCAAGTTCCACTCATTTCCTCTCTTTAAAATACCATCCAACAGATCAAATATTGTTGCCAATGGAGTTTCTTTCAAACATTCACATGTGAATAAATTTACCATACTTTTGTTTTTTTGATCAAGCACTATAGAACCTTTCAAGCACCATATCTTCCTCAACATCGTGCTTTGGCGATAATATTAGCTGTTTAAATCTTCCTCATGCCTCTGATAATAATTCATCATCTACTTATTAGAAATGGAGGATGTTATTAGCTAACACCATTTTTCTCCCTTTTGGTTTCCATTCATACAAAAATATCTTAATAAATGCAGACTATGTATGGATGAGCTCACATAATTTCTCTTCGTACCAAGTCTTTGCTTTTCCTATAAGGGAATGTCTGAACATTCTCAACTTTTACTCTTTATATATGATTTGCAGATATATTTTCTCAACACAAATGTCCACAAATTTCTTTAAGTGTTTAATTGGTCAACTTTCCCAAGAATTGCGAGACATTCCCCTACTGACGAGTTCTCTTGTTATGATAGCCTCCTCTTATTCAAGTGCATACTATGCATCTTGCTTTGTTAAGAATTCCTTATCATTTATAGTCTTTGTGGGTAGCCTGCATGTATTGAACACTTTAATTTTTCCATATGCTTCAAGTGTGATCTTCCCTTGTCCGATGTCAATAAGTGCCTTTCCCATAGCCAAGAGTGGGCATCCCAAAATAAATGAAACTTATAAATCCAGCTCAAAATAAAGGATCATAAAATTCACCAAGAAGATCAATAAACTAATCTGCACAAATAGATCTTCAATTATTCCCTCTGGTTTGATTAGCCACTTATATGCTAATTGCAATACAATCGAGGTGCATCGGGAATTGTCCAACACTATTTTTTAAATACTGATAGTGGCATCAAATTGATGCTAGCTCCTAATTCACACAAGACCTTCACTTTTATCTGTTGCCCCACCAAAATTTTGATATTGAAACTTCTTAGGTCTTTTTGCTTTGTGGGGATACTCTTCTGGATCCTAGATGAACATTATTCAGTGACTAGTACCATATCATTCTCCATCAACCTTTTTTGTTGGTTATCAATTCTTTCAAGTACTTTGTGTATTGGGGAATGCCTTGCAACATATCAAATAAAAGACTATTACTAGATACTTGCTTTAGTAGCCCATAATTTTTTTCACAAGTTGCATCCTCCTATGCTTTGATGGCCTTTTGTAGGAATGGGATGGGTAGGCTTCCAAGTTTGGATTAATATTTTCTTGGAGCCTAATCCCATTGCACGTTATCTTTTTGTACCTCATTATCATTTTTAATAATATTTTTGGTGTTGCTTCTCTTAACCCATCTTCACTTTGTGTCATAAATGCATTAACCTATTTTGAATAAGGATTCACATCACAAAGTAGACCTCCAAGAGGTTTTACATTCTGCTTTATCAAGTTGACCCATTTGTTTCTTCAATCCTTGGAGTGCTAAGTCACTATTTTCATTCTGGAATCTACTTTATGTAGCCCTTCATCTAGTTTCTTTATTGCTTCTCTAATTTCATCACGTTGATTTTGTATTGTATTATCTTGATTTATTTGATAGCCTTGCTTCTGACCTTGTTGTTTGTATTGATTTTGATTCTGATTACCACCCTATGAGAGGTTAGAGTGGTTTCTCCAATTTGAGTTTTAAGTATTCCCAAAGTTCTGATTTTCTGTACTTCTTCTTGCATAGCCTACAAAGTTGATGGAATCTAGTTAGCTTCACACAAATCAACAGTATGATCACCTCCACATACATCACAAAACAATATTGCTTCCTACATTTGTTGAACCATTAGTATATTGCTCAGCCTATTAAAATTGTTGTTCATTGTGGTGATCTGTACTTGCAAACTTGTCATCCCATTAACCTCTAAAATTCCTGCAGAGTCTTCATAGCACTTTTATTAGACTCGTCGGTCCATTCTGGATTTCTAATTGCTCATCTTTTTAACAAAAGCACTAATTCTTCATAAGTTTTCTCTGGTGCTTTTTCACCTGCAGGTGAATTCAAGAAAAAGTTTTAGAGTGAATATCCAAATTCTCAATAAAAGTATATGTTAAGACTTTTTGGGTTTATCGATGATGAGGACAAGTCAACAATATCATCTTAAATAGTTCTTAAGCTTGGGGTAAGCCTTCTCCTTTTTTTTGTCTAAACCCTAAATCTAACTTTATAACTTTGCAGTTTTCCCATATTGAAAGAAATTTGTGATGAATTTATGGGCTTGATCTGCCCATGAAGTGATATAATATGGAGGCTCAAATTTTATCCATTTTTTATCTTTCCTTGAAAGAGAGAATGAGAATATGGTGAGCCTCACATAGTTCAATGAGACTCCCTCTGTGATATAAGTATTAGGAATCTCCAAAAAGTTTTTGATATGCCCTTGCAGGTCCTAATGTGATAATCCTGTAAATTACCCACTTGAGTGCAATAGTTACACCATGTTTTGTTTTAACCACCATCTTCTTGATATTAGTGGTTTAACAATACAAGAGGTTACATTACCGATGATTGGGACTGCCACTACCCAACAGGTGGTGGGTTTTCCACCATTTTGTCTACCATTTTTGCGGGTGGCTAGTCTCTTTGTGCTCACAATGATGCTTTCTTCCTTAAACATTCATAAAGGAACCTTTTGGGTTTTGATTGGGATGGTGTTAGCCTTCTTCAGTTTTAGAATGGTCTACTTCTTTTTCAAGACTTAACATAAACCTGTAACATGTAATAACACAACTAAGATCAAGTTATTAACACTTATAAAGACAAAGATAATAGTAAGAAGATTAAATTTGTCAATACTTTATGTCCCCGAGAATGGTGCAAAAAACTTGTTGTCCTCCAATACAGACAGTGTGCATGGTCGCAAGTAATAAAGTGATTTCAGGCAATCGAGTATTGTCTATTCCCTTATGGACTTAATTTCTAACAAGATAACTAATCTACTATTATGGTTGTAAACACAAGTGTTATCTGATTTAAGAGTTTTAGGATTTGATTATTATACTATCAAATAAAGTAAATAAAGCAAGAAATTTAGGAGTTTGATCATAGAGATATTAAGACCTAGAGTTATGACACTCACACATCCCATCATACTTTATATATATATATTGTTTAAGCATATTTAAGTAATCTACCAAATTGCTGAATCACATAGTTAATTATATAGCCATGGGCTCTCACAACACTCTAGTTGTATACCAAAATTAGCCTTCTAACTATACTATTGAGCGGGAATAGTCAAACTTATAAGAATGACAATAAGTTTCCATCCTATATTTAACCCAAGAAAGGCAATCTAGGTGCGTCTCCGTCTTAGCCACTAATTCCTCTATAGATGAACCATACTCTCCTTAACCGACATTCTATTTCTAGTCTCTGTCTCTTGAGTTCCTCTAAAAACTATTTGTTTATCCTATTGGTTGTGAAGCAATAGAATAGTAAGCACAAGATTAAGAGAACAAATATAATGGTAGATTTAACAAAAACAAACTATATATAAGTTATGATGTTCATATTATGGCCACAACCCTAGATAGAGGGATTTTAGCCAGTCATACTCTGATGAAAAACAATAATATAATGTGTGAATAGTAAATTAAGATAAGTAAAAGAGTTTAGAACTAACCCTATTACAGAAGATACTTCTTGCTCTATGATTCTAGTGATTCTACATAATACGCAAAATATCCTCTAAAATGAAATAGAAAGGGATTTATAATATTAGAAAAAATAGAAAAGGGCCTCTCCAAGTTGGGTTGGGACAAAGGCATAATTTGCCCTTGTTGTCGCTCGTGGTGTGGGATCCTTTTGCTCACTATGGGGCTCACATCGCAAGATCCTTTTTCTCACCCTTTAAGGGAAGCAATAAGCTTTTCCTTGAGTTTGGTGATTACCCCTGTCCCTAAGTATACCTTTTTATCTGGGAATTGGATGAACAAAATGACTCTTTGAGCTTTTCTATTATTGACTTAATGGCATGTAAGTCCTCTGGTGCTTGGAAATATCTCGAGACCTCATATCTATTGAGAAGTTCATCACAAGTACTTACCCGCTCCATGTGTCTAGGCTTTGATTCCAGCACCGAATGAGTCCCCTATGATTGCTATTTCTTACTTTTCTCCAATTTTTGGCCAACCATGGTTACTGCAAAGACTTCTCTAGTTGCATATGCTCCCCTTTAATTGTTCGGATGTCATCCAGAGTGGGGAATTTGAGAGTTTTGTTTTAGGTGGAAACTACTACTTTGGTGTCATGAGTTCATTGTCTACCGATAGTGATTTTGTACCCAATATCCTTATCCATCACGTTAAACATGGATTTGATAACCTCTTCGATGCATGTTGTAACTTGATCTGCTCATTACAGTAAAAAAAATAAAGTTGACTAGCTGCTTCATGGCCGAGATAATCTTGTCTACAAGCTTCATTTGCTCAAGCACCCTTAATTATATTACATTGGTAGATCTACTTGTATTGATTAACACATGTTTAACTCTAGTATCTAGAAAATCTAAAATAGTTTCCAGAGATTTATTGTGAGGCAAAGTGAGTCCATCTATATTTGCATCGTTCAAAGTGACCACGTCTTTAGAGTCTTGGTCATCCCAAACCCTCTTCTCATGCATGACCGAGACTTTTATCTTCTTAGCTGTCGAATACAATCAAGATGTTGACCTCATACTTTATGAATATCATATTGATAGTTGCATGGGGATGAGAGTTTGTTCTGCACTTCCCCACACCTTTCTCTTCCGTGATTATTCTTGGCTTCGTCACTTAAGAACTCTCTTAAGTGTCTTTCATTGAGAAGCCATGCTACCTCTTTTGGTAGACACTTATAGTCCTAGTCCTATGATCATGAGTGCTGTGAAATTCATACCATAAACTTTGATCTCAGCTCTTAGGATTTGACTGTATCTCTTTCATCCACCTGACTTTGTTGATCTCCCTTATTACTGAGACCAAGTCTGTAGTTGATAACGCCCAAACTACACCTCCAATTAGGAAGCGTAAGCGGTCGTAGTCAAATATAGAACCCAACTAAGGTTGGGGTCGAATCCCACAGGGAATAAGGTGAGAATTAAGTCTTTAGTGAATTAGATAACTAATAGTCAATAGTTTCCGGTAAATAAAAGGGGGGGTTTTGTATGAACAATGTGTAAACAAAACGCAGCAATAATGTAAGAGTGACAATCAGTAGGAGAACGAACTAGGGAAGTGTTTACCATGGCATTGGTAACAATGTCGATTCTAGGCTTAGTGGGTTCTTTCTATATGTATGTCACGATGTGATTGAATTAATGGTATCGTCTAAATGTTTCTCAACCAAATAGACAAATTTACTTTTCAATTCTCTCGAACTTGAAAAGGTGTGCTTTTAGATTTCAATCCTAAACATCAAGTAGATTAATCTAGTTACAACATTAATCATAAGACGAGAGTTGGTAGTCTCGAATCCTCGTCGTTAATCAAGTTTCCCAGTTTTAATCTCTTTACTCAAGCAAATTAAACCTAGGCATGTTCTAATGTTTGCAACCACTAGAAAACGTTAAATTATGAATGATTAACAACGTGACACTCATAAATATTGAACCCGACGCTACCCGAAATCTATATCGCTACGTTAGCCATGGATCCCACATACCTAGTTCTCTCTCATATTGATTATTTCTCATACATTATTGTTTGTCTTTGTTTACAATTTGATCACACAAACCCCCCCCCCTCCCCCTTTATTTTACCAGAAACGATTGACTATTAGTCAACTAATTCACTAAAGACTTAATTCGCACCTTATTCCCTGTGGGATCGACCCCAACCTCTGTTGGGTTCTATATTTGACTACGACCGCTTACGCTTCTTAATTGGAGGTGTAGTTTGGGCGTTATCAAAAAGTGGCGCCGTTGCCGGGGAATACGGTTGTTTATTAAGTCCAGTGTGTTTATTTGACTCTTAGTCATACTTTCCTGCTTTTATTTTTTTTGTTGTTTTTGTTTTGACAGGGTACATAGTTGTGCATGCCAAGTACCCGGCGCTCGGGTGAATCAACATTACCTTACGATCCCGAGCTTGCTAGAACTTTAAGGCGGAATATGGCCGCACAACTAGAGGCAGCAAGGCTCGCTGCAGAACTGTAGGTCCAACAAAATTTGAATGCTGGTGGTCTGCAGGATGATGTCGCACGGAATGAGGAGGATATCGATTTCTCCTGCTTTGGAGACCCTGGCGGTCTCCAACGTCATTCCGGAATCCGAGTCCTATTGACGTCACAGGTATTCCTTATTCTCTCACAGTTTTTAGTTTTCGCATGTATGCATTGGGGACAATGCATGAGTCTAAGTTGAGGGTGTTGGGAAACCTGTGAGTCACCACCGAGGGTTTTTGTTGCCGTGTTTCTTTTCTCTCCGGTGTGCTATCTAGTAGAACCGGCATGTTTAGGTTGTTATTTTAAATTTTTTTTTTGTTAAGTGTCTATAGCAAGGTCATGAGCATGGCGTTTTGTTTTGACAAAAAGGAGGCCCCTTTAAAAATTTTCTGGTTTTGTACTTATGTTGAAACGACTGACTGTCTGGATCCTTGAATGTCATTGTGTGATTATGATTAGAATGAGTATGCTTAAGCCGAGCGGTTGTTTGATAGTTGGTAGTGATATAGTTTCTTGGTGCCAAGAGTGTGTGAGATTATTGTTGTAAATTCATACTCTGTGCATGCATCTAGAACTTGCCCGGTCTATTTTGTTAAGTTTGAAGTTTGGTTGCTTAGGAAAGGATCACAGGCCCTTTTTGTGCGCAGTCCACTTAACCGATAAGACCGTCCAAATGCAAATACTCCCTTTGATCCCTGTTTGAGCCATAATTGACCTTGTTCTTTCAATAACCTGTCACCGTCCCTGTTTAACTTTGAATCCCTATTTTGGCCCTGGTCCTTCCTTGGACATCGTGCACCTCAACTCAGGCAATCAGCCTAAGTTGAGGGTGGCTACTATAGAGGTAAACCCTGTTTTGGCCCTGGTCCTTCCTAGGACATCGTGCACCTCAACTCAGGCAATCAGCCTAAGTTGAGGGTGGCTACTATTGAGGTGAATGATAAGAAAAAGAGGATAGTGAAGATTGGTTGTGAATGGAATGAAAATTCGGGTGTGTGCCTAAGAAAAGAAAAAAAAAGAGAAAAAAAAAAGATCGAAAAAGTAATAAAAAGAATTGTCAAAACAAAGAGGTCGCACCCGTAGCTAGAAATAAGGAAATAAAAAGGTGAATAAGGATGGACAAAAGTAAAGTTATGTGGTAATATGATGTCAATAGTTCCAAGGAGGGCTTAGTCACTAACCCCTAAATATATCCTACCTGCACCTGAAGCCTCATTACAAGCCTAAACAAGTCCTGTAGTGATCCTGAGCGGCTTTCTGAAGAACTGAAATAGAATAGTAAGGGCAAGCCTATGGTATCGCATGTGCATTGTTTGAAATTGTTTGTGAGTGTGAGCGTCTTACCTAGTCCCAAATCTTGTGTGTGGGATTTCTTTGTGGTGAGGGCATCAAGATTCCTGTATTATCTATTGACTGTTAGGATAGCTGCGCGTGTGTATGTAAAGTGTTCTATCATATCGGAATGACATGTTTGGATCCTTGCAAGTTAGTGTTTCATACATTTGTGTGCTACGAGGGAGCTTGATTTGAAATTGAATAAAGATGTTGAATGACCATGAGTTGCTAGAGACACGAGTTTGTTTTCTTAGTTGAGTCGTCGTATTATTTTCTTTTATGTTATGTTGCTTGAGGACAAGCGAACGTTTTAAATATAGAAGCGTAAGCGGTCGTAGTCAAATATAGAACCCAACAGAGGTTGGGGTCGATCCCACAGGGAATAAGGTGCGAATTAAGTCTTTAGTGAATTAGTTGACTAATAGTCAATCATTTCCGGTAAAATAAAGGGGGGGGGTTTGTGTGATCAAATTGTAAACAAAGACAAACAATAATGTATGAGAAATAATCAATATGAGAGAGAACTAGGGAAGTGTTCACCATGGCGTTGTAACAATGTCGATTCAAGCTTAACCGGGTTCTTTCTTATATGCATGTCATGATGTGATTGAATTAATGGTATCATCTAAACATTTCTCAACCAAATAGACGAATTTCCTTTTCTATTCTCTCGACCTTGAAAAGGTGTGCTTTTAGATTTCAATCCTAAACATCAAGTAGATTAATCTAGTTACAGCATTAATCATAAGACGAGAGTTGGTAGTCTCGAATCCTTGTCGTTAATCAAGTTTCCCAGTTTTAATCTCTTTACTCAAGCAAATTTAAACCTAGGCATGTTCTAATGTTTGCAACCACTAGAAAACGTTAAATAATGAATGATTAACAACGTGACAACATATATATTGAACCCGTCGCTACCCGGAATCTATATTGCGACGTTTGCCATGGCTCCCACAACCCTAGTTGTGGGAATTTAGTTAATCATGCTAGAAGAAGAAGAGGAGAAAGTCATATTCATAATAAAGAGAAAAGATTCTTACAATATAATGAGAACAATCTTCAATTATCCAAGAACAAGAAAACAAGATCCCAAGAACGATTCAAGAACACGAATTCAAGACAAAGAAAACGTGTTTCTTGCTCAAAACTCTCCTAAAACTATTTGGTAATCAATTGGTAATGAATAATAATAAAATAAACCTAACATAGGGTATTTATAGGAGTCCAGGAAATAAACCCAAAAACGTTCGGAATCCGTGTCGCGCGTTCTGCCTCAACTTGACGGTTTGGGTGACGGGCCGTCAGCACTAAACAGTGAGCTCCCAGGCATTTTTTTCAGGTAAGTCGTCACCTGCTCGACGACTTACATGAATATTCTTGTAAGTCGTCGGGCCTGTGACGACTTGCTGGAAATTTCTAGTAAGTCGTCCGCCCAGTGACGACTTACATTGTTTTTCTTTGTTTTATCTTGGTGGAATGGGTGACGGTCCGTCAGGTCAGTGACGGGCCGACAGACGGGTCGTCACTCTTAGGCAGAACGTCGTTTTGCTTGTATTTCCTTCCGTTTCTATGTTTGTCTCTCTTTCCTGCAAATATAACATAAAAATATCAAAAATGACAACGGTTGCTTGAAAACTCACGATTATTCTTAGTTAAAAGGAGTCGAAAGTGCCGTAAAATGGCGGCACATCAGTAGTACTTATGGTAATACAATATTCATAGAGTGATGGTGCATCACCGTCCCTGAAAAGATATCGGGGAGCTCTTACCATCTCTCTATTCTATAAACCAATGTTACTGCGACTAGGACCTAATCACTTATCTGATAATGGCCTATCTATGAACTAATACCCTCAGCTACTTTTACCTTGATCTGAGTACTTTTTTTGAAGCATGATTCATTACAGGAACATACAATTGGAAACAATGTTTCTTTGGTTTCAGAATGATATTTTTTTATAGAGATTCTTGGATCTAGCCTTGGCTTGTCGATGCAGGAACTATCATAGGGTTTACGTGATCATCCTCTATTTGAATATTGGACTCATATTGGTTGTGCACATCAGCCCAGGTGGTTGCCTCAAACTTACTTAGGTTCTCCTTTTGTTTCTGAGAAGCATCCAAACTGAGAGGATTCAATCCCTTAGTGAAAGTTTACATCTCCTAGTCATCTAGAATGATTAGTAATAGCATTCTTTCCCTCTAGAACCTTATAACAAATTCTATGAGAAGCTTTGTATCCCATACACAATATTAAAGATGTCTATTTTCTAGGTTTGCACCTTTTGAGCATCGGCATGTGTCTTTTTGAACAATTTTGTGAGCATAATGAAAGGGACAATTGAATGGCTCATCTAAATAAGAGTACCAGGTTAAAGCTCTAGCGATCAGAGTTTCCCCAAATGTTTTGACCAAGACCGACTCAATCTTATCCTCGCGCAGGTTGTTTCCCTTAATTGTCATTGTGTATGTCAATATGTGCATATGAAGATCAGTCATTCCATTGTACTTGGCAACATATAACATCCTAAACCTTTTTTACTGTTACCCTCCACGTGTATGAGAATTGAGTATATTTTCTCGAGTCGATCCCCTTCATAACTAGAGGAGCTTTAGGAATTTGGTTCATCCTGGTATGGATTTCAGTGACATACTTTAGGAATTCAAACCTTGAGAGACCCCTCGAATCATCTTTGGCCTCGAAACCTATGCCAGAGCCTCTGACCCTATTTTCTTCTAATTGCCTAGCTAGAGGATTATTTGATAGAGAAGTCAAGACCTCAGGAGTCAGATTATGGGAACCCCTGGTGTGCAGGAGCTAAGTTATTCTTTGACCTATTATTCAAGGATTTTCCTTATTTTTCCCTATTAGGCGTCCAACTGATGATGTCAAAATCTACCTCTCACTTAAGAGAAAGTGTACACAATCATCGCAATAAAATTTACCCAATTATGAGTTGGGATCGATCCCACAGGAAATATGAGTAAGGACTTCACCCTAATAGTGTAAGAGTTACTAATTAATTGCATTCATGATAAACAAAGGGGGGGGGGGTACAAGTAAGTAAAATTTATCTTGTATTTTGAGTGATCACAATTGAAATCAAAAGTTTGTATCAATAAAAGAGAAACCTAGGGATGTGCTTAGATGGGTCTATCTGTAGTGATTGGGACATTTGATTCACTTCACAATTGATACGGGTAAGATTGGTTCTAGCTATGCCTATGATTTCTCAATCCATAAGCACATTCACCTTGGGTTTTCTCAAAGCCCAAGGTGTATACACTTTTTACCAACCAACAAAACTTTAAGTAAATTATTCTATTCCTAGCAATAATTATTAAATGGAAATAAGCCAAGTTCTTGCTATTAGTTTCTTCTCCCAACTCCTATCCTCTTTCTCAAGCAAGACAAGAATTGAAGGTTTAACTAGTGTTTGCAACCATAAATTTCCTTTAAAACATGAAGAAATCACTAGACCCATAATCAATAATCAATAGTAGAAGCAAATCAACAATACCCACTCACTAAATTTGACTCGTCATCACACACCCCTAGATTGGGGTTTATCTACATATAATTAAAGAAAAAAAATTATACCACAGAGTTCTTCTTGTAACCAACTATAAATAAAATTTCAATTCAATAACCTCAAAGATTGTTCAACAATGGTGCAAGTTCTTCCTCAAAGATGAAAGACTAGAAGTATCTTTAAGTTCTCTATGAAAATCTCTCAAACGCTAAAAAAGAATACTAGTATAATAACTAAAAAAATATCTTTTAAATTTCCTAAATCGGCCAGGAAAGTTTGACAAAAATGCTCCTGCAGTAGTGGTGTGGGGCCTCACACCCACAACATAATATGGTGTGGGGCCTCACACTTACAACATAATATGGTGTGGGGCCTCACACTTACAACATAATGTGGTGTGTGGAGGACACAACTCATTTTCAGCTTTAGTTCACTGGTTGGGCGTGTGCATCTGCACACTAGCTTGTGCACTCCGCACACCCATTTCTCTTATTCTAGTGTTGAATATCTCATGTTCTCCTTTTTGTGTGCTCCACACAGGGGATTGTGCGTCTAGCATGTTATTTAAGCTCAGTTGTTTTCTTCCTTCACTCTTTGGTTTGGTCTCTTCCTCGTTTATTCGCCTCTTTTATTTTCAAATCTCTGATTATCATCTTATCTCTTAAATGCCTGCACATATAAGAATTATCACATAAAAGTCACTTAAAAGCATGAGAATGAAGGCAATAATTTGTTCTAAAGAGCTTAATAAGTTGGTGAAATACCAACTTATTAAACCCCCGAACTTAAACTATTTCTTTTCTTTAATCAAATACAGACATTTATCTCAAGTAAGGGAATCAACTCAATTTCAGACAACTTCACTAAGACTATATTAACCTAAGCAAATACACTGTATTCGATTGGTACCAATATTAAGCACAAGGCAAAAGAATAACCCACACTCTTTTCAAAAACTCCCTTTTCACTAAAAGTGGATGAAATTCATATTTAAAGAAAAACTGTTTAGCATCTCAAGTTTTGACACTAGACTTTTGAAACTTGCCTCAATTTCACTATATAACTTGTCTCACTCATCCCTCCTAATTGAGAGTAAGACTTCATGTCACGATCTAATGTTTTGGTCATGATGACACTTAAAACCCCTAGTAGGCGAACCAATTTCCAGAGCCCAGAACGGTTAGTAATGGGCTACCATCTAGCAAGTAAGAAGAAGAACAGTAAAAAAATGCGAAAGCAAGGGCAATACATAAAAAAAGTGAACAACAGGAAGAGATATAACATATAAACGGAAGCTAAACCAACCGAAAAGACCTGGTATCATAGTATAGAGCTGGTGCTACATCAACGGAGCACAAAGATCCAAAACCATATATACAGATATCTCCGAATAGTAATAGAGTACATGATACAAAAGATAAACTAAAAGCTAAGCTCCGGTCGACAAGAACTAACCATCAGTCTGGGACAGTCCAAAACCTCCTCGCACGAGTCTCCACGAGCTAACAATGATGGCCCACACTAGGATCTGCACCAGAAGATGCAGAGTGTAGTATGAGCACCATTTGCTAAGCAACCGGTACCCAGTAGGTATCATAGGCCAACTGGCACATATAAGATAAAAGAGCAGTAATAAGCAAAATAAAAATAGTTAGTCACAAAAAGGAATGAATGAGTACACAGAAGCTAGCATGGAAGGAATACAAGTAGAAAACAACAAACATGGCCAGCTACTAGAAATATGTACATCGCATACACAAGTGAAAGAAGGAAATAACGCACATGGGATCCTCGCAACAATGATATATATAAGGAGAGGTTTAGAAATAGGCGGTATACCGGTAACCTCAAGTGAAAAGAGAAGTAAGAAGAAGAGTAAAGATAATCATGCTCGAAAACAAGATTTAACAACCAAACTAAGCATACTAATCACAAGTTAAGAAACTAACCCCTGGCAGTTCAAGAACAACTTTATCAATAAACTCATAAGCAACCATAACATTAATCAATATCGCGGAAGAGTAACAATAAGTCTACCTACAGTCCCCTGGCCGCCCATACAACCAAGGAACACAAATAAGTGAAAACAACCTTCCGGCTGCCCATACAACCGGAGTGTACACTCAGCAAATAGCAAACAAGGGTGGAATCTCACACAAATGGATGATATGACATGATATGCTGAACTAAGTGTGATAGAAGTACCGTATGTTACCCGCTTCTGGCGTCCTATAAGGCCTAGAAGACAGGATCCATGGAAGGTTACACCCGTATACCTCTACTACGTTGTATACCCTCCCTCTAGCACTCGTGGCATATAGCCACTGGCCTAGAACAACAAGGTCCATGAGGCCCCCGACCAACATAATAGAAGCCCCGCAATCTCAAAAATCCCAAGTAAGGCTGCTCGGAGGGTATTTGGGTCTAAATCAGTTAGTCAAAAATAGGTTTAGCACACAGCCCTGTCGAGTCTAGTATCATCTCGAAGTCATAGTAAAACAAGTCTAGCGTCTGGCCCCGTCGAGTCTAGTATAAGTGGAAATAGTGATAAAACACTCTTTTATTTCTCTTACCCCAAGAAGATCCATTAAAAATAGTGCCAAACCCTTTTTACAATCATTTTACTGGAAGCGAGCCCCACGAGCCATGCAAGGTTTCGAAAATCATCAATAGTGGGATCGAAGCCCAAACTGTACTAAAATCATGTAGAAATCCCTTTTATATACTTGGAAAATGGCATACATAATCACAGCAGTAGCCCAACGGCTCACAATCAACCTATTGGCCCTGCACATGCTCCAATCATTCGACAACATAGATAGCCTGCTCTATAAAAATAATAATGATGTCCAGGACTCACGGACATTCCCATATAACCCACCATCTATGTTCCAGAGTCAATACAAGGCCACACAAGACCACAAGGGTGATAATATCATCTATAACAAATACTACAAACATCAAAGGAAGAAAATGAGTCAAACATAAAGAAGCGGTCAAGGTCTGGGGTACCAATCTAATAAGCCTGACCAAGGATGCCCATTAGTACAATTTTATCCTATATATGTGAAGTCTAGGGAAGTTAAACGTAACCTATATGTCGTCCGACGACAAGCTACTGGAACAACGATGTTCGAGGCCGAATCGCTCCAAGAAGCTCCGAATAATAATTAAACTATTATAAACATAAATAACATATTAAAATGGGACTAACGATACCCATATCTCTATAATAATAACCGAGCCAAAATTTAGGTCATCGATGGGCCCGTGGGCCCAACAACCCAAAACAAAAAATGAAAATGCACAAAATGATCACAATTACCATGGGAGTACATGCCCAGAAAAATTAAAGAAGTTGGGCATGAATTTCGAGCTAAAACAACCCCTACAATACAAGAAACCAAAAAGGGACTTTAAGGAATGAAAATCGGAATTTGGGAAAGAAACACTTACCACAACTAGAGAACTACGCAAAGGATATGAGTTGAATGAGCCCACGAACATGCAATTCACAAGAGGGCAGATTCTTCAATGAAAACCAAGATTTAAGAATTAGCAGCAATGGTGGTTTTTAACAATTTGGAGAAGAAGCAAGCTTGAGGAAGAAGAACTTACCAATAATCGAGGGAGCAGGAATTTTAGATGAAAAATTGAATTCCCCAAGTCATGAACTAATTAGAGCACTTTGGTAGAGTGTATTTAGTATTTTAGAGTTGGGAGAAATGAACAAAGTGGCTGGAAAAATGAATAGGCAAAGATATATAGTTGCTGCCCATGGCCTGTGCGAACGCGCCAGGCCCCTGCCTACGCGGGCACGCGGACGTGGGAGGGCAGCACGCATGTGAAGGCCATGAGCTGGACAGGCCAGGCGCCTGTCTTGCGCGTACGCGGCCAGGCCACCGCGCATGCAGGACTACGGACGCGGCCAAGCAGCGCCTAGGCGAAGACAATGGAGGGGCGCCTGGCATATGCCTTGTGCGTAAGCGGCCAGCCCACACGTAGGCAAAGTCTAAGATGTTGCCATGACAGCAACAACTGCCAACAACCAACACCAAGAGGAAAGTTTCTCCTATGAACCCTCGGGAATACATCCGGGGTCCCACGAACACAAACGATCTGCGCTATTCGACTAAAAATGGTATTTTAGACTCAATGGAATCGACAAAAATTCCAACGGAGGTCGATAGTACAAAGAGTGGGCCCCACACCCAAGAACCAACTTTAGGCCAAATTTTCCAAAATGGAACCCCATGGCCTAAAATGAGTCCGGAAGCCTCGAGACCCACCAAAGGTCCCCCTAGCCTAAAATCGACATTTTGGAGCTAAAAGAGTGGTCAAAATTTCCATCCGAAGCCGTCTTCTCCGAATGTTAACAAAAGTCAAACTTTCAAGTTCAACTTGGCTAGAAACACAAAAACTCAAATGAAACCGAAAGCTCCCGAACCCCGACCAAGGGTCCATCAAGAATAAAATTCATGCTTCGGCGCTAACAAAACTATCAAAATTTGATTCCAAGTGCGTTTAACAAGAATGTTGACCGAAGTTAATGATTTCCTAAGTTTAAACTCTAAAATAGGGAAACAACCATAATGACCAAATAAATGGCCAGGGCACCGAACCATCGGTCCCAGCAAGACATAAATGAGTTGGAGCCACTACAGGAAGGCTCTAACAGTAAAAAGAAGGCGAAAATGCGAAAATGACCGAAAGGGTCATTACATCATCCACTATTAAAAATGACTTTCTTCCTCAAAAGTCAAGAAGAAGAAGGTACCTGAAGGCTCAGATAGCTGCACCGGTCTCCTAAGTAGCCTCCTCGACTTGATGATGCCTCCACTGAACCTTACAACCAGAATCTCCCTGGATCTCAACCTCCTGACATCTTTGGCCACAATAGCTACCAGCTCCTCAACAAAAAGCCAACCTCTCATCCAACTAAACCGTGTCCCACTACAACTCATGAGACTCATCTGGAACATACCTTCTCAACATCGAAACATGAAACACAAGATGCATAGCTAAAAATATCGGAGACAAAGGTAACTGTTAGGCAATACTACCAACCCTCTGGAGAATCTCAAACGACACAATATACTTGGGGCTAAGCTTTCCCCTCTGACCAAATCTCATCACACCCTTTATGGGTGACACATGGAGGAATACCAAATCACCAACACTAAACTCCAAGGCACGAAGTCTATGATCATCGTAGCTCTTCTACCTACTCTGAGCAACTCGAAGTCTACCCTGGTTCACTCTAATTCTGCCTAGTGAATCTCGAAGCAAATTTGTACTCTATGGCCTAGACTCCAACCCATCAAACTAACCAATCAGCAATCTGTAATGCCTACTATACAATGCCTCAAAGGGTGCCATGTCAATGCTCAAATGGAAGCTATTATTATACACAAACTCAGCCAAAGGCACAAACTGATCCCAAGAACCTCCAAAGTCAAGAACACAGGCCCTAGACATGTCCTCCAGGACCTGAATAGTCCTGTCAGACTGGCCATCTGTCTGAGGGTGGAATGTAGTACTAAGCTGAACCTCTGTACCCAAATATCTCTGAATAGCTCTCCAGAACTGAGATGTGAACTAAGTGTCGCGGTCTTATATGATAGAAGTTGGGACCCCATGCAATCAAACAACCTCATGAATGTAAATTTGAACTAACCTCTTTGTACCGTAAGAAGTCTGAACTGGCAAAAAATATGCTGAATTAGTTAGCCGGTTCACAATCACCCAAATAGAGTCAAAACCCCTAGAAGTACGAGGAAAACCAATAACAAAATCCATAGTAATCCCTTCCCACTTCTACTCAGGAATGGGAAATTGCTGCATCAAACCACTCGATTTTATGTGCTCAAACTTCACCTGCTGACAGTTTAAGCACCGAGATACAAACTCCACTACATCCCGCTTCATACCACTCCACCAGTAAAGCTATCTCAAGTCTCAGTACATCTTGGCTGCGCCAGGATGAATGGAGTATCAGGAATAATGTGCCTTACAAAGCATCAACTGAATCAAATCTCTAACTCTCAGAACACAAAGATGACTGTCGAATCTCAAAACCCCATCTGAATCTAGAGTAACCCTGCTAGCCTCACCCTGAACAACCTGATCACGAAGGTCACACAATCTCTGATCCTCAAACTTTTGGCTCTGAATTTGATCAACTAGAGTAGAACAAACCTTAACACTAGCAAGAACTCTACTGGGATTCGATAAGTCAAGCCTAACCAAGCGGTTAGCCAAGGACTGGATGTCTAAGGCCAACGGTCGCTCCAAAACTAAAAGTCAAGCTAGGATACCCATACTCACCGCCTTCTGACTCAAGGCATCCGCTACCAGGTTTGCCTTACCCAGATGGTCAAAATAGTGAAATCATAGTCCTTCAGTAACTCAATCCATCTCCTCTGCCTCGATTTTAGATCTTGCTAACTCGTAATGTACTGAAGACTACGGTGATCGATGAATATCTCACAATGAACCCCATATAAGTAGTGCCTCTAGATCTGGAGTGCAAAAACTGTCGCCACTAACTCCAAATCACGAGTGGGGTAGTTGTGCTCGTGAACCTTTAGTTGTCTTAATGCATATGCTATCACACGACCCTGCTACATCAATACACTACCAAGACCAACGCCAAAAGCATTACAATACATGGAGAAAACCTGACTCTCAACCGGCAAAGTCAACACAAGCACTAAAGTCAATAAGGCCTTAAGCCTCTGGAAGCTGTCCTCACACTGATTCGACCACTGAAATGGGACATCTTTCCTATTTAGCATAGTCAAGGTTGTTGCTATGGACTAAAATCCCTAAACGAACCTCCGATAGTACCTTGCCAACCTAATAAAGCTGTGAAATTTGGTATGAGTAGTAGGTCTAAGCCAATCATGAACCCTGAAATCTTACCCGGGTCCACTTTAATCCCACCCTTAGACACCACATGTCGTAGGAATGCAGCTACCTCAAGCCAAAACTCGCACTTTGAGAACTTGGCATAAAGCAGACGATCTCTCAAAGTCTGGAGTATAATCCTCAAGTGCTTCTCATGATCATCTTTACTTTACGAGTATATCAAGATGTCGTCTATGAAGACTATCACAAATGAGTCTAAATACGGGCTAAGCACCTTGTGTATTAGATCCATGAAAGCTGCGGGGGCATTAGTCAACCCAAAAGACATCACCAGGAACTCATAGTGGCCATAACGTGTCCTGAATGCTGTCTTAGGGATGTCCTCCGCCCTAATCCTCAACTGGTGGTAGCCTGACCTCAAATCTAACTTCGAAAACATGGCTGAACCCTGAAGTTGATCAAACAAGTCATTTATGCATGGCATCGAAGACCTATTCTTCATAGTAACTCTATTTAACTGCCAATAATCAATACACGTCCGCATCGACCCATCTTTTTTCTTAACAAATAGAACAGGAGAACCCTAAGGCGACACACTCGGTCTAATAAACCTTTCAGCTAAGAAGTCTTGGAGAAGCTCCTTCATCTCTCTCAACTTAGTAAGAGCCATACGGTAAGGAGAAATAGAAATGGGCCTGGTGCCCGGCTCTAACTCAATGGAAAAGTCTATATCTCTCTCAGGTGGAACACCTGGAAGGTTGGTAGGGAACACATCTAGGAAGTCTCTAACCACAGGAACAGACTCAGGGGAAGAAGAGTCGGCACTAGCATCTCAGACATATGCTAGATAAGCCAAACACCCATAAGAAATCAATTTCCTAGCTCAAAGATAATAGATGATCCTAGATGGTGTGCAGCTAACAGAACCCTACCACACAATCGAGGATACACCGGGCACGGCTATGGTAATGGTCTTGGCATAGCAATCCAAAATTGCATGGTGAGGGGATAACCTGTCCATGCCCAGAATCACATCGAAGTCTACCATATCAAGTACCAACATATCACCCCAAGTCTCCAAATCACCCACAGATATCATACAAGATCTCACAATCTGATCCACTTCTAAAGAATCTCCTATAGGGGCTGAAACAGATACAGGCACAGATAACAGCTCACTAGCCAAACCCAAACAAGGGATAAAGTAGGCAGACACATATGGACAAGTGGATCCAGTATCAAATAATGCAAAAGTTGGGCGATGACATACAAAAATCATATCTGTAATCACAGCATCTGAAGCCTCTGCCTCTGGTCTCTCAGGGACCGCATAGAAATGACGACGACCTCCACCAGCCTGACCACTATCCCTAACACTTGCTCTACCATGTAGGGTACCACCCCTAGCCTGACTATCACCCCCTCTAACTGGCACTGAACTGCTCGCACGGGCTGAGCCGACGGAGCTGTGGACTGAACTGTACCCCGTAGGGGGAAATCTCTAGCAAAATTACCACTGACCCCACACTCATAGCAAGCTAAACCCCACTAAGGGAAATCTCTGGCATAGTGAATACTAACACTGCACCCATAGAAGGACCCTGACGGCCCACCCTATCAAGATGAACCCGCTGAACTGTGTGGCCCCCACAGCCTGATGCCCCAGAAGTAGTACCTCTCAAAGACTGACCACTGTGACCACGCTAACTGCTCTGACCCTGCTCAAACTGAGACCCACCAGAAGACTAAAGTGAAGCCTGAACTGGCCCACTAGACTGACCCTGGTGTTATTGAGGCTGATAACCTCAGCCTCACTGGTCTGAACCTCTACCACCCTGATGAGAACTATTGTAGCCACCCTGATGTCGAGGCCTCTTATCTCTGGCCCCGAAGTCATGATGATGCAAGTCCTTTACTGTACAGGCATAGTCAGTAATATCCTGGAATATTGGCCACTAGAAACTAATATCTCAACTGGCTCTCTAAACTCTGACTGTAACCCCCAAACAAACCTATGGACTCTGTCTGGCTTGGTGGGCATAATCATGGCCCCAAAGGGAGCAAGCTAGTGGAAACGGGTCTCATACTCTGATACGGTCATAGAATCCTGCATAAGTCTAGTGAACTGCTTCCTACGATGCTCCCTATCACTCTTAGGCAAGAACTTGTCCATGAAGTCCTCATAAAACTTGAACCAAGTCAATGGAGGAGACGATGATGGTCTGCAAGCAACCTACGCCCTCCACCATAACTTCGCTGGGCCCTCCAGCTGATATATAGTATATCCAACACCGTGAGTCTCCAGTAAACCCAGATGGTGCAATATCTCCTCACAGGTAGTAATAAAGTCATGTAGGTCCTGTCCAGAAGTACCATCAAACCTCGAAGATGCCAATCTCAAAAACCTACCCAATGCCTTCTGTTCTATCTCTGTCATGGCTGGGCGGGGAGCAAGAGGTTGTGCAACTGATGGGACCAGAATAACCTCAGTACGGGGAGCCACAGTAGCAAGCTATGCTCCTGAACTCGATGCACCTAGGTCTGCCCCCTGAGGGGATATTTGTGCTACCTCAGAAGGTTGTCCCCAAATCATACCCAAGAGCTGTAAAAGCAAACTCTGAACACCTGCAGACTGAGCTGGGGCTGATATAAAAGATGGTGTTAAAGATAGCACTGGAGCTGGTGGCACCTGGGTTGACCCCGAGCCCACATGCTACTGCTCAGGAATAAACTCGAGCTTATATTTATACTCGGGCTCTATCTCTTCTCTAGGAGCTCTAGCTGGTGCAGCTACTCGGGGACATCCTCGACCCCTACCTCTACGACCTCCTCAGCCCCTAGATGGTGTTAGGGGTGCTGGAGTTGGAGGCTTATCTCCGCTTAACGCTGATGATCTCGTACAAACCATCTGCAGAAGAATGAACTAGGATAAGTGAGATTTCAAGAAACTTCCAAGGATTACTCACGATACAGAAGCAATAAAAGAGTCATATTTCCTAAGATGTCATTATAGCCTCCCAAAGATTGAGTACGAATATCTCCGCCCCGATCCGCAGGACTCTACTAGACATTGGCTCCTATACCGATGATACTGGTGAAACCTGGCTCTGATACCAAGCTGTCATGATCCAATTTCTCGATCATGATGGTATCTATAACCCTCCAGTAGGCGAACCAATTCTTGGATCCTAGAATGGTTAGTAATGGGCTACCATCTAGAAAGTAAGCGGAAGACAGTAAAAAAATGCGGAAGCAAGGGCAATACGTAAAGAAAGTTAATAACAAGAATATATATTACACATAAATGGAAGCTAAACTAACCCAAAAGACCTGGTATCAAAGTATAGAGCCATAGCTACATCAAGGGAGTACAAAGATCCAAAACCATATATACAGATGTCTCCGAATAGTAATAGAGTATATGATACAAAAGATAAACTAAAAGCTAAGATCTGATTGCCAAGAGATCATCCTCAGTCTGGGATAGTCCAAAACCCCCTTGCACGAGTCTCTACGAGCTAATGATAATGGACCACACTAGGATCTGCACCAGAAGATGCAGAGTGTAGTAAGAGCACCAATTGTTAAGCAATTGGTACCCAGTAGATATCATAAGCCGACTAGGTATATATAAGATAAAGGAGCAGTAATAAACAGAATAGAAACAGTTAGTCACAAAGCTGTTTACTGGAATATTCTTCCAAAGCTGTTGAGAAATAGTTTGAAAAGAGGTGTGTGCAATGGTTAATGCCTCTTTTGAAGGACAAACTCTTCCCAAATCAATCACCCACACCAATTTAGTCCTAATACCTAAGAAATAAGTGGTGTAGACATTCTCAGACTTAAGACCAATCAACCTCAGCAACTTTCTAAACAAGGTTATCTCCAGAATATTGCATGATAGAATGGAGAGCTTGTTACCAAAATGAATCTCTCAAAATCAATCTAGCTTTGTAAAGGGAAGGAATATCTCTAAGAATGTTTTATTGGCCCTAGAAATCATCACATACATCAGAAAGAGGGGTAAGCCAGCTAATGTAGCTATGAAGCTTGACATGGCCAAAGCTTATGACAGGGTGGAATGGTGCTTTTTAATCAAAGTTTCGGAGAAAATGGGCTTTGATAGGAGTGTAGTGGACAAAATATGGAGGTTACTGGCTAACAACTGGTACTCTATGTTAATCAATGGATAGGCTCATGGTTTCTTTCACTCATCTAGAGGAGTGAAGCATGGGGATCATCTATCACCTGCACTCTTTATCCTGGCTGCAGAGGTTTTGTCTAAGAACCTAAACAGGCTTTTCCATAATAAGGACTTTACAGGTTTTTTGAATGCCTAAGTGGAGTGAACAAATTAATCATCTGGCCTATGCAGATGATACCATCATTTTCACCTCCTCCAGTAGGCAAAGTTTGCAACTGATCATACAGATTTTTGGGAAGTATGAATTACAGTCAGGGCAGAAGATTAATAAAGAAAAAAGCTACTTTTATGTGCATGGTAAGACTGCTGGGAACACTATGCAAGAAATAAAAGAGATTACTGGTTTCACAAAGGGTAAGTTCACATTCACCTATCTGGGATGTCCAATTGGCCATGCTAAGAAAAGAAAAGTCCACTTCTCAGAGCTGATAAAGAAAGTTCAGAACATACTACAGGCTTGGAAAGGTAAACTACTATCTTTTGGGGGTAAGTATGTCCTGTTTAAAAGTGTTCTTCAGAGCATCCCTATCTACTTACTATCTGTCATATCCTCTCCAAAATGTGTCATTCATGACCTTCACAGAATCTTTGCTAGATTTCTGTGGAACTTCAAGAAAGTAGGCCGAAATAAGCACTGGGTGGCATGGACATATATGTGCCTACCCAAGGAGGAAGGTGGTGTGGGATTTGGATCCCTATTTGATGTTTCCAAAGAACTATTTTCCAAGCGAGGGTGGATCTTTAAAACTAGAAAGTCCATGTGGACAATTTCTTGTGGAATAAATACTGTAAAAGGCAAAGACTACAGTTGGTAGAGTGGAGAGGAGGATCACAGACTTGGAAGTACATGTTAGAGGCAAGAGACTGCATTGATCAGGAAATTTGGTGGGAACCTAGTTGTGGACACTCTAGCATTTGGTTTGACAATTGGACTAAGCTAGGTGCATTCTACTACTTTCTCCCTATCTCTAAGAATGATAACTATGAGCTCGAGGATGTAAATCAATTGAGACAGGGGGGAGAATGGAAGGAGGGCCTAATGGCACAGCTATTTCCCGAAAAGATATGCCAACATATTCACAAAGAAATATCCATGATGGGGGGAATAGATGAGTGGGACTTTGCCTGGTGGATGCAAAATAGCTCTGGAAAATTCACTGTAGAAAGTGCCTGGGAGTTGATTAGACAGAGGGCTGAAGAAAAAGAAGTTTACAGGAAAATATGAATTAAAGGCATTCCATTCAAAACCAGCTTCTTTTTCCGGAGATTATGCAAAATGAGACTTTCTATTGGGGAAGTAATTAGGAGAATGGGGAATGCTGAAGTGCTTACATGTTGTTGTTGTTGTGAAGTAGAGCCACTAGAAATATGGGAACACTTATTTCTCAACTGTGATAAGAGTGTCAGATTATGGAGATCATTTGCTGATATTGCAGGGTAAGTGGACCTTTCCTACAACTAAAAGGCTCAATATATAGATGGTGAAATGCAGAAAGATAAAACCACTGTTCTAAGCCAAGCCAGTTTTCATTCTCTGGAAAATATGGAATGTAAGGAATATCACTTGCTGACACTCAATTTTGGCTTGATATTTTTCAAATTAATATTTTTTAAAAAAAAAGTCTTTTATTCGTTAAATTACACAGAAAATAATTTTAATCATATTTTTTCAATGTTCATACAATTTATTGATAATTTTCTTCACTTTTGAAAATATTGAGATTTTTATCAAATTTTTATTCATTTTAGTTAATTTTAATTATCGTTAATTTTTGTTACAATTATTTTTCCATAAATAAATATTGTTTAATTTTATTGAATCATGAATTGTTTATTTTTACACCGTCCATTAATACATAAAGGTGGAGAAGATATTTTTAACACAGATAAATAAATAACTCATGATTTTAGGTAAACCATGATTTTGAGCACACGATTTTTGATAGCCTATGATTTTTCAATAAATAGTTTGGCCATCTAGATGATTTAGAATTTTAAGGTTTTCTATAAAGTGTTTGATACACTCAACACACTCCTTGGTGGTGGAAATATCTAAATTTGGAAAAAATTCTAAATGTTAATGTTTCTCTCTCCTTCTTTCTCGGTGAACTCACCACCGCACACACAAGCCTGCACCGGCGGAAAGATCTCCGACCTCTACCCTCCACCGGAGTTGCACCACAATAACTTTTCTCTTCTTCTCTTCCACACCTCCCTTCTCCTCCACCCACAATGCTACTGCTCACTCTGGCAAACAACAACCAAAACCCCAACGCTACCAGCGACGTCCACCACCCCAGTCGTAACACATATTTTCCCTCTCATCGTTTCTCCTTTACATCATTATTGTTTTCACGTTTGTTTGGCATATCTTTTTCATTTTTTCATGGGTGTATCGTTGTGTTTATTTTCTAGGCTACTAATTTTTCTATTTTAATTAATAGCTGCCCTGTTTAAATTTTTTGTCAATTATATTTGGTTTCACAGTGATACTTCTAGTTATTTCGTTATTTTCTCATCCATAGTTGGTTGATTTTGCTTTGGAATTATCCTTAGGTAATATCTACTACTTTTTTTATTTTTTTATTGGTATTTTAAATGGATATTGAATAGGTGTTACTCTTTGTTTGACCAATGAAAGAATTTCTCCGTCGAATTTATGAGGCTTCCTCATAATAAAAAATAAATGTTATTTTGTGTTCGATTATTTTATATCGAATATTAATTTAATTGGACAATGAAGAAAATTTCATCGATTTTCAAGGCCTCCAATGTATATAAGACGAGTTTATTTTTAGTTATGATTTATTTAATTCTTTTTGATTAATTTTCGTTCATTACTAACACTTTTACTAAGTGTGTTTACAGGTACACATAAATGCTTTCCAAAGAAGATGTTTGAATTAAAATTCGAAGATGTTGTATAATTCTTTATTGTATTTATTCATTTTAGTTAACGATAGACAAATATTAGGCCATTTCGTAAAAGTTTATCCTTGAATTCTTAGAGTTTTGGAGAGTCTTTTTCTCTAACTCGGAAGAATCAAGGCATTTTCTTATCTCCTCAATTGAAAAAATGAATTCAGTTGAGAACCATCATTGTGGATTCTGAAGGATATCTAACCCCTTACCTTCGGAATAATTTGAACCCTTACCTAGAATCTAACTAGTTTCGTAGACTAAAGTTTTTTATTCAATAATTAAAAGGTTTCTTAGTTTTTCCTAAAATTAGGTGGCGACACTCTCTTTCTCTTTAAATATTATTTTTTTAAAACTAATTGAATTATTATTTATTATTTTTTTAGAGTCCCGAAGTTGTGTCTTATCAGATATAACAGAATGGCGACTTTGCTGGATTAAAAAGTTTTAACCATTATATATTCATTTTTTCAATTGATGAGTTTTTACTTTTTTATAATATTTTGCTTATTGTTTAATTAATCCTTTATTTGCACCTTGCATATTTTGTTGGTTATTTGTAAATTATATATTCTTTACTTTACTTAATTAGTCATTCATTATTTGTTTACTTATATTATTATTGTTGTATTTTCATCGCATTTTTTGCTTCCCTGGCAAAGCATTAGTTTGCATTAGGAAAAAAAGGCGATTAGGCAAGTATCTGCAGTTGTTCTTCACTAAAAACACACTTTTTCAAAACAGACAGGTGAAGTATTTGCCTCGCGGTCGGTTAACAGTCACTTGTTGTTTTGGCCCATGGTTGTCCGTCCGGGTTTTCTGTCATTTTCAATAAACCAACTCTAGTCTACCTAGCGTAGAGCGAAGTCAAATCCTTCAATTAAGCATTGACCTAAGCTGACTCAATACTCAAGCGGTGTTGAGTCCATTAGTGAGATCACCTTGTGGCCAAATAGGCCCACAACCTAAAAAGACAGTCATCGAACTATTTATTTGGACTTGAAAAGTGTGTATGTCAAATTATACGAACCATTGTCCGTCGGGATTAGGAATTTATTATTTTTATAAAAAATATTTTATTAAAATCCGAAAGGCGTTCGAAAATGTCAAAAAATTCAAGATTGGAGGACCTCCAGGGTGGCTTAGTTTATGTTGTACCCCTATGTGGGACTGATATTTATTTGTATATCCTTCCCACATTTTGTATTTTCCTATAAATATATTTTTGGGATAATGGAGCGTTTTACAAACGACATACACATTCTTCAATCGTTAGGCTTACCTTTGGCTTATAAGGTCACATGTATACTAGGACGCGTTATGCATTGTTTATGTGCTAATGCTACCTAATTTGTTTTGTTTATACTTGTTTGATTTTTGTGTACATATTTTGCTATAAATATAATTTATTTATTCTAAAGGTTGGAACTATGTTTGACCTGATTCCTGACTCAACGAAATACATAGGCTCCTTACAGGCTTGGTCATATTTCCCGTAAGCTTTCCAATTATTTGCAATGGAAACTGGGGAAGAATTTTTGAGAAGGTCTCAAAAATTCTACAAGAGGTTACATCTGCTACAAAATTGAATACACAGAGTTGTTGAAGTTAAAGCTAGGGCAGAATTTTTGAGGAAGGTCCTCAAAAATTCCACTTGAACAACAAAGAGAGCAACATCTGATGTTGAACTCCATGAAGCGTTGAACAGACAAATCAGGAGAGCTTTTGATTGAGTTGTGACACTCCTCCATTTTATTATTTTTTCATGACGATTCTGTTTTTATTCATTTTTCTTTGCATTATTTGTTGTGCATATATCTGACATTCTTTCAAAGATGATACATTTTATGACATATTTTCACAAACTACGCATATCTGATTCTCATCTTTTAGGGTGAGATACATAGGCAACCCTTTTTGGGTTCGATATCCCTTATTCAAAAAAAATTCTTTTAAGAATCACGTCTTTGACTTGGTTGGTGCCAAAACAGTTAGAAACGTGTAAAATAATTGATTGAAAATGTTGACTTCAGGTGAACCATCAATTCTTTTGGTACCTCTTAGTCGTATCTTTGTGCTGCTTGAGAATATTCTCTTGCATGCATTCAAGATAAAAATAAAACAACCTCATTATTTCATGGGCATTGTGTGGTGAACTTTTAGATTAGATTCAATTGCATCGCAGTGTTGATCCAGAAGTTGGCCTAAATATTTGGTGAGGTAAAATTCTGAGTAACATTTGGTTTGAGAAATGACCTTAGGTCTTTTTTGACCCGTTTGTGTCTTTCATTGCCTATCAAATAACATTAATCCCTAGTGTCCCTCTTTGAGCCTGAAGCCTCTTCTTTGGACAACCACATCTTAGCCAATACCCTTCTGAGTGCTTACATGCACTATCCTTCTCTTGGCCCGACCTCCTTGAGCGCACTGAAGATGTGCATATTACAGAAGGAGATTCAAGTTTGAAGCAGTCAAAAGCAAAAGATGTTGCATCCCTGAAAGTCAAGGATACAAAATGACTTCAAAAGAAAAAAAGAGTCAAAAACTCTCCACAAGGTCAAGACAAGGAGAGACAGCAAAGAAAATCACTCCAACAATAATGGAGAAGATAAAAAAAAAAGAAGGAGACATCAGAAAAAGGGAGAGAAGACTCCGATAAGCAAAGATTCAAAAGAAGTCAAAAAAAAGGGACAACAAAGAAGTTCAAGGGCCTAAAGCGCAACAAAAGCACAAATTCAGTGAAACGCTCAAGGAGGGATTAAGTCACTTTCATCCCAAATGAATATCCTACCCGTACCTAAGCCTACATTACTAGCCGATTACAAGCCCTACATGATCTCATTTCAAATGTTCTCACATTAGTGGAGATTTACATGAAGGCCAAGCATATTGCATTACAATTGCATGCATTGAACATTTTTCTGAGTGTGAGTGTTTTTTGAAAATATTCTCAAATCAAATACTTTAAATGTGTGCAAATGAGAATTTTTTTTGTGGTAAGGGAACTTAAAACATGAGGATAGGTATAGTTCAAAACCTTTATTTGAAGCAAGACGAACAAATCTTGTTGATACTTAGGTATGTTTGAGGTACCACTTGAAGCTATGAGAATTACCTCGAAGTCAATCTTTGTTAAAGGAAAAGCAAATGAGAATTTTTTTATGCAATGCTAAATATTGGTACCAAGTACAGTCAAGACTTAATTCTCTCTTCACATGCTTCATTGTTTAAAATAAAATTGAGAAAAACACCCACCTTTTCAAATATCTGCCAAGTGCATTTTCTTGTTAAAGTTATTGTCAACTTGTCAAACTGACATGTTGAGTTGTTACCTTGTCAAATTGACATATTTTTTAAAAATTGGGTTGTCATCCCATTCAAAATGACAATTTTTAAAATTGGGTTGTCATCCCATTTAAAATGACACATTTTTAAAATTGGGTTATCATCCCATTCAAAATGACACATTTTTTAAATTGGGTTGTCATCCCGTTCAAAATGACACATATTTTAAATTGGGTTGTCATCGCATTCAAAATGATACATTTTAAAAGTTGGATCGTCACTTCTATATTTGTGATGTGTTATGTTAGATCGTTACCTCTTTCATTGTGACATATTGCATTTGCTACTAATAAGTTTTGTCCAGATGATTATGAGATGTTGGGAAGTCACCCCGTTCAAAGTGACATGTGACATTTAAATCAAAATCAAGGTGGTCTCACTTTTCAAACCATCATAAAAGTGATGACCATTTATCCAGATCGTCAACGTGGCGATCATTTATTCAAATCGGCATCAAAGTGACTCCATTTTTTAGATTAGTATCAAGATCAGCGTCAAGATGACTCCATTAAATCTTTAGTGTCAAAGTGACTCCATTTATTCAGACCAACGTTAAGGTGACTCCATTTATTCAGACTAGCATCAAAGTGACTCTATTCATCCAGATCGACGTCAAGGTGACACCACGTATCCATATTGGCATCAAGGGTCGTTCGCCTTTCAAAGAGATAAGATTAGGTCATCCGCCTTCCAATGAGACACGTTGGGTTGTCACCTCATTCAAAGTGACATATCAAGTTCAAGTTAGGTCGTTCGCCTTTCAATGAGACACGTTGGGTTGTCACCTCATTCAAAGTGACATATCAAGTTCAAGTTAGGTCGTCCACCTTTCAATGATACACGTTGGGTTGTCACCTTATTCAAAGTGACATATCATATTCAAGTTGGGTCGTCCGCCTTTCAATGAGACATGTTGGGAAGCCACCTTATTCAAAATGGAATATCACATTCAAATTGGATCGTCCACCTTTCAATGAGACATGTTGGGTTGTCACCTCGTTCAAAGTGACATATCAAATTTAAGTTGAGTCGTCCGCCTTTCAATGAGACACGTTGAGTTGTCATCTTATCCAAAGTGACATATCAAATTCAAATTGGGTCGTCCGCCTTTCAAAGAGACATGTTGGGTTGTCACCTCGTTCAAAGTGATATATCAAATTCAATCCTGGGTTGTCCGCCTTTCAAAAAGACAAATTGTCCACCTCTCAATGAGACAAGTTGGGAAGCCACCTCATTCAAAGTGGCATATCACATTTAAATTGGGTCATCTGCCTTTTTATGAGACATGTTGGGTTGTCACCTCGTTCAAAGTGACATATCGAATTCAAGTTGAGTTGTCCGCCTCTTAATGAGACATGTTGGGTTGTCACCTCATTCAAAGTGACATATCAAATTCAAGTTGGGTTGTCCGCCTCTCAATGAGACATGTTGGGTTGTCACCTTATTCAAAGTGAAATATCAAATTCAAGTTGGATTGTTCGTATCTCAATATGTAACGACCGGTCCGTTGTTATGGGTAGTCTAATCATGTCAAGTTTTAGAGTTAGAAAACTCCGGGTTTGGGAGTTTGAAATTCTGGGCTAGGCTAGCCTCAGCTGGTTTTGGAGTGAGGTAGAACCTAGGGAAATCTGGGTAAGGATTGGCCTATGTGTCTTGTGTTAAGCTAGTCTTTCATGTAGCCAAAATATAAAAGAGTCCGGGGGACTTTTCGGAATTGAATTTGGGTAAGTAGAACTCCCGGAACCGCATTGGACGATAATGGGTTGTATCGGGTCATCGGGGAAAACAAGTGTGTTGTAAAATGGCCAAAACTGGGAGATTTTTGGACATTCTGTCCTTGCTTAGTGCAACCGTCCGCGGTAGCAGCCTCCACTATAGCGGTGAAAAATACCGCTATAGCGGTGGTTAAGGCGGTCAACACCGCTTAAGACTGCTATAGTCGAAGTCGTGCGCTATAGCGGGACCGCTATAGTGGAGCGGAGACCGCTATAGCGGGCTGACGGGATTTTAATGCAGAAATATTCCCCAAAATATTAAGTTTTCACAACTTTTTTTTGGGAGAAGGGCTAGGCGATTTTCCTCCCTTTTCCTTCGAATTTCTTCCCTAAGGTAAGGTTTCTACTCCCCAATCTTTGTACTACATTTTCTATGTGGTAGAATTGCTAGGAGGGAACTTGGAGAAAGGTTGGAATAACCTAGGAATGGTAGAATCCGGGGAAGAAAGGGGATTTCAAGCATGAATGTTCTTGGGCATTATTAAAAGTATGTTATTATGATCATAGGTTGTTAAATTCTCTATTTTTATCCATAAAAATGATAGAAGTAGGTGAATTAACAGTGGAAAAGCCCGGAAAAAGAGTGGGATGATCATGGGTGGCCTGGGGATTGGGGATTTGGTGTAATCCGGGTACTGTGCAGGCCTTGTGTGTTAATTGTATGTACTTGTGTGTTATTTTAGACCAAGAACGAGAAAGGAATCCGGAACACGGGAAAGTTCGGGTTGAATAGATCTTGGATCATTTTGAGGTAGGTGATGGCTTACGATTTCTGTGAATGTTGTATATTCTTGTACTCATATCTAAGTGTTTGTATGAATTATATTGCTTAGGGGAGTTGTGTAGAATGTCTAAGGTTCTTGCTTTACAGTCTGTGATTGAAGGGTGTTTGCTTGTTGGTTTACAAGTTGTTTGATCATCTATTTGACTGTGAGTTATTGACATTCGGTTGGCTCGGGTACCACACCTGGTACGGGTATAACAAATGATTGGCACGAGTACCACGCCTGGTACATGAATACTAACGGTTGACTTGGGTACCACGCCTGGTACGGGTTTACTTTTGTTGCATCATTGCATTTTTATTGTTGTATTGCATTGATTGATATTGGTTCTGTGAGTGGACCAGATTACTTATTAAAATGTGTTATTGGTTTTGTGGCCCTTGAGCGGCCGGAAAATTTTATATAATTGTTGTGTTGGTCTTGGTTTAGGCCGGGTTGTTCATTGACATTTTGTGTTGTCTAGAGGGGATCCTAGAGTGGGTCCAGGCTAGACGGAAAGGTATAGTTATTGGTATATGGTTGTGTCTTAGAGTATAGGTGGTGGCTTTCATGCGGGAACAAGCTAAGTAGAGACTTGTAGTCTAGGTGTGCATGTTAATATTGCTGCTTGTTTTTCCATACCTTTTACTTGATATTGTCGTACTGTTTATACACTGTTTATTTGAAAACTGGATGATGATCCTACCAGTACACAGTGGTGGTGTACTGATACTGCACTTGCTTTTCTTTTGGTAAGTACAGGAAATCATCCAGCGGCTGAGACGCGACCTCATCTATAGCACCAAAGATTTCTGACTTCAAGGGTGAGCTGCTTGATCGAGCTACCTTGGGTTTATCTTTCTATAGTTTCAACACATTTGTTTCGGGTTAAAACTATTTCCGTATTTCTTTTGGGGTTGCATCCCCGTATTCTAGATATTTGTAGTAATTTTTGGTACTGCGACTTTCAGTTTATAGGGGAATTTTCCGCAGGATGATATTAAAGCTATAGTTCTTTGCTTATTTAATTACTAGTTTACTTCTGTTTGCTGGTTTTAGGTTGTTAGTCTAGGCAAAGAGTTGAACTCTATTGGTTCGCTCATCCGAGGGTTGGGTGGGTGCCACTCACGATGGTCTGGGTCATGACAAAGATGGTATCAGAGCCCTAGGTTTGTTGATCTCATCGTACCAAACAGGTCTAGTAGAGTCTTGTGGAACGGTGAGGAGACATCCGTACTTTTCTTCGAGAGGCTATGGGGCTCTAGGAAAAACTATCTCTTCCTTATTTCCCTCGTGCTATAACTTAATTCTAATTGGTATCTGGTGATACAAATTGGTATCTAACCTTATTCACTCTTCTGTCCACAGATGGTTACTACAAGGAACAATGTAGCAAGGACAGCGGTCCCGGCAGCGGGCCCGACAGTTCATGGCAGAGGTAGGGAAAGGGGCTGGGGATGAGCTGGAGCCGCACCTGCCAAGGGTAGAGCTCAAGCTACTGCTAATGTTCGTGAAGCGACCCTCCCCCACCTCAGGATTATGTGGCGGAAGAGGTGGAAGTGATTGTATAGGATGAAGGGGCGCAAGTAGAGGCGACACCGGTTGGGGGTGCAGGCCTTCCTACTATGACACCGAAAGCTTTTCAGCAGGCGTGGAATATTCTGAGTGGGTTGGTTAGTGCTAGACCCATACCCGTAGCTTATGCAAATCAGGCCTTGGATACTCAACCAGCGGTTACTATAGTGCCTAGGATGGACGCAGCTTCGGGCACAAATGATTTCTTCAGGCCAATGCTAGTCCCAGTGATGACAAGAAATGAGCATGAGATGCTGACCAAGTTTCTCAAACTGAAACCCCCTATGTTTCAGGGTATGGATAGGGAGGATGCTTATGAGTTCATATTGGATTGCTATGAGAGGTTGCACAAGTTGAGTATTGTACGTCAGCATGGGGTTGAATTTGTCACTTTTCAGCTACAAGGTGATGCCAAGCAGTGGTGGAGGTCTCATGTTGAGTGTCGGTCTTTTGTTCTACCTCCACTGACTTGGGAGCAGTTCCATGCCTTATTCTTAGAGAAGTACGTACCCCATACTTTGAGGGACCAGAAGAAAGATGAGTTCTTAAACTTAGAACAGGGTGGCATGTGCTTGGCTTATAAGGCCAAGTTTCATGCCTTGTCTCACTTTGCTACACAGATGTTGGGGTCCAAGGAGGAACGGGTCTGGTTGTTTGTCAAGGGTCTAAATAGTAAACTGCAGGTACTGTCAGTGCATATGACTTCTTCAGGAAAGGGCTTTAATGATGTGGTGGATTATGTGAAGAAGATAGAGGGAGTTAGGCAAGTGGGGCAGACTAAGGCTTTAGCCAAGATGCCCCAGAATGAGGAAAACTATGGTGGTTCATACTCCAGGGGCCAGAATCAGCAAGCTTACTCGGCTCGTCCTATTCAGCCAGCCTTGCCAGCTACTACAGATGGTCGTCAAGGGGCTCAGCCTTCAGCTCCTAGAGGCCAGGGAGCATCTTATACATCAGCTATATGACCTACACTTGACCGTGGTTGCTTCCATTGTGGTGAGCTGGGCCACTTTAAGAGGGAGTGTCCACATAGGCAGACAGGTAATCAAGGTCAGCAGCAGACTAGAGCAGTGGTTCCGACAGGCAGTGGCGGTAATGCTAGAGGTCGTCCACAAGGTGGGTGAGGTAATTTTCAGGGAGGCCAGAGAGACAGGGAGAATGGCGGTGCAGGCAGGGGTGCAACGTAGCCGGCTTGAGAAGTTGCTCGGATTGATGATTGGGCTCATTGCTATGCTTTTCCATGGAGGACCGAGGTAGAATCCTCAGATGCGGTGATCACAAGTATCGTTCTTATCTGCGATAAAATGGCTTCAGAATTATTTGACCCAGGTTCTACATATTCTTATGTGTCTGTGAGTTTTGCTTTGGGGCTGGATTTGATTTGTGATATCCTTGATTCCCCTATCCATGTTTCTACCCCGGTTGGAGAGTCTGTGATTGTGACTCATGAATATCATGACTGTTCTGTTGTGTTTGTGGGGTTACATACTTGGGTAGACTTGGTAATTCTGGATATGGCTGATTTTGATATTATCTTGGGTATGACCTGGGTATCTCCTTATCATGTTGTGTTGAACTATAACACCAAGACTATAGCTTTAGAGATTTTGGGTAAGGATAGACTAGAGTGGGAGGGTGTGTACAGGCCTAAGCCAGTTAAGATAATATCATTTGTTCGGGATAGAAATCTAGTGGGGAAGGAGTGTCTAGCCTTCTTGGCTCATCTCCGGGATGATAGTGTGGAGTCCTCACCTATTGAGTCAGTTCCAGTGGTTTCTGAATTTTTAGAGGTGTTTCCAGCGGACTTGCCTGGTATGCCTCCAGACAGGGATATAGATTTTTGTATGATTTGGAGACAGACACTAGTCCCATTTCCATTCTTCCATATCGTATGACTCTGGCAGAGTTAAGGGAACTTAAGACTCAGCTGCAAGAACTCCTAGATAAGGGATTTATATGTCCCAGTGCTTCGCCTTGGGGTGCTTTAGTTTTATTTGTAAAGAAGAAGGATGGTAGTATGCGGATGTGCATAGATTATAGGCAGTTGAACAAGGTGACCATCCATAATACGTACCCTCTACCCCGTATTGATGATTTATTTGATCAGCTTCAGGGTGCATCAGTGTTCTCAAAAATCGACTTGAGGTCGGGGTACCATCAGTTAAAGATTAGGCCTGAGGACATTCTGAAAACTGCTTTTCGTACTTTGTATGGACATTACGAGTTTCTAGTAATGTCATTTGGTTTGACCAATGCGCCGACAATATTATGAGTTTGATGAATGAGGTGTTTAAGTTCTACTTGGATTCCTTCGTTACCGTGTTCATCGATGATATTTTGATCTACTCTAAGAGTAGGGAGGAGCATGCTAATCATCTTCGTATTGTGCTGGATATCTTGAGACACCAAAAGCTTTATGTAAAATTCACTAAGTGTGAGTTTTTGGTTGACTTCCATGGCATTCTTGGGGAATTTAGTGTCAGAAAGGGGGGTGATGGTGGAACCTCAGAAAATTGAGGTAGTCAAGAGTTGGGTTCGACCCAGCTCTGTGACAGATGTGAGGAGTTTTGTTGGGCTCGCGGGGTACTACCGGAGGTTTGTTATGAATTTTGCTACTCACTTGACCAGGCTGACACAGAAGGATGTACCATTCGTGTGGTCCGACAAGTGCGAGGAGAGCTTCCAAAAGCTCAAGACACTTTTGACCACAACCCCTATTTTGTCCTTGCCAGTTGAAGGTAAAGACTTTGTTGTTTACTGCGATGCTTCACATTCTGGTTTGGGTGCTGTGTTGATGTAGGATAGGAATGTGATAGCCTATGCATACAGGCAGTTGAAGGTGCATGAGAGGAATTACCCGACTCACGACTTAGAGTTGGCAGCGGTGGGTTTTGCATTAAAACTTTGGAGACACTACCTTTATGGTGTCAAGTGTGAGGTATTCACAGATCATCGCAGTCTGCAGCACGTATTCACTCAGAAGGATTTGAATTTGAGGCAGAGAAGGTGGATGGAGCTATTGAAGGACTATGATGTAACCATTCAATACCATCCGGGTAAGGCTAATGTGGTGGCAGACGCATTAAGTCGGAAAACTGTTAGCTTGGGTAGCTTGGCTTGTTTGGGGGTGTCCAAATGACTACTAGATAAGGAAATTTGGGCTTTGGAGGCCAAGTTCATGCAATTGGGTGTTTCATATCAATGTGGGTTGTTTGCTAGCATTAAGGTCAAGGCCACCTTCATAGAGAAAATAAAGGCGAAACAGTTTCAGGACCCAAAACTGAGTAAGTTGCGAGGTAAGGTAATATCTTGGGAGTCCATAGACGTCATGTTAGACTCTGGTGGAGTGTTGCATTTCAGGGAGAGGATTTGTGTTCCTTGGGTGGATGATATGATTAAGAAAATCTTGGCTGAAGCTCATGGTTCGCAGTACTCAATTCATCTGGGTGTGACTAAAATGTACAGGAACTTGAGGCAGCGTTACTGGTGGCCCGAAATGAAAAGGAACATAGTTGATTTTGTGTCCAAATGTCAGAACTGCCAGCAGTTAAAGTACGAACATCAGAGACCTGCAGGACTACTTCACAGAATGCCAATTCCAGAGTATAATTGGGAAAGGATAGCCATGGATTTTGTGGTGGGTCTTCCCAAGACATTGGGGAAGTACGACTCAATTTGGGTCATTATTGACAGGCTGACCAAGTCCGCTCATTTCATTTCGGTCAAGGTAGATTACAATTCACAGCAATTGGCTAAGATCTACGTGAAGGAGATTGTGAGCTTGCATGGGGTACCACTGTCCATCATTTCAGATAGAGGTACGCAATTTACTTCTAAGTTCTGGGGCAAGTTACATGAAGAGTTGGGTACACAACTCACTTTTAGCATAGCCTTCCATCCTCAGACTGATTGTCAGTCGGAAAGGACGATCCAGGTATTGGAGGACATGCTGAGAGAATGTGTGATGGACTTCGGGGGATATTGGGACTAGTTTCTACCGTTGTGCAAATTCTCGTACAATAATAGCTACCACTCCAGTATTGACATGGCACCGTTCGTGGCATTGTATGGGAGGAACTGCAGATCACCAATTGGGTGGTTTAAGGAAGGCGATCTGAAGCCTCTGGGCATAGACTTAGTGAAGGAAGCGCAGGAAAAGGTAAGGGGCATTCAGACCAAGTTGCTGGCTTCTCAAAGCAGGTAGAAGGAGTATGCAGATCACAAGGTCCGGGACATGGACTTTCATGCTGGTGAACTGGTATTGTTAAAGGTGTCACCAATGAAAGGGGTTATGCAGTTTGGTAAGAAGGGCAAGCTTAGCCCTCGGTTCATCGGTCCATTTGAAGTTCTTGAAATTGTGGGGCCAGTGGCTTACAAGTTAGCACTACCACCTAGTTTGTCGAGCGTCCATCCGATATTCCATGTATCCATGCTTAAGCGATACCATGGGGATGGGGATTACATCATCAAGTGGGCTGAGGTACTTTTCGATACGGATCTTCGTTATGAAGGGAAACCAGTTTATATTCTTGCTCGAGATGTCCGGAGGTTGAGGACAAAGGTGATTGATATGGTGAAGGTTTAGTGGAAGCATCATCCGATTGAGGAAGCCACTTGTGAAATCGAGAAGGACATGCGGGACAAGTACCCTCAATTGTTTGAGGATTCAGGTACTACACTTCCCTCCTTTTATTTTCGTAATTTCAGGTTTGATCATTCGGGGATGAACGATGGGTAAATTGGTATCTGTTGTAACGACCGAGTCCATCATTACGGGTAGTCCAATCGTGCCAAGTTCTAGAGTTAGAAAACTCCTGGTTTGGGAGTTTGAAATTCTGGGCTAGGCTAGCCTCGACCGATTTTAGAGCAAGGTAGTGTCTAGGGAAATTCAGGTAAGGATTAGCATATGTGTATTGTGTTAACTAGTCTTCCGTGTAGCCAAGATATAAAGGAGTCTGGGGAACTTTTCAGATTCGAATTTGGGTAAGTAGAACTCCCAAAATCGCGTTTGACGTGAAGGAGTTGTTTCGGGTCATCGGGGAAAACAAGTGTGTTGTAAAATGGCCAAAACTGAGAGATTTCTGGACATTCTATTCGTGACGAGCGCAACCGTCCGCGGTAGCGGCCGCCACTATAGTGGTGGAAAATACTGCTATAGCGGTGGTCAAGACGGTCAACATCGCTTAAGACTGCTATAGCAGAAGTCGTCCGCTATAGCGCGACCACTACAGCGGAGCGGGGACCGCTATAGCGGGCCGACGAGATTTTAATGCAGAAACATTCCCCAAAATATTCAGTTTTCACAACTTCATTTTGGGAGAAGGGCTAGGCGATTCCAGGCGATTTTCCTCCTTTTTCCTTCGAATTTCTTCCCTAAGGTAAGGTTTCTACTCCCCAATCTTTGTACTACGTTTCCTGTGCGGTAGAATTGTTAGGAGGGAACTTGGGGAAAGGTTGAAATAACCTAGGAATGGTAGAATCCGGGGAAGAAAGGGGATTCCAAGCATGAATGTTCTTGGGCATTGTTAAAAGTATGTTATTATGATCATAGTTTGTTAAATTCTCTATTTTTATCCGTAAAAATTATAGAAATAGGTGAATTAACGGTGGAAAAGTCCGAAAAAAGGGTGGGATGATCATGGGTGGCCTGGGGTTTCGGGATTTTTTGTAATCCGGGTACTGTGCAGGCCTTGTGTGTTAATTGTATGTACTTGTGGGTTATTTTAGACCAAGAACGAAAAAGGAATTCAGAACACGAGAAAGCTCGGGTTGAATAGAGCTTGGATCATTTTGAGGTAGGTGATGGCTTACGATTTCTGTGAATGTTGTATATTCTTGTACTCATATCTAAGTGTTTGTATGAATTACATTGCTTAGGGGAGTTGTGTAGAATGTCTACGGTTCTTGCTTTACAGTCTGTGATTGAAGGGTGTTTGCTTGTTGGTTTACAAGTTGTTTGATCATGTATTTGACTGTGAGTTGTTGATATTCGGTTGGATCGGGTATCACGCGTGGTACAGGTATAACAAATGGTTGGCACGAGTACCACGCCTGGTACATGAATACTAACGGTTGGCTCGGGTACCACGCCTGGTACGGATTTACTTTTGTTGCATCATTGCATTTTTATTATTGTGTTGCATTGATTGATATTGCTTTCGTGAGTGGACTGGGCTACTTATTGAAATGTGTTATTGGTTTGGTGGCCCTTGAGCGGCCTGGAAATTCTATATAACTGTTGTGTTGGTCTTGGTTTAGGTCGGGTTATTCATTGACATTTTGTGTTGTCTAGAGGGGATCCGAGGGTGGGTCCGGGCTAGACGGAAAGGTATAGTTATTGGTATATGGTTGTGGCTTAGAGTATAGGTAGTGGCTTTCATGCGGGAACAAGCTAAGTAGAGACTTGTAGTCTAGGTGTGCATGTTAATATTGCTGCATGTTTTTTCATACCTTTTACTTGATATTGTCGTACTGTTTATACACTGTTTATTTGAAAATTGACTGATGATCCTACCAGTACACAGTGGTGGTGTACTGATACTGCACTTGTTTTTCTTTTGGTAAGTACATGAAATCATCCAGCGGCTGAGACGCGACCTCATCTATAGCACCGACGATTTCTGACTTCAAGTGTGAGCTGCTTGATCGAGCTACCTTGGGTTTATCTCTAGAGTTTCAACCCACTTGTGTTGGGTTAAAACTATTTCCTTATTTCTTTTAGGGTTGCATCCCCGTATTCTAGATATTGGTAGTAATGTTTGGTACTGCGACTTTCAGTTTCTAGGAGGATTTTTCGAGGATGATATTAATGCTATAGTTCTTTGCTTATTTAATTGCTAGTTTACTTCTGTTTGCTGGTTTTAGGCTGTTAGTCTAGGCAAAGGGTTGAACTCTATTGGTTCGCTCATCCGGGGGTTTGGTGGGTGCCACTCACGACGGTATGGGTCGTGAGACAATGAGACATGTTGGGTTGTCACCTCGTTCAAAGTGACATATCAAATTCAAGTTGGGTCGTCCACCTTTGAACGAGATAGGTACACAATTTTGTATCCCAGCGTCTCACAATTTGACACTGGATGATTTTGGAAAACAATGTCAAAGGTACATGATTATTTTTCGTTCTAGAACATTTTTCTCCATTTATCATCTTTCTTTTTAAAATAATTCAACTTCGCCAGTAGATGAAGCGTATTTTCAAAACTTTATTAAAGTATGGAATCATTCTGTGCATATGTCATTCATTTTCTTTGTCGAGTCAAAATTGGCTACACGTCAACGTCTTCGTTTAATGATTCTTTCATCATCTGTAAACGAAGAGAGAAAGTTGTTGACACCCAATTTTGGCATGACATTTTTCAAATTAATATTTTTTTTTAAACAAAAATTATTCGTTAAATTACACAGAATACAATTTTAATCATATTTTTCAATGTTCATAACTTTTGAAAATATTGAGATTTTTATCAAATTTTTATTCATTTTAATTAATTTTAATCATCGTTAATTTTTGTTACAATTATTATTCCATAAATAAATATTATTTAATTTTATTGAATCATGAATTGTTTAGTTTTTACACAGTCCATTAATATATAAAGGTGGAAAAAATATTTTTTACACAGATAAATAAATAGCTCATGATTTTAAGTAAACCATAGTCTTGAACACACAGATTTTTAATAGCTCATGATTTTCAACAAATAATTTTGCCACCTAGATGGTTTAAAGTTTTAAAGTTTTCTATAACGTGTTTCATGCCCTCAACACAATCCTTGGTGGTGGAAATATCTGGCAAAAATTCTAAAAGTTAATGTTTCTCACTCCTCCTTTCTCGGTGAACTCACCACCGCACACACAAGCCTGCTCCGGTGGAAAGATTTCCGACCACCATCCTCCAACGGAGTTGCACCACAATAACTCCTCTTCCACACCTCCCTTCTCCACCCACAATGCCGCTGCTCACTCCGGCGAACAATAACCAAAACCCCAACGCTACCTGCGACGTCCACCACCCACAATGTCACTGCTCACTCCGGCGAACAACAACCAGTGAACCCGCCCCCCTGTTCCACTCTTCTCCTCCCACCACCACCAACCGACAACAGCTAAACAACCATGAGCTACACTACCACACCACACCTCTATCTCTCATTTTCCAGATTTTGGCGAAATCAAAACCTCTAGTGAGCCACCGTCGCAACACCAACAACAACCCACTGTTCTCCTCTCCTCTCCATCAAAATCTGGTGGAACCAGAGCTCTGGTCAACAGACCCATTGCCAACCAGTCCCGTTCCCTTTTCCCCCATATTTTTAGTTTAGTTTTGTTTTTGTTTGTTTTTTGTTTCACAGGTTCTCCGATGAGCTCGTTGCTTCGATGGAGTCGCTATCCCGGCGAACTCCAACTTTGATGGAATCAGCCACCAACTACTCTGAAATTTCAGATCTGACCGAATTCAAGCTACTCCGGTGAAACCCCAGTCGTAAAACATATTTTCCCTCTCATCGTTTCTCCTTTACATCATTATTGTTTTCACGTCTGTTTGGCATATCTTTTTCATTTTTTCATGGGTGTATCATTGTGTTTATTTTCTAGGCTACTAATTTTTCTATTTTAATTAATAGCGGCCCTGTTTAAATTTTTTGTCAATTATATTTGGTTTCACAGTGATACTTCTAGTTATTTCGTTATTTTCTCATCCGTAGTTGGTTGATTTTGCTTTGGAATTATTCTTAGGTAATATCTACTACTTTTTTTATTGTTTTATTGGTATTTTAAATGGATACTGAATAGGTGTTACTCTTTGTTTGACCAATGAAAGAATTTTTCCGTCGAATTTATGAGGCTTCCTCATAATAAAAGATAAATGTTATTTTGTGTTCGATTATTTTATATCGAATATTAATTTAATTGGACAATGAAGAAAATTTCATTGATTTTCAAGGCCTCCAATGTATATAAGACAAGTTTATTTTTAGTTATGATTTATTTAATTCTTTTTGATTAATTTCGTTCATTACTAACACTTTTACTAAGTGTGTTTACAGGTATATAGAAATGCTTTCCAAAGAAGATGTTTGAATTAAAATTAGAAGATGTTGTATAATTCTTTATTGTATTTATTCATTTTAGTTAACGATAGACAAATATTAGGCCGTTTCGTAAAAGTTTATCCTTGAATTCTTAGAGTTTTGGAGAGTCTTTTTCTCTAACTCGGAAGAATCAAGACATTTTTTTATCTCCTCAATTGAAAAAATGAATTCAGTTGAGAACCATCATTGTGGATTTTGAAAGATATCTAACCCCTTACCTTCGGAATAATTTGAACCCTTACCTAGAATCTAACTAGTTTCGTAGACTAAAGTTTTTTATTCAATAATTAAAAGGTTTCTTAGTTTTTCCTAAAATTAGGTGGCGACACTCTCTTTCTCTTTAAATATTATTTTTTTAAAACTAATTGAATTATTATTTTTTTTTTTTTAAAGTCTCGAAGTTATGTCCTATCGAATATAACATCACTTTACATGGAGGTAAGCAATCTTACTGGAGGATGGAGATGGAGATTACTAATAACATTAGTATGTTTGCTAAAGTTAGATACCCATGGGTGAACCATATCCCAAACACATGGCCTGCGATTGTTTAGTTCTTTACCCAATATGTGCTTAGGATTGGATGCCAAGGGGTGAAGTGGACAATCCCAGAAAATGGTATGTACAAGTGCAACACAGATGGCTCTTCAAAAGAAGGAAGATGGAGTAGCTCTTCTGCATTTTGTGTTAGAAACTGGGAAGGGAAGTTTGTGTTTGCAGAAGCAAGAAGACTAGATGATGATCCTAGTATTATAGCTGAAGTCATGGCTCTGAGATTTGGTCTAGAATACTGTCTGAGCAATCAACTGCTACCTATATTGATTGAAACAGACTCCTTCTTACTGAAGAAAGTCCTAGATGGTATCTGGAGGTACCTTGGAATATATCAATGGAAATATGCAAAGTGAAGAGATTAATGGAGAATGGACTGGTCAAGGTGGAATACACATTCAGAGAAGGCAACACACTTGCAGATTTTTTCACTAACCACATTTACTGTTTTGTAGGTACCCAGATCTTAACATACAAAACCTACCAGGAACTACCAAGAGAAGCCAAAGCTATTCTAAACATGGATAGACTACAAGTACCAAACCTCAGAATCAAAAAATTCCAAAATCAGGATTTTAAAGTAAAAACAAATTCATAAAGCAACAACAAAAGACAACTGAATTCATAATAGGCAGTGGTGATGTATTAACAATAAGGAAGAAGTGCTAAATCATCGACTCACCCCATTTCCTGGACCCTTATACAGTGGTATCAACCTTGTCTTAATTTACAAAGGAAAAAGGGATGGGGTTAGTTTTTGACTATCCTACTCATTTCACCCTTCTCAACACACAATGAGCCAATATGCCGCTTATTGAAGAGTGCAAAGATACGATCCTTTTATTTTATTGATGGCAGGGGAGCTAATATGGTCAACTAACCTTCATATACCAGATCTGCAGCTGATTTCTTCAAAGAAGTCTTCATGGTGTTTGGATTGACTTGGCATTTGTGAGAATTTTGAATGCCCTTGAAGGAATCCACCCAAACTCCTCATGCTTTGATTGTTCGTGTGAGTGAAGAAGAAGCTGAGCTACTAGCTTTCATGGCCATGGAGCTTCGTCAAGCAATGATCGACCCTCAATCCAGAAGAACGCATCAAAGAAGACGAAGCTAGAACCAGCTTTCCACTTTTCCCTTTTCCTTTTTTTGATTTCTATTTTGACTTTCTATTTTTTAGATTTTGTTTCCTTTTGTTTTTCTTTTGGTCGGATCTCTTCTGAGATGGACCGATTTTTTTGGATTTGCCTTTGTATTGTTTCTATTTTAGAAATAAAGGGGCTCAACCCACATTTTTATTAAAAAAATAATTAGTCACATAAAGCAATGAATGAGTACACAGAAGAAAAACAAGCAGAAAATAACAAACATGACCAGCTACTAGAAATATGTACATCGCATACACAGGTAAAAGACGGAAATAACACACATGGGATCCTCGCAAAAATGATATATATATATATAAGGAGAGGCTTATAAATAGGCGATATACCGATAACCTCAAGTGAAAAGAGAAGGAAGAAGAATAATAAAGATAGTCATGCTCGAAAAAAAAAAATTAACAACCAAACTAAGCATACTAATCTCAACTCAAGAAACTAACCCCCGGCAGTTCAAGAACAACTTTATTTATAACCTCATAAGCAACTATAATATGAATCAATATCGTGGAAGAGTAACAATAAGTCTACCTACAGTCTCCCGGCTGTCCATACAATCAAGGAATGCAATCAAATGAAAACAACCCTCCGGCCGCCTATACAACCGGAGCGTACACTTAGCAAATAACAAACAAGGGTGGAATCTCATACAAATGGATGATGTGACATGATATGATGAACTAAGTGCGATAGAAGTACCATATGTTACCCGTTTTTGGCGTCCTATAAGGCCCAAAAGACAGGATCCATGGAAGGTTACACCCGTATACCTCTACTATACCGTATACCTCTTTCCGGCACTCGCGGCATGTAGCCACTGACCTGGAACAACAAGATCCATGGAGGCCTTCGACCAACATACTAGAAGCGCCACAATCTCAAAAACCTCAGGTAAAGCTGCCCGGAGGGTATCCGGGTCTAAATCAATTAGTCAAAAATAGGCCTAGTGCACGGTTCCACCGAGTCTAGTATCATCTCGAAGTCATAGTTAAACAAGTCTAGCGCCCAGACTCGCAGAGTCTAGTATAGGTGGAAATAGTGATAAAACACTCTTTTATTCTCTCTTACCCTAAGAAGATCCATTAAAAATAGTGCCAAACCTTTTTTACAATCATTTTACCAAAGGCGGGCCCCACGAGCTATGCAAGGTTTAGAAAATCATCAATAGTGGTCCCTAAGCACAAATAGTAGTAAAATCATGTAGAAATCCCTTTTATATGCATGGTAAATGGCATACACAATCACAACAGTAGTCCAATGGCTCACAAATAACCTATCAGCCCTGCACAGGCTCCAATCATTTTACAACAAAGATAGCCAGCTCTATAACAATATTAATGATGTCCAGGACTCATAAAAATTTCCATATAACCCACCATCTATGTTCTAGAGTCAATACAAGACCAGATATGATTACAAGGATGATAATATCATCTATAACAAATACTGCAAACATCAGAGGAAGAAAATGAGTCGAACATGAAGAAATGATCAAGGTCTGTGTTACCAATCTAATAAGCCCCGCCCAAGGATGCCCATTAGTATTATTTTATCCTATATATGCAAAGTCTAGGAAAGTTAAATCGTAACCTACCAGTCTTCCAATGACAAGTTGCTGGTACGATGATGTTCGAGGTCAAACCGTTCCAATAAGCTTCGAATGATAATCAAACTATCATAAACAAAAATTACACATTAAAATGAGACTAATGATACCCATATCACTGTAATAATAGCCGGACTAAAATTTGGGTCATCGGCGGACCCGTGGGTCCTGCAACCTAAAACCAAAAATAAAAGTGCACAAAATAATCACAATGACCATGAGAGTATATGCCCAGAAAAATTGAAGAAGTTGGGCATGAATTTCGAGCTAAAACAGCCCCTACAGTACAAGAAACCAAAGAGGGACTTTAAGGAATGAAAATCAGAATTTGGGGAAGAAACACTTACCACAACTAGAGAACTACGCCAAGGATGTGAGTTGAATGAGCCCAAGATCATGCAATTCATAAGAGGACATATTCTTCAAGGAAAACCAAGCGTCAAGAATTAGCAACAATGGTGGTTTTTAACAATTTAGAGAAGAAGCAAGCTTTGGGGAAGAAGAATTACCAATAATCGAGGGAGCACAAATTTTAGATGAACAATCGAATTCCCCAAGTCATGAACTGATTAGAGCACTTTGGTAGAGTGTATTTAGTGTGTTAGAGTTTGGAGAAATGAACAAAGTGGCTGGAGAAAGGAATGGGCAAAGATATATACATGCTGCCCATGGCCTGTGCGAACGCGCCAGGCTGCTTCCTACGCGGGCACGCGGATGTGGGCGGGCAACACGCACGCAAAGGCCATGCACTGGCCAGGCCAGGTGTCTGCCTTGTGCATATGCGGCCAGGCCACCGCACACACGGGAATGTGGATGCGGCCAAGCAGCGCTTAGGAGAAGGCAACAGAGGAGCGGCTAGCATATGCCTTGTACGTAGGCGGCCATCCCATGCATAGGCAAAGGCTAAGCTGTTGCCATGACAACAACAGCTGCCAACAACCTACACTAAGAGGGAATTTTCTTCGAAGAACCCTCAGGAACACATCCAAGGTCCCGTGAACACAAACGATCCAAGCTATTTGATTAAAAATGGCATTCTTGACTCAATGGAATCAATAAAAATCCCAATGAAGGTCTATAGCACAAAAAGTGGTCCCCCCCCAAAAAAACTAACTTTAGGCCAAATTTTCCAAAACGGAACCCCATTGCTTAAAATGAGTCCAGAAGCCTCGAGACCCAAACCAAAGGTCCACCTAGCCTAAAGTTGACAATTCTAAAGCTAACAGCATGGTCAGAATTTTCATCTGAGACCATCTTCTTCGAATGCTAACCAAAGTCAAAGTTTCAAGTTCAACTTGGCTAGAAACATAAAAACTCACTCAAAATGAAATCAAAAGCTACCAGACCCCGACCAAGGGTCCATTGTAATGATCGAGTCCATCTTTACGGGTAAACCATTCGTGCTAATCTTTAGAGTTAGAAAACTCTGAGTTTAGGAGTTTGAAATTCTAAGCTAGGCTAGTCTCGGTCAATTTTAGAGCAAGGTATGGTCTAGGGAAATTCAGGTAAGGATTAGGTTTGATGTCTTGATTCGAGCTAGTTTTCCTCGTAGCTAACATATAAAGGAGTCCGAGGGACTTTTCAGAATCGAATTAGGGTAAGTAGAATTCTCAAAATCGAGGTTGACGTGAAGGGGTTATTATGGGACGTCGGGAAAATAAGTGTGTTGTAAAATGGACTAGTTTTGGAGATTTTATGACTTTATATCTCGTGTCAACTACTACAGCAGTTGACACTCTGCCATAGAGACCTCCGCAGTAGCGGAGAAATTATAGCTACAACAAAAGTCAACGTCGGTCAGCCTCCGCCATAGCGGATGACTCTGCTGCGGTGGTACCGCTATAGCAGAGTTGACCGCTATAGAAGAGTGGAATGCTATTTCAAAGCATGACAAGATTAATGAAAAACCTTCCCTAAAATAGTTAAGTTTTATTGTAACTCATTTTGGGAGAAGAAAGGGGCAATTTTGGGTGATATCTACCGATTTTCCATCATTTTTCATCCTAAAGGTAAGTATTCTACTCCCCAAACTTTGTGATATCTTTTATATTCTATAGAATTGCTAGTGGTGGACTTGGGGAAAGGTTTGGGATGACCTAGGAATTGTAGAATCCGGGGAAAAATGGGATTCTAGGGTGCTAAAGTTCTTGGGTCTTGATTCTTGTTAATGGGTAATGATCATTTAGCCATAATTCTCTAAGAGAATCCATAAAAATGATGAATTTAGGTGAAGTAATGGTGGGAAATCCCGGGAATGGGTAGAATGATCATAGTTGGCTTGGGGTTTGATATATTTCATAATTCGGGTAATTTGTAGTCCATAAGTATTGATTTTTGGTTACTGTGTATTGTTTCTAAACCAATAACAAGCAAGGGATCCTGAAAGGGGGAAAACTCTGGTATTGTAGAGCTTGCTTATTCAACGTAGGTGATGGATATTGATTCCTGTATGCATTGTGTGTTTGTGTACTCATGTCTAAGTAATTGTGTGGTATGCATTGCTTAGGAAATGGTTAAGAATGTCCAAAATCATGTTTTTAGTCTTGTGAAATAAACTAGGTGTGTTGCTTATTGGTTTACAAGTGTGATTGTTCATTATTTGTGATTGTGGATTTATGTGATATTCGGTTGGCTCGGATACCATGTCTGGTATGGAATATACTAATGGTTAGCTCGGGTACTACGCCTAGTATGGGATATACTAACGGTTGGATCAGGTACCATGCCTGGTATGAGATAATACTAACGGTTGGCTCGGGTACCACGCCTGATATGAGTTTACTTTCTTGTATTTTGCATCTTTATTAATGGTTCCCTGAGTGGAATGGGTTGTGTTTATGAATTGTTGTAGTGTATTTTGGTCCTTGAGAGGCTGGGTTGTTACATTGCTTTATGAGTTGGTCTTGGTATAGACCGGGTTGTTTGTCTGACACTTAGGTGTTATCTAGAGGGTATCCAGGGTGGGTCTGGAATATGTAATGAGTCATAATTGTTATTGCTGTGTATTATTGATCATAACTGTAAAGTGGTTTACATGTGGGACAAGTTAGGTAGAGACTTGTAGTCTAGGAATACCTGTTGACTTGCCTATGTGTTTTCTGTACTCTTACTTGATTTTTGTACTACTCATACATTGTTTATTTGGAACTGGCTGATGATCCTACCAGTACACAATGGTTGTGTACTGATACTGCACTTGCTTGTCTTTTGTGAGTACAGGAAATCTTCCGGCGGTTGACGCACGACCTCACTTGTAGGCCTGACTTTCCGAGATATCAATGGTGAGCTATTCGACAGAGCTGCCTTGTTGTCCATTTAGTTGAGTTGTAGCCCATTTGTTCGGGCTTAGACTATTTTTCTATTTGGGATTGAATCCTCGTACTCTAGTTTTTGGTAGATGTTTTTGGTACGATGACTTTCAGATTCTAAGGAGAGATTTCCGTAGTTTATTTTATTTATAGAGTTGATGTTATTTATTATTGAATGCTAGTTTACATTTCTGTACTAGTTTTAAGCTGTTAGGCTAGGCTGAGAGTTGGACTCTATTGGTTCACTCATCCGGGGGTTGGGTGGGTGCCATTCATGATGGTCTGGGTCATGACATATATCTAGACCAAAATCCATGCTCCGAAGCTAATGGAACTATTGAAATTCGATTCCGAGCACGTTTACCAAGAATTTTGACCAAAGTCAATGATTTCCTAAGTTTAAGCTCTAGAACAGGGAAACAACTATAATGACCAAACGAACGGCTAGGGCACCGAACCACCGGTCCCAGCAAGCCATAAATGACTTTGGGCCACTACAGACCGGAAGGGTCATTACACTTCACTACTCTTCTCAAGGTTGAAGTGTCACTCATAAGCAAAGAGAGAATCTATACTCAAGTAATACAATTCAAAACAATCGAGATGACAAGATAGAAAGAATTTACTCTCACTCTTACAAAGACATTTTAATGCATACAAGTAGAACCACATGCTTTCCCTTCATGTAGTTTGACACTAATGTAAATTCACAAGGCTTAAAATCACCTAGGACTTGCAAAAATTGATACACCCAAATTACACCTTTAAAACAAGATAAAGCGATCACTGTCAAATATAAAACCCAAACAAAGTTGGGGTCAAATCCCACTGAGAATATGGTGAGAAATACACTAGTGAATATCCAACTGGTAGTATTTATTTAAAGGGGAAGTTTAACATGAAAAGTAAAATTAACAAGTATTGTGTGTTTTCAGTAACCAATTGTATGAAAATTAATTGTTGTTTGTGTTCAAAAAATAAGAAGAAACTAGGACTGTGTTCCCTATAATTTCATAACTTAGCAGGTAAATGCGATAAGTGATTTATCCTGGTGATATGAATACAAAACTAACAATAAGAGTTTAACTAATGCCTTTTGAGACAACTAGATAAATATCACTTGATATCCTTTCGCTCTATAAGTGTTTAATTATTAAGCTTCGTTAATGCTTTCAGATTGATTATCCTCATTAGAGCTCAAATCATAAGATGAGGGTTGGTAGCCTCAAATCTCTGTTGTTAATCTCTTCATCTAACCTTACCTCTTTGGTCTAGTAGGTTAAGGTTTATAGTGAGTTCTAACGTTGGCCACCACTAAAATGCAATCAAAGCAAAGAGATTAAAAATACATGCAAATTCACCATTCATGAATCACTATTCGTTTAACCTATGTTTGTTAATCCATTATGATTTCTACAACCCTAGTTACAGAGTTTATCTACTCATGCTTGCAATAAATCGATCATTAGATGTAAAAGAACTCATAATGATAGACTTGCAAGAGAAAAGTAATTAAAACTCACTTGTATTAACCATGAAAATAATCCAAAGTATGTGAAATAATCCAAGAAATTAAGAACAATAGTCGAAGTTCATTCTTAGCTATCAGAACTATCGTAACAATTCAATTATATCGAGTAATGGGTAAAAGAAACCTTAGGGAAAGTATTTATAGACATAAAATTCAAATCCTAAAAGAACTAGGAAATTTGACCCACGACTCATCTCGTGGCTCATCGGCAGCTCCATAATTCGTCACTGTGAACCATGGGTTTTATTAACATTAACTTCAAATATTTTTCCTCGATCTCATAGCCTGGGATGATGAATTGTGACATGTCCCACAAGTCATCAGATGCATCCACCGGCTAAACTCTGGCTTTCCAGACTCTCTGGAGTGACTCACGACTTAGACTCGATGGCTCATCACTTCTCCGGTGAACTTTTGACTCTTAGAAATTTCTTCATCTTTGGTTCAAAATTACCTTTCATGGCTCATCTTTCACTCCACGATTTCCCTCACGATCCGTAGGGTACCCCACGACTTGTTACTTCACTGATTTTCACCAGAAATTGTACTTATGCATCAACAACTAGTTTCCCTATATATGTAGAAAATGAACATTATATCCAACAAAAACACACTTAAAAACTCACAAAATCCTTCATTTTAAGCATTGAAAGTGCCATGAAATCCTGGCACATCAACACTCTCAACTTTGAATGTTTGCTTGTCCTCAAGCAACTCAATAAGACTCAACTACGATGCTTAGGCATTAGAAAGCAAGGAAATCTATGGCATGGTACATGAAAACTTGGCAACACACATTCACAATAGTTTAACCCTCCTTTTCATTCAAAACTGGCATGCATAATTTAGAGCATCTCAAGATAACACTGAATGATCAAAGAATGATATTATGCTATTGACACACGACTGTGCTTATGGTAATGGTGAAGTGACACTCTCCATTATGGAGGTGGCATCGATCATTAAACAAAATAAGATTTATATTACTCGATGGGCGTCGGGTCGATCCTATAAGGAATGGTAGCTTAGCCAAAGAGATTGTGGGAAAAGATCTCACAATTAGAGTCGATCGCTCAAATAACTATATAGTAAAAAGGGGGGAATTAGAAATATGTCATAATTCAATTCAAAACCAAACAATAAATTAAATGCAAGGTGTAAACAAGAGAGACGACGACTAGGAATGTGTTTCGAATGAGACTCGAACACGGGTCAAGGTAGTTGCTCAATTGCATAAATTCTTACTAAATAATATAGGTAGCATTGGTTTTAGGCATGAATGCTAATCTTTTGATCTCACAAACATTTATCTAATGTTCTTTGTCAAGAATCATGGTTTTACAATTAACCAACCAATATAGGCTCGGGGAGGTTACACCATCTCTAGCTTAGACCCTTAAATGGGTGTTTTCGGTGAATTGAGCTATTTCTAGCCTCAATCTAATTGGAATCCCAAGTACCCACTAGCAAATTCACATACAAAATTATGAACCTCTTTATCAAGCAAGAACACAATCAAGTAACATCAATCAATGTTGGCAACCACCAATTTTAGAGTTAAAATATGGTGAATTAACTAGACGCATATCATATTAGCAATTATAAACACAAATAAGCAAGACCCATACCCTTTAATCAAGTAGCCATCATCAACACATCCCTAGACAAGGAGACTTAGCCACTCATGCTAAAGGAAAAAGAAAGTATACCCATAGGTAAATTCAAATTCCTTTTTATTAGTTGTAGCAAGAATCCAATATCCAAGCTTAAATTTACAAGTCCAAGGTTGAAGATGGAGAGAATTGAGTGAAACCCTCTATCTTGCCTTGGGAGATAAACTTGCTCAAAAACTGGAAACTATTCAAAAAACTATCAAAAATTATGCCTAAATTGGGTTTTAGAATGTTCCCAATTCGTCATACAAAAGTGGACAAAATTGTCCCTTATGAGTTGCGCAACGCGACGTGCATTTTGCATATCACATTGTGCGCATCGCACAACTTCGCTTTAGAGGACCAGTGACTTGGCTTGTATTTGGAGCTTTGTCAAAGTGGGGTGCGGTTTGAACCATGCCTTGTTCGTGTTACACGACAGCTGTATCCCTTAATAGATTCTTCACCTTCATTTTGAGCTTTATGTGGAGGGAGTTGTGGACCGCACCAAGTTTGTGCGTGTATCACGACCGTCGCCCCTCTTGGCAGAATCTTCATATCACTTGATCACTTCACACTTCAACTCTTTTTGAGCTCTTTTGGGTCCAATTCCTTGTTTTCTATCTTTGACCAAGAGTATCTGCATTCATATCAATAAAGTCCATAATAACCTCTTAATCTCATCAAAATATAGCAATAATTCATGATTAAAGGCTCAATAAGTTCGTAGATTACTGACTTATCAAACCCCCAAACTTGAACTATTGCTTGTCCTCAAGCAAGATAGTCATAAGGTAAGGAATGAATTATGCTCTAAAACTCAATCAAGGCATACAAAATTACTCTATTCTAAAAACTAAGAAAAATAATAAACAAAATGACTCAAACAAAAGACTCAACTACAATGCTCATCTCAATTTGAACCACCACATTCCCAAGGCAATTGATCATTTCAAAACATTTATTAAAAGGACTTCATTTCTCATTAAAAATCAAGGGAATTTGTCATTCAAAACAAGATATTAAGCTTCTCAAGTCATTGGCATGGACCATCAAGGTTTGCCTCAAGATTCTCCACACAACTTGTCTCATTCATTCCTCTCAATTGGAATAGAGACTTCATGTTTCAATTCGAGTGCTTGATGCTACTCACCACAAGAGAGAATCTCACTCACAATCATGCATTTCACAATACAAGGATTATAAGAGAACCACAAAGACTCTTACTCTCTCAAGGAAGTTCAAGTGCACACATGTCAAACGATAGGCTTGTCCTTCATGTAGATCGCCACTAATGTAGAGTGGCCAAGCTCGGAATCACTAAGGACTTGTGGGTTACGATGTTGGCTAGGGCTAATATGAGAATTGCATTTGGCTCATGTAACTAAACCTCCCTACCGCTCTTTCTTATCATTTTGAACACCGCTCACATTTTTGAACTTTGACTTCTCCTTATTTCTCTCTCACATAGCCCAATATTTTCCCTTTTAATCTTGATCATTCAACCTCCTTGTATCACCTTCATTTGGTAGCACAAATCCTTTTCCAAATCATTTTGCTCATTTCATTGGTCTTTTGGAGCAATTTTCAATTCAAACATAAGGTGCTACCTCGCACTTTGAATTCCTTTTCTTCTCCACATTAAGCACCTACACCCCCAAACATAGGCTTTTGCCTATGTTGTCATTTCATTCCCTCCAAAATTTAGGATTTTAGCCTACGCTTCACTTTCAATCCATTAGGGAGGATGGGTTCCAATATAGAGGTTCAAAAAAAAAGGTCAAGGTGTAGAAAAAGGTGCCAAAGAATGGTCACAAGCTCAAAGGGGTTCACTTGGATTTAAGTCAAGGGAAGTCATTTAGGTGAAGTGGCTATTCAAAAAGGGCCTAAGATCATCTTTTAAGCTCGGTCACATCTACAATTTCACCTTGAATCACATTTAGGGCAAGTTCTAAATGACGCACATGCACAAGAATCAAGGTATAGCCTTACCTCACAAGGCATCAAGCCAGAATAATTCTCCATATTTGTCTCAAAATCAATTGGGACAAATGACTTTTGATAAGCTATTTAATCGATCTAGCCAAATCGAGAGTGTACAAGTCATGAAAAGAGAATGCTTTCCTCCAAAATTCATTTTTCCTCTTTCCTTTCATTTCCAAAAACTTCTTGCCAAGAAATTGTTTCGGTGGGTCCATTTCGAGACAAGCAAAGCACAGACTCAAATTTAAACTAAAACTTGGCATTTTCCCTTAAGAAAGTCGCCTCTCAATCTATCATAGGGAAACACTAACCCGGTTCGACACAAAAATAAAATAAAAAGAAAATAAAGAAAACATTTGCTCCTTGGGAAAGAATCGTGGTATTAAGAAAACCCTCGCTAAACTACTATTAACAAGGCGACTACCAAATTTGCGTGCTCATAAATCATATGAAAACAAGCCTCAGCGTATGCCCTTAGAACATTTGCAAGGAACAGATAGTGAAATAATGTAAATGTGTAAGACTAATCAGGAAACACAATCACAATTTAAACATATCAAGCCCGGCGAGGGAACAATTAAGCATAAGGCCAAAAGGCAAATCATCAATTAAGACAAACTTCAAGCTTCACGAATAATTACAGACCCCCCAAACATAAAGTATGCATAGACCTCGATGCATAAATGTTATACAGATAAGAATGAGTGCAAAAACTCCTTGGTGATACTAATGGTGGAGACGATGCCTCCTTGAGTAAAACTGCTGAGGTGGCTTATGAGACCGAGGTGGTGGTGATGCCACTGGTGGGATGTAGGCATGCGCTGGGTCAATCTGAAATCCCTCCACTGGTGGAATCGATGGATCCCATTGGACCTAGAGGAGGCCGGATGGTTCCACAATCTTCTACTTGTCCTCATAAGTCATCAACTCATGGTAAGAGAATCTCGGCTGTGGACCCCATTCCTTCTCATAAGACATTGGAGGCTCTGGGTAAGTTTAGATAGCTGAATTTGAAGCTTTGGGGGCCTTCTTGAATAGTTTAATCTCTTTGTAAATCTAGAATGGTCCTTCTTCATCATTCGGATCCCAAACCGTGCACCAATCATCAAGAGGGCTAGCAATCCTTAGAGAGGATATAGAATTCGGGGCTGATAGATTAAGATCCCAATTAGAGATTCTTGGCTTAACATGAGGTATCATCTTTCTAAGCTCGTCAACCTTTACTTCCATGGTATCTATTTTAGAACAAAGCTTACTCACACTTGACACTACTGGCTTCAAAGCTGATTTAATGGCGGATTGAATTATGCGTGGAATGTCTTTAGCCATATTTTGTAAGCTCTCCTCATTGTTGTGAGTAAGTTGACTATGTTTGAGAAAATTACCTGAAGATGAGGTTGCTTGGGAAGTCACATGGATGGTGTTTGATGCTCCTTGAGACTGGGAGGAAGTGTCTAAATAATTACGAGTAACAGTCTCAGCACAGGTATTGACTGATATGGCACTATGAGCAAGGTGCTTTTTCTTAACATGTGGTGCATCTGTGTCCTGCCTTGTGTCCAAGAGGACCATGCCTGTAGCTTTGATAGTCTTGTATACTAAAAAAACATAGGGCAGTGTGCCTAAAAATATAGAAGTGATATGAGTACATGAAAGGCCATGGAGGTGGACTCAGGTCTAGCCCTCCGCTTGAGTTGTTCGGCAATGATTTCTCCTTCATATAGTCGGAAACTAGACATGATGTATGCAATGAGAATGGACACCTCTATAGTCACTTTGGTGGTGTGACTAGTTGGGGTGAATCGTGTGCATACAAAATCCAACCACATCCGAGCTTCAAACTTAAGATCTGATCGGTAGATGGGTCCTTTTGAAATGGCCCAAAAAGAAGTTCCTTCTGCGATGACACTAGTAACCCACTCGTATTGGTCTTCCTTTGTAGCTACACGCTCCATATATCTTAACTCCGAAATTGGTTCATCATCCCATATAGCAAAATGGATGGCTGCTGGGGTGATATCCACCTCCTTGCCTCTCACTAACACTGAATCAAGGTATGGTATCTTATTTGCTAGGCCCTTATGCTTCAGAAAATCTTGCCTAGCCCGATATGAGGTATAGAACTCCCGTACCAACTCAGGTAAATATGGGCATGAAGTTTTGGCAAAGTGTTCCCAGACCCTTATACAGAACTGTCTGGGTATTCTTGGGAACTCAGCTTCAAATGCGTCCACATCAAACCCCTTTTCTTCCAAAAATGGTTGTTTTCCCCAAAATTTCAGGTAGTATGCCTCCATCCCCTGAAGGCCAAAGTAGATTTCAGACTCAGTAGGACCCTCATCTTACACAGGCAAGCCTACATTTGTGGATGTTGAAGCTCGATTAGTAGCATGCCTCTTTTGGTGACGCTTGTTGGAAGACATATTCCTGCAAATGGGGGTTAGCAACATGAACCATGTATCTATACACAATCTAAAAGAAAGTGACAAACCAAAAAGAATAGAATGTAAAGAAGGAGAAAAACAAAACAGGTACCTGCTAGCTTATGCGAACCTCATGTAGACCGCACCAAGAGAAGCGCGCATCGTATGAAGCTCGGCACAAGCTAACAAAACCTAAAGTGGTTTCTGCATTGGGGTGCAAAGGCTCGTGCAGTTTGTACAACAAGAGTGTGCATTGCAATGTCCTCTGCCCCACAAATAAGTGAACTGACAACCTTTTTCAACCTCGTGTGATGCCTTGTGCATTTCACACATAGAGGTCTATGCTCCGCATGCGAAACGCACGGGGAAACACATGGAATTTTTCAATCCCTTGTCTTCTTATGTGTTAAGCATGTAATTCATAGAATAATACATGTGGAATGCACTTGGCAGTAAGCACCATAGAAATAATCAAGCAATTTAAACAATAGGGTAAACATTATATGACCCAAATCATCCCGGTACTCAGACTTCCCTCGAATCCATTAACACAATTCAAAAACAAAAAAATAACTTAATGACTTCCCTTAAGAAGGACATTACCCCATCTATCATCGAGAATATCAAGCCTTCAATTGTTCATAATTAGGCACATTCATTCACAACAATTTCAACCTCTCAACCAAAATCATACACCCAATAAGCATATTCAAATAAAACATGGGCACAATAGTAGTAACAAATTTTAGCACAAAACATCAATTCTCAACCAAAACCTCATGAAGATGACGATTTTCCATTAAGAATGACGTCACCCAATCTATCATAGGAAAAAATCATGCACCAATCACAAGTGGGTTACTCAGACTTCACCTCAAACACAGTTTTTAAGGCTAAAAATTACTATAATCAACACGCATCATCATAACAACAAGTTCTACCAAGTTAATCCTAAGCAAAATCCACAATACAAATGAAAATTGGGGACCCAAAATTTTTGGATCTCGCTCAAATCAACATGGCAATTCTAATGAGCATGCTTCACAATATGAGTACCCAATAAACATAAAAATATGTATTTAACGTTGAAGAACTTACCACAAGTGAGTATTAAGATAAGAGAAGCAAAAATTAGAGCTTTTGAAGGTGCAACAATGGTGACTTAATAGTTTTAACCAGAGATGATAGCGGCAGTGACTAGCGTTGCAGCGGTGGAGGGATGTGGGTGAGAGAAAGAGAAGATTTTGGGGGATTTATGGGAGATATTTGGAATAAAAATTGTTGAGGTTCAGAGTAATATGGAAGAAAAGAGGTGAAGGTGGCAGTTTTAAAAGAGAAAAAGAAGAAGAAAAGTCATCGGGTCGGTCTCTGGGTCGAGTCGGTCAATGGGTAGGTCAACAAATTTTTTATAACTTACCTTGGTGCACCGTAATATGTGATTCGTACAAGCCCTTGTGGGGACCACATGTCACTTCACACCAGCCAATTTCATGCCCAAACTTGGCTCAGCTTTCTGTTATGGTGTGCGGAGGTGGTGCGACACACAAAGGGCTCGTGTAAAATGCACAACCTAGCACACATTGCTTCCAACTCAACATTTATCTTCTAGTTCACTGACTTGGATATGGTGGCCTGTGCGATGTGCACAACAGCTCATGCAAACTGCACGACCATCTGCACATCTCATTTTTGTCTCATTTTTACACTTTGTTATTTTTCTTCTCCATGAATTCCTAAAAGAAACCAAAAACAACAAAAGGTAACTAAAAACAAAGTAAAACACTTGGGTTTCCTCCCAAGAAGCGCTTGATTTAAAATCGTGGCTCGATAATGGTACCTCATTCCTCAGTCGTTGTCGGATAGCATGCCAATCCGATTAGTGTGTCCCCATCCTAAGAAGGGGAATTGCTCTGTCAATACCCTCAACACATGATCTTGTTGCCAACTTGGCAACCCCTTAAACTTGGGCGTCTTGCCCATTTCAAACTCCTCAAGGGCACCATCTAGCTTGCCCTATACATCTATCACTGATACTACCCGCAATTTATCCACAGGCTTTGTGGGTTGGCATACATTGAATGTCACTACCTCACTTTCGACTCAGAATTTGAGTTTTCCGAGTTTAACATCTACTAAGGATCTCCTTGTAGCCAATAATGGTAGCCCCAAAATGATGGGCACCTTTATATCCACTTCACAATCCAAAATCACAAAGTTGTCCAGGAGGATAAACTTGTCGACCTTGACCAACACATCAAATAAAATTCCTACCGGACGCTTGATGGACCGATCAGCCATGAGGAGTCGCATAGGTGTAGGTTTGGGCATACCCAATCGTAACTTATTGAAGATCACTAGGGGCATCAAGTTAATGCTTGCCTCTAAGTCACACAAGGTCTTCTGGAACACAAACAACCTTATAGTGTAAGGAATAGTGAATGCACTCGGGTCTTCCCATTTTATAGCAACATTACTTGTCATCATAGTGCTACAGTTGTGTGAGATCTCAATGGTGCCCACATTGACAACCTTCTTTTTCTTGATCAACTTCTTCATGAATTTGGCATACCCCGACATTTACATTAAGGATTCAACCAAAGGAATATTTCTTGAAAGTTTGTTGAACATGTCAACAAACTTATTGAATTTGTTCTCTTCCTTCTTCTAATTTAACCTTTATACAGAGGAGGTCCCTTAGGTAGTGTGGTCGGCACAACTTGCACAATAGAAGTGTCCTCCTCAGTGTCTATGTCCACTTGGGGAGGAGATTCAGCCTCCTCCTTTTCATCATTAATATCAACATTCACCGAAACGTTAGGTGCACCAAGCTTCATCCCAAATTTCAGTTCTTCAACATCTTTGTCACGCGCAACCTCTTCTTCCTTGTCAACAAGATCCCTAATGTCTTCAATACTAAGCCTCTTCACCATATTAATCGGCATCTCCACAACATCCCCAACGGGCTTTTTCACCACACCATTCATTTTTCCACTTCTAGTAAAATTAGCCATAACATGAGCATCATTTTTAGGATTGGATGTGGTGTCACTAGGGAGTGTTCCCTTCAATCTCGGATTCATTTGAGTGGATAGATGGATTATTTGTGCTTAAAGATGCTTAATTGAGGCTGAATGAGAGCTTACGGTAAGCTCACTAACCCCGATATTTGTTGTCTCTACTTTTTTCAAAACCAAGGATAACATGTCCTATATCTTTGAGTGACAAGGATTGCTTGTGGTGGGTTGATATAAGGTATCTAACTTGTTTGGAGGTATGTATGGATTTGAGCTCTGGTGATTACATCTATCACCCTCCTTATCATAATCCCTCCAATTTTCATCTCATTCCTTATCCTTAATCCAACCTTGATTCTCATCCCTCGGGCGATAATACATGGGATGAGAACTTGCTGACAAATAGCAAAGTTTATCATCGATGATGGTCATTAGCTCGTCATCACTAGCCTTGATCTTTGGTATACTCATAATATTCACGATCTTAGCACTTCTGGCCCCAATCATATGCTTGGCCAATAGATCAATTTGTGTCATCATCTTGGCTATCATCTCATCCCTCTCTTCATCCTTTCTCCGCATCTCATTTTCCAAAATAGATGAGATCACTCCCATAGTAGGAACATCAGCCTCCCTTGTGTGGCAAGCTCGGTTAGTCTTGGTCATTCTTTCTAGAAGGCCGAGGTGAGAGAAAATTATTCATCCATGAAGGTACTGCCCTCAAGGTTGTTGGCCATGGACTTGTTCATTGAGTTCAAAACCTTATAAAAGCTTTGTAGAAGGACATTATCCATCAATCAGTGGTTAGGACATAACACAAGTTTCTTTTTAAACCTCAACCATGCCTCGTGCAAAGGCTCGTCGGGCAGTTGGCAAAAGTTGGTAATATCATCCCTCAGCTGCAACATCCTTGAGGGAGGGAAAAATTGAACCATAAAAGCCTCTACCAACTCAGTCCAAGAGGTGATTGACCCATCCGGTATTTCTTCCAACCAAACAGTGTCTTCCCCCGTTAGAGAGAAGGGAAATAGGCGAAGCCTAATAGATTCTTGGGCAATGTTTTGGAAGATGAAAGGTTGGCATATCTCCACAAAGTTTTGGATGTGCCCTATTTGCTTCTTTTTGTGCTTCTCCTCCAAATATTCCTTTTATTTGTATGAGATGGATCATAGTGCTAGTGACGTAGAACACCGTGTTTCCAACTGTGAAAGGTAAGCGTATTGCACCTACCCCTCCTTGAATTACGAGTTCATTGGCTGCATCCATGAATTCGTCTACACTTTTGTTGTCGCGCACTTCGCTCATGGGCTGCCTGCTCAACAAACAAAAACAACAAACTAAATAAAAAAAAAAAACACTCTACAAAGTGATTTCAATTCACAATCAAATAGCTACTCATAAACAATTCCAAAAAAATGACACCATTTTTGATAATGCTCAAGTTACACTCTCCATTATGGAGGTGATGACGATCGTTAAGCAAAAAAAAATTTATATTACATGACGGGAGTCGGGGACAATCCTACCGGGAATGGTAGCTTAGCCAAAGAAATTGTGGGAAAAAATCTCACAATTATAGTCGATTTTTCGAATAACTATAAAGTAAAAAGGGGGAAATTGGAAATCTGTCAAAATTCAATTCCAAACCAAACAATAAAGTAAATGCAAGGTGTAAACAAGAGAGAGGATAACTAGGGATGTGTTTCTGATAGGACTCGAACATGGGTCAAGGTAGTTTCTCAATTGCATAAATTCTTACTAAATAACATAAGTAGCATTGGTTTTAGGCATGCATGCTAATATTTTGATCTCACAAATATTTATCCAATGGTCTTTATTCAAGAATCATGGTTTTACTATTAACCAACCAATATTGGCTCGGGGAGGTTACACTATCTCTAGCTTAGACACTTAAATGGGTGTTTACGGCGAATTGACCTATTTCTAGCCTCAATATGGTGAACCTCATTATCAAGCAACAACAGAATCAAGTAACATCAATCAATATTTGCAACCACCAATTTTAGAGTTAAAATATGGTGAATTCACTAGACGCATATCATATTATCAATTATAAATACAAATAAGCAACACCCATACCATTCAATCAAGTACCCATCATCAATACATCCCTAGACAAGGAGACTTAGCCACTCATGCTAAAGGAAAAAGAAATTATACCCATAGGGAAATTCAAATTCCTTTTTATTAATTGTAGCAAGAATCCAATATCCAAACTTAAATTTACAAGTCCAAGGTTGAAGATGGAGAGAATTGAGTGAACCCTCTATCTTGCCTTGGGAGAGAAACTTTCTAAAAAATTGAAAACTATTCAAAAAACTATCAAAAACTATGCCTAAATTAGGTTTTAGAATGTTCCTATTTCATCATATAAAAGTGGACAAAATTGCCCCTTAGGAGATGTGCGGGGCGACGTGCATTTCACATGTCATGTTGTGCGCATTGTACAGCTCAACTTCAGAGTTCCAATGACTTGGCTTGCATTTGGAGCTTGGTGCAAAGTGGGGTGCGGTTCACACTAGGCCTTGTGCGTGTCGCACGATGGCCGCACCCCTTAACAGATTCTTTACCTTTATTCTGAGCTTCATGCGTAAGGAGGTGCATATTGCACCAAGAGTTGTGCATGTCGCATGGAGGCCGCACCTCTTGGCAGAATCTTTATCTCAGTTGATCACTTCATACTTCAACTCCTTTTGAGCTCTTTTGGTTCCAATTCCTTACTTTCTATCTTTGACCAAAAGTACCTGCATTCATATCAATAAAGGCCATAAGAACCTCTAAATCTTATCAAAACATAGCAATAATTCATGATTAAAGGCTCAATAAGTTGGTAGATTACAGACTTATCCGCTTACACCAGCGATACACAACTTTACACCTAGCAATTAGACAATGTTACTCTAGCACCCTCTCTTATCAAAAAACGTACCTTACAAATGTATTCAGTTAAGATCAGGATGTTATAAACAAGACACTCACATTCATAAATAATTTTAAACAATGCACATACAAATACCATAGACTTGCCTTTATTTTCTATGCTTTTTTTATCGAATGATTGAATTAGGATCACTATAGGACTTTGTTTGGCATGTAATGTAGGCTTGGGATAGGTATGGTAGATTTGGACAAGTGACTCAACCCTCCTTGAACACTAAACTTTTTCTTTACTTTTATTTCTCAACCCTTTTTCCCGTCTCTTTTTCTTTTACTCAGCTCGGATGTGGTTTTATTCCTAACTTTTGACTTTCTTTTTTTGTTTCAGATTTTTAGGATTTAGATTTTCTTTTTGTGAGTCTATCAAGAATTTGGTCCATGGACGGCATAGGGAAGTGGTCCTTCTTGGTCCAGAAGTTCAACTTCCTATAATCCATACACACTCTCCAACCTATGACTGTGCGCATAGGAAATATGTCATTTTTGTTATTAGGGACAATAGTCATCCCCTCTTACTTCGGCAAACACTGAACTAGACTCATACACTTACTGTCAGAGATAGGGTACACTACACCTGCATCCATCCACTTGATGATTTCCTTCTTTATCACTTCTTGCATGGGCGGATTCCACCTCTTTTGGTGTTCTATGCTAGGAATACAATCTTTCTCTAGATGAATCTTATGGAAGCAAAATACATGAAGAGATCCTAATAATATCAGCCAGTCCAACCAATGGCTCGCTTTTACAACTGCAAAATTGACACCAAATCTTCCACTTGCCATTCAATTAAACTTACTAAAATGATCATCGATAGAGTATCCAGAGGCCCCAAAAGGACATACTGCAAGTAAGATGGGAGAGGCTTAAGCTCTAAAACTGGAAGTTTCTCAATGGAAGGCTTAGCTTGAGGAGTCTCACAGTTCTTCATGTCAAGATCTAACTTCTAAGGAGCATAAGAGTAAGAACCTCTACCATACAAAGCATTCACCAGCTCCTTATAGTCATCTATATCCTCAACATCTAAATTCATTATCACAACTACCAAAGTCTTAATAGAGAACTTCTATTCAACTGACACATCAACAATATCATCAATAGTGTCAACCACAGAGATGACAATCATATCTTTTGGCTGCTTTATAGACTTACAAATGTTAAATATTACCTCCTCATTGTTTAACCTGAACTACAGTTCACTAGACTCTACATCAACAAGTGCTCTCCAAGTAGCAAAGAATGGTCTCCCTAAGATGATAAGGACCTCAAAATCTACCTCACAATCTAAAAGATCGAAAATAGTGAGTCAGGAATAAAGGAACCTTAAGGAAAGCATTTATAGACATAAAATTCCATCCTAATTCGACTAGGAAAACTTGGTTGCATCAAGTTTCTACGAACCGTAGATCAGAACTATAGTTCGTGGTCTTCAGAGGTCAACTTTTCAATGGCAAAGTCAACTGGGGGATTGTATGCATTTATGGATCAGATTATGATTTCATTCAGTTCTACGGTTTGTAAATTGGATCGTAGTCTTGAGACCAATTTTTGCATCCTCTCAAATTATTGATCTACGGATCACAAGAGGGACTTGCAATTTGAATCTATGGTCCGTCATCTCAACCATGGTTAGAACCTCTAAAATTGTACCTTTGAAGATCCTCAGTATATGTGTTACTGGGCAAACCCGTACTTTTCTTTTACCATCCATCAATTGACTCGTGGTTTCACACTTGAATTTGTCTCCCTGTAGATATTGATCTACAACTCATAAGACGATTTGTAGTTTGGTAATCACTTCTTGGATGTACTTGGGAATGTCCAAAACTAGTCGACTCAAAGTAGCATTGTTTTTAAGAGTCATTTGTCCATGCTATTGGAGGTAGGCAGTGAAAGTTGTGGTGGCAATGGAGGAGTTGTGCCAGAAGTAGAATGTCCCTGTACCTTGGGAGTAATAGTGGCAGGCTCAACTGGAATGGAAAGAGTGGTGGTAGAAGACTCAGTATCTATGACATCATTGACACTAGCTGCTTAAACAACCAAAGAACTCAACACATCAGAGAGTTTCCTTTTCTAAGACACCGAGTTCTTTTTATCATCACTATGAGTGATGTCTATCACTCCCAAGGCTAGCACCTTCTTATCCACGTGAGGAATCGCAAGAACCTTTGCCCGCATACATAATATAGTGATAAGGCATGGAAAAGGTCAATGAGGTCTCCATTTTCCTGGCACGCTTCTTCAATTCTTCAGTAATAATCTCACCGAGATTCACCAGAATACCACTCCTGATACACGCAACTAGAATAGCTTTCTCAATAGGGATCTTATTTTCATTATTGGATAGGATGATGCACGAGCAAATAAAGCTAAGTCAATGCTTGGCTTGAATAGTAAGATTACTCTTCCAGATCGTTCCACTGATCATGGCCCAAAGTGGCATCCCCTTAACAATAACAAAGGCTACTTATATATACTAATCCTCATTAGCAGCAATCTTCTCCACATACCCATGAATACTAATCCTCCTTAGAAGCAATATTCTCTACATACTCTTATCCGGGACTCTCATTGGCATTCAGATAAACAAACTTAATTACCTTTGGGGTGAAATCAACTTCAAACCATCACACAAGCACATTTTCTAAACAAAGATGGCTAATGACTGACCCGGTGTATTTTTTCTACTTCATCCTGGCATGATATGATGCTTAAAAATCATGAACCTGGGAGGATCACTGAACACCTATCACTCCCTTTTATTTATCTGTTCCTCAACATCTGGAAAGTGGTCTGTGACTCCTTGTTAGATAAAGTCCATTTCATCAGTGAAGTTGTGAATTTTTTGGCCATCAAGATATAGATCCCTTATGCCTGGATCACGAAATCTGGCTTCATCTTTACCTAACTTATTTATCATTTCAACTTTTCTATCTACCACCTCCTTAAATTTATGGAGGGCAGCCTGCAACTCAGGGTCAGAAGACAATTCATAAAGTTGTTCTTTTGGGACTGTTGGCCCCGAAGGAATTTGGGACTTGCCTTTGGATATGGCCTTCTTAGCAGTACAGGCTCAAGTAGGATGGTTTGAAGTTGTTCCTGAAAAGTAGGGTGAGAAAATAAAACAAAAACAAAAACCAAAATAGACTATTTTTGTATTATTTATGCTAAGAAAATGAAAGGAATAAACAAAGGCATATAAAAGCCAAGAAGGAGTATAGTTGATGAAGGAAAAAATAAAACTAGTTAGGGGGTTGTGCGCGCTGCACACAAGCTTGTGCGGCTAGCACAAGCAAGAGAAAATGAAACCAAGCTTCTATTTATGTTGTTCAGAGGGGTTGTGCAATCGCATAACAAGACACGCGGACTGCACAAGCCAAGAGAGTAAAGGTTCACTTCTATCGGGCTTGTGCGGGGCCTGTGAGCTGTGCAGTAAGTTGTGCAGACTGCACACCCTCAAAAGAGTGGCTCACAACTCAAATTTAGACATGACCAAATCAAAATACACACTTTCAACTCAATTCTTACTTAACGGGTACTCTAACTTCCCTGAAATGAACTATCAACAATCACCAAACGCATATTATGCTCACACATGTAAACCCAAATCATTTACTAGATTTCAGAAAAAGGGACAAATAAACATTAGTATCAATCTAAATAGTTCCCCTAAAGGAAATTCAAACAATTATCAACACTACTATATTCTCACAGGCAAATTTCACAAATTCAAATGCAATGACGATTTCCCTTAAGAATGTCATCACTCAATCCATCATCAGTAAATGGCACGCTTCACAATCATAACATCTTTGGATACAGAGACTTGGCTAAAAGAATAATTAATTGCCATATTTTTCAAAAACAAATCCTTACCTCTATAACAAAAGTATTTCATATCCCCACATTGTTCCTCATGATCATTTTTTGATCTACAATGCATTCATACTCCCACACACTTAATTGAAATGATAATTTACATTTAAGAAAGATGTCACCCAATCTGTCATAAAAAAATCATGCGCCACAGTAAATGGGGTGATGCAGATTCCTTCCCCAAACTTTAATTTAATATTTAATCAAGGTTCCCTTTACCCAATTTGAATTACCCAATGGATTACATGGCAAATTAACATAATTCAACTCAACCACAGTGAAATTCACATCATCCACATCAAAACTAAACCCAGACAATTAATATTCATAGAGAAGAACAATTGGGGAAAATGGGGATTGAATTTAACATGCTCGAATAACACAAATCACACCTCAAAATACTCAACAATATCAAATTAAGGGTGGGAAATCTTACCAAAGATGTAGAGCATGTGTGTTCTTGTAGATGTGAGTATGAGGAAGGTAGAGTGAACTATTGATAGTCATTAGTGGAAAATACTAACGATGGGATGGAGTGTTACTGCTGGTGGCAGTTGAGGAAGCTGAGAACTTGTGGGATACTTAGTTTTTCAGAGAAAAGGGGAGTAGAGGTGTGGTCAGAGAATTTGGAGCGATGGAGAAAAAGGAGGAGGTTTAATAGAGTGTTTGAAATAAAGAAGACAGAAAAGAAAGAAAGAAGAAAGAAAGATGTGGGTCAAGGGGTCATGGCAGACTAGTTAACTGAAACTTTAAAACTTACATGGACGTGTGTAGGCACACACGGTGGTGTGCAGGGGGAAAATATGAACGCACAATCCAAATTTTTAACTCTAAGTGTCAGGTGCACTGGTTCCTTTTTGTGCTAAGCTTGTGCGGCTGCACAACATGGTATGCGGATCGCACGTACAATGCACAAGTGGTAAAAAACATGCAAATTTTTCTAGTGTTTTATTTAGGGTATATGTGGGAGTGTGCAACTTCATATCTTGGTGTGCATATCGTACGTGCAGTTCACAACCTGGCTCCCAACTTGATAAATCTTCCCGGTGCATTGTTTTGAGTATGCTAAGTGATAATGCTCAAATGTACTCTCCTAAATGGAGGTATTGATGATCATTAGAGCAAAACACATTTATAGTACCTGACAAGTGTCGAGGTCGATCCCACAGGGTATTTAGAGCTTAGCCTAGGTGATTATAAAACAAAGTTCACAACGAGAGTGAGTAATTTTAAAAAGAGGGGAATTGGAAATCTGTCACAATTTCACAATTCAACAAAACAAATAAAGTAAAGACGGGTGTAGACAATAGACAGGACAACTAGGGATGTGTGTCAAATGGGATTCAAATATGGGATAGAGTGATTGCTTATTCACACAAATTTATGCTAATTGACATGGGTAACCTTGATTTTAGGTATGGATATTCATATCTCGATCAACAACCATATATTCAATAATCTTAAATCAAGCATTATTGATTAAGTAATAAACAACCAAGCTAATGCTCAGGGAGGTCATGCTATTTCTAGCTTAGACCCTTAAATGGGTGATTTCATCAATTTGAGCTATTTCTAGTCTCAATCTAAATGGAAGATCAAGTTCCTACTAGTAATTTCACATCCGAAGTTGTGATTTCCTCTTTCAAGCAAGACCACAACAAGGTAAAGAAAATCAATGTTTGCAACCACCAATTTTAGAGTTAAAATATGGTGAAATCACTAGACCCATGTCAAATAAGAATTTATAAACAATAATTAACAACACCCACACCCATTTATCAAGTACCCATCATCAACACATACCTAGATAAGAGGTTTAGCTACTCATGCTTAAGAAAAGAAATATACCAAATGGGTAATACAATTTCCCTTCCATTCAAGCTAAATTTCTCAATATCCAAGCTCAGTTTGTACACAAATAGTGGTTCTAAGAATTGGAAAGAAGAAATTAGGATAAACCCTCTTCTTGTTCTTAGAAGGGAAAACTTGTTCACAAAGCTAAGAATATTGTTCAAAATTCAAAACTCTCAGAACTATTTAGAATTGTGCCAAAAATGGGTGTATAAACATTCCTAAAATGTCACATAAATTTGGACAACAGTGCCCTTCGGGTGGTGTGCAGCACGATGTGCAATTTGCACGTCATCATGTGCGTGTCGCACACTCTCTTCAGTGATTCAGTGACTCAGGCCAATTAGGAAGCTTCATGCAAAGTGAAGTGTGGTTTGCACAAGGCATTGTGCACATCACACCGTGACCTCACCCCTTAGCAGATCCTTCAGTGAACTTCAAGCTCCATGTGGTGGAAGGTGCGTTCCACACCAAGGCAAGTGCGTGTTGCATGAGCACCACATCTCTCAGCAGAATCTTCATCTTGTTTGCTCACTTCACACTTCACTCCTTTTTGGATCTTTTTGGGTCCATTTCCTTATTTTCTATCTTTGATCACAAGTACCTACATAGACATCAATAAAGGCCATAAAAACCTCTAAATATCATCAAAACATAGAAATAATTAATGAGTAAAAGCTCAATAAGTTGGTAGATTACCGACTTATCAAACCCCCAAACTTGAACTATTGCTTGTCCTCAAGCAAAATACTCACAAGGTAAGGAATGGATTATGCTATAGAACTCAATCAAGGAACCAAAGACTACTTTATTATAAAAAACTAAGAAAAATAACAAACAAAAAGACTCAAACAAAGGACTCAATTATTGTGTTCGTCTCAATTTGAACCACCACAATATCAAGGCAATTGCTCATTTCAAAACCTTTTCAAAGGGGCTTCATTTCTCATTCAAAATCAACGGAACTTTGTAATTCAAAATAAGATACAAAGCTTCTCAAGTCATTGGCATATACCATCAAGGTTTTCCTCGAGATTTGCCACACAACTTATCTCATTCATTCCTCTCAATTGAAATAGAGACTTTATGTTTCAATTCGAGTGCATGATGCCACTCACCGCAAGAGAGAATCCCACTCACAATCATGAAATTCAAAAACTAAAGGGATTATAAGAGAACCAAGAATACTCTCACTCTCGCAAGGAAGTTCAAGTGCACACATGTTGACCGATAGGCTTGCCCTTCAAGTAAATCGCCACTAATGTAAGGTGGCCAAGCTTGGAATTGCCTAGGACTTGCGGGTTACGATGTTGGCTAGGGCTAAGGTGAGGATTTCATTTGGTTAAAGTGACTAAAACTCCCTAATGCTGTTTTTTATCATTTCAACCATCGCTCACATTTTTTACTTTGACTTCACCTTATTTCTCCCTCACACAACCCAAGCTTCTCCTTTTCAATCATGATCATTCAAAACTCCTTGTATCACCTTTGTTTGGTAGAACCTATTCTTTCTTTTAATTTTGCTCATTCGATTGAACTTTTTGGATCCATTTTCAATTCAACTTAAGGGGCTACCTTGCACTTGAAGTGCATCCTTTTTCTTCTCGTCATTGATCACATACACCTCCAAACTTAGGCATTTTTCTATGTTGTCTTTTCATTTCCCTCCAAAACTTAGGCTTTTAGCCTACTTTTCATTTTTGAGCACTTAGGCAGGACAAGTGCCAAGATAAAGGTTTTAAAAAGGTTTAGGTGTTAAACAAGGTGCCAAATAGCGGTCACAAGCTCAAAGGGGTTCGCTAGGATTGTGATTGAGGGAAGTCATTTGGGTGATGTGGTTTTTCAAAAAGGGCCTAAGGTCATTTTTCAAGTTCGATCATAGAATTTTGCCTTGAACCACATTTGGGGCAAGTTCTAGAAAATACGCATGCAGAAGAATCAAGGTAAAGCCTCACCACACAAGGCATCATGCCACAAGACTTCATTCATTAGTCTCAACATTAATTGGGATAAATAATTTTTGACAAGATATTCCAAGGTCATTACACTCTCATTTGGGAATCGATCAAGCAAAAGCTAGAGGGTGCAAATCCTGACAGGAGAATGCTTTACTCAAAGTTTCATTTTCTCTCTTTCCTTTCTTTTACAAAAATGTCTTGCCCATAAAAAAAATTTGGTGGGTCTATTTCGAGACAAGCACATTACGGACTCAAATTAACTAACATTTGACATTTTCCCTTAAGAAATTCATCTCTCAGTCTATCATAGGAAAACGCCAACTCGGTTTGACACAAAAACAAAAATAAAAAGAAAAAAAATAAAGACAAAAATTTGCTCCTAAGGAAAGAACCGTGGTATTAAGAAAACCTTCAAATTTTATTGCTAAACTACTATTAACAAGGTGATTACCAATTTTCGTGCTCATGAATCATTTCAAAAGCATGCCTCGATGTAATCCCTTAGCGCATTTGCAAGGCACGAGTAGCAAGACAATGAAATTGTAAATGGCTCACCCAGCACACAAAACCAAGAATTAAAAATCAAGCCCAGCGAGGGCAAAATTAAGCTCAAAAACATAATAAAAGGCCTGGCAAGGGCAGTAACAACACAATTATCCAACATGCCTGACAAGGGCCAAATCAAATCGTGCAAGGAAACTAAAAATGTCAACAAGGCCCGGTAAGGGCAATAAAAATATCTCAAGCCCAACACGGGCACCAAAATCAAATCAAATAACACCACCTACCCCCCCTCCCATAAAAAAGAAGCATTGCCCTAAATGCTTTAAGATCAAAGAAGGAGAGAAGGGGTGCAACTCCCTAGAGGACAATGCCTCATCATCATCAACTGGTGCTTCATCAACTGCGACATTTCCACTAGGACATGCACCACCCTTTTGGGAGTGTGCTGTCACTGTGGAGTCCCTGAGAGACTGCTGGAACACTGGGTTCTCATCATAATCTAGCTCCATATACTCAGCACTAGGAAGTTCAGCCTCATCCACTGCATAAGATGCAAGTAATTTATCCATAGGCCCATTAGTCTGACGAGGCTGAGGAAAATTCCTCAAATCTGCTTTCTCAACCGAAGCTTTTCATTTCGCTTTTGCCACATCCTTCTTGAGATCCTTCACTAAACCTTCAACAATGTCTACCCTTTTGTAGAGGTTGGTGATAATTTACACCACCCCTTGTATGGTATTCTTGACAACTCTCTGTATTATACCAGGCAAATTAGTAGCCAATTCATTTAGATGCATCTCATGATCATAGGTTTTGTCCACCATGTCTTGGAGGTCACTTTTGGTCAAAGGTCCTTTAGGTGCAGTGGGTGTAGGGGTATGTGCCTCTGACTCAGCCTGAGAGGGAGGTGAAGCCTGTGTTTCATCATCTAAGTCAGCAACCTCAACTTCCACCGATGTTTCTACCCTGTGCCTTTTGAAGCGAGGGGCATCCCTATTAGTTTTCTTATCAAGATCCATCACACCAGTGGTGGGAGTAGGAGTATCACAGCTGAAGAAAGGGATGCCCGTATTGGCACACAGTTTTCTGATGAGCATAAGGAAGGGGAACGCATCACCACCTCTCCAAGCCTTCCCTCTTGATCACCAAGGCCATAATCTTACCAAAGTTGATATGGTCCCCCACTATGATTGAGGCTATTAGGATGTCCCCATCATGGGGTAACCTTTTGGTCATTCTGAGAAGGCATAAAGCGAGAGCAAATAAAATCATACCAAAGGCATGCCTCAAAGTGCATGGACAGTCTCGGTATGTCACCCCCCTAAAGTGGCCCAAAGAGGTGTGTCAAGAGAAATAATGAGAAAAGCCCACTCAAGAGGTTTGACTTTGACGACTTAGCTTAGACATGAGTTCAGGTGTTGGCTCAATTGGGGTTCTCCAATAGATGACATTAATTATAGTTAGAGTTATTCGAACTTCTTTGCCTCAAACTATTACAGATTCCAAGGTGGGGTAAGTTTTTGGCCCACCTTTATACCCCCTAGCATCGTGTGTTGCTTGATATTAGGCAAAGAACTCCCAGACGATCTCCTTGTAATAGTTCCCGGGTACCTCCTGAAATGGTTGCCACTGTCATTTGGAAAACTTCTCGATGATGTTAGGCAGGTTATCCCCTACTGCCTCCAAATTGAAGCTCTACTCCATATTGAAGGACCTGTCACTATCACGATTATAAATGGCCCTCATACCTTCTACACCGAACCGAGTCCTCTCCTCCTGTGAAATCTGAGCACAAGAAGATGTTGTGGCTTTCTTCTTTCCCGTTGAGGTTGGATTGGATGAGGAAGGAGTTGTTGGCCTTCTCTAACTCCTTTCAGCATTTCCCCTGCTAGAAGACATGTTCTGCACATGGAGATTGTGAGACCAAAAATAAAAGTAAAATATTTTTATATTTTTGACATATGTGAAAGAAAAGGATCAAAAAGAAGTTAATAAACTAAAAAGATAAGAAGGAGGGGATAACCCAATAGTGCACGGTATAGTGAATTCACCCAGATCATCTCACTTTGTAGCAACATTGCTTGTCATCACAGCGCTACCGTTGTGTGATATCCCAATAGTCCCCATATCGACAACCTTCTTCTTTTTAAACAACTATTTCATAAACTTTGAGTACCCTAGTATTTGCATTAAGGCATCAACTAAAGGAATATTTATCGAGAGCTTGCTAAACATGTCAACAAACTTGCTGAATTTATGATCTTCCTTCTTTTTGTTAAACCTTTGAGTATACAGAGGAGGTCCCTTGGGTAGTGTGGTCGGCACACTAGTACTTTGCATAAGAGGAGGGTCATCCTCAACATTAATAGCAACTTGGGGAGGAGATTCAGCCTCCTCCCTCTCATCATCAACATCAACATTCACCGGAACATTGGGTGCACAAAGCTTCACCCCGACTTCTAGTTCCATATTTTCTTTGTCAAATGACTTCTCAATGGCTTCAACAATAGGTTTCTTTGCTACAACAACTGGCTCCATAATGGGCTCTCTGACTACACCACTTGTTCTTTCACTCCTAGTAACAATGGCCATGACATGAGCATCATTTTTAGGATTGGGCGTGGTGTCACTAGGAAGTGTCCTCTTCATACTTGGTTGATATGCGTGGATAAACGATTCATTTGGGCCTCAATATGCTTAATTGAGGACGAATGAGAGCTCACAATTTGGTGAGGTGTTGAAACTTCGCATTTAAGCTCACTAACCCCGGTATTCATTGATTCCACTTTCTTCAAGACCAAGGATAACATGTCCTATATGTTCGAATGACTGGGATTTCTTGTGGTGGGTTGGTATAAGGAATCTGATTTATTTGGAGGCACATACAGGTTCGAGCTTCAGTGTTTGAATCTATCACAATCTTTGTCACGATCTCTCCAATTCCTATCTCGTTCCTTGTTCCAACCTTGATTCTCATCCCTCAAGTGATAATACTCGGGATGAGAACCCGCGGTTATATAGAAAACTTTACCATCCACGATGGTCATAAGCTCGTTATCACTGGCCTCACAACATTCACGGTCTTAGCACTACCAGCCCCCATCATATATTTTGCCAAAAGGTCAATTTGTGTCCCTCTCTTTATCCTTCCTCTTTATCTCATTTGTTAAAAAGGATGTGGTAACTCTCGATGTAGGAATGTCAGCCTCCCTTGTGTTCCAAGCTTGGTTAGTCTTGGTTATACGCTCTAAAAATGCCGAGGCAAGAGGAAATTATAGATCCATGAAGGTACCACCTCCAAGATTATTGGCGAGGGATTTATTCATCGAGTTCAAGGATTTAAAAAAGCTTTGTAGCAATACATTGTCCGACAATCCATGGTTAGGACATAACACAAGCTTCTTCTTGAATCTCACCCATACCTCATGCAAGGGCTCATCGGGAAGTTGACAGAAATTGGTAATTTCATCCCTCAACTGCATCATCCATGATGGAGGGAAGAATCTAGTAGTAAAGGCATTTACCAACTTGGTCCAAGAGGTGATTAACCCATCCGAAAATCCTCCAACCAAGACGTGGCTTCCCGCGTTAGAAAGAACGGGAATAGGCAAATTCGGACGGATTCTTGGGAGATATTTTGGAATATGAATGGCTGACATATCTCCAAAAAATTGCGGATGTTCCTGTTGGTGTCTTGGTGGGCTGCTCCTCCAAACATACCCTTCATTTGGATCAAATGAAGCACTGTGCTCGTCACGTGGAACACCGCATTTCCAACCGTTGGGGGTAAGCGGATTGCCTCTACTCCCACTTGAGGCACGGGTTCATTTGCTTCATTCATGAACCCCGTCAATACTTTCGTTGACACTTTCATTATTGCCCACTTGACTCATAGGCCACCTATAAAACAAGAAAAAACAACAAACAAAATAAAATAACAAACACTCCACAATCAAAAAAGGCTAATCAACTTAATTCCCCGGCAACATCGCTATTTTTTGATAACGCTCAAATGTACTCTCCTAAAAGGAGGTATCGACAATCGTTAGAGCAAAATACATTTATAGTACTCAACAGGTGTCGAGGTCAATTCCAAAGGAAATTTAGAGCTTAGCCGAGGTGATTGTAAAACAAAGTTCACAATGAGAGAGAGTGATGTAAAAAGGGAGGGAATTGGGAATCTATCACAATTTCACAATTCAACAAAATGAATAAAGTAAAGACGGGTGTAGACAATAAAGAGGACGACTAGGGATGTGTGTCAAATGGGATTCAAACTTGGGATAGGGTGATTGCTTATTCACGCAAATTCATGCTATCAACATGGGTAACCTTGGTCTTAGGTATGATTATTCATATCTCGATCAACAACCATATATTCAAAAGTCTTAAATCAAGCACTATTGATTAAGCAATAAACAACCAAGCTAATGCTTAGGGAGGTCATGCAATTTCTAGCTTAGACCCTTAAACGGGTGATTCCATCGGTTTGAGCTTTTTCTAGTCTCAATCTAAATGGAATCCTAAGTTCCTACTAGTAATTTCACATCCAAAGTTATGACTTCCTCTTTCAAGCAAGACCACAACCAAGTAAAGAAAATCAATATTTGCAACCACCAATTTAGAGTTAAAATATGGTGAAATCACTAGACCCATGTCAAATAAGCATTTATAAACATGAATTAGCAACACCCACACCCAATTATCAAGTACCCATCATCAACACATCCCTAGATAAGAGGTTTAGCTACTCATACTTAAGGAAAGAAATATACCAAATAGGTAATACAATTTCCCTTCCATTAAAGCTAAATTTCTCAATATCAAGGCTCAGTTTGTACACAAATGGTGGTTCTAGGAATTGGGAAGAAGGAATTGGGAGAAAATCTCTTCTTGTTCTTAAAAGGGAAAAATTATTCACAGAGCTAAGAATATTATTCAAAATTCAGAACTATTTACAATTATGCCTAAAATGGGTTATAAACATTCCCAAAACATCACATAAATTTGGACAAAAATACCCTTCGAGTGGTGTGTGGTGCAACGTGTGGTTCACACGTTATCATGTGCGCATTGCACACCTTCTTCAGTGATCTAGTGACTCAGGACAATTGGGAAGTTTCATGCGAAGTGGTGTGCGGTTCGCACAAGGCATTGTGCACATCGCACTGCAACCACACCACTTAGAAGATTGTTCAGTGAACTTTGAGCTCTATGCGGTGGAAGGTGCATTCCGCACCAAGGCAAGTGCCTGTCTTACGAGTGCCGCATCTCTCAGTAGAATCTTCATCTTGTTTGCTCACTTCACACTTCTCTCCTTTTTGGATCTTTTTGGGTCCATTTCTTTGTTTTCTATCTTTGATCACCAGTACCTACATAGACATCAATAAAGTCTATAAGAACCTCTAAATCTCATGAAGACATAGCAATAATTCATGAGTAAGGGCTCAATAAGCTTGTAGATTACCGACTTATCACTAAGCATGTGCAGACCGCATATGCAATACACAACCTTAACAGTGACTCCAATTCTATGGTTCATCCTTATTCTACTTACATTCCTAAAAACACAACCAAAAACAACAAACATGAAGTAAAAAAGAATCTAAAAGAACACTTGGGTTGACTCTCAAGAAGTGCTTAATTTAACATCGTAGCAGGATGCTAGTACCTGAACTCTCAATGTCCATCAAGATATATCACCTCTACAAGCATGACCTCCTTCGGGAAACCTAAGTAATGTTTCATCCTTTGGCCATTCACCTTAAACCTTGAACAATTTATGCCCTCAATCTCAATCGTTCCATAGGGAAACACTTGTGTAATATTAAAAGGACTGGACTATTTGGATTTCAATTTCCAGAGAAATAATCAATTTTTTGTAGAGTGAAGAACTCTCATACGCCATCAACCTAAACTCATCAAGTTCATTTAACTTATCAAGCCTTGAATATACAAAATCATCCTAATTAAAATTTAGCTTCTTCAAGTACCACAATGCCTTGTGTTCAAGTTCCACTCGTAAAGGGAAAGACTTACAAAACCAACTGATATGGGGACATCCCTATTGGCATTTTGAAAGATGTCTGATATACCCAAAGAGGGATCATCCAATTTGCGTGCCCAATCAGTCCGATTTGCATTCACTATTTTTGACAAAATACTCTTTATCTCCTTGTTAAACAATTCAACCTATCCACTAGTTTGTGGATGATACAGAGTGGCCACTTTGTATTTGACACCATACTTCTCAAGAAATAAAGTGAACAATCAGTTGCAAAAGTCAGATCCTCCATCACTAATAACGGCTCGGGGACTGCAAAATCTAGTAATGATGAACTTCTTCAAAAAATGACTAACACTCTGACTTTCATTATTAGGCAACACTATGGATTCAACCCATTTAGACACATAATCCACAACCACAAAAATATATTTATTGCTATAAGAACTTACAAATGGTCCATACATCAAACATTTCAACCTCAAAGATTGGAGTCAAAGGGAGATCATGCTTTCAAGAAATGCCTCCATGTCTTTGGCACTGGTCACATGTCTTGACAAGATCATGATCATATTGATAGATGGTTGAAAAATACAAGCCACATTATAACACCTTCAATGTCATTCTCATACTACTTTGATGACCATTCACTGGTGAAGAATGACATGCCTCAAGAATTGGCATCACTGCACAAACCCAAAAGAGATATGGCTCATCCCAATAAAACTTTCACACATCATAAAGGAATTATTCCTCTGGTGAGAGTTGTCAAAAATAAGATTTTTGGCAATATCAGCATACCATGGCACCAAATCATTCAAAGCAGCCAATACATATTCATCTGGGAAAGAATGATCAATATCAATCTCACCCAAAGGTCTCTCATTTTCTTCAAGCCTAAAAAGATGGTCAGCAACTTGGTTCACACATCATTTTCAATCTTTCACCTCGAAATCAAATTATTGGAGAAGTAACACACACCGGATCAACCCTGGTTTAGGATCCTTCTTCTCCATAAGATACCAAATGGCAGTGTGAGTTTGAACCACTACTTTGGTGCCTAATAAGTATGCATAAAACTTTTAAAATGCATACACAACAACTAATAATTCTTGCTCTGTCACCTTGTAGTTCCTTTGGGCACCATTGAGAGTCTTGCTTGAATAGTAGATCATATGAAAGACCTTATAACGCCTTTGACCAAGAACAACCCCAAAAGAGATTACGCTAGCATCACACATCAATTTAAATAGTTTAGACCAATCTGCGGCTATAATGATAGGAGCGGAGGTAAGCTTTTCGTTCAAACATTCAAAGGACTTCATATAAGCATCATCAAATACAAACTTCACCTTTTTTCTAGAAACTTGCACGAAGTGTCCATCTTAGAAAAATCCTTGATAAACCTCCTATAGAAACCCACATGACCAAAAAAACTTCTCACACATTTGATGGAAGTGGGAGGAGGAAACTTTGAAATCACTTCAACCTTAGCTTGGTCTACTTGGATAACTTTCTCCGAGATCTTGTCACCCAAAAGGATGCCCTCTTTTATCGAATAAAACCTTTGTCAAGTAGATATGTCAACTGCTCTTTTAGCTCTTTTAACTCTACTAGTGTCATTCTATAAGGTGGAATCGATATAGGCTGGGTATCGGGATCTAGGTCAAATTGATGTCAATATCTCTAACTGAAGGTAATTTAGGAAGTTCATCAAGAAACACATCTAGATATTCATTCACAACGGGTAACTAAAGAGTTGACACCTGTTTCTCAGCTTCAAGGTATCTGGCATGGACTAGGTAATATAAACACCCTTTTTCTATTAGCTTCTGTGCCTTAAGATAGGAAATAAACCTTCCTTTAGGCATCATAGCATTTCCTTTCCACTCCACGACTGGATCCCCTGAGAAATGGAATCAAGTAATCTTAGCTCGACAATCAATTGTAACAAAACAAGAGGACTTCTAATATATGCCCATAATGTAATCGAAATCAACCATTTCCAGCTCTATCAAGTTAACTGATGTATCATGGTAATATACTGTTACTAGGCACCCGTAATAGATCCTTCTAGCTTTAATAGAATCTTCTACTGGAGTCAATACTACAAATGGCTCATGTAATAACTCTGGCTCTACTCCGAACTTCTTAGAACTAAATGGAGTAACATATAACAGGGTCTCTCCTAGATCTATTAATGCATAAACATCATGAGAAAAGATGGAAAAGGTACCTGTACCCATATTTAGGGAAGCCTCTGAATACTTTTGTCCAGCTAATGCATACATTCAATTTGGGCTAGCTCTTAAACTAGAATTTCTACCTCCACCTGTCTGTGCCTAAGGTCACGAGATGAAGGTGGTGCTAAGAAAGCTGATGCTCCTGTGGAGCCTGTGAATGGTGATCTATCACCTTTTCCCTTAGATCTAAGTCTAGGATAATCATACATCTTATGACCCTCTACTCCAAACCCATAGTAAGTGGTAGATCCATATAAACACTCTCCTAAATGGGATAGACCATACTATCTGCAAGTAGGCCAAGGTGGTAATCCCTGACCAGTACCTCTTTGATAGTAGCGGCCTGATGCCCTCAAAGTCTGACTCTGATCTTGTTTGGACCTCGATGACTGAGCTGGAGAACTAGCTATGAAACGGTCTGCTGACTAATCCTGCCTAGGTGACCCCCTACTGGAGAAAGCCCTATCACTTCCCTGATATCTTCCAGCTACCCTGGCCCTCTTACTCTCCTCCATTCTGATCTCTCTGTCTTTCGATCGTGTATGCAGTCTTTTGTTTGCTGAGCATGTCCCATTAGTCTAGCAATATCCATATCATTATTAAGTGCAGCAACTGTACAAGAGTTAATCAAATGATCTCCGAGGCCACCGATGAAATAATACATCCTCTCGCTCAGAGTGCTGACCATCTCTAGAGCAAATCTGGCAACCTAAGTAAATTGTATGCTATATTCCTTGTTACTGAGGTTATTCTTTCATAAGGATAGAAATTCATTCACTCTTGCTTGCCTGAGCCCTAAAGGTAAAAAGTGATCCATAAAGGCCCTCGAGAACTCTTCCCAAACTAGGGGTATTTGGGCCCTTGGAATTGACCCACATCTTATGCCAGGGAATAGTGACATCTTTTAGCTGATATGAGGCTAATTCAACAGCCTTAGTCTCAGATACATGCATAACCCTGAAGATTATGTTGATCTTGTCTATAAACTGTTGAGGGTCCTCTGTCACACTAGATCCTGTAAACACTGGGGATTCATTTTAAGGAAATCTCAAACTCTGGATTCGGTAGTCTCTCCCTAAATAGTGTTACATGCAGCCATATTTTGTCCTTGGACCTGAGCAGCTACTTACTGGATGAGCAACTATATTTCTCCTCTAAGATCCTGCTTTGAGGCACCTGGTGGTAGTATAGGCAGTATAGAAACTGTTGTTGATGCTACTGGAGGTGTAGAAACTCATGTATGCCCTTTTATTCTAGGCACCCGAGGACATAGAAGTGTAGGACTTGGCAAGATCTCCTGAGCCCTGGTATGATCCACTAATATTGGAGAATGCTCTATAATGGATGCCTCCTGAGTAGTGTTGGTTGTGGCCCTTTGGCCTACATTATCCTTATCTTTAGTAGACATGATTTATATAACATATAAGCAAAGTGTGAGTCAGAAGTAACTTTCTGTGACTTAGCTCTGTTGCACGATCTAGATTATAATAGAAGGTCAGATTTCTAAATGCCTATGTAGTCCCTTAATATAAATATTGAACGCAACACATTCATAAAAAATATCCTACTAAACACAACTTCTTATACTCTCAAGGACACTTGAACCTTGGGCTTTTACACAAAGTTTGTCACGCCCCTATCAAGGAGGGGAATATGTCGAGGAGTTATATTAGCACCCGCTAACCATATATACTAAACATATGGTAAAGTCATAAAATGATAAGAAACATAATGGACATCAACATGTGTTTACATATACATAAATAGAGATAACTGAAGGACCCACTGGACTAGCTGTAAAACTGTAACGGAACTAAGTCTAAGAAGCCTCTAAAGATTATGTAACTAAGAATCTAATAACTAGTCAGGACAGCATAAGCGGTCGTTGTCAAATATAGATCCCAACCAAGGTTGTGGTCGATCCCATAGGGAATAAGGAGCAAATTAAGTCGTTAGTAACTTAGTTAACTAGTAATCAATAGTTTTCGGTAATTTGGGGGGAGGGTTTGTAATTATCAATTTCAAGCAAGTTAAATGACAATCAACGAATTTCACGAGTTTAAGAATGAATATGAGAATTGAACTAGGGAAGTGTTCACCATGGCATCATAATGAATACAATTTAGAGCTTAGTCGGGTTCTTTCCATATGTCTATCACGAAGCAATTAAATTCATGTTTACGTCTAAACGTTTCTCAACCAAGTAGACGCATTTCCTTTCCAATTCTCTCGAACTTGAAAATATAGAATTATTCATTTCAACCAAAACATCAAGTAGATTAATCTTGCTAAAGCATTAATCATTAGACGAGAATTAAGAGTCTCGAATCCTCGTTGTTAATAAAATTTACCCGGTTTTAATCTCTTAGTTCAAGCAAATTAAACCTAGGCATATTCTAATGTTTGCAACCATTAGAAAACGTAAAAAAAACACAAGATTAACAACGTGAACGACATATAAATCGAACCCAACGCTACCCGGAATCTATATTGTCACGTTTGCAATGGCTCCCACAACCCTAGTTGTGGGAAGATTAGCCACTCATGCTTGCAAAATGAAAGAAAGAAAAAATGATATTCATATAAATAAGAGGGAGTTCTTACAATAGAAAATCACAACTTTACTTTGAACTTCCATAGAATCCGAGCAACAATGGTGAAAATCCCAAGGAAGAAGACAAGAATGTTGTTTTCCTCGCTTTTTCTCTCTCAAAAACTCACTCAAAAACGTTACAAAGTGTCAGATATTGAATCCCAATAATAACCCTAACACTAGGTATTTATATTAGTCTAGGAAATAAAGTTCCAAAAATAGATTCGGAATCCCGCTTTTGATCTTGACGGCTTCCTTGACGGTTCATCGGCCTGGTGATGGTTCATCAGCTGAACCGTCACTCTTAACCAGTGTATTCCAACTTTTGCTTCTACTTAAAGGTTTGCTATGATGGGGCATCACAGCTTTGACGGTTCATCACAGCTTCCGTCACTCTTAAACAGTGAGCATTTCCTATTCCCTTGGCTTGACGAATTGTCTGGCTGCTCGTCACAGGCGTGATGGTTCGTCACACAAACCGTCATCCTTATCCAGTGGGGTCAATTTTAGCCTTCTTCTTCCTTTTCTATCTTTGTTTCATTTTCCTGCAAATGCAACATAAAAACCATCAAAAATGAAAATGGTTGCTTGAAAATTCGCGATTATTCTTAGTTAAAGGAGTCAAATGTGTCGTAGAATGCCGGCACATCAACAATCTCAACTTAAAACGTTTGATTGTCCTCAAGAAACATGATAACAAAAACAAAAAGGATGACTCAACTAAGAAATTATACAACATGTTTCTAGCAATCCATGGCAATTCAATGGTTCAAGCAATCCAAACCAAGCTTCCCCGGTACTACATAGGTGTTTTGAAAAACTAACTTGTCAGGATCCAAGAATGTCATTCAGATGTGAAAGAGTATTCTACATATGCACAAACCGCTATACCAACAATCAGTAAATGATATCAAAATCCCGATGCCCTCACTACAAGGAAGTCCCACACACAAAATTTTAGGACTAAGCAAGACGCTCACACTAACAAATGATTTCAAACAGTGCGCATGCGATGCCATAGGCTTGCCCTTACTATTCTATTTCAATTGTTCAGAAAAGCTCAGGATCACTATAGGACTTGTTAAGGTTTGTAGCGAGGCTTCAGGTGCATGTAGGATACATTTAGGGATTAGTGACTAAGCCCTCCTTGGAATTGTTGACCTACTATTCCCACTAAATTATCTTCCTCCAACCTTATTTGCCTTTTATTCCCTTATTTTTAGCAACAGATGCAGCCTCATTATTTTTACAATTCATTTTCTTTCTTTTCTTAGGCACACACACCCAAAAATTTTCATTCTATCCACAACTAATCTTTTCTTTTCCCTCCCATTTTTCCTCTTATCATTTACCGCTACAGTAGCCACCCTTAACTTAGGTTGATTGCCTGAGTTGAGGAGCACGATGTCTAAGGAAGGACCAGGGACAAAATAGGGGTTCCAAGATTAAAAAGGGACGGTGACAGGGTATAGAAAGAATAGGGTCAGTTATGGCTCAAACAGGGATCAAAAGGGATTCTTTACATTTGGATGGTCTTATGGGCTAAGTGGACTATACACCAAAAAGGGCCTGCGATCCTTTTCTAAGAAACTAACTTCCAATCTTAACAAAATAGACTGAGAAAGTTCTAGATGCATGCACAAAGTAAGAATTTACAACAAAAAGCTCACACGCACTTCGCATCAGGAGACCATACCACTACCAACTATTGAAACAACAGTTCAGCCTAAACAAGATCATTCTGATCACATGCATACAAAGACATTTAATGATCCATAACAGTCAATTTTTCAACACACAAGTACAAAAATCAACTTTTTCAAAAGAGCCCCTTTTATTTCAACGATCAAACAACCATGCTTGCTACAACACCACACAACAGAATTTTGAAAAATAACTTAAATATGTTGGTTCTACTAGATAGCACACCGAAGGAAAAGAAACATGGTAACTAAAACCTTCGGTGGTGACCCATAGATACCCCTACCCCCAACAAAAGAATCTAGAATTCCTGGAGGCTTGCTCATCCACTCTAGCTTGTATCTTTGAAATTGAGTTTGGATGATTGGGTATTCAGGTAGGTATGATGTCACAATCTACACCTCTTCAACTATAAGTCTCCGGTGGTTCCTTTGATTTGTTGGGAGAAGGCCGTCTAGATAATGTTTCCTGACACCTCGACCCCCCACCGAATTGATTCTCGAACATTTGCGGTCTTGCACCTGTAGGTATTGGTGTCAATGGGTACTTTTTCCAGGTTCTTAGTGGCCTCAGTACCACTTCCATCCTTGGGCTAGAACTGGAGCTATCGCTCCCTTCATGACCACTAGCACTTCCCGACCCATCGCTAGTTGACCCACTCTCCTCCTCAGACTGGGAGACTTGGGTCTTTCTTCATTTAGACAACCTAGTTTGGTAGGCCGGAGCTTCAGCTGCCTCTTCCTCACTACCTGATTCATCTCCTAATGTCCGGGTGGTAGTGGTTCTTTCTTTTCTTTTCTGTGTTTGACCCTGAGTTTGTTGCGGTTTAGGAGCCATGTACATGCAGGGGAACAAGTTAGAATACATGAGAAGACAAAAGCACCAAGCCAAACTTCACTGGTTAAGCCTGACGGTTTGGCTGACGGCCAGTCACAGTTGTGATGGTCCGTCACACAAGCCGTCAGCCTTAAATAGTGGCGATTTCACTTGCTGTTTCTAGGTGATGGCTTGTCTGACGAGACGTCAGCCAAACCGTCACCACTAACCAGACGCGCTTTTTCTCTTTGGGGCATTTTTCAAACATTTTGTGTTCTTTAGCATTTTGTCAATCCTTTCTGGGATTTGATTAAGCCCACACCATTATAAATGTATTAAACTCCATGAGTTACCTCAGACTTCACCCATTTTAAATTTCATACCCCAACTATCACCAACAACCACCGCCAACAACATACAATACCAACATCTCAAAATTTCAAATATCAACCTTACTTCCAAATTTGGTGAGCAAATTCAAGAAAAGGGTTAGCATCATACCTTGGTTTTGTGTTGATAAAGAAAACTTCTTTACTTTGACTTTGGGCCACAAGAGCTGATGAAATTTAATCCCCACTTTTCTAAGTTATGCCGGATCGGGTAGGGGACGGTGGTGTTTTGGTGGAGAAGGTGATTGGAATGGGAAGAGTTTTTCTTGGTGTTTTGGGTTTTGATTTGTAAAAAAGGATTTGGGTTTGGAGGGTGGTTTTTGATTTAGAGAAGAATAAGAGACGAAGGAACAAGGAGAAGAAGAAGAAAATTCAAAACGGTTCTTTCAATTGGGGGTTATTAACCTCTCAGTGGGTCGGGTTGGTTCATGGGTTTTAGGGATTGGGTCAGGCTGGTCAAAGTCAAAATAAAATAAACTTACCTGAGTTGGAGATGCAGGTGCCGATTCATCAAACGAATGACGGCCCATCATTGGAGTCGTCACCACCAAAAAGTGTGCCCCTTTTCGAACACTTACGTGATAGTTTGTTGTGATGGCCTGCCACGTGTATGACGGTTCATCACACGATCCATCGCTACTAAACAGTGAAGACAAAATTTGGGGGTCAACTTAACGGCCTTGGTGGCGTGTCGTCACCCTTGTGACAACCCAACAAGAGGACCCTTCACTCATAAACAAAACCCATCATTCACTGAAACCTTTTTGTACCTGCACACTCAATGAACAAATTAACCAATCCTTCCACAAACAAACTATTTCAAAGTGATAATACAACACAAAATATGGGTTGCCTCCCATTTAGCACCTGATTTAATGTCGCGGCATGACGCGGGTATCTTGATTACTCAGACTTCATCAAGATACACCACAGATAAGATATTTACCTCCTCTGAGAGGTTGATATATCGCTTCACTCTCTTCCCGTTGGCTTTGAACAATTTACCATCCTTTATTTCAAGTTCAACCACACCGGATAGGAATACTTGGTGTACTTTGAATGGCCCGGACCATTTGGATTTGAGTTTTCTGGGAAATAACTTGAACCTAGAGTTGAACAACACCACCAAGTCTCCAACTTTGAACTCCCTTTTCTCAATCCTTCGGTCATGGTATAACTTTATTTGATCCTTGTAGAGAGCGGATCTCTCATATGCTCGCAATCAGAACTCATCCATCTCATTCAACTATTCCAACCTTAGTTCCGATGCATCTTTCCAACTGAGACTCAACTTTTTGAGCGCCCACAGGGCTTTGTGCTCAAGTTCCACGGGCAAATGACAAGCTTTACCAAAAACAAGTTGGTAAGGAGACATACCTATTTACGTTTTGAATGCTGTTCGGTATGCCCAGAGTGCATCATCCAGCTTCCTCGCCTAATCTCGCTGATTAACATTCACAGACTTTGCCAATATCTCCTTAATTTCACGGTTAGACACTTCGACTTGTCCTATCATTTTGGGGTGATAAGGGGTGGCCACTTTGTGTTGCTTTACACCATACTTAGCTAGAGCAGCACGGAACACCTTGTTGCAAAAGTGTGACCCTCCATCCCTTATAATCATGCTGGGAGTGCCAAACCGAGCAAAGATGTTTCTTTTCAGGAAAGCCACCACACTCTTCCCTTCATTATCGGCCAAAGTAACTGCCTCTACCCAATTTGAAACATAATCGATCACCACCAAGATGTAATGGTTACCATAAGAACTGTCAAATGAGCCCATAAAATCTATCCCCCATACGTCGAACAATTCAACCTCCAGGATTGTAAATATTTTCAACTCCTGCCTACGAGAGATTGCTCCTCGTCTTTGGCATTGATCACAAGATTTGGCAAATTCATGTGCATCTTTTTGAATTGTTTGCCAATAATAACCACACTGTAAGATTTTTTGGGCAGTTCGATCACCTGCATGATGGCCTCCAACTGGGGGAAAATGGCAAGCTTGCAAGATGCTTGTCATTTCCACCTCTGGTACACATCTCCTTATTATGTTATCAGCACACAACCAGAATAGATAAGGCTCATCCCAGAAGTACTTACTTGCATCATGGAGGAATTTCTTCCTCTGGTGGCAGTTCAGTTCTTCCAGCATCATGTCACTTACCACATAATTCAAAAAATCAGCGTACCATGGCACCATATGGAGTGCTGCAGCCAACACATGCTCATCCGGAAATGCATCATCAGTCTCTAGCTCATCTACTACTTTTTCTTTGTTTTCAAGTCTGTAAAGATGATCCACCACTTGGTTTTCACACCCCTTTCGGTCTTTGACTTCAAAGTCTAATTCCTGCAACAATAATACCCATCGGATTAGTCAGGGATTTGCATCCTTCTTAGCCATTAAATACCTCAAAGCCGCATGATCTGTATGCACCACTACACTTGTGCCAAGTAGATATGCCCTGAACTTTTCAAAGGCATACTTAACATCCAATAACTCTTGCTCTGTGATGGTGTAGTTCTTTTGTGCCCCATTCAATGCCTTACTCGCATAGCAAATGGGGTGGAAAAGCTTGTCTCACTTCTGTCCCAGAATAGCTCCGAGTGCAACACCACTTGCATCACACATTACCTCGAATGGTTTGGACCAATCCGGGGCAATTATAATAGGTGCAGCCACCAACTTCTCTTTTAGGAATTCAAATGCCTTCAAGCACTCATCATCAAATACAAACTTTTTTTGCAACCTGCACAAAGGATTAGCGATCTTGGAGAAGTCCTTAATAAATCTTCTATAGAATCTGGCATGACCAAGAAAACTCCTCACGCCTTTAACTGAGATGGGTGAAGGTAGTTTCTCAATCACTTCGATCTTGGCTCTATCCACCTCAAGACCTCTCACATATATCTTGTGTCCCAACACAATGCCTTCTTTCACCATGAAATGGCCTTTTTCCCAGTTGAGAACAAGATTTGACTTTTCACACCTTTGCAATGCCTGACCCAGATTAGTCAAGAAATCTTCAAATGCTAACCCACCACAGAAAAGTCATCCATGAAGACTTCCAATGTATCCTCAACCATATCCAAAAAATAGACATCATGCATCTTTGGAATGTTGCAGGGGCATTACACAGACCAAAGGGCATGCGTCTGAAAGCAAACTTACTGTAGGGGCAGGTGAACGTGGTTTTCTCCTGATCTTCCGGGGCAATGGATATTTGGTTGTACCCCGAATATCCATACAAAAAGCAATACCACCCCCTGCCAGCTAGTCTATCCAGCCTCTGATCCATAAAGGGCATGGGGAAATGATCTCTGAGAGTCCAAGAGTTGAGCTTCTGGTAATCCATACAGACTCGCCACCCCGTGACAGGTCTTAATGGAATCAGCTCATTTTTATCATTTGTTACCACCGTCATCCCTCCCTTTTTGGGGACACATTGAACTGGGCTTACCCATTTACTATCAAAAATCGGGTAAACCACTCCAGCATCGAGCCATTTAATTATTTATTTCTTCACCACTTCTTGCATCGGCGGGTTCAGCCTTCGCTGATGATCAGTGGTGAGGGTGCAATCTTCTTCCAACTGTATCTTATGAGTACAGTGTCATGACCCGATTTCTCGTTCATGATGGCACCTACAATCCCACCAGTAGGAGAACCAGTCCCCGTAGCCTAGGACAGTTAGTAATGGGCTACTATCTAACAAATAAGCAGAAGAACAGTTTAATAAGCAAAAGTAAGGGAACAAGATGAAGAGAATAGATAGCAGAAATATATATATACATACATATGCGGAAACTAAACCAAACCCCAAGACCTGGTATCATAGTATAGAGCCAAGACTATATATAAGGAGTACAAACGATCCAAAACAACGTATACAAGTGTCTTCGAATGGTAATAGAGTACATAATGCAAAAGATAAACTAAAGCTAAGCTACGATCGCCAAGATCTCACCCTCAGTTTGAAGTAGTCCACAACAGATCTCCAAGCACGAATCACAATGATCTAACGACGATGGCCTACGCTAGGATATGCACCAAAAGATGCAGGGGGTAGGGTGAGCGCCGAATGCGAGGCATAAGGTACCCAGTAGGTATCATAGGTCGACTGGTCACATATAAGATAAAAGCGTAGTAGCAGACAGAATACACAGGAACTAGCCTAGAGGGAAGTCAACAGAACCACATGTGAGGCCAGCAAGCAGAATATATACACCATAGGCGCAGGTGAAAGTAAGAAACAACGCACCTGGGGTCCTTGCAATAACAGTGTATACATAATAAGTTTACGAAATGGACGGTATACCGGTAACCTCAAGTGTAAGAGGAAGAGGGAAAGAGTAATGATAGGCATGCTCAGAGACATGAATCAAACTCAACTAATCATATCAATTTCAAATCTAGAAACTAACAGCCTAGTCGTAACCAATTTCATACTTAACCATAATAGGGAACAATTCTGTAAGTAAATAGCAAGAGTCTACCTACAGTCCCCCGGCCGCCCATAAAACCGAGGAACACAAACAAGTGAAAACAAACCCTCCGGCATCCCATACTACCGGAGCGTACAATCAACAAACAACAAACAAGGGTGGAGTTTCAAACAATGAATCATATGATGCATGAAGATCTCAAGTGAAATGGTATCTCTGTATGTACCTCTTCCGATGCCGATCCGGCCCAGCAGGTAGGTTCCATGGAAGGACACTTCCCATATACCTCTACTCCACCGTATACCCTTCCTCCGGCACACGCAACCCGAAGCCTCAGGCTCGAATGTCAAGGTCCATGGAGGTCCCCAACCCCATATGAAAACTCAGTATCAAAACATGTCATCCGGAAGCAAGTCCGGGTTCAAGATAGAGACCCAGTATCAAATATGCATGCCCAGACCCTGTCCAGGACTAAAGTAGTGGGAAAATATCTCAAAAACCCCTCCAAGGGTGCCCGGGCATAACCGGGTCTAAACAGAAGAAAGTCATCTCAGGTGCTCGGTCCGACCGAGGCTAAAATTATCTCATGTAGCAAGAAAACTCAACTAGCACCCCGGCCCTTCCGAGTCTAGCGTTAATCGTAATACTGGTGATATAAATCATAATTTTACCTTCTTTTACCCAAGAACATTCACAAGTTAAATCAAACCACTTCCAATTCATTTCCATAAAAAATGGGCCCCCGAGGCTATGCAAGGTTTAGAAAATAGTGCCAGTAGGCCCGAAGCCAAAACTGTAGTAAAACATGGATAAAACCTCTTTATATGCATGAAAATGGTATGATCAAACACAATAGCTGCCCATCAGCTCACAATCAACCTATCAACCCTGCACAGGCCCATAGCTACTCAACAAGCATAACCAGCCTAGAAGGATAATTCTATGCCCGGAACTCGAGAACATTCCCAATATCCCACCTTCTATGTTCCAGAGTCAACAAGGCCTCACAGGATCACAAGGGTAAATAAAATGTATCGGCAAGTACTACAAGCAACGGAGGAACAAAAGTAGGCGGACATGAATAAAGCGGTCAGGGTCTGTGGTACCGACCTAATAAACCCAACCCAAGGATGCCCATTAATACAATTTTATCCTATATATGTGGAGTCTAGGGAAAATAAACCGTAACCTACCGGTCGTCCATCGATAAGCTGCTAGAACGATGATGTCCAAGCTCGAACCACTCCGAGAAGCTTCAAAACGAAATCAAACTCAAATTTGGGCTTGAATAACTTGACGTGGATAATTGATTTTCCCTTTGGTGATCCAATATAACGTAAAAAAAATACTTTTCACTAAATCATCTTCACCATGTATGCAAATATGTAAGTAACGTGCCTATAAGGATAACATAAGCTCGAATTGTAGCATAGAAAATATTACTGTTTCCACCAAAGCTTGCTAGGTGCAGGTGCATATATGGTCTTAACCCTTTGGATAATTGAAGTATTGAAGAAGGCACAAACAAAGGAGATCAAATTACGTGCAATAATGATTTCCCAAAAGTGAAATGTTTTTTTGTACTTTTAAATTTATTCATGTGAACATGAAATTAGTACTATTGCTGCACCTCTCCCTCCACTTCCACGTGGAAGTGGAGGTGTCAACCTCACATATCATCTTATCCACTTACCTTTTGATAGGGATTGTGTCACACATGCATTTGGATATTGCATAGATTTATGGTAAAATATATTTAACTTTTTGAATATATCATAATAAATAGAAAATCATTTCAAATAAAACCTACTATATTATAATAATAATTCTCAACATAACTAAATTTACTATCTCCGTTAAAATAATACAATGTGTAAAAACCTTATAAAATAAATATGTACACAATTATATCATAACAAAAGTATTTTTCATAAACATTTAAAATATTTTAAAAAGGTAATAAAATATAACTTTTTTACCACACTCAACTTTAAAATAAAATATTTTCAAATACGCGCGATGCTAATAAAATTCTTAAATTTAGGTTCGCAATTTACCATCGCACAATTTTGATACTCAGCTCCTAAGACAGGGAATTGATCATAACGACCAATCGAATGGCCAGGCACCGAACCACCAGTCCCAGCAGGTCATAATGACTTGGGGCCACTACAGGAAAGCTCTAACAGTACAAGGAAAACGTATACGTGGAAATGACCGGAAGAGTCATTACATCATCCACTACTAAAAAGGACTTTGGTCCTCGAAAGTCAATGTCAAGGGAGTACCTGAAGGCTCAAACAGCTGCAGATACTGAGCCCTTATATCTCTCTCGGGCTCCCAGGTAGCCTCCCCTACTGGACGGTGCCTCCACTGAACCTTAAAAACTGGGATCTCTCGAGACCTCAATCTCCTGATATCTCTGGCCAAAATAGTTGTCGGCTACTCAACAAAGGCTAAACCCTCATCCAACTGAATTGAATCCCACTGTAACACATGAGACTCATCTGGGATATACCGACGCAATATCGAAACATGAAATACAAGATGTATAGCTGAAAACATCAGAGGCAAGGCTAACTGATAGGCAACGCTACCAACCCTCTGAAGAATCTCAAACGGCCCAATGTACCTGGGGCTAAGCTTGCCCCGCCTACCAAATCTCATCACGCCCTTCATGGGTGATACAAGAAGAAACACCAAGTCACCGACACTAAACTCCAAGGCACAAAGCCTACGGTCAGCATAACTCTTCTACCTGCTCTGAGCTGCCCGAAGTTTGTCCTGAATCGCTCGGACCCGATCTGAGGAATCTCGAAGCTAATCTGTACTCTGTGGCCTAGAATCAAAACCATCAAACTAACCTACCGGTGATCTGCAACGCCTGCCATACAAAGCCTCAAAAAGTGCCATGCCAATACTCGAATGGAAACTGTTATTATAAGCAAACTCTACCAAGGGAACAAACTGATCCCAGGAACCTCCAAAGTCAAGAACACAGGCCCGAAGCATGTCCTCCAGGACCTGAATGGTCCTCTCGGACTGGCCATCTGTCTGAGAGTGGAAAGTGATACTAAGATGAACCTCCGTACCCAAATCTCGCTGAATAGCCCTCCAGAACTGAGATGTGAACTGAGTGCCACAGTCTGAAATGATAGAAACTGGGACCCCGTGCAATCGAACAATCTCACGAATGTAGATCTGAGCTAGCTTCACTGCCCCATAAGAAGTCTGAACCGGTATGAAGTGTGCTGACTTAGTCATCCTATCAACGATCACCCAAATGGAATCAAACCTATGAGAAGTACGAGGTAAACGAACAACAAAATCCATAGTAATCCCTTCCCACTGCCACTCAGGAATGGGAAGTCGCTATATCAAACCACCAGGCCTCATGTGCTCGAACTTAACCTGCTGACAGTTCAAGCACCGAGATATGAACTCCGCTATATCCCGCTTCATACCACTCCACCAGTAAAGCTGTCTCAAGTCTCTATACATCTTTGCTGTGCTAGGGTGAATGGAGTATCTAGTACAATGTGCCTCATGAAGTACCAACTGAATCAAATCACTAATCCTCGGAACACAAAGGCGACTATCAAACCTCATAACCCCATCTGAATCTAGGGTAGCCCGACTGGTTTCACCCTGAACAACCCGATCACGAAGGTTACACAACTGCTGATCATCAAACTGATGGCTCTGAATCTGATCAATCAAAGTAGAACGAACCTCAGCACTGGCGAGAACTCTGCTAGGATCCGACAAGTCAAGCCTAACCAAACGGTTAGCCAAGGACTGGATGTCCAAGGCCAATGGTCGCTCTGAAACTGAAAGAGAAGCTAGGCTACCCATACTCACTGCCTTCCGACTCAAGGCATCGGCTACCACGTTTGCCTTGCCAGGATGATACAGAATAGTGAAGTCATAGTCCTTTAGTAACTCGACCCATCTCCTATGTATCGAGTTCAACTCTCGTTGACTCGTGATATAATGAAGACTACGGTTATCAGTGAAGATCTCACAGTGAACTCCATATAGGTAATGCCTCCAGATCTTGAGCGCGAAAACTACCGCCTCCAACTCTAAGTCATGAGCGAGGTAGTTGCGCTCATAAACCTTCAGCTGCCTTGACGCATATGCTATTACTTGACCCTGCTGCATCAACACACAACCAAGACCAACCCCAGAAGCATCACAATACACGGAGAATCTTTGACCCTCAACTGGCAAAGTCAAAACTGGAGCTGAAGTCAATAAGGCCTTAAGCCTCTGGAAGCTATCCTCGCACTGATTCGACCACTGAAATGGAACATCCTTCCTAGTCAGCATAGTTAAGGGTGCTGCTATGGAAGAAAATCCCTGAACGAACCATTTGTAGTAACCTGCTAACCCAATAAAGTTGCGGACCTCAGTAGCAGTAGTGGGTCTAGGCCAATCACAAACCGCAGAAATCATTCCCTGGTCAACCCTAATCCCATCCTTAGACACCACGTGCCCTAGGAATGCAACTGACTCAAGCCAAAACTCGCACTTTGAGAACTTGGCATAAAGCCGATGATCTCTCAAAGGCTGGAGTATAACCCTCAAGTGCTGCTCATGCTCATCTCTACTAAGCGAGTATACCAAGATGTCGTCTATAAAAACTATCATAAATGAGTCCAAATACGGGCCAAGAACCCTGTGCATAAAGTTCATAAAGGCTGCGGGGGCATTAGTCAACCCAAAATACATCACCAGGAACTCATAATCGCCATAACGTGTCCTGAATGCTGTATTAGGGATGTCCTCCGCCCTAATCCTCAACTGATGGTAGCCGGACCTCAAATCAATCTTTGAAAACATGACTGAACCCTGAAGGTGGTCAAACAAGTCATCAATCCTCGGCATCAGATACCTATTCTTCATTTTCACCCTATTCAGCTGCCGATAATCAATACACATGCGCATCGACCCATCCTTCTTTTTCACGAAGAGAACAGGAGCACCCCAAGGTGACACACTCGGTCTAATAAACCCCTTAGCTAACAGATCCTGGAACTGCTCCTTAAGCTCCCTCAACTCAGCCGAAGACATACGGTAAGGAGAAATAGAAATGAGCCTGGTGCCCGGCTCTAACCCAATAGCAAAATCAATATCTCTCTCAGGTGGAAGTCTTGGCAGGTCGGTAAGAAACACATCAAGAAAGTCTCTAACCACAGGAACAGACTCAGGAGAAGTAGGGTCAGCACTAGCATCTCGGACATATGCTAGATAAGCTAAACACCCACGGGAAATCAACTTCCTAGCTCGAAGACAAGAGATGATCCCAGATGGTGCATGGCTAACAGAACCCTGCCACACAACCGGGGATACACAGGGTACAACTATGGTAATGGTCTTTGAATAACAATCCAAAACACACGGTGAGGGGATAACAAGTCCATGCCCAGTATCACATCAAAATCCAGCACATCAAGGATCATCAAATCACCCCAAGTCTCTAAATCACCAATAGATATCATACAAGATCTCACAATCTGATCCACTACTAAAGAATCTCATACTGGTATCGAAACAGAAACAGGAACAGATAATGGCTCACTAGCCAACCCCAAACAAGGCACAAAGTAGGCAGATACATATGAACAAGTGGATCCAGGATCAAATAAAGCCATAGAAGACTGATGGCACATATAAATCGTACCTGTAATCACAACATCTGAGGCCTTTACCTCTGGTCTCCTAGGGACCGCGTAAAACTGACGATGACCTCCACCTGTCCGACCGCCATCCCTACCACCTGCTCTGCCGCGCGGAGCACCACCTCTACCCTGACGACCACCCCCTCTAGTCAGAGGCTGAACTGCTCGTAAAGGCTCGGCCAACTGAACTGTACCCTGCTGAGGGTAATCTCTAGAAAAATGATCAATCACCCCACAAGTAAAACATGCCCTTGGCGGCCTACTCTGTCGAGATGAACCAGCAGGTCCCGTATGGCAACCACGGCCTGATGCCCCAGAAGTTGAACCCCTCGAAGACAGACCGCTATAGCCCTGATGGCTGCTCTGACCCTGCTCGAACTAGGCATTACCGGAAGTATGAAGGGAAGCCTGAACTGGTTGGCTGGATTGACCCTGGTGCTGCTGTGGCTGATAGCCCCGGCTCCACTGGACAGAACCTCTACCACCATATCTGGAACCACTATAGCCACCTTGATGTCGAGGCCTCTTATCTCTGGACCCCTGATCATGTCCCTGTAAGTCCTCCATAGTGCAAGCATAGATTGCAATAGCCTAAAATGACCGACCACCGGCAATCAATATCTTAGCTAGCTGCCTGATCTCTGGCCTCAAACCCTATACAAATCTGCGAATCCTATCTGCCTCGGTAGGAATGATCATAGCTCCAAACGATGCTAGCTAATGAAAATGGGTCTCATACTCCAAGACACTCGTAGACTCCTGCATAAGGTGAGTAAACCGCTCCCTGCGATGCTCACGATCACTATGAGGTAGGAAATTGGACATAAAGGCCTTATAAAACTCAGACCAGGTCAAAGGAGGTGATGATACAAGCAACATGGGCCCTCCACCATAACTTCGCTGGGCCCTTCAACTGATAGGTAGTATAACCAACCCCGTGAGTCTCCAACAAACCCAAATAATGCAACATCTCCTCACAGGTAGTAATAAAGTCATGTGGATCCTATCCAAAAGTACCAGCATACCTCAGAGGTGCTAGCCTCAAGAACCTACCCAACGCCTTCTGCTCCGACTCTGTCATAGCTGGGCGAGGAGCAAGAGGCTATGCAACAGATGGGACCGGAATGACCTCCAAATGGGGAACCACAGTAGCAGGCTGCGCTCCTGAACTCTGTGCACCCAGAGCTGCCCCCTGAGCGGATGTCTATGCTACCTCAGAAGGCCGCTCTCCAATCATACCCAAAAGCTGTAATAGTAATCCTCGAATATCTAGAGGCTGAGCTGCAGGTGGAGATGGCACAGAAGTGGGCGCTGGAGCTGGTACTGAAGCTGGTGGTACCTGGACTGCCCCCTGATCCATAGGTTGCTCGGGCACTATCTCAATTCTAGCAGCTCTAGCAGGTGCCACTGCTCGAGGGCGTCCTCGACCCCTAGCTGGAGTGGGAGGCTCATCTCCGCCTGATGCCGATGATCTCGTACGAACCATCTGCGGAAGAATGAAGTAGAACAAATGAGATTTCCAGAAACTTTAAGGGTCCTACACACGACAGAGAAGCAATGAAAGAGTCAAGTTTCCTAAAATGTCACCGTAGCCTCCCGAAGATTGAGTACGGACGTCTCTGCCCCGATCCGTAGGACTCTACTAGACATTGGCTCCTATACCGATGACACCAGTGAACCTAGAGCTCTGATACCAAGTTGTCACAACCTAATTTCTTGATCATGATGGCACCTACAATCCCCCAAGTATGAGAACCAATCCCCGTGACCCAGGACAGTTAGTAATGGGCTACTATCTAACAAATAAGCGGAAGAAGAGTTTAACAAGCAAAAGTAAGGGAACAAGATGAAGAGAATAGATAGCAGGAATATATATATATACATACATATGCGGAAATTAAACCAAACCCCAAGACCTGGTATCATAGTATAGAGCCAGGACTACATATAAGGAGTACAAACGATCCAAAACAACATATACAAGTGTCTCCGAATGGTAATAGAGTACATAAAGCAAAAGATAAACTAAAGCTATGCTCCGATCGCCAAGAGCTCACCCTCAGTCTGAAGTAGTCCCCAACAAATCTCCAAGCATGAATCACAGCGATCTAACGGCAATGGCCCACGCTAGGATCTGCACCAAAAGATGCAGGGGGTAGGGTGAGCACCGAATGCGAGGCATGAGGTACCCAGTAGGTATCATAGGCCGACTGGGCACATATAAGATAAAAGCGTAGTAGCAGACAGAATAGAAGCAAGTAGTCACAGAAATCAACAAAAGGTACACAGGAACTAGCCTAGAGGGAAGTCAATAGAATCACATGTGAGGCCAGCAAGCAGAATATATACACCATAGGCACAGGTGAAAGTAAGAAACAACGCACCTGGGTCCTTGCAATAACAGTGTATACATAATAAGTTTACGAAATAGACGGTATACTGGTAACCTCAAGTGTAAGAGGAAGAGGGAAAGAGTAATGATAGGCATGCTCAGAGACATGAATCAAACTCAACTAATCATATCAATCTCAAATCCAGAAACTAACAACCTAGCAGTAACCAATTTCGTACTTAACCGTAACAGGAAATAATTCTGTAAGTAAATAGCAAGAGTCTACCTACAGTCCCCCGGCTGCCCATACAATCGAGAAACACAAACAAGTGAAAACAAACCCTCCGACATCCCATACTACCAGAGCGTACAATCAACAAACAACAAACAAGGGTGGAGCCTCAAACAATGAATGATATGATGCATGAAGATCTCAAGTGAAATGGTATCTCTGTATGTACCTCCTCCGGTGCCGATCCGGCCAAGCAGGTAGGTTCCATGGAAGGACACTTCCCGTATACCTCTACTCTGCCGTATACCCTTCCCCAAGCATAAGCATCCCGGAGCCCCAGGCCCGGATGGCAAGGTCCATGGAGGTCCCCGACCCCATACTAAAACTCAGTATCAAAACATGTCATCCGAAAGCAAGTCCGGGTTCAAGATAGAGACCCAGTCTCGAATATGCATGCCCAGACCCTGTCCAGGATTAAAGTAGTGGGAAAATATCTCAAAAACCCCTCCAAGGGTTACCGAGCATAATCGGGTCTAAACAGTAGAAAGTCATCTCAGGTGCTCGGTCCGACCGAGGCTAAAATTATCTCATGTAGCAAGAAAACTCAACTAGCACCCCGGCCCTGCCGAGTCTAGCGTTAATCGTAATACTGGTGATATAAATAATAATTTTACCTTCTTTTACCCAAGAACATTCACAAGTTAAATCAAACCATTTCCAATTCATTTCCATAAAAAACGGGCCCATGGGCCATGCAAGGTTTAGAAAATAATGCCAGTAGGCCCGAAGCCAAAACCGTAGTAAAACATGGATAAAACCTCTTTATATGCATGGAAATGGTCTGATCAAACATAATAGCTGCCCAGTAGCTCACAATCAACCTATCGACCCTGCACAGGCCCATAACTACTCAACAAGCATAACCAGCCTAGAAGGATAATTCTATGTCCGGGACTCGAGGACATTCCCAATATCCCACCTTCTATGTTCCAGAGTCAACAAGGCCTCACAGGACCACAAGGGTAAATAAAACGTATCGGCAAGTACTACAAGCAACGGAGGAACAAAAGTAGGCGGACATGAATAAAGTGGTCAGGGTCTGTGGTACCGACCTAATAAACCCAACCCAAGGATGCCCATTAATACAATTTTATCCTATATATGCGTAGTATAGGGAAAATAAACCGTAACCTACCAGTCGTCCGCTGACAAGCTGCTAGAACGACGATGTCCAAGCTCGAACCGCTCCGAGAAGCTCTGAAACAAAATCAAACTCAAATTCAGGCTTGAATAACTTGACGTGGATAATTGATTTTCCCTTTGGTGATCCAATATAACATAAAAAAAATACTTTTCACTAAATCATCTTCACCATGTCTGCAAATATGTAACGTGCCTATAAGGATAACATAAGCTCGAATTGTAGCATAGAAAATATTACTGTTTCCACCAAAGCTTGCTAGGTGCAGGTGCATATATGGTCTTAACCCTTTGGATAATTGAAGTATTGAAGAAGGCACAAACAAAGGAGATCAAATTAAGTGCAATAATGATTTCCCAAAAGTGAAATGTTTTTTTGTACTTTTAAATTTATTCATGTGAACGTGAAATTAGTACTATTGCTGCACCTCTCCCTCCACTTCCACGTGAAAGTGGAGGTGTCAACCTCACATATCATCTTATCCATTTACCTTTCGATAAGGACTGTGTCACGCGTGCATTCGGATATTGCATAGATTTATGGTCAAATATATTTAACTTTTTGAATATATCATAATAAATAGAAAATTATTTCAAATAAAACCTACTATATTATAATAATAATTCTCAATATAACTATGTTTACCATCTCCGTTAAAATATTACAATGTGTAAAAACCTTATAAAATGAATACGTAGACAATTATATCATAACAAAAGTATTTTTCATAAACATTTAAAATATTTTAAAAAAGTAATAAAATATAACTTTTTTACCACATTCAACTTTAAAATAAAATATTTTCAAATACGCGCGATGCTAATAAAATTCTTAAATTTAGGTTCGCAATTTACCATCGCACGATTTTGATACTCAACTCCTAAGGCAAGGAATTGATCATAACGACTAATCGAATGGCCAGGGCACCGAACCACCGATCTCAGCAAGTCATAAATGACTTGGGGCCGCTACAGGAAATCTCTAATAGTACAAGGAAAACGTATACGTGGAAATGACCAGAATAGTCATTACATACATATACCTGGTTGGATGCCAATGACATCCGCAATGGTCCATCCAATAGCTCACTTGTACCTCCGCAATATGGACAATAAGGCTTCAACTTGCCCTTCAACAAGATCTGTTACAATGATCACAGGTAAGGTGTTAGTATCACCTAAAAATGCATACCTCAAATGGCCCGACAACTCCTTTAACTTTAACACCGGCGCCTTTTCAATAAAAGGCTTTGCAGGAGGTGTTGGCTGGTTCTTCAAGTCCAGATTCAATTTCTTTGGGGCGTAAGAATATAACTCCATTCCAACCAGAGCATTAACAGTTTCTTCATAATCTTTGATGTCATCACCATCGAAGTTCATCATAACTACTGCCAAAGTCTCTACAACAAATCTCTCCTCAACAGATACTACCTCATCAGATTCGGCAACAACATCAATAACCAAGACGACACTCATGTCCCTCGACTGCTTCATTGACTTGCACACGTTGAACTTTATTGTTTTATCTTTCAACCTGAAAGTTAACTCGTTTCTCTCCATATCCACTAATACTCTTCCTGTTGCTAAGAAAGGTCATCCCAAAATAATGGGGACTTCAAAGTTGACTTCGCAATCTAGAATCACGAAGTCTTCCAAAAATATGTACTTCCCCACCTTCACAAGCATATAATATAAAATACCCACCGCTCGTTTAACCAATCTATCAGCCATCAACAGCTTCATAGTCATCGATTTGGGGGCTCCTAAACCCAACTGTCAGTAAATAGCCAGTGGCATCAAGTTTATGCTAGCCCCCAAGTTGCAAAGTGCCTTTGCAAAATTAAACTCCCCGATGGTGCAAGGAATAGTAAAGGCACCAGGGTCTTCTTTCTTTTGGACTAGAGACCTTGATGAGATAGCGCTGCAATGATGAAGGTTGTCTTTCGGTTCGAAACATACCGACCTCTTCTTTCTGATCAAGTCCTCATGAACTTGGCATAACCAGGCATTTGTTCAAGCGCATCCACCAGAGGGATATTTACAGAGATCTACTTGAGCATAGTTATAAACTTATGGAATTTCCCGTCTTCCACCTTCTTCTTGATCCTATGAGGGAAATGAGGAGGAAGCTTTGGCATTAGTTTTGGAAGTTTTTCAACTTCCTTGCTCTTCTCCGTGAGCACTTGAGTAGCATCCTCTACCACGATGGGTTTTTCAATAGATACACCCACACCCTCATCGACCACCTTCTAATCATCAATCAAATCATCCTCATCAACAACATCATCTTTCTACTTCTGAATTACCGGATGTGATTCCGATAATGTTTTACCACTTCTCGTAGTGATCGCCATACAACTCCTATCATTCCTCGAGTTTTGTATGGTGTCACTAGGCAATGTACCAGTCTTTCTTTGATTCAGGGACGCTGAGATTTAACTCATTTGTTTCTCTAACTGCTTGATCGATGTGGAATGTGAATCCACCAACTGACTCATTGAGGATAATTCAATCCTCATCTCCTTTACCCCTGAGTCAGTCGATTCTACCTTCAACAACATCTTAGCCATTATATTTTAGAGGTACATACAACCCACCTCTATCAGCTTTATTCTTCCAGTTCCCCTGATCATGATCTCTGTAGCCAGCTTTTTCATAATAGTTGTCTTTCTGATAGTTCCGACCTTGGTTTCCTTGGCCATTGGCCTGGAAACCCCCCAAATAATTGGCCTCCTCATCAGATTCTGACTCAGCTGCTCTACCTTGGGAACCCATGGCTTTTACTTTCTCAACACCTCCTGACAACAAATGCTTTGTCAGTAGGTCCATTTGCGTTTTCAGATGGGCCATATCTTGGTACTGCTCTTTCTCCTTCCTACGCTGCTCTGCTGACATACCATTTGCATAAGTGCTAGCTGCTACCTCTATATCCCGCGTATGCCAGGCTCTGTTAGTTTTGGTAAGTCGATCCAGAATAGTTGTGGCCTCAGTAAAAGTGAGACCTATAAATGCTCCACCTATAGAATTATCCAGTGTTGGCTTGGTAGCCGAATTCAGCGCCCTGTAGAATGTCTGCATCAAGAAGTTATCTGTCAATTAGTGATTCAGGCATTGAGTCAACTTTTTCTTGAACCTCAGCCAAGTTTCATGTAGGGCCTCATGAGGTTGTTGCCTGAAATTGCTAATCTCGTCCCTTAACTATATCATCCTGGAAGGAGGAAAGGACCTTTCTAGGAAAGCTCCTTTCAACTGTCCCCAGGTTGTTATAGAATCGGGATTTAGTTCTGTCAACCATAGTGCTTCCTCGTCAGATAGAGAAAACGGGAACAACCTAAGCCTGATAGTCGTCTGATTCACTCCTGGCAATTCAAATGACTTGCAGATACTCACAAAATTCATCAGGTGCCTATTGGGGTCATCACCAGCCACACCACGAAACAACCCTCTCAAATTCAGTAGTTGGATCATTATGCTGGTAATGTTGACTTGGTCTCGGGCACTAGTGGAGGAAGAATAATGGCACCTGTAGCTCCAACTCCATCCAAGTCAATATCATTATCATCATCCCAAGCAACTTGCCTACGCTGTTGTCGACCTCTACCTCTCTGTTGTGGCCTTTGATCGACGGGAGCATTATTGTTAACATTATCCGTCGGTCTTCCATCACCCACTACAACATCATCATCTAACCCAACATCATCTTCAATATCATTGACATTCAAGTGATGCTGAGCCTGCTGAGCTGCAGTGAGCCTCGCTGCCTCCTGTTGTTGTGCATTCATATTTTGCCTTAATGTTCTTGCTAGCTGGGGGTCATAGGGTAATATTAGTTCACCCGAGCGTCGGTTACTTGGCATGCACAACTCTATACCCTATAACAATCAAAAACAACAGATAAAAGTAAGTCAGGAAAGTATAACTAAAAGTCAACCAAACACACTGGACTTAATGAACGACAGCATTCCCCGGCAACGGCACCAAAATTTGATACGCCCAAATTACACCTCAATTAAGAAGTGTAAGTGACCATTGTCAAATATAGAACCCAACCAAGGTTGGGTTCGATCCCACAAGGAATAAGGAGCAAATTAAGTCATTAGTAACTTAGTTGACTAGTAATCAATAGTTTTCGGTAATTTGGGGGGAGGGGGTTGTAATTATCAATTTCAAACAAGTTAAATGACAATCAACGAATTTCACGAGTTTAAGAATGAATATGAGAATTGAAATAGGGAAGTGTTCAGCATGGCAATGTAACAAATTCGATTTAGAGCTTAGTTGGGTTCTTTCCATATGTCTATACGAAGCGATTGAATTCATGTTTACGTATAAACGTTTCTCAACCAAGTAGACGCATTTCCTTTCCAATTCTCTCAAACTTGAAAAGATAGAATTATTCATTTCAACCAAAACATCAAGTAGATTAATCTTTCTAAAGCATTAATCATTAGACGAGAATTAAGAGTCTCGAATCCTCATTGTTAATCAATTTTACCCGATTTTAATCTCTTAGTTCAAGCAAATTAAACCTAGGCATGTTCTAATGTTTGCAACCATTAGAAAATGTAAAAAAACACAAGATTAACAACGTGAACGACATATAAATCAAACCCAACGCTACCCAGAATCTATATTGTCACGTTTGCCATGGCTCCCATAACCCTAGTTGTGGGAAGATTAGTCACTCATGCTTGCAAAATGAAAGAAAGAAACAATATTATTCATATGAATAAGAGGGAGTTATTACAATAGAAAATCACAACTTTACTTTGAACTTCCGTAGAATCCGAGCAACAATGGTGAAAATCCCAAGGAAGAAGACAAGAATGTTGTTTTCCTCGCTTTTTCTCTCTCAAAAACTCACTCAAAAATGTTACAAAGTGTCAGATATCAAATCCCAATAATAACCCTAACACTAGGTATTTATATTAGTCTTGGAAATAAAGTTCCAAAAATAGATTCAGAATCCCGCTTTTGATCTTGACGGTTTATCGGGCTGGTGATGGTTCATCAGCTGAACCGTCACTATTAACCAGTGTATTCCAACTTGTGCTTCTTCTTGACGATTTGCTGTGATGGGATATCACAGCTTTGATAGTTCGTCACGGCTTTCGTCACTCTTAAACAATGAGCATTTCCTATTCCCTTGGCTTGACGGCTTGTCTGGTGGCTCATCACAAGCGTGATGGTCTGTCACACAAACCGTTATCCTTATCCAGTGGGGTCAATTTTAGCCTCCTTCTTACTTTTCTATCTTTGTTTCATTTTCCTGCAAATGCAACATAAAAACCATTAAAAATAACAATGGTTGCTTGAAAATTCGCGATTATTCTTAGTTAAAGGAGTCAAATATGCCGTAGAATGCCAGCACATCAACAGGGCCTTGACTTACCTACTATACGATATGTACATGAGTCAAAACATATGACCTAGATATCTGATAGCTCCAGAGAGAGGTGAAGCTTACCAAATGTTCAACTAAAAGGCACTGGTGTACTGTGGATGTCTTCTAGCCTGAGTTCCTGAACCTGCATTCATAAATATGTAGCACCCCCAAATATATGGATGACAGTACATATAGAACATGTACTTTTATGTAAAGTAGACTAAATAAAACGTAGATATGTAAGAATGCTCACTTAATCGAATATCAAAGATAGGAAAATCTAAGCATACACATACATGAAATGTAATCTGAGACTGAAACTCAAACTGATACTATGACCAATATAAAGGTCCCTCACATAACGTCCTATGTGTTATTCATTTATATATTTTTAAAATTCCTAGAATTTTCCTAGGTGACATCTTTACCTTTTTATATAGCATCCTTCTTCTTTCTTTAATACTAACTATCAGGAAGTCACAAGATGGCCTACTGTCGGTGATCAGTGACACCTATATGGCATCTGTAGCAAACTTTCACAACTATGTGTATAATCTCATAGTCTAGATAATGTGGTCTATTAAGGTACGCCCTTCAAGGCTCCTGTAAGGTTAGCCCACAGGCCTATGTAGTCTGGGAAATATACGATGGAAAGTTCTAGCTGACTATGTCTAAATTCTGTGCACAAAATAGCATTGCATGTAGTGGCCTTAAAAATACTCATCCCATGCTGAAGAGTAGGCTATAATCTCATCTTGCCTGTGAAGGCATGTATTAAGAAACTCATGAATCATATAACTTGTTATCTAAATAGTGATTACTTTCTTTAGCTAAAGAATCATATATCTATGTGATCTGTATACTTATGGCTAATCTATTGCCAGTTACTTCCTTTAATTTTTGTGACAATGCTCTATAACTTCTAGGAGTTTCAATTGAAGACACGTACGGTCATGTGAAACATATGACTTCTTTGACTAAAAATGAGCACTATAACTCTATAGGTTTAGACCTCAACATGAAAGAGACTTATAATAGTAATAATTTTGCTTTAGAGTCATATAATCTATGACGATTTTTATATGAGGAATATGTGACTCTAGGTCATGCCTTGATGGTGAGAGAGGTTTTAGCTTTACATGCCTTACTTTGAGACTCTCTCTCTTACGATGTGTCATTGATGCCCTTCAAAACACTTCTTATATATAACAAAACATCATTTGTAATGCAATAAGTAGCTAATGAAGAAGTACAATGAGGTCAAAAGATAATAATATCTCACGAGCGACAAGCTTAGAAAATATGATAAATAAATAATTTATCACCACACCTCTCTCTTTTCTCCTTTACAACTGAACTACCTTCCGTCCTTAACTTACAATGTACAAACCATTACATATCCCAAACAAGGTCATATACATAAACTCTCAGCTTTTGAACACTATCCCCGTGAGTTCTTTATATAATGGCATAAAAATGCCCTTATAACCTCATTTATAATGTTAAGAGAGAATTATACAATCTATACTATATTAGGAACCCATATAAATAGATAAAAAACATTCTCAATCAATTTAGGAATTTCATCAAATACATGACAAGCGACAAGCTCACAAGAGCTCTATAAATCGTGTTTTCTATACCCTAGCCTTATTCCCTATCGCAGAAAGCTTACTGCCTCAATATAGAACAATAAACTCCTTATTTAGTCAATAACACAACCCATACAGACCGCTACATACAACCTCCTCACTAAGTATATCAATTATAATGGGAAAAAGATGGACTCACATCTTCCTATCACCATCCCGTGAGTCCTACCTGTAAACTATACTTAAAACAACTCTAAGAGTCATATTTATTGAGATATAAGAGCACCCATACCTTTATCAATAAGAAACCAATCCCTGCACATTTTTAATCCTCAAGAACCACACCTTTTCCTTCAAGAAAATACTTGGCTAAGTATGTTTCCAAGATCTATAATGAGAAATACACTTGATTCTCGAAGGAATCAACTTATCTCCTTTGCTAAGGAGATATAGAGGTGAATTCATTATTTTTCTTAAATATAAATGTGGCACGCAACACATTCATAAGAAAGGTCCTACTAGACACGAATTCTTAGTCTCCTTGGGACACTTGAACCTTGGGTTTTGATACCAAGTTTTTCATGCCTCTAGCTAGGAGGGGTGGACATTGAGGAGTTATATGAGCACCTGCTAAACATATATACTAAATTCATGCTAAAGCCATAAATTGATTAGCAACAACATGGATATCAATATGTGTTTACATATACTGAAACATGGATAATTGAAGGGTCCACTGGACTAGCTGTATAACTATAAAAAAACTAAGTCTAAGAAGCCTCTATAGAGTCTGTAACTGAGAATCTGATAACTAGTTTGGACAGGGCCCTGACATACCCACTATATGATATGTAATGAAGCCAAAACATAAAACCTAGACATCTAATAGCTCTAGAGAGAGGTGGAGCTTACCAACTGATCAACTGAAAGGCACTGGTCTACTGTATATGTTTACTAGCCTGAGCCTGTATTCATGAAAATGCAGTGCCCCTAAATAAAGGGATTTCAGTACATATAAAACATGTACTTGTATATAAAGCAGACTGAATAACAAGTAGACATGTAAGAATGCTCACTGAATCAAATATCAAAGATAGGAAAATCTGAGCATACACATACGATAAATGTAATCTGAAACTGAAATTGATACATTGAACAATATCAAAAATCCTCACATAACGTCCTATGCATTATTCATTTACATATCTTTAAAATTCTGAGAATTTTCCTAGGTGACATCTTTACCTTTTTATATTGCATCCTTCTTTTTTCTGTAATACCAATTGTCAGAAAGTCACAAAATAGCCTACTTTTAGTGATCAGTGACACCTGTATGGCATCTGTAGCCAACTGTCACAACCATGTGTGAAATCTCATAGTCTAGATAACGTGGTCTATTAAGGTACGTCCTCCAGGGTTCCTGTAAGGTCTGCCCGCGGGCTTGTGTAGTTAGGAGAATCCATGATGGGACATTCCAACTGACTTTATCTGAATTATGTGCACAGAATAGCATCGCACATAGTAGCCCTAAAAATACCCACCCCATGCTGCAGAGTAGGCTATACTCTTATCTTGCCTATAAAGGCTTGTAGAAAATAACTCAAGAATCATATAACTCGTTATCAGAATATTAATTACTTTCTTTAGCTGAAGAATCCTATATCATGTGATCTATATGTATATGGTTAATCTATGGCCTGTTACTTTCTTTAAATTCTATGACATATACGCTCTATAACTTCCAAGAGATTCAACTGAAGAGACGTGGATCATGTGAAATATATGACTTTGTCGACTAGAAAACAGTACTATAACTCTATAGGTTTAGAACTCCACATGGAAGAGACCTATAATAGTAATAAGATTTGCTTTTAAGTAGCATATAATTTATGATGAACTTTATAGGAGGAATATGTGACTCTAGGTCGTTCCTTGATGGCGAAAGAGGTTTTAGCTTTACATACCTTACTTCGAGACTCCCTCTCTTATGACGTGTCCTCGATCCCTTCAAAACACTTTTTATATATAACATAACATCATATGCAATGGTAGAAGCAGTTAACCAAGAAGTATGAAGAGGTCAGAAAGATAAGATTAGCTTACAAGCATAGCAAATATTATAAATAAATGGTGTATTGACACACCTCTCTTTCCCTCCTTTACAACTGAACTTCTATGTGGTCAATATTACATTTCCCAAACAAGGTCATAAACCAAAACGCTCAGCTTTTGAACACTATCCCATGAGTTCTTTATCTAATGGCACAAAAAATACCCCCATGACCTCATTGACTACATTAGGAGAGAAGTATACAATCCATAGTATAGTAGGAACCTATATAAACATATAAACCACATTTTTAATCCATTTAGGAATTTCATCAAACACTTGACGAGCGACAAGCTCGGAAGAGCTCAATAAATCGTGTTTTCTATACACTAGCTTTTCTCCTTATTGAAACAAGCTTACTGCCTCAATACACAACAATACACTCCTCGTTTAGTCAACAACACAAATAATACAACCCTCTACATACCCCCTCCTCACCAAGTATAGAAATTACAATGGGCAAAAGATGGACTCACGGCTTCCTATCACCGTCCCGTGAGTCCTACCTATAAATTATACTTAAAATAGCTCTTAGAGTCATATTTATGGAGTTAGAAGAGCAGTCATACTTTTATCAATAAGAAACCAATCCCTGCACCTTTTCACTCTTCAAGAACCACACCTTTTCCTTTAAGAAAATACTTGGCTAAGTATGTTTTCATGATCTATGATGAGAAATACACATGATTCTTGAAGGAATCAACTTAACTTAGGTTAGGGAGAGATAGAGATGAAGCAGAACTTAACAAAAAAAGCTAAAGAGCAGGTCCTTTACATTATAAGAAAGATGTAAAATGAAATCCCTAAGTCCCAATATAAAAACTTGACTTTTTGGCCGACTTACCCAAGGTTTTCACACGCCCACAATAATTGGGTAGTGCGCGTGTCTGTAGCAAAATGCACATAACTTTTAACTCCTAACTCGTATGGATGAAAGATTTATTGTATTGGAAACTAGACTCAAATACCTTTAATTAGGTATAAATAATACCTCTTACTCCTTGTATGTTTGCAGATATACCCATTTCAAATAAGTCTATGTACGAGCTTGTTTAAAATACTCTACCGTAATGAACCTTTCAACTTAAACTTTTGTTTCAAGTCTCCCATTGGTCTCTAACTTTTGTCTAGCACTTAAAATGGCTTGATATAAATTTACATTTGTATAAATATCCATTTAAATCCTTATCCTCCCAAATCATACTGATTCATCGGTGTTTACGAGTTGCATACGTATCTTAAATTTTAGGGCATTACATATTAGGTAATTCGGTTCACTACACAATTGATATTTGATATGGGTAAGATTAGTTTTATCTATGCTTATGAGTTCTCAATCCACAAGCACATGCACCTTGGGTTTTCTCTAACCCCAAGGTGTATTCACTTTTTACCAACCAACAAAACTTCATGTAAATTGTTCTATTTTTATAACAATTATTAAATGGAAATAATCCAAGTCCTTGCTATTGATTTCTTCTTCAGCCTCCTATTCTCTTTCTCAAGCAAGACAAGAATTGAAGGTTTAACTAGTGTTTTCAACTACCTTTTTTTGCTAAAACATGAAGAAATCACTAGACCCATAATCAATAATAGAAGAAAATCAACAATACCACTCACTAAATTTGACCCATCATAACACACCCCTAGATTGAGGTTTAGCTATACATAATTAAAATGTCACACCCCAAACTCAGGAGGAGCAATTGGCACCTAATGCCACAACTTAGGCCAATGTCGACCCAGCTGAACCATTTGCTAATGGCGCATACCAACCACATACAATCAAGAAAACAAAAAAGTATATCTCGGCTTAAAAATTAGCCCTTGGACGACAAGGCCCTTGTCAACAGCTCTAGAAAGAAAACAGCTACTCATAATAGTTCATACAAAGCAATAAACAGGTAGCACATAAGTCATACTTGAGTCATCGAGGCAGCTATCATATTTAGTAAAGCATAAATTCTATGTTGTCCATTAAGGCCACTAGGATCTCTATAAAGAAGCTAAAAACATGTATAAACAATATAAGCTAGGCAAACAGGCCGCTGCAATACCAACAATAATAACAAGAATGCCTAACTAGCTAACAAGCTACAACTAATCAACATACAAGACCAAAATGGTCACCATCATAGCTATGTAACCCAACAAACTAGTCTGCAAGCCTCTATGAATACAATACTTAGTGGGACAGAGCCCAATCTACCCAAAAGTTTTAAAAAGTAAAAAGGCAAACCTCTGAGACTCTGGTGACCCCTGGAAGGAAAGGAGTCAACCAACCCGCTCAAAGTTCAGCTATGCTACTTGACAGGTCTGTCTGGTTATCGCTCAGGACCTGTAGGCATGAATGCAGTGCTCCAAGAAATGAGGAATCACTATAAAATAATGTATTGATCTCACAATCACTATAAGTCCTAACGAGCATAAATAGTCGCTAAATACCCATACTAGCCCCCTTACCTAGACCCCAGTGATGATCTGACCTAAACTGTCTGAATGCACAAATATCATGAATCAGTAAAACTCTTAAGCCTATGGTATAATATAATTGTTTCCCCATAGGTATATCCTTCCTATCCTATAGGTACGATCTGCCCGACCCATAATAGGCTCGATAATATAATGTAACTACTTCCTTTAGGTATAGCCTTCCCATCCTGTAAGTATAGTCTGCCTGGCCAATAAGCACGCTCTACTTGGACCGAAGGCATAGTACAATAATCATAACTTTGAGGTCACGGGTTCAAATCCTATCTCCACAATATCTTATTTTGCCAAACTATTTTAGCATAGTGTTAGTGTCTGCTAAGGCCAAAACAAGCTCATAGGCATCAATAAGACGATAAAAATAACATAATGATAGCAAGTAGTCACAGGTGACCTCTATACAATCATAACATGCTTTTCTGGGCCACTAAGTAAGGAATAGCATGTTGTTGGTAGTCACTATATCATGTTATGGTAGCAAACTCAATAGTATAAGACCACATGTAAAATAACAATGTTATACAAGCTATAACAAGTTTAGTCCTTCAGGTCATGCCAGAAAGTCAAAAGAAAGCCTTAACATACCTTTTAAATGAAGCCCCAAAGGCGTCTCTATGAAGCTTGACCAACCAAAGGTAATGCAACAAATGTGAGAATCAACAAGGCTGCAAGAACGAGCCAAAGTTAATCGATAAAGGCATTAATGCCACATCCGTGACAAGCCAAGTTCAAAGCATAAAATGAGGCCAATAACAATAATAAATAATAGCCATATCAAACAAAGAAATTCCAACAATATCTCGAAGGAGTGATGAGTTCCCAAGGCAATATAACAAAGCTTACTTCTACCATTCAATCCAAGAACCACTACTAAAAACAGCTCAAAAAGGGAGGGATAGGAAAGCGACGGACAACGTCGCTCCTGAAAAGCGACGGAAAAAGCGACGTTGTCCGTCACTTTTTTTTTTTAATTTTTAATTTTTTTATACAAATGCAACAGACAACGTCTCTTTGTACATCACTCTTTCTGGCGGATTTTTGCCCCAAAATTATTTACAATTAATTATTTTATATTTTTTATTATAAGCGACGGTTAGCGTCGCAATTATCAAAAAAAATTAAATTTTTTTTTAAAGAAAGCGACGTTGTCCGTCGCTTTCTTTAAAAATTAATTTATAATAAAAAAATAGAAAAGCAATGGACAATGTCGCTTTTGTCCATCGCTTTTCGGTCAATACGCGATCAACTCATTTAAAAAAACGATGAATAAAAGCGACGCTGTCCATCGCTTTTTAAAAAATAAAGTGACCCAGATCGGGTCACTCCTTCATTTTCCTCTTCTCTCTTCTCTCTTCTCTTCTTTCTTCTCTTCTCTCTTCTCCACACCTCCACACACCTCCACACCTCCATACTCCACACCTGCCATCGCTATCGTTGCTGCCGCCGCTGCTGTCGCCTCCACGCCGCCTCCTTCCTCCTCCATCATTAATTTTTGGGTTAGGGCTTATTTAAAATTCAAGGTTAGATTTTTTTACCTTTTTTTACATTGCATTTATTTTAGGTTAATTTTAGATTAAGAACATTGTTAGTTGTTATGTAGACTAAAACTTGAATTAGTAGAATTTAAAATTTTAAGTTAGGGTTTATTTGATATTTTTTGTTATTATTAGCAAGTTTGTTAGTTTCGAATCTTTAAATTATTTTTTGTCATTTATTTAAGTTAGTGTTAGAGTATGAACATTGCTAGTTTTGAATCTTGAATAATGGTTATGAATATTTTATAATTCATAATTTCATATAATTGAATTTACGAACTTGAACTTGAAATTGAGAAGTTTGAACTTGAATTTGATTTTAGAATTTGTGAGCATAGTAAATATCTTAGGCTCTTGATTTTAAGTATGAATTAGGTTCTTGAATTAAGTTCTTGAATTAGTTTTCAACTTTAGGTTGTTGAATTAGGTTCTTGAATTTGATAGTGAAGTTGGAAATTTTGAATTAATTTATATTGTTGGGTTATAATCTTGAATTAGTTTTCAACTTTAGGTTGTTGAATTAGGTTCTTGAATTTGGTAATGAAGTTGGAAATTATATTGTTGAATTATAAATATAATCTTGAATTAGTTTACAACTTTAAGTTGTTGAATTAGGTTCTTGAATTTGATATTGGAAGTCAAAAATTTTGAATTAGTTTATATTGTTGGGTTATAATCTTGAATTAGTTTTCAACTTAGTTTGTTGAATTAGGTTCTTGAATTTTATAATGAAGTTGAAAATAGGTTTTTGAATTAGTTTTGGGTTTAGTTTTTATACTCTTGAATTAGTTTTCAACTTTAGGTTCTTTTTTGTGAACCTTGAACAATGCTTGTTAGTTTAGGATAGTCTTGTGAACCTTAATTAGTTTAGGTTAGTCTTGTAAGTTATGTGTATATTTGTATACAAGTGTTATTGTTAAGAAAATGTGGAACTTTGAATTAGGTACTTGAATTTGAAATTAGGATTTGGAACTTGAATTTGAAATTAGGATTTGGAACTTGAATTTGAAATCAGGTACTTGAATTTGGAATTAGGATTTGGAATTAGGTTTTTGAATTGGATTATAACTTGAATTTGGGAACTTTGAATTTGAAATAGGTTTTGACTTAGTTTTGGGTTTAGTTTTTATACTCTTGAATTAGTTTTTAACTTTAGGTTCTTTTTCGTGAACCTTGAATAATGCTTGTTAGTTTAGGATAGTCTTGTGAACCTCAATTAGTTTAGATTAGTCTTGTGAGTTATGTGAATATTTGTATGTAAGTGTTATTGTTAAAAAAATGAGGAACTTTGAAGTAAGTACTTGAATTTGGAATTAGGATTTGGAACTTGAATTTGGAATTAGGTTCTTGAATTAGGTACTTGAATTTGAAATTAGAATTTGGAATTAGGTTCTTGAATTAGATTATAACTTGAATTTGGGAACTTTGAATTTGAAATAGGTTTTTGAATTAGTTTTGGGTTTAGTTTTTATACTCTTGAATTAGTTTTCAACTTTAGGTTCTTTTTTGTGAACCTTGAATAATGTTTGTTACTTTAGGATAGTCTTGTGAATCTTAATTAGTTTAGGTTAGTCTTGTTAGTTATGTGAATATTTGTATGTAAGTGTTATTGTTAAGAAAATAAGGAACTTTGAATTAAGTACTTGAATTTGGAATTAGGATTTGGAACTTGAATTTGGAATTAGGTTTTTGAATTAGGTACTTGAATTTGGAATTGGGATTTGGAATTAGGTTCTTGAATAATATTATAACTTGAATTTGAAAACTTTGAATTTGAAATAGGTTTTGAATTAGTTTTGGGTTTAGTTTTATACTCTTGAATTAGTTTTCAATTTTAGGTTCTTTTTTTGTGAACCTTGAATAATGCTTGTTAGTTTAGGATAGTCTTGTGAACCTTAATTAGTTTAGATTAGTCTTGTGAATTATGTGAATATTTGTATGTAAGTGTTATTGCTAAGAAAATGAGGAACTTTGAATTAGGTACTTGAATTTGGAATTAGGATTTGGAACTTGAATTTGGAATTAGGTACTTGAATTTAGAATTAGGATTTGGAACTTGAATTTGGAATTAAGTTCTTGAATTAGATTATTAACTTGAATTAGGTTGTTGAATCTTAGTTTTTTTAAGTTAAGTTATTTTAAGTTAAGTTTGTTAGTTTAAATTGTTAGTTTTGGGCTAAGAAGTTTTCAACTTTAGGTTATTTTTTGAACTTGAATTATATAAGTTCTTGAATTAGCTAGGTACTTGAATTTGGAATTAGGTTCTTGAATTAGAGTATTAGCTTGAATTTGGGAACTTTGAATTTGAAATAGGTTCTTGAATTAGTTTTGAGTTTTGTTTTAGAATGTTGAATTAGTTTTCAACTTTAACTTCTTGAATTAGGTTCTTGAATCTTAGTTTTTTTAAGTTAAGCTTTTTTAAGTTAAGTTTGTTAGTTTAAATTGTTAGTTTTGGGTTAAAAAGTTTTAAACTTTAGGTTCTTTTCTAAACTTGAATTATATAGGATCTTGAATTAGGTACTTGAATTATATAGGTTTTTTTTAAGTTAAGTGTTAGTTTATTACATTAATGTTAGTTTGTGAACCTTGAATAGCTTGCTAGTTTAGGTTAGTCTTTGTGAACCTTAGTTTAGGTTAATGCTTGCTATCATTTCCCTATACTTTTTGATATTTTGATACTTTTTTAAAGTTATTGAATACTTTATAGGTCCTTTTGATGGACCTTTTATGTGTTTAGTGATATTATTACTTCGTATTTAGTTTCTTGTTATGATTGAATCTTATTATGAAGGTGTGGCAGCAATTAGTGTTGGTTTGGGCTGTATTGTATTAGTTTTGTAAATGGCAGATGGTGCATATTAAAAATGCAGATTTTTGTAGCTAGAAAAAATGCAGAAAAGCGATGGACAGGGTCTCTTTTGTCCGTTGCTTTTCTTGATTTTTTTAAAAAAAATACCCAGAAAAAGCGACGGACAGCGTCGCTTTTCTGGAAAAAATAAAAATAAAATAAAATTCGTTGCTTTTTTGTTTGCGTCGTTGGCTGTTGCTTTTAAAGAGACGCTGTCCTTCGCTTTTGAAAAAGTGACAGGCCATTTTCCCACGGAAGTGACGCCGTCGCATTTCTGTCGCTTTTGGCCAAAAAAGCGACGGCCAGTGTCGCTTTTGGCCGTCTCTTTTTAGCTTTTTTTTAGTAGTGAACCATCATACACTACTCCAATAAGAATTATACCAACCCCTAGTCTCTCCAAAACCTTTACACCATCAATATACAACAATAATAACCCAACTCAATAAGGAAAAAGGGCTGCCCAGAGCAACGGTATCTAAAATACTACTTTGTGGCTCGAATATCTACAAAACAATACTAGAACATGGAATTACGAAGGAGAGTTGTAGACAGGAGATTACCTCGACAAAAATCTTTGAAATCCCAAGATAAATAGTCTGGTTCCTTGCAGTAAAAACAAATGGATCCAAATTCAACAAGAAACTACTACAAGTCATCGACAACTACAATTTCTTGTAACTAGAAGTTGGGATCTCGATTCAACAAATAGATAAGATTACGAGATTCTTACCTTTCCAGTATAACTCTATAGCTACTGCCACATACTCAATAAATAGTTGCTATTTCTCTTCCACAACTCCCATGGAGATACGCCATGAAATCTACGGTGCAAACTATACCAAAATGATGAGCTCTCAATGTATACCAACTTTCGTTAAACTTCTGAGTTAAAAGCATCAACACCAACAGAGAATTTAGGGGTTTTATTCTCAGATTTTCTAAGGTTCTAAGTCTATTTTTTGAGCTTAGAACAAAGGGAAATCAGCTTATGTAAAGGTCAATCGACCTTGGGGCTAGGGGACCCACCTTCACGTGCCTTCTTGCACAGTCTCGCGAAAACACAAATATTTCTCTAGTCTAAAGTCGTATGGACGAATGGTTTAGTGGTTAGAAATATATTCATAGACCTTCGATTTTATAGGTCGGGGGCCCATTAATTCCTTATAAATTTGGGGGAAATCTTCGAGACATATGACCCAAATTTTCAGAGAATCTCTTAATAGAATTTACAATAACTTGTGTTGACTTTTATTTCGCAACTTGCTTGACTTCAAAACTTAACATTCAACCATTGTGTAATTAAAATACCTTATAAAATATCTTTCCTAACATATTAAGCACTCTTTGTCTTATCCTAAAAATATGAGTTAATTCAAAATGTTCGAATAGGTGGGGTGTTACATCCTCCCCCCCCCCCCTTAGGGATATTCGTCCTCTAATAAAGATAATGTACATGAAATCATAGAAACAACATAAGAACTCATATAATACCAAATTAACATACCTCAAGTACTCAAATACAGGTCTACTATCTTTTTATTCTGAAAATCAGCTGAAGAAGTGAACAGGTGGGGATATCTAGACTTCACGTCCTCTTCAGCTTCTCACGTCATCTCCTTGATATAATAGTTTTACCATAACACTTTCACTAAAACTATATCCTTATTTCTTAATCACCTAATCTAGCGATATACTATAGCAATAGGAACTTCATCATAATATAGTTCCTCTGAAATCTAAACATGTATTGTCGGTGTTATTTTGTGTTGGATCTTTGATACACTTTTATAATATAGAAACATGAAAGACTGGGGGCACTACCTCTAATTCTGGAGGAAACTCTTACTTGTAAGAAACTTTGCCTATCCATCACATAATATGGTACAGCCTAATATATTGAGGGCTCAACTTGTCTTTCCTACCAAATTGTATAACGCCCTTCATCAGTGAAACCTATAGAAAGAACCAATCATCAAAACTGAACTCTAAGTCCCGTTGCTTTACATCTGAATATATTTTTTGGCGGCCCTGAGTTATCAAGAAATTGCTCTCTGATCAGCTTAACTTTTTTAATGCCTTGTTGTACTATGTCAGGTCTAAGCAACCCTGACTCTCCAACCTCAAACTAACTAAGAGAGGATTGATATTTCTACCTATATAGAGCCTCGTTCCATAACAATGCTAGAATAATAGCTTTTATTTTAAGCAAACTCAATAAGTGACAAGTGATCATCCTAGTTCCCGCTAAAATCTAGCACATACGCTCATAACATATCCTCGAGCGTGTGGATCGTATATTTGTCTTGGCCATTGGTCTGAGGACAAAAAGTTATACTAAGATTAACCTGAATCCCCATACCCTTATGGAAAGATCTCTAGAAATGTGTTGTATATTGTGCCCCTCTGCTTGCAATAATCAATACTTAGACACCTGAAGTCTGACTATCTCTCTAATGTACAGCCCAACATAATCCTTAGCCAAGAATATCGCCCTGACTGGCAAGACATGGGCTGATTTTGTCAACCTATTAATAACCACCCAAATAGAATCAAACTTTCATCACCAATGAGGCAAACCTATGACAAAATCCATATTTATTGCCTCCCACTTCCACACTGGAATAGCTATCTTTTGAGTTATCCCACTGGGCTTCTGATGCTCTACCTTTACCTACTGATAGTTTGGGTACTGTTGCATGAACTTAGCTATGTCCCTCTTAATTCCTGGATGCCAATAAATCTCTTTAATATCATGATACATTTTCATAGATCCTGAATAGCGAGAATGGTGTGCCCCTTCCATAATCTGTTGTTAAAGCCTTGCAACATCCAGAACACATAATTAATCTATGTATTTGAGGACTCCATCTCCTTCTATATAAATGAATACAGACTCCCACTACTGATCCTTGCCTCTGAGATGCTCTAAGATGGGATCCTCGTGCTATCGTGCTTTCACCTCCACAACTAGAGATGATATGGTTGTATCCTAAAGTGTGACCCTATTATCCTCAGAGTCTAATAATCTAACCCCTAAACCATCTAGATGATAGAGCTCTCGGGCCATCTCCTACTTCTCAGCTCTCAAATATAATAGATTTCCCATAGACTTACAACTGAGGGCATCCACTACTAGATTGGCTTTTCCTGGATGATATAAGATATCTATATCATAGTATTTTACAATTCAAGACATCGGTGCTATCATAGGTTTAACTCTTTTTGTCTAAAAGTATACTGGAGCTCTTATGATCTGTATAAATATCAACATTAATGGTATACAAGTAATGCCTCAAAATCATCAGGCCATGAATAACTGCAGCAAACTCTAAATTATAGGTCGGGTAGTTCTTCTCATACTTCCTTAACTATCTAGAAGCATAAGAAATTACGTTTATGTGTTGCATCAGAACACAACCCAGCCCGATCCCTTAAGTATCATAATACACTGCGTAGCCCTCTAGCCTCTGGCCCCTCTAGTAAGGTCAGAACTGGTGAGTAAGTCAATATGTCTTTAAGATCTTGGATACTCCACGTGCAGGTTGCAGTACGCTAGAACTTAGCTACTTTCTGAGTCATCTTCATCAAGAGTTCTGAAAGTGAAGAGAATCCTTCCATGAACCTTTTGTAATACCCTTCTAACCCTAAAATTCTATGAACTTTTGTCAAGGTCGTGGGTCTAGGCCAAGTCTTCACGGCTTCAATCTTCTATAAATAAACTTGAATACTAATATATGATAAGATATTGTCCAAAAAGGCCACATAATGCAACCAAAACTTATACTTTAAGAGCATAGCGTACAATCATTGATCTTAGAGTACCTGAAGCACTACTCATAGGTGGTCTCTATGTTCGGTCTCTGAATGTAAATATACCAGAATATCATTAATAAACACAATGAAAAACAAGTCTAAGAATGGCTTGAACATACTATTCATCAGGTCCATAAATACTGCTAGGGCATTTGTCAACCCAAAAGATATCACAAAAAACTCAAAATGGCCATATCTGGTCCTAAAGTTTATCTATGAAATATTACTCTCCCGAACTCATACCTGATAGTACCCTAAATGTAAATCAGTTTTTGAGAAACATCGAGCATCCTGTAGCTGGTCAAACAAGTCATCAATCCTCGACAGCAAGTATTTTTTCTTAATAGTCACCTTGTTAAGTTGTTGGTAGTCTATACACTTTTGCAATGAGCCATCTTTTTTCTGCATAAATAAAATTGGTGCACCCCACAGTGACGCACTAGGCCTGATGAAGCCTTTATCTAATAAATCTTTCCGATGTTCCTTCAATTCTGCTGGTGCCATTCTATATGGGGGAATTGATATCAGCTAGGTATCTAGTAATGTATCAATAGCAAAATTAATCTCTTGTTCTAGGGGAAAGCCATAAAGCTAATCTAAAAACTCATTAACCACTAGAATAAACTGAAGATTTGATGACTTAGCATCAATGTATTAAACTCAAATAATATGGTAAATTCAACCTTTGGCAATCATTTTCCTTGCCTGACGATAGGAAATAAACTTGCCTTTCGGCGTTGCTGCATTACCCTTCTACTCCCAAACTGGTTTTATTTGAAAGTTGAATCTAACAGTCTTTGCTCAGCAGTCGACATTGTCATAACAAGATGCCAGCCAATCCATGCTCATAATAATATCAAAGTCAAGTATCTCTAACTCTATCAAGTCTGCAAAGGTCTGAAAACCAACAATCTCTATCGTACAACCTCGATAAACCCTCATAGCGATAATAGAGTTGCCAACTGGGGTAGACACAACAAAGGGTTATTGCAATAACTCTAGTATTATACACAACTTTCCAGCAATAAATGGGGTAACATACGATAATATGGAGCGTGGATCTATATAAGCATAAATGCAATGGGAGAAAACACTCAATATACCTGTCATAATATCTGGCGATAACTCTAAATCCTGATGACCTGTTAGTGCATATGTGCTAGCCTAATCTTGTGAGCTCTCACCCAGGCTTGACCGCCCCAGCGATCCAACCTTATACTATGGGACTGTTGTGGTGGGGTTCCAAGTGGTCTCCCTGAATACTAAGTTTTGGAGCCACCTTGAGCCTCTAACTGAAACCCCATGGACCTAGCCTTCTTCTATTGCTCTTTCTCAACCCTCTCAGTCGTATACTGCTGATGTCAAAGCTTCTCTATGTTCTCTGCAGCGGCATGTATCCATATGATGTTCATTTTGTTATTAAGTACGGTTTTAGTACAAGACCCATAACAATCGTAAGACAAAGAACTCAACCCTAATGACTCAGCTCTATAGCATGAATTAAGCAAATAAAGGGTAACTATCCTGAACAATTTATGTAGCTTCCTTCTTATAGAATGTGATGCACAACATATTTATAAACAAGACTGTACTAGACATGGCTCGCAGACTCCCTAAGATACGATGTTGCTCTGATACAAAGTTTGTCATTCCCTAAACTCGGGGGGCAAAACTGGCACCTGATGCCACAACTTAGGCCAAAGCCGACCCTGATGAACTATTTTTCAATGGAGCATAACAGCTGTTATACCCCATTTTAACCGAGTTAAAATAGTGTACAACATATTGGTGATTCCTAAAATAATTAACTAACTTAAGGAGTCGCCACCTAATTAATATGGTGAATTAGAACACCTAGATTGATTATAGTTATTATCTAAACCTAACTCCATTTTAAGGTCTACTAACGTGAGATTCTAGATAAGGGTTCAATTAATCTAAAGGGAAGGGATTAGGCAGCCTTTAAGATCCATTAAAAATGGTTAATCGACCAAGCTTAAATTAACTAAGCTAAGTGTAAAAATGCAAAATTATGTAAAATGCTAAGGGTCATGTAACCTTAACACCTGTTCTTGAAAACAACTTACAAAATCCCTTCACGTTGAAAAAAAAATAACACTTATGGTTTGAAAAACCTTTTTTTGTTCTAGGTTGAAAAAGGGGGGTGATTTTGAGTTGGTGACTTGAAGACCCATTTAAAAGAAAGCTCAAAGTTGGTTTTTCAAAAAACAAAGGGTAACTTTGTAAAGTAATTGTTTTTTCTGGAATTAAATTGAAACTAATTGTGGTTTTGAAACTCATTCATTGTTGGTTAAGAAGGAGCAACTTCGAATAGTGACTCTGAAGATTTATTTGGGTTTAAAACATGAGAAATACTCGAACAAAAATTGCTAGTGCACTTAAAATAATCTCAAAGAACTTCTTTAATGATAAAAAGGCTATGACAATTTATAGTTATGACACAAAAATTAGTGATTTAAAGAGTGAGTTACACAGATTTGAATTGCAAAATATTATACTAGAACTCTTTCATGTCGTGGCGATTAATGAACTCTCAACTACCCAAGGGAATTAATTATCACTAGCATACTCGATCTTTAAAACACTATACACAACAAGTGATAAATATAGATAGCATGTTAGTAGTCAATAACAGATAAAAACATATAAGAAATACACAAAGCTAATTAGCGAGATAGAGAAAGAAAAATCCGTCACTTGTTCTTCTTCCCTTCATTTATGTTCATATGTGTTTCGAGGGAGTGAGAGGCACAAACAAAGAAGATGTAGATGCATGTTTCATGTCTCACAGTAATATCGAGTCTTAAAGTGGAACACTTCGACTCTGGTGTTCATGCAAAATAAGTAAATACAAAGTAAAGAGTTAGGGAAAAGAATCCAAACCTTAATACCATACAGATTACAAAGGAACAAAATGAGAGCTATATTACTTAAATCACATTTCATGTGAATTCAAAATGTACTAGTCAAAATAATATACTATTAGATGATTGGATCTCATGCTTTGAACTTTGAGTAGTGCACATATTTAAGATCCTAAATCAGTATAAATTCTAGCATCATCATAAAGTAGCATATATCCATTCACAACCAGAAAGAAAACAGAGAGGGTATAACTTATTTTCCAACCTAAATTACTAGTTTGAGAGAGCATTTCATAATAAGGAATTCCATAATAGAGTTGTATATTCCAATATATATATATATATATAATTATTACTTTATATATTCCAACAGTTTGTTCAATCCGAGTGCACGACCTCGAGTACCTACAAAAAATTTCTAGCTCGACCCTATAGCATATTTATCCAACCAATGGACAAACACAATGTAGAGAAACTAGGCAAAAAGATTCCCTGAAGCATGACGTCTAAAACACACAGGGCCTACATTTAGGAACGAATGGATATCTCGCTAAGCATTTTATCTAACGTTTGCCACTCATATTTTAGATAATACGCAGTTGTGAAATATTATCTTAAACTCAAACCAATGAATGTTATTTTAACGACATCCAGAACACAAAATGCCTATATCAGAATCTGTTCATAAAGTCTAGACACACATGGTTCAAACATATCACGAAACAAAATTCCAACTTAAACAATATAAATTAACAGTCATGTTCACTAGCATCTATGTATTTCATATATTTGTCATTTATGATTACAATATCAAACAAACCTCAAATAGAAGACAAAAAAAATGAGTAACAAAATTAGATTTACCTCTTGTGGTGCAGTGAACTAGAGATCGTTGGCCTTGAATCTAGTTTCTAGTTGTGAACAAAATTCAGATCTCAATCCTAAGGAGTCCACAAGAAAAAATATTCAAGAGAAAAAGCAAGAGAATGACAGTAGCTAAATATCGTGAGTAACTTTGACCATATATGTTGGTGTTCTTGTGTGTGTTCAAGATTATCTTTGGCTGAGGATTTAGGGATATATTTATCGGAGATGAATCAGCTAGAGTTTGTGATTTTGAGTGAGATTTCAAAGTATTCGTTTGAAATTTGAACAAAAGTTGTTCAAATATGCTCTTTCTGTATAAAAATCAGAAATCAAAAGTTCTTTGGCCTCTTTCTTGACCGAATCATTGAAGATGTGAGAAAGAAGAAGTTTACACAAAAATAGTGTGTACTTTCTCTGATTTTCATGGTAGAATCTTGACTCCTTGTCAAAAATGAAAGAGGGAGAAGAGGAAAGAAAAGATGTGGATGTTTGTATAGGATTAGGTTTAGGAAGTTTGGAATAAGAGGGATTAGGGGGATCTGATTGACATTTGTTGGGTTGCTCGTACGATTGGGCCGCTTTTTGGCTAATATTGGGCTGAAATTATGGGCAAACAAATTGGAATTTAATTTGAGGCTCATTTGGCCGAAATTTTGTGGCATTTCCTTTCTTTAAATTAATTCTTTTGAGCTTCTAATTTAATAATTAGTGTAATATATATTGTGCGATGAAAAATTATAATTTTGTGATAAACTACTTATAATTAATTTAGTAAGTATAAAACTTGAAGTAAAGTAACGACGATCAGTTTAAAGAAGATAGTAACAGTAGTAATAATTATAATATATTTGTAATCATTAAAAATAGTGAAAATGATTATAATAATAATAATAATAATAATAATAATAAATGAATAATAAATTTAAGGTAGTAGAAATAATGGTATATAATAGGTAATAACGCTAATAATAGTAATATACAAAAATAATAGTGAAATGTAATATATTTAATTTATAAAAAAATTAAAAGCTCAAGTGAATGAATTAAAAGAAAGGAGGGATAAAATTGGGTGTCAACATATGCCCCTCTTTGAACGGAGATGATGTAAGTGTTTTCAGGAAAAAAAGTTGACTTGGTAGCCAATTTTATCCCGACCAATAAATATAGCCTTAGAGGAATTGAATCGATACAAACGTTGGAAGATTATGAGATAGAAGAATGTAGGAAAAGATTATGAGGACCTGATATAAGATGTTTTAAAGAACATAGACAAACCTTAATTTTGAGTCACCTACATATCTCGGGTTCTACAAAAATTAGACCATACATAATTCAAGAGTTTTGAAAAGAGTGTTACTAGCGGATTAGTAGCAATCAGAAGTTTAAAAATAGGTTATAAGAGTGTTCAAAAATGGAAGGTATGTACATAATTTCCTAATTATAAATGTGATCGCCAATACACTCATAAATAAGACTCTACTAGACAAGTTCCCACGATACCCTAAGATTGAATCGACATGTTAAGATGCAGATTCTCAAAAGTTGCCTCCAGTGTCGAATTATGGAGACACTAGGTAGTGAAAGGAGTTGAGGGGTTATGGAAGAGTTAATTGAGTGGAGATTTATCAATGGAAATGAAAAAAGTTTGAATAACCTACATACCACATGTTCATGAAACATTTGGAGTGCAGTTCGAGAGTAGATCCTTAACCTCTGCTGGAGAATTTGATAGTCCTCTTCAGCAAAGTTGCCCCAGTTCACTGCTAAGATAGAGTTTCACGTTATGATTCATCTTTTGTTGTTGTAGTTGACGTATGTGTATTGTATTTTCTGAAATTCATATTAAAATTGTTAGTAAAGTTTAGGACGAAGTATAAAGAAATGATAATAAATATGAGTGTGAGAATGAAGCCGTGTGGCTCAGAAAATGATGAGGTTGTATAGCCAAATATTGTCTCTGGTTGTCTTCAGGGACTTGATGATGAATAATGTCTCCGATTATCTTCGGAACTCGATGTTGGTTGTTGTAAAATCCTCCAGTTGTCTTTGAGGACTTGATAATGTATGATGTCACTAATTGTATTCGGGACTTGATGTTGATGATGCCTCTGATTGTCATTGGAGACTAAATGTTTGATTATCGTAAAATCCTACAGAATTTTTCAACAAAGTTGTTAGATAAAGTCATAAAGTCATAATAAAGTATGAATAAAGTAGATAGATAAGTGAGAAATAAAGCTGCATGGCTTATGATGAATGATTGCATAGCCAAATGATGTCTCGATTGTCTTTGGAGATTCAATTATGAATGATATCTCTGATTGTCTTTAGGAACTAATATTGATTGTTGTAAAATCCTCTAGTTGTCTTTGGAGATTTGATGATGCATGATGTCTCCGGTTATTTGCGGAACTTGGTATTGATTTTTGTAAAATCCTCTGATTGTCTTTGGTGATTTGATGATGAATGATGTCTCCGGTATTCTGCGGAACTTGGTGTTGATTTTTGTAAAATCCTCTGGTTATATTTGGAGATTTATGTTGATAGTTTTAAGATCCTCCGGTTGTCTTCAGAGACTAATGTTGATGTTGTAAAATCCTCTGGTTGTCTTCGAAGATTGATGTTGATAGTTGTAAGATCCGCCGATTGTCTTCGGAGACTTATGTTGATGTCATAAAGTCCTAAAAACTTTAGAGTAAAGTTGTTAAATAAAGTCATAAAGTAAGAATAAAGAAGATGATGAGTAAGAATTAAAGTCATGTGGCTTATAGTGAACGATCATGTGTCCACATGAGGTCTCCGATTGTCTTCGAAGATCTAATGTGGATTATGTTGCTGCAATAATGATTGTGACTATTGTATGTTGTCTCTAATCTTTGGCATTGAGCCTTGATGTGCGATTCCTCTTTATTGTTCCTGCACTCAAAGAAAAATTCTTAGTTGGGAGGGGGTGTTGATTCGTGTTGACTCAAAGCTTGACTTTGTTGATCCTCCGCTCATCTTGTTTATTCAAATCTTGTGATCTCCATTTGGAACTTGGCAAATAAACAAGTAGTAAAAGTTTTTAAAAAAAATAAGCATTTGAAGGATATATATGTAAATATATAAAAATATTTAAATAGGTTATAAAACTTTCTGTCAATTCTTAGATTGTGGCACTTTTGAATCAAAATGAAACGTCCTTTATCTGTATTCTTCTTGTCCGAAAGTCCGAATCACATGGGCTTGACACTGTCCATCCATTCCTTGTGTGTATTTTCCCAAAATCTGCCCAGTTTTTTCTTGGAAAAAGTATACTAAGTTATGTTGTGGTGAGATCGAACCTTATATAGGTTGCCTACGTATCTCGCCAAGAGAATCATGTCAAAACGTAGTTCAAAGATACATAAAAATAGTTTGGAATTTTCTAAATAAAGGGACCGAACCCGATATGGTTTGCCTACGTAGCTCACCATGATAAATCAGGTTAGTACGTAGTTCTATTACATAAATAGTAAACAAATTTCTAGTTTCTACCCTAATGTGACCGAATCGTATATGGGTGTCACGACCCGATTTCTAAGGTCAAGATGGCACCTACAACCCCCTAGTAGGAAAACCAATTTAAGTACCCCAGAACGGTTAGTAATGGGCTACTACCTGACCAACACGCATAATATAAGCAGAAATAAGATAGAGACAACGCGAAACCAACAACCTGAATATATATACATAAAGTAACTACACCAACCCCAAGACTTGGTATTGATAGTACAATAGCTTCTAATAGATTACAAGTGCTAGAAGTAACAAAATAATGTACACAACTATTTCCGAATAAATAAAGAGTAAAAGTGCCAAAAGATGAGATGTGGATAAGCCCCGATCATCAGACGCTCATCCTAGTCTTAAATATCTAAAAGTTGCATGAGTCTCCACGTGATCAACGACAAAAGCTCACACTAATATCTGCACCAAAAAGATACAGAAGTGTAGTATGAACATCAATTCCTAAGCAATGGGTACCCAGTAGGCATCATCGGCCGGCTGAGTGCATATAGGATATAAAAATAGTAATATAGCATATAACAAGGAAGCAGTCACAAAAGCAATGGAGAAAGCACACGGAAGCTAACATGGATAAAAAACCAAGGAGATACAACATTCCATGCTAGTCACAGAAGATATATATAACAAAAACACAAGTGAAAGAAGGAAGAACGCACCAGGAGTCCTTGCAATAATAGTATATATAAAGAGAGAGTTTAAAGAGAAAGGCGGTATACCGGTAACCTCAAGTTGACAAGGGAAAGAAGGGAGTCAATTAAGCAGACTCAAGCTACAAGCAATATATTTAACGCAATCATACTAAAACCCGACTTCAAGATAAGCATAAACTTAAAACAATCTCACAAGTGCAACCCTAGGATGGAATAACTAAGCCACAAAGAATCGAGACCCACTAATCAAAAACCACGATAAATAATAAAATCTAATAACCCACAACTGCTCAAAAGGCCACATAAACAGTGCCTCAACAATATAGGACCCACTAGCCCCTCAATAATCGCAGCCCAATAGTCGGAGCCTCAACAGGCTAAAAACCACTAATCCACCAAAACCTGAAGGCCATAACAAGCTCTATAAAACAACAGGAGTAATATAATCTACCTACAATCCCAACGACCACCCATAAAACTGAGGAACGCAATCTAGTGAAAAAACCCATCCGACAGCCCATACTACCAGAGCATACACTGAGCAAACAATAAGCAAGGGTGGAATCCATATAAAATATGCATGATGATGATGATTTGACAGAACCAGTGTGATAGTAACTCATATGTTACCCCCTTCGGTACCTAAAAGGCCCAATAGAGGCAGGATCCATGGAAGGATAAGACCCGTATACCTCAACACCATCATATGCCCCTCCTCTAGTACACTCGTTGGCCCATAGTCATTGGTACTGGAATGGTAGGGTCCATGGAGGTCCATGACCTCATACTAAAGCATATCTCAAAGTATAGCTCAATAATCAAAACCTCGTAGTACATGCGCAGATTCAATCCGGGTCTAACCAATAATAGTAATCTCAAAACCCCATCAAAGGGTGCCCGAAGTGTATCTGGCTCTAAATCAGTAATCAAGTCTCAATAACCCTCATAAAGGGTGCCCAGAGCATATCCAGGTCTAAATACGTAGTAAAACATATCTAGCACCTGGCCTTGCCGAGTCTAGTATCAGTGTGAAAACTGGTGATAAAGCTATCATAATATCCTCTCTACTCCAAGAGGTTTCATAAATCATTTCAAAATTCCCTTTTTATAAACATTTGTACTGAAAATGGGCCCCTCGAGCCATGTAAAGTTTAAAAAATCGATTATAGTGGCCCGAAGCCAAATCTGTAGTAAAACATGCATAAAAATCCTTTACATGAATGATATACTCGCAAATAATAGATTAGCCCAAAATGGCTCACAAACATTCCTATCGTCCCTGCACATGCACAATCAGTTCTATAGCACAGATATCTAGCCTAAAGTAAGATCATGATATTCGAGACTCGCGGACATTCCCAAATATCCTACCGTCTATGGTCTAGAGGCATACAAAAGGCCACACAAGGTCACAAGGGTAAAAAGTACAATATTACCACAAATACTACCAGCAATGTATGAAATAAATGGATAGAATAGGTTGACAAGGTCTGAGGGTAACAACCTAGAAAACCAACCCAACGATGCTAATTAATGCAATTATAACCTATATACACCGAGTCTAAGTAGAGAAAACCATAACCTACTTGTCGTCCGACGACTAGCTGCGAGAATGACATCATCCAAGATCAAACTACTCCAAGAAAGACCAAATCGCGAACACACTATCAAAACAATATTCTACACATCAATATGTAGCTAACAGTACCCATATTGCTAAAAGTTTAGTCGGGTTGAAATTTGGGTCACAAGGGGGTCCGTAGGCCTCGCAACCCAAAACCAGAAACGAAAATTATCATGATGTTCCCAGCCTCGCCAGGAACACATGCCCAAAAATTGGGTGGAAAATGAGTAAAGAAATAGACTAAAACAGCCTTAAAATTTCAAGGACAACAAGTATCAAATGAAGAAATTACGGGATTAAAGGATGGACTACTTACAATTTGCGACAAGGAATCAACCACGAACGAGAAATTAATTACTCCAATGCTAAGAGATGATCCCACAGTAAAAATAGATATTGGAGACTTTGAAACAATGGAGAAAAATGGATTTTGGGGGAAGAAAACGAAGGAGAAGGTATATATATAGACAGGGATTTCTTCATCGCTATCTCGAGAAAAACCCTCGAGATCACGATGAACAAACTGGCCAACTCATCGTGATCGTGATGGTCAACCTTTGAGATCGCGATGAACAAAGGAGCAGGGCCTTCATCACTATCGCGAGAAAACCTTTTGAGATCGCGATGAACAAATGGGTTCTTCATCGCTATCACCTTTGTTCATCGCGATCGCGAGAAAACCCTTCGAGATCGTGATGAACAAAACGTTAGACATACGAGATTGTGAAGGTCTTACTTCGAGATCGCGATGAACAAATTTCAGCCATCCCAGCAACTGAAAACCAGCAGTTCACCAAGGCTAAAATTTCATCGAATGGACCCTCAGAATATATTTGGGGTCTCACAAATGCAAAATAACTATGCTACTCGACTAGAAACAACATTCTGGACTCAACAAAATCTTCGAAAATCCCAATGGTGGTCAATTTAATGAAAAGTGGCCCCCACGTCCAAAATCAACCTTTAGGCTAAATATTCCAAAACGGAACCTTAAGGGATGAAATCAAGTCTGAAAGCCTCGAGACTCGAACTAATGGTACCTCTAGCCTAAACTCGATATTCCAGAGCCAACAGCGCTGGCAGAATTTCCATCTGAGGCCGTATCTCCAAATGTTGATGGAAGTCGATCAAACAAGCCCAACTGGCCTAAAAACACAGAACGAGAGAGAATTCCAAGCTGAAAAACTCCTGGATCCCGACAAAGGTCCACCTAGACCAAAGTACACACTCCGGAGCTAACGAAACTATCTGAATTTGATTTAGAGCATGATAGCCAAGAATATTAACTGAAGTCAATGATTTCCTAAGTTAAGTTTCTAAAACTAGGAAACGGTCATAAATACCAAACAAATGAATCGAGCACCGAACTACCGATTCCAGCAATCCATAAATGACTTGAGCCTGCTGCAGGCAAGCTCTAACAGTACAAAGAAAGCGAAAACATGTGAATGACCGGAAGGGTCATTACATCATCCAATACTAAAAAGGACTTTCATCCTCGAAAGTCAAGATAGAAGGGAAGAACAGAGGCTTAACAACTGCGGATACAAATCCCGCACTACTCTCTCGGACAACCCTGGTAGCCTCCTCGACTGGACGACACCCAACAGAATGAGACCAAAGAAATAAACCAAGCCTTAACTTCACTCTAGCCAAGCTAGATTCCAACCTTAAACTCTGAAACTCCAAAGGCTTATCAACCAAACCAAACCTTAAGAATCTCAAATGGAATGCACGGACACAACACTGAAATCAGAGAACTAAGGCAATCAGCACACAGAACTCGAATCCTCGATACCACAACCAAGTTCACCCAGAAGGTCACCAACCAAAACTCTAACTCATGAACCTGTTGATCTGCAAAAACCCTTTCTACTAACCTGAATCTTTTGCACCATAATCATGAAGCTTCACATAAGTCAAACACTTGAGCCACCCTCGAAACATCAACTGACCCATCAGGGATTCGTAGTTCCCGCTGCACTCAACCACAAATGATGTCACCTTTATACTCAAATTCTACCCAGGCCAAGCTATAACTTACTATCCTTTAATGTCAAAAAAATACTAATCCAAGGCACATCCTCGAAAATTATGGTAGTTTTACCCTGACTGACCATCGACCAATGGACGAACACTTTTTCTAAGACCAACCTCGTTACTTGAACCCATCTGAATCAACCATCAGAACTTGACTAAAGTTTGCATACCAGGGTTGGGAAAGGCATGTATGAACACCCTATGTCAATGGAGAAATCTCCTAAATGTCGAACGAAAACAACCTCGCTGAACCAAAGTTGAACCGGCTGGAAGTGAATGAACTAGGGCAACCTACTAAAAGACCAAAACCAAAACCAAGACCCTGCAAGGAGTGTGGTAAGCCTACCACAAATTATGTAACCATAAACAAAGCTCCAAACTCTAAGAAACACCACTGCTACTCTGAATAATCAAACACCATTTGGATATGAAATCGCCTTACTAACCTCAACTCAGATAGAAGTCCACCATGCCGTGAATATCAAGTCAAAACACCCCGTAGGCAAACAAAGAGGTGCCTGAGGTCCAAGGTTGCCACCTATCTATTGGAAAAGTCTTAAGCTCCCAACTCACCCCTTTGGATTGAAACGACCGCTCTACTATATCTCCACACAAACCACCAACTCTTAAGCATACAACATACCAAACTTCTGGTCCATACTGGCTGAGTCTAACCAACGCTGAAGTCCCATGAAATAGACAACCCTAAGAGAATCAACTACTCAAGCTTTCAAACTCTCAGAATACAAAGTTGACCATCACTCTCAAAGTACCATTCAAATCCAAAGTAGCCCTGCTGACTTCAACCTGCACAACCTGATCACACATAACATACAATCGATGATCCTCAAACTAACACCATTGAATTTGTCCAACCAAAGTAAAATAGACCTCGTTCTGACAAGAACACCGCTGAGATCTGGAATGTCCAGCCTAATCCAATGGTTAGAAAAGGACTGGATGTGCAAGGCCAATAACCACTCTAAAACCAAAGCAAATAAGTTAAGCTACTCGCACCCACTGCCTTTTGGCACAAGGATGCTGCAATCGAAAAGAACTCTCATGAACTATCCGATGCAACCTGATAGCCCATGATTCTGAAATCCAACTCCAGTTACCAATCAATGCTTCTGTCGAACCCTCGAGTAGACCCATATGCTACCGATGAGCACTTAGGAACCGGGCCAACTTGGCTCTAAAGATTCAAGTTGCCCAATCCGTAGATGCTACTAAAACTTGGGTCCCCCAAGGAATATAACAGGAAGCCAAAGTCAATGCAACAATCTCCCAAAGTTAGTACTGTAAATGGCCACTACCTCGATCTCATACTAGAAGGAAATCTGACCTTGAATTCATCTAAGGCAATGCCACTTTAATTCTGTATTCGGTCGAACCAGGTCACCAACACACAAGACAAATAAAACTCTCAGTCATCACCTCAGTCAGCTACTAGAACACATATATATGAATAAGCAGTCACCTCCTTCCTTTTTCAACTAAACAGAAGCCTTTTGTAACACCCTAAAAATCCTAAACTAATACTCGAACCTTTTCCATGAGTGTAATGATCATTTTCCTAGTGTGGTGAGTGCTTTGGATGCGAATCATGTTCATAAGAAACTCCTATTATCAAGTTAAGTCGCAAGAACCTCACCAAAGTAAGTTTTCATGTAAGTCTAAACTAGGGTCAACTTCAATCGATCATTACTCCCAAAATATAAAGAGTTAGATGGCCTTACCTAGAACTTTTTAGATATCAGTGGCACATTAATTCCCGAATGGGTCTCCACAGACTACGTGAGGCTCCCAATTTTCCCATTCTCATTATTGGGAGAAGTAAAGAAATGGTTGAAGGTAGAATCTTCAAATTTGATCACAACATGGGATGATTTAGCAAAGAAGTTACTCATCCAATTTATTCCCTCAGGCAAAACTGCAAAGTTGAGGAGTGAAATCTTGAGATTCAAGAAGAAACTAGATGAAAATCTCTATCATGCATGGGAGAGATTCAAGTCTCTCCTCAGGGATTTCCCACATCACCAGCAGACGAATGAGGTATTAGCTGACACTTTTGTAGAAAGTCTTGATCATAATACAAATATTTTGCTAGATTCAGCGGCAGGGGGTCAAGCTTTGGAGAAAACCTATGATGAGATATATACTCTCCTCAACTGTATCGCACAAGGTAATCTAGAGTGGAATGGTGACATGTACAGAAATGCGTTAAATAAGTCTACATGTATGATTGAGTTACATAGTGTCATAACATTAGCGACACAGTTGGCCAGTTTTCAGACCCAAATGATGGCTCAATTCAACAAGTTGAGTGTTGCTCAACCTCAGGCTCAAGTGAATGCATTGCAACAAGTTCAAACTTGGTGCAAAACTTGCGGGTTGAGTGGTCATTTGGCAGACTTATGTGGAGCGAATCCAGAGTCGGTAAACTTTGTAGGTAATGCACAGAAAGAAAATCTAAACTACGGTAATGCCTATAACCAAAATTGGCAGGGTCAGCCCAACTACTCTTGGGGCAGTAATCAGGCTCAACAGCAGTAAAGTACACAGAACAACACTCAGGACAACAATATTGAGGACATGTTGAAGAAGATGATGGCTAATCAAGAATAGATTTTTGCGGAGCAAATAAAGATGGCGGCTAACATAAAAAATCAACAATTAGCCATGAAGACATTAGAAGTACAAATGGGACAGCTAGCTCAGGCATAAAATACAAGACCTCAAAGGGGTTTGCCTAGTGATACAAAAAAGTTAAAGCAAGTAATAGCAATAACCTTGAGGAGTGGTAGATATCTAATTGATGCACCTCCAAAGAAAAATCATGAGGTGAAAGAAGAGTTGATCACTTTCAGGCAGACAGAGAAACAAGTTGAGTCTATGGAAGCTAGCAAAAAGGGGAAGTCTGAGTACCCTAATGAGAAGCCAATTGAACAACCTCGCAATAGACCACCACCACCTTTACCATAGAGTCTTAAGAAAGCAACGGAAGATGCCTTTTTTAAGAATTTATTTGTCACATTCAGAGAACGTCACATTAACCTTCCTTGGTTAGATGTTTTGCAGGGAATGCCTAAATATACAAAGTACTTGAAGGATGTGGTGGCGAACAAAAAAAGGCTAGCGGATATTGAGATTGTGGTACTTACTGAGGAGTGAAGTTCAGTGGTGATGAGAAAGATGCCCAAAAAGCTCAAGGATTCTAGGAGTTTCACCCTCCCTATACAAATCAGTAAAAGTGATGTGGTCCATACTTTGAGTAATTTGGGGGCAAGCATCAATTTGATTACCTTATCATCATTTAAAAGTCTTGGATTAGGGAATCCAAGGCCTTCCTCAGTTGTGCTACAAATGGCGGTCAGAACCAGAGTGGTCCCCAAAGGAATCTAGAGGATGTTCTAATCAAGGTTGGTAAGTTCATTATTCCTGTTGACTTTATTGTTCTTGACTATGATGTAGATGAAAGGGTACCAATCATATTGGGACGTCCATTCTTGGCTACTGGTGGAGCACTGATTGAGGTGAGAGAGGGCATGCTCAAGATGAGACTGAATAATAAAGAGGTGGTCTTCAGAGTGTACACAACACTCAACACACCCTCACACTACAAGGACCTATGCATGATTACAGCTTTGGAAGTAGAGTGTGGGGTGGAAAAGAGCGTACCTCTACTTACCTCTTCAGACTCTTTCATAGAGCTGCCAAATTTGCCAAAAGAGCATAAATCCCAAGGACCTAAACAAAACGCTAAAAAGTAGTTGTGAGGAAGTCCCTAGACCTCAAGCATGAGCATCCAAGAGGTCTGAAAATAAAAAGAAGATGGGCCTCGAGTAAGAGAAAGAGGATGAGAGAATGGGAATGAGAGTTGTGATCTGAGTCGTGTCGTGACAGTAAATCAGGCGCTGCTTGGGAGACAACCCAAGTTAAGGTAGGATTTTTATTCTTTTTTCAGTTTTTCTTTAGTATCACTTTTGGTATTATTTTTGTATTGTGTCAACAGGTTGAAGGGAAGTCTGAGTACCTGAGATCTGAGCTAAGGAGCATGGAAAACACTAAGTGTGGGGTCCTCCGAACCCCAGTGATGGAGATAATGCTACTACCTAAGCCTAAAGGCCTCAGGGAGTATTTCTAACTTTACGTTTAAATTTATACTTTGGGGAAAATGTATGGTTTTAAGTGTGGGGTGGGAATCTTCCAATTTGTTTAGGAAGAAGTGCATTGTAGGGTGTCTATTTTTGTTTATTTGCGAGTTTTTGATTAAATTGAAAAAATTACAAAAGTATTTTATCTTTTTTTGTTTATTTTCTGTTGGGTCTGTTAGTAGAAGCACACTTCACCCATCCCTCGGTTTTTCTTTTCGGTTCTTTTTTGGGGGGAAGCCCTTTGAACCCAGTATCCTTTTTGATTTTTAGGAGTAAATTTAAAATTTCTGGTAGGTTTTAGGAATAATTAGAGATACTATTGCTAGGTTCTACACATGATTACTTGTTGCAAGTTGGTGTTGAAGTCTATGGCATGTGTTGAAAAATTGAATGACTACTGTGAGACACCTAGGCTCATTTATCTAACTCTTCTGTGATGTTGGCTTAAATGTGAATTCTGGCAATTAATTGGTTGAGAGTCTTTAGGTAGCCTACTTGATTTGAACATATGCCAAGTGTGAGTGAGGTTTTTTGTTATTCCATATTGCAGTTTGGTGTCTTGAACTTGCCCCGTGTGTTTGCAAAGTGAAATAAAAAATGTTGAGTTTAGCATATGATATAGGCATTTCTTTGATAGCCATGTTTTATACCCTCTTTATCTATCCTTTTTGCTTGACCTTAATTAGCCATGTTGAGCCTTTAGCCTATTCTTTGATAGCCTCATGTATAGCTTATTCCTTTTCTTTAAGTTGCCCGTAATTTGATTCAAAACTCATAAGCACTTTAGTTAAAAAATTAAGATGTTAAGGAGTGTAAGATTGAGGAAGGAAAAGTAAAGTGAAACCCCAAGGAAATAGCTTTTGGTGTGTTGAAAAGATTTATATGTTGGTGTTAGGGAGTAATGAAATGAAAAATATAAATTGATCAAAAGAATTGAATCATGTGTTGATAGCATGTACTCCTTGCTAAAGATGTGTAAGCTAGCTTAAAAAGATGGGGCAAAAACAGAAGAGAGTTGGGAAGATAATATTTGTGTAATAATAGGTTGGTTGGAGATGAGTTCAATGTAAAGTGTGATGTATTCAAGCGCTTAGGGAAGATAGTCACTATTCTTGACCAAATACTTCCTACCCGTCCCTTAGCCTACATTACAACCCTTAAAGTCTTACTTTATCTTGAGTTTTGACATTCTGATATTAGTGGAGTACTACACTACGGGCAAGCCTATGGTTCATCTTATGTGACATGTGAATTCTTTGTGAGAGTGAGCGAAATTTTATTCCTACACCCATTCTTGTGATAACTTGCATATGTGTGATTAAATATGGGTAACTCTCTTGTGGTGAGGGTGCTTGTTTGATGATAGATAGGTGGATTATATGATCTCTTTGTTGAGTACTATGCATGAGTTTGTCAGCTGATAAGAATCAATTCTTGAGGCTAGGATGTTTTGAAGTATTGTTCATGTGATTCTAATTGTAATGTGGCATGCCTAATGTAGAACTTGTTATTCATGGGATTGTCATAGTCCTAACTTGAGCATCTTAGTGTAGTGATGGAGTCTTCCTAAAGTGTGATTCGTGTAGAGAGTTGTTCGAGGACGAACAAGGCTTTAAGTGTGGAGTGGTGATCTTAGGGGTATTCATACACCTAAGTGTCATTATCGATGCACGTTTATCTTAGTTTTGAGGATAACTTGATATACTATTGAGGTATGTAGTGCTTAAAGGGTGTACTTTGTGACTAACATATTTGTTTATAGTGTTTGGGTAGCATTTGGAACAAATAATGAGTAAAAAGATCAATTAGAGTTTAGACGAGGAAACTAGCTTTGCTAGCTTGAGCTATGCCTATTCTAGTTTACTTTGATGAGCTTTATTGTGTTATATAGACTTACGTGTGTTGTGAGCTCTCATAAGAGACCTTTGGAGGAGTTATGGAAGCTAATTGCAGTCTACGAACAAGCTACAAGCCATGGAAAATCAAAGAAAGGTGGAAAGAGTTTGTGGGAGCAAATATGGACACCAAAGGAACCACCCCCATGCCACGCTGGCTAGCCTCCACTATGGATCGTGACACAGAGGTGGGACAGCTTGCAGCTACAAATCTCTAGAGAAGAGCCGCAATGGAAGCGTGGCACGCCAGCTGCTTGATGCTTTGGAGTCTGTGGCACGCTGCCTAGCCTCCGCGTTTGGCAGCATGGCACGCTAGTTGTTCCCGATGTGTGAAATTGATCCCCCACTATAAATAGGACACTTGGTATCAATTGTAAACATCTTTGGACGACTTTGGATTGCAAAAACACAAGAAGAAGGCTGCCTTAGGGTTCTTATTCTCTTCTTTTTCTTTACTTAATTCTTGTATGAACTACAACACTTTTGTAATCGTAGAGTAGAGTATGAGTCGCTAAACACCCGTGTTCTAGGGTTGAGGCTACAACATGATTGCTTGATTATGGATATTTAGTTGGTTTATTGTTTATCATGACTTGTGATTGTTTTTATGTTCTTAGTTTAACTATTCTAAAGCGTCATGAACTTTAGGATACAATCAAGTCTCAAAATGAATTGACCATAGGAGTTAAGAGACGGAATGAAGAACGTAGGAGGTGTGGATCATATCTTTTGTTGTTAGTTAGAAATTGTGAAATATGATTTGCAGTTAGGATAGAGATATAACTCCCCACTTGGTTAATAAAATGGAAAGAATGTTGAATGCACAAGTTAAAGACTCACATCCCCGCTCAATGATGTAGTTGTGAGATTAATTTGGATAGATGACTTAGAAGATGACCATTCCCTGGTTATAATATCAACCCCGTAAACCAACGATCACGATAAACATTATTACCGGCTATGAACCATAGTTAATCATTAATGTGTAGTAATTGCCTCGACCCTAGATTTCTCCATATAATGTTCACAATCAGAAGTTTCACATCGTCGTTAATTCTAGTCTTTAGTTATAAAACAAAGTTCAACTCTTGGTTACGAATCGCATTTGCTTAACGTCAATAGTATTAATTAAGATTATATTGTTTGCTAAGCACAAGTCCCTGTGGGATTGATATTCAGCTCGCAAGAGCCACTATATTACTTGCATGACCACGTACACTTGCATGTGCACTAGGACACAACAATACTCTATGTAGACACTTGCTTCTGTACCACGACACCAGTGAACCTAGATCTCTGATACCAAGCTATCACGACCTAATTTCTAAGGTCATGATGGCATCTACAGTACCCCAGTAGGCAAACCAATCCCCGTAGCCTAGAACGGTTAGTAATGGGCTACTACCTAACCAACACGCATAATATAAGCAGAAATAAGCGAAAGTAGAAATAAGATAGAGGCAACGCGGAAGCAACAACCTGAATATTTATACATAAAGAAACTACACCAACCCCAAGACTTGGTATCGATAGTATAGGAGCTTCTAATAGATTACAAGTGCTAGAAGTAACAAAACTAAGTAGACAACTGTCTCTGAATAAATAAAAAGTAACAGTGCCAGAAGATGAGATGTGGTTAAGCCCCGGTCGTCAGGCGCTCACCCTAGTATCGAATATCCAAAAGCTGCACGAGTCTCCATACGATAAATGGCAAAAGCTCACACTAATATCTATACCAAAAAGATGCAGAAGTGTAGTATAAGCACCAATTTCTAAGCAACGAGTACCTAGTAGGCATCATCTGCCGACTGAGCATATATAATATATAAAAATAGTAATGTAGCAGATAGCGAGGAAGCAGTCACAGAAGCAATGGAGAAAGCACACGGAAGCTAACACGGATAGAAAACCAAAGAGATCCTACATGCCTTGCTAGTCACAGAAAATATATATAACAGAAACATAGGTGAAAAATGGAAGAACGCACCTGGAGTCCTTGCAATAACAGTATATATAAAGAGAGAGTTTAAGAAGAAGGGCAGTATACCGGTAACCTCAAGTTAACAAGGGAAAGAAAGGAGTCAATTAAACATACTCAAGCTAGAATCAATATACTTAATGCAATCATACTAAAACCCAACTTCAAGATAAGCATAGACATAAAACAATCTCACAAGGGCAACCCTAGGATGGAATAAATAAGCCACAAAGAACCGAGACTCACTAATCAAAAACCGTGATAAAGAATAAAATCTGATAACCCACAACCTTTCAGAAGGCCACATAAACAGTGCCTCAATAATATAGGACCCACTAGCCCTTCAATAATCACAGTCCAATAGCCATAGCCTCAACAGGCTAAAAACCACTAATCCACAAAGAACCAAAGGCCATAATAAGCTCTATAAAATGAAAGGAGTAATATAATCTACTTACAATCCCAACGGCCACCCATACAACTAAGGAACGAAATCAAGTGAAAATAAACCCTCCGGCAGCCCATACTACCGGAGCGTACACTGAGCAAACAATAAACAAAGGTGGAATATGAATGAGCTATGCATGATGATGATGATGTGATGGAACCAATATGATAGTAATCCATATATTACCCCATCCAGTAGCTAAAAGGCCTAATAGAGGTAGGATCTATGGAAGGACACAGCCCGTAGACCTCAATTCTGTTGTATACCCCTCTTCTGGCACACTCATCAGCCCGTAGCCATTCGTCCTAGAAATAGCAGAGTCCATGGAGGTCCGTGACCACATACTAACGTGAATCTCAAAGTATAGCTCAATAATCAGAACCTCATAGTACATGTCCATATTTGATCCAGGTCTAAACCAGTAGTAGTAATCTCAAAACCTCATCAAAAGGTGCTCAAAGTGTATCCGGGTATAAATTAGTAATCAAGTCTTAATAACCCTCATAAAGTGTGCCCAAAGCATATCCAGGTCAAAATACATAGTAAAACATGTCTAGCACCAGGAGTTACCGAGTCTAGTATTAGTGTGAAAACTGGTGATAAAGCTATCATAATATCCTCTCTACTCTAAGAGGTTTCATAAATCATTTCCAAATTCCCTTTTTATAAACATTTGTACTAAAAATGTTCCCCTCGGGCCATGCAATGTTTAGAAAACCGATTATAGTGGCCCCAAGCCAAATTAGTAGTAAAATATGAAAAAAAATCCTTTGCATGAATAATATGCTCGCAAATAATAGATTAGCCCAAATTAGCTCACAAACATTCCTATCGGCCCTACATAGGCACAATCGGTTCTACAACACAGATATCTAGCCTAAAGTAGATCACAATGTCTGGGACTCGCAGACATTCCCAAATATCCTACCGTTTATGATCCAGAGGCACATACAAGGCCACATGAGGCCACAAGGGTAAAAAGTACAACATTACCATGAATACTACAAATAACACATAAAATAAATGTACAGAAAAGGCGGACAAGATCTAAGGGTACCAACCTACAAAACCAACCCAAGGATGCTAATTAATGCAGTTATAGCCTATATATGCAGAGTCTAAGTAGGGAAATCCATAACCTACCTATCGTCCGATGACTAGCTGCGGAAAAGACGTCGTCCAAGCTTGAGCTGCTCCGAGAAAGCCCAAATTGCAAACACATTATCAAAATAATTTTATGTGTCAATGTGAACCTAATGGTACCTATATTGCTTAAAGTTTAGCAGGGTTAAAATTTGAGTCACAAGCAGGCTTGTGGGCCCTGTAACCGAAAACTAGAAACAAAAATCATCACAATGTTCCTAGCCTCTCCAGGATCACATGCCCAAAAATTGGGCGGAAAAGGAGTTAAGAAATGGCCTAAAACAGCCTTATACTTTCAAGAAAAACTAGGAGTCAAATGAAGAAATTACGGGATTAAAGGGTGGAATACTTACAATTTCTGACAAGGAGTCAAACACAGACGAGAAAATAATTACTCCAGTGCTAAGAGATGATCCCACAGTAAAAATGAAGCTTGGAGCCTTTCAAACAATGGAGAAAAATGGATTTTGGGTGAAGAAAATAAAGGAGAAGGTATATATACAGAGAGGGATTTCTTCATTGCTATCTCGAGAAAAACCCTCGAAATCGTAATAAACAAACTAGCCAACTCATCGTGATCATAGTTATCAGCTTTCGAGATTGTGATGAACAAAGGAGCAGGGCCTTTATCGCTATTGTGAGAAAACCCTTCGAGATTGCTATGAACAAAAGGGTTCTTCATTGCTATCGCGAGAAAACCCTTTAACATCGCGATGAACAAAAAGCCAGACCTTTGAGGTTTCAAAGGTCTTGCTTCGAGATCGCGATGAAATTTTTTTGGCCATACTAGCAACTAAAAACCAGTAGTTCACCAAGGCTAAAATTTCATCGGATGGACCCTCAGAATACATCCGGGGTCCCCCCCTCCCCCGAACTGGAAGATCATTTCGAGATCTTCGAACATATTCGAGGGTTCAATGTTACTATTGTATCTTCGGCCAACACACAAGATGAGACTTTATGTTAGCTGCTTATCCAGTGCCTTCTTTACGACTTTCGACCAAATTGAAGAAACTCTTGTTTAGTCAGGACGTCGTTCCCGTCCCTTGTGGTGCTTACACAAACGAACTATGCTACTCGACTAGAAATGGCATTTCAGACTCAACAGAATCTATGAAAATCCTAATGGAAGTTGATTTAATGAAAAGTATCCCCCGCTTCCAAAATCAACCTTTAGGCCAACTATTCCAAAATGGAACCTAAGGGCCAAAATCAAGTATGAAAGCCTCGAGACCCGAAGCAATAATCCCTCCAGCCTAAAATCAACATTCCAGAGCCAACAATGTTGGCAGAATTTCCATTTGAGGTCATCTTCTCTAAATATTGACCAAAGTCAACCAAACAAGCCCAACTATCCTAAAAACACATAACGAGAGAGAATTCCAAGTTGAAAAGCTCCCAGATCTTGACCAAAGGTCCACTTAGACCAAAGTCCATGCTCCAAAGCTAATGGAACTGTCGCAATTTGATTCCGAGCATGATAGCCAAGAATGTTGACTGAAGTTAATGATTTCCTAAATTAAGGTTCTAAAAATGGGAAACTGCCATAAAGACCAAACAAATGGCCTGGGCACTGAACTACCAGTCTCAGCAAGCCATAAATGACTTGAGGCTGCAGCAGGAAAGCTCTAACAGTACAAAAAGGCGAAAATACGTGAATGACTGGAAGGGTCATTACAATGGGTGGTCTACGTATCCAAACTAGGAAATTAGGTCAGGCATAGTTCTGTTATTATAAATAAGAGAATTTTAGATTAGTGAAACCGAACCCTATGTGGGTTGACTACGTATCCCACCAAGGGAATTAGGTCAAAATATATTTAGTTAGTTACATGAAAAGTGAAAATTACACTCAAATGAAACCTATCTAAATTTGTTCTTTGATGTATTGTATTGACTTCCCTTGAATGGAAATTCTTCATTCTCGAATATTGTTGTTGTCATGATCCTTGATTGATTGTTCAAACTATAAGTCATCTTCACGTCTTTCAGAAGAAACTTACTTTTCTTCAAACCTTGTTCACTTGTCTCATTATTTGTCATAATCATAGAATTGGCATATTTGATAATTTATATAATAAAAACATAATATAATAAGTAACAGAGAGTTAAGAAAAATAGGAAATGCATTCATAGATTAAGCTTTCAAAAGATGAGGCAAAACAACATAAAGTTTTTAGGCACGATTCAAGCCTCAATTTTGCAATCGAGCTATTTCAAAAGGGTTACTACTTGTTCAATCTACTAAGACTCCCAGCGAACCAGGAATGAAGTACAAGTCCAATTCTTCAAGGTCTCCTCTGGTTCTGCACCCCAAATGCTCGGTGTCTCAGTGTGAGTAGTTGTAGCAGTAACCTCCATTGATGTATCTTCTTGTACTGTTATCATAGGATCATGGAAGATCAACAACGTACCTTTTCCAGTCTTTCTAATTGGTACAATCGTTACTTTTAAATCCACATCTTCCTCAACAATTATCATGTTCACATTAGTATTTCCATGGTTCGGTAGAGGGTTGTTTTCCATGTTAGGTTAAGGTCCAATCAGTTGGATCACTCCATCCTTCATCAAGGATTCAATCTTGTTTTTAAGATCATAGCAATCCTTAGTGTCATTCCCAATAACTCCAGAATGATAGGTGTAGCTCTTGGAACCATCAAACCATCTCAGAGTAGGATATGGGATTTTCCCTTGAATTGGTTGTATCATACTTGATGTTTTCAACCTTTCAAACAACTGGCCATATGATTTGGCTATTTTTGTGTAGTTACGAGTGGTTTTGGTTTCCTGATTTGGATGAGCTCTTGGTGCAGTATGCAATCGATTTTGATAAATTAGAGCTTGGACAGGTTGATATGGATGTGGGTTTTGGTAAGTAGGGGCTCGGGGTTGGTAGTAGTTTGCTTGGGTGTTGTAGACAGGGTAAAGAGTTGGTGGAAGATGGTATAGATTTTGGAAGGTTTCACTATACTGGTAAGGATAAATGGTTGGATTTGATTGATTTAGTTAAAGAGGAGTTTGACTTGACTAGCGTCCTTGATCAACCATGACAACAGATACGTCTTCCTTCTTCTTTTTGTTTCCATTGATGGAACTATATTGAATTGCTTTGCTTGAAGCTTGCTAAGATATATAGTCTTGGATTCTCCCTGGTTTGATCCCATCTTCCAAGATTTCTCCCATTCTGATGACTTTCCTGAACTTTTGTCTCATGATGGTTATCATTTTCTCATAGTACAAACTGTTATCTTGGCATTCAATAAAGGTAGCAGTCATTTCACTTTCACTCATCAGTGGTTGGACTCTAGTTACTTCTGCCCTCCAACACAGAGCATACTCGCAAAATGTCTCAGTTGACTTCTTATTTAACTTAGCAAAGTTGAACCTATCTGGTGTGATTTCAGTATTGAACCTAAATTGATCCATGAAGTCTTGTGCCATGTCACTCTACCCATGCCATTTATGGAGATCTTGTTGCGTGTACCAAGTATGAGCTTCACCAGATAGGCTTCTTATAAAAAACTTCATCCTGATTCTTTTGTTTATCCCTACTCCTACCAACTTGTCACAATAGTCCCTTAAATGTGTATAAGGGTCCCCGGCTCTATTGAACATATTAAACTTTGGCGGCTTGTACCCTATAGGCAAGTCAATGTTAGTTTGCACACATAAATCATCATACTCTAGGCTTGCGCTTCCCCTAGTAGTTTGGAGATTTTTCATTGGTTTGATAAGATCATCAATATCTTCTGCTAACACATCATCATACTTTGCCTTGGCATCCTTTTCCATTTCTTAATACTAGTCTACCTCAGGTTGGAACTTGACCGTTATTGGATTGGTAAATGTTTGAGTTTCTATCGCATATACCAGAGGAACATGTTTCTCGTAAGGATTGACAACATATGCCCCTTGTATATGATAGGCTTGACAATTATCGATGGTAGAAGAATTTTGGATAGGAGATGGTGTAGGATTATAAGTGGTATTGAATGGAAGGTTCATGGGAGTAGTTGTAGGTATTGGATAGGTGTTAGCGGGTGGAGAAATATAAGAAGTATGAACTGGAGGTTGATTTAGTGGATTGACGGGCGATGGATTAAGAGGAGTAGCATAGGTAGTATAAGTGGGTGGTTGACTTTGTGGAGGAGTGTAGACGATTTGTGGATTTTCAGGGATGGTTGAAGGTAGACAATTGTTGGCAAGTGGAATATGTTGTGGAGGAAAGTGTTCGGGAATTGGTGAATCAAGTGATGGAAAATGATATGGGTTTGGTGCGGCATTTTTGGGTTTAGGAAGTGGACTTTGGAGTGTAATGGACAAATTAGTCAAGTCCTTAACCCGACTCAGTTCTCCATGTAGATTCTCGGTCTCTTGAGTCAAGCGGGCAATGTGCTCATCATGTTGAATAGTAGCTCTATTTTCAGAAGTTTCAAAAGGGTCATTAGGAATGATTCCTGTACCAGTTGGATTAGATGTGGTTGGATCGGTCATTGTGATTTTTCTTTTTTGAAAAGCCCAACTACGTCGAGGTAATACCGATGACTTAGATCTTGTGAAGTAAGGGTGGTCAGCCAGCTCGATTGTCAACACGAATTAACTTTGGGAATAAAATAAAAAGAAAGAATATAAAACACAAATAAATGTTAGTTCTAAATGAAAACTTTAAGTAAGTCATGTTCATGTAAATTCAAAGAAATCATGTAGCAAATAAGTCATCAAGTAAAGTGAAATAAGTTATAGAGTAACATGCAAAATGATAACGCATCCTAATAAGCTTGTGACCTTTTTTTGCCAGAAGTAGGCCTAACGTGTATTTGAAGAGTATTTTTTCACGATATGTCATTCCATTGCTCTTGATTAATTAAACAAATTTTATTTCCCAAAAAAAAGAACAAGAAAAAAGTAAATTTATTACATGTCGAACTAATACAACATAAAGTACTTCCTAATCTAAATAAAGTAAAGACAATTTTTCACATCTAAACTTCTCGGTTCCGCTTGGTGAGATCGTCATCTTTAGTCAATTGTTTATTGAATACATACTCCAACACAAGACCTTTGTACTTGCCATGAAAAGGTTAGTCATACCCTCCCTCCTAAAGTTTAATTAATTAGAGAAAATAGTCCATATTTAGGCATAATCACCTTTTAAATATGCACATAAATAATGATAAGTCATCACTTAGGGTCGAAAACCCATTTGGACATTTGAGTAAAGTCGATTAATGGACTTAATACGCCTAAACCATAAAGCATCCTAGGTCATGAAATGATTCATGTACCTAAAATGTATTGACTTAGCTCTATCCTATATTTTTCTAAGATTTCGCTTACTAGACACATGGTTACCGAGCGGACTACTCGAGTGAGAAGGCTACACGATCACACGGAAAAAAATCTGGACACCTCGCGCATATGCAAACTCTCTTAAATTTTGGGATTATGAAAAAAAATTGTGGGTGCGCAAAATACACCTCACGTGTACGTGTGATACTGTAAATTTTTCAGAGTGGAAGAAATATGAATGGAATGACAGATAAAAAAACAGTAATAAATAAACAATTTATATAAAGCAATAACAAATAAACAGTTATATCACATAAATATGATAAATAAATCATCAAGAAATTAATGTAAACAAGCAAATATAAGAAGCCTAAATTATCAACCTAAGTCTATTATTGTTAGAACTTGATTTCCTCAGCGGAGTCACCAAGCTGTTATACCCTATTTTAATCTGGTCAAAATAGTGTACAACATATTGGTGATTCCTAAAATAATTAACTAACTTAAGGAGTCACCACCTAATTAATATGGTGAATAAGGACACCTAGATTGATTAAAGTTATTGTCTAAAGTTAGCTCCATTTTAAGGTCTACTAACGTGAGATTCTAGGTAAGGGTTCAATTAATCTAAAGAGAAGAGATTAGGCATCCTTTAAGATCCATTAAAAATGGTTAACCGACCGGACTTAAATTAATTAGGTTAAGTGTAAAGATGCAAAACTATGTAAAATTCTAAGGGTCATGTAACCTCAACACCTGTTCTTGGAAACAACTTACAAAAAACCTTCATGTTGAAAATAAAATGACACTTCGAATGGTTTGAAAAACTTATTTTTGTTCTAGGTTGAAAAGGGGGGTGATTTTGAGTTGCTGACTTAAAGACTCATTTAAAAGAAAGCTCAAAGTTATTTTTTTTTAAGAAACAAAGGGTGACTTGGTTAAGTAAATTATTTTTTCTGGAATCAAATTGAAACTAATTGTGGTTTTGAAACTCATTCATTGTTGGTTAAGAAGGAGCAACTTCGAATAGTGCCCTGAAGATTCATTTGGATTTAAAACATGAGAAATACTCGAAGAAAAATTGCTAATGAACTTAAAATAATCTCAAAGAACTTCTTTAATGCTAAAAAGGCTATGACAATTTATAGTTATGACATAAAAATTAGTGAGTTACGCAGATTTTGAATTTCAAAATATTATACTAGAACTCTTTCATGTCATGGTGATTAATGAACTCTCAACTACCCGAGGTAATTAATTATCACTAGCATACTCGATCTTTAAAACACTATACACAACAAGTGATAAATATAGATAGCATGTTAGTAGTCAATAACAAATAAAAACATATAAGAAATACACAAAGCTAATTAGCGAGATAGAGAAAGAAAAATCTGTCACTTCTTCTTCTTCCCTTCATTTATGTTCATATGTGTTTCGAGGGAGTGAGAGGCACAAACAAAGAAGATGTAGAGGCACGTTTCATGTCTCACGGTAATATCGAGTCTTAAAGTGGAACTCTTCGACTCCGGTGTTCATGCAAAATAAGTAAATACAAAGTAAAGAGTTAGGAAAAAGCATTCAAACCTTAATACCATATAGATTACAAAGGAACAAAATGAGAGCTATATTACTTAAATCACATTTCATGTGAATTCAAAATGTACTAGTCAAAATAATATACTATTAGATGATTAGATCTCATGCTTTGAACTTTGAGTAGTGCACATATCTAAGATCCTAAATCAGTATAAATTCTAGCATCATCATAAAGTAGCATATATCCATTCACAACCATAAAGAAAACATAGAGGGTATAACTTATTTCCAACCTAAATTACTAGTTTGAGAGAGCTTTTCGTAATAAGGAATTCCATAATAGAGTTGTATATTCCAATATATATCTATATATAATTCTTACTTTATATATTCCAACAGTTTGTTCAATCCGAGTGCACGACCTCGAGTACCTAAACAAAATTTCTAGCTCGACCCTATATGCATATTTATCCAACCAATGCACAAACACAATGTAGAGAAACTAGGCAAAAAGATTCCCTGAAGCATGATGTCTACAACACACAGGGCCTACATTTAGGAACGAATGGAGATCTCACTAAGCATTTTATCTAACGTTTGCCACTCATATTTTTGATAATACGCAGTTGTGAAATATTATCTTAAACTCAAACCAATGAATATTATTTTAACGACATCCAGAACACAAAATTCCTATATCAGAATCTCTTCATGAAGTCTCGAGACACATGGTTCAAACATATCACGAAACAAAATTCCAACTTAAACAATATAAAATAACAGTCATGTTCACTAGCATCTATGTATTTCATATATTTTCCATTTATGATTACAATATCAAACAAACCTCAAATAGAAGACAAAAAAAATGAGTAACGGAATTAGATTTACCTCTTGTGGTGCAGTGAACTAGGGATCGTTGGCCTTGAATCTACTTTCTAGTTGTGAACAAATTCAGACCACGATCCTAAGGAGTCCACAAGAAAAAATATTCAAGAGAAAAAGCAAGAGAATGACAGTAGCTAAATATCGTGAGTAACTTTGACCATATATGTTGGTGTTCTTGTGGGTGTTCAAGATTATCTTTGGCTGAGGATTTAAAGATATATTTATAGGAGATGAATCAGCTAGAGTTTGTGATTTTGAGCGGGATTTGAAAGTATTCGTTTGAAATTTGAACAAAAGTAGTTCAAATATGCTCTCTCTGTATAAAAATTAGAAATCAAAAGTTCTTTGGCCTCTTTCTTGACCGAATCATTGAACATGAGAGAAAGAGGAAGTTTACACAAAAATAGTGTAATACATATTATGCGACAAAAAATTATAATTTTGTGATAAAGTACTTATTATTAATTTAGTAAGTATAAAACTTGAAGTAAAGTAACGACGATCAGTTTAAAGAAGATAGTAACAGTAGTAATAATTATAATATATTTGTAATCATTAAAAATAGTGAAAATGATTATAATAATAGTAATAATAATAATAATAAATGAATAATAAAGTTTAAGGTAGTAGAAATAATGGTATATAATAGGTAATAACGGTAATAATAGTAATATACAAAAATAACAATGAAATGTACGATATTTAATTTATAAAAAATTTAGAAGCTCAAGTGAATGAATTAAAAGAAAGGAGGGACAAAATTGGGTGTCAACAGCAGCCACATACAATCAAAAAATAAACAAGTATATCTCGACTTAGAAATTATTCTTCAGCCGACAAGGCCCCTGTCAACAGCTCTAGAAAGAAAACAACTACACCCAATAATTAATGCAAAGCAATAAACAGGTAGCCCTAAGTCTTGATTGGTCCGTCGAGGCCTCCATGATATCTAGAAAAGCAAAAACGCTATGTGGACCTTCAAAGCCACTAGGATCTCTATGCAAAAGCCGAAAATATGTATAAACAATATAAGTTAGGCCAACAGGCTACTGAATTACAAACAACAATAACAAAGAAGGCCCAATTGGCTAACAAGCTACAACTAATCAACACACAAGACCTAAATGGTCACCATCGTAGCTACGCAATCCAATAGACTAGTCTGCAAGCCTCTATGAATACAATACTTGGTGGGAAAGGGCCTCAACCTACCCAAAATCTATAAACAGCAAAAAGCCAAACCATTGAGACTCTGGCAACCCCTGGAAAGAAAAGAGTCAACCAACCTGCTGAAAGATCAGTTATGCTACCCAACAGGTCTGTCTGGTCTTCGCTCAGGACCTGCAGGTATGAATCCAGCCTTCCCAGGCAATGGGGCATCAGTACGGAATAATGTACCGATCATGTAAGGCAAACTAAAAACTGAAACTGAAGTCTAAGGACTAAACTAAAAAAGTAGGAGTACATAGAAGTACAACACCTTATCGTCCTGCAATAAGCTAAAATTTAAAACACGTAGCAAACAATAACCTGACCTAGACACCATAAGCTTGACAGCTACAAATAGCACACAATCACTATAAGTCCTAACGAGAACAAATAGTTGCTAAATACCCATACTAGCCCCATTATTTGGACCCCAGTGATAATCTGATTTGAACAGTTTGCATGCACAGATATCATGAATTAGTACAACTATTAAGCTCTGTGGTAGAATAAAAGTGTTGCCTCATAGGTACAATCTGCCCATCCCGTAGGTACGATCTACCCTGCTCATAGGAACAATCTGCCTGGACCATAGGTACGGTATAGTAATCAGCCTATAGTCTGTAAAACATTGCAGTGCCAGTGTCTGTTGAGGCCAATAAAGTTCATAGGTAGTAATAAGATGATAAAAACAACACAATAATAGCGAGTAATCATAGGTGACCTCTATAAAATCATAACATGCTTCTTTGGGCCACTAAGTAAGGAATAGAGTGTTGCTGGTAGTCACTATATCATGTTGTGGTAGCAAACTAAATATTATAAGGCCATAAATTAAATAACGATGTTATACAATCTATAACAAGCTTGGGCCTTCAAGTTATGCCAAAAAGTGAAAAATGTAACACCCCGAAAATGTATCCAGCTTTTAAACTCAGACTTGCAGAAAATTTTGGACCTCCAGGGACCATGGGTCAAGTCCACGAATCGTCAAAGGTTCCACGAGTCGTGGGAATGACTCATGATACCAGTCCTGCAGAACCAACTTCAGTACTGACCACCACGAGTCACTTTCACGACTCGTAGAAGTTTCTATGGGCCGTGTTATTGACTCGTAGAAACCTGATCAAAGACAGCTTTTTGGTTCCCTGAGTTCCACGACTAGGTTCTACGACTCGTGGAAGCTTCCACGAGTCATCCTGTCAAGTCATAAAAGGTTTCCTGTAGATTGAAATTTTTGGAAGTTTCCATGATTAGGGATCCATGAGTCGTAGACTCCACTCGTGATCCTTGAAGTCGACCAAATTTCTAGGTTTCTTCTAATTAAGTCCCAGGGGTATTTTAGTCATTTCCTACCCTTTTAACTACTAAGTGAAGTCATTTTGACTACTTTTATAAGGATTGTCACCCATATTAACCTAAGTCCCTCTTAAGTTCATCATTCTTCTCCCAAAAAGGAAGATTTCTCTCCAGCTCAAGTCTCCAAGCTCCAAGTCAAGTCTCCTAATTCTTTTCCAATCAAGTGGGTAATCTTCCACCAAGGTATGTGGGTTTTTAACAATGGGTCTCTTTCACCGTTGTGCCCAAATTCCCCAATTATTATTTTGAATTATGAAGTTAAGAAATTAGGGTTTTGATCTAAATTTGGGGAAAGTTTACGAAATCAGTTTCTATTTAAATTCATGGTTTTCTCTTGATTACTCATGATTTAATTATGATTCTCCTATTGGTTTTAAGAACCCAAGCATGAAAGTTGATTTATAGCATGAAACTATGAAATTGCATGTTTTCAAGAGAAACTTGGCATTATTAGATATTATGACCTTTATGTATTTATGAAATTGCATGCCAAATTCTTCAAGTATGAAGTTAGAAAGAAAAGAATGTTTTGAATTATGGCTATGCTAAGCTTTATGAACTATGATACGAAATTTGCATGATACCTGATGTGTTTTCATACTTTATGAATAAGATATAGCATGAGAGCATGCCCTTACTATGAATAAGATTTGGCATGAGAGTATGACTTTATGATTATGAGCTATATTTATGCATGTTTTGGGAGTAGTATTTATCACCGAGAGGACGGGGTGAGAGTACCCTTAGTCCCATAAACTATTTTGCCAGCGTAGGTCATGATATGATATGATATGATATGTGCCTTAAAGTCTTATGAGAGTGGATCCACGTCTTTATGTATGGTGTCCTTGCCTTAGCGGGGCATAGGACAGCTTTGCCAACTAGGGTTATATAGTTGGATATGGTGACTTGTTCCTTGGTAGGGTTCAAAGTCAGCTTTGCTAACTGGGGTTATACAGTTAGATTCTATGTAGGTCACGTGGTCTCATGTTGGTTATAAGAAACTCCCGTATGTTATGTTTTCAAGTTTTCTAAGCTTTATGAACTTTTTATGAACTATCATCTTGAAGTTGGCCTTTGCCTTATGGTTTAGCTTTTCATGTTGATATCTTTTCATGATACTCTATTATATATGAATTATGTTCAAGTGCATTTTTAAAGCATTGTTTTCCTTACGTATGCATCACTCACATACTTAGTATATTACATAGTACTAACACATATTGCGCTGCATCCTTTCATGATGTAGACTCAGGTACCCCTTCTCAGCTTTGTGACTAGAGTCTCAGGCCACTTCCTTAGTTAGCTATGGTGAGTCCTCATGGTTCGAGGACTAGTTATGATTTTTCATATGTTAGCTTTACTTCTAGACTCCGAGTTAGCTAGGGTCTTGTCCTAGAAACTCTTTATGTTATGATTAGAGGTTTTTAGACATAGTTTGTGTTCGCATTCCCTTTTTTGGATATTGTATGTTATGTGGCCCTTAGGCCCCTTTATCGATGTTTCCTTGATTGGATTTCCATATTATCCTTCCACTTATCTTTTATTTTGCTTGAGTATGATATGACCAAGGGTTAGCTTGGTATCCTTGTGGTCCCGAGTCCTGTGTTACATCTAGGGGGTAACCTCGGGGCGTGACAAACTTGGTATCAGAGCTAGGTTCAAGAGTCCTAGGATGTATGAAGGCCGCATCGAGTAGAGCCTTTTTCATGTGTGCGAAGTGCGCCACACATATGAGAGAGAAGCTATGAGATATTTTAAGGAAAACTTCATTTCTTTCATGATCACATTGTGCGATAGATCTTAAGTCTAATGTTCCTCTAATCCTTATCTTATGCGTTTCATATTATGCCTCCTCAACATGCTATGCCTCCCCGAGCCGCTCGGAATGCTGCTCCTCAAGTTCCGGTTCCCAATGTCATGAATGATGAGTTTAGGAATGATATCCATTTGCTAAACCAGACTTTGGCCACTCAGGCCAATCAATCGGCTCCTGCCCCCGTTCATCCTCAAGGTGGGGTAGCGGCTTGAGTTCATGACTTTATCCGTATGAACCCACCAGAGTTTTGGGGTTCCAAAGTGAGTGAGGACCCAATTAACTTTATTGATGAAATGAAGAAAATCTTTGAGGTTATGCAAGTGGTTGGGGTTGATTGTGTTGAGCTTGCATCCTATCAACTCAAGGATATGGCTCATATTTGGTTCACGCAATGGAAGGAGGATAGGGTGAAGGATGTGATCCCTATGACTTGGGAGTGTTTTGAGAGAGCCTTTCTTGATAGGTTCTTTCCCCGAGAGTTGAGGCAAGCGAAAGTAGAGGAATTTGTGAACTTGAGACAAGGTTCGATGTCAGTGCAAGAGTATAGTTTGAAGTTCACTCAGTTGTCTAGATATGATCCCTCCATGGTAGCAGACCCGCATGATCAAATGAGCAAATTCATCTATGATATTTTTGATATGGTGAAGAAAGAGTGTAAGTCTTCTTTGTTGTTGAGTGACATGAACATCTCTCGGCTCATGACTCATGCCCATCCAATTGAGGGTGATAAGCTTAAGGAGATGGCTAGGGAGAACAAGAAGGGTAGATCCGAGGGATCGGGTTTTAGTCATCACAGGTTCGGAGGTGGACATCGCTCTTCTTTTCAGAAGAAGTCATCAGGTCCTGTTCTCTCTTCTGCTAGTGCTCCTACCCAAGCTCAGAAGCCTCGCCATGATCAGGGTGGTAGAGGGTTTGGTTCTTATTCCCAGTCTCAGAGTAGTGTTACTAAGAGACCCTCTGACCCATCTTGTGTTAAGTGTGGAAAGAATCATGCTATCAAGTGTTTGGTATGTTCTCGTTGTGAACGAATTCCCAGAATTTTTTCCTGATGATTTGCCTAGAGTCCCTCCCGAGCGGGAAATTGACTTTGGGATAGATCTTCTTCCGGATACGAATCCTATCTCTATTCCTCCCTATAGAATGGCCCCTGCAGAACTCAAGGAGTTGAAAGATCAGCTGAAAGACTTGCTTGATAAGGGTTTCATCAGGCCTAATATTTCTCCTTGGGGTGCCCCAGTTTTGTTTGTTCGGAAGAAGGATGGATCTCTTAGAATGTGTATTGATTATCGTCAGTTGAACAAGGTCACGATCAAGAATAAGTATCCCATTCCTAAGATTGATGACTTGTTCTATCAGCTTCAGGGTTCTAGTTTCTTCTCCAAAATTGACCTTAGATCCAGTTATCATCAGCTTTGGGTTTGGGAATGTGATATCCCGAAGACAGCTTTCAAGACTCGGTATGGTCATTATGAGTTTGTTGTTACGTCTTTTGGTCTAACGAATGCTCCTGCAGCTTTTATGGATTTGATAAACCGTGTGTTCAAACAGTATTTGGATATGTTCATGATTTTTTTCATTGATGATATCCTCATCTACTCTCGGTGTGAGGAGGAGCATGTGGATTACTTGAGGGTTGTGTTGCAAACTCTCAAGGATAGACAGTTGTTGGCTAATTTTAGCAAGTGCAAGTTTTGGATGCAGTCTGTCGCTTTTCTGGGTCATATTGTGACTAAAGATGGTATTTGGGTTGACTCTCAAAAGATAGAGGAAGTGAAGAACTGGACTAGACCTACTTCTCCGTCTGTATTAGAAATTTCTTGGGTTTGGCTGGTTACTATAGGAGATTTGTGGAGGGCTTTTCCTCCCTTGCTTCCCCATTCACCCGATTGACTCAGAAAAAGGTTAAGTTTCAGTGGTCCAACTCTTGTGAGAAAAGTTTTCAGGAATTGAAGGCTCAATTGACTACAGCTCCAGTATTGGCTCTACCCGAGGGCCTTGATGATTTTGTTGTATATTGTGATGACTCCAGAATTGGTTTGGGTTAGGTTTTGATGCAAAGGGGCAAAGTGATTGCTTATGCCTCGAGATAGCTTAAGGTGCATGAGAAGAACTACCCTACTCATGATCTTGATCTAGCGGCCATGGTTTTTGCTTTGAAGAGTTGGAGACACTACGTGTATGGTATGCATGTGGATGTTTTCACTGATCATAAGAGTCTTCAATATATGTTCACTCAAAAGGAATTGAATTTGCGACAAAGGAGATGGCTTGAACTCCTTAAAGATTATGATATGAGTGTGCTTTACCATCCGAGTAAGGCCAATGTTGTGGTGGATGCTTTGAGTAGATTGTCCATGGGAAGTGTAGCTTCTATTGAAGATGGAAAGAAGGAATTGGTTAAAGAAGTTCATAGGCTTGCTCGATTGGGAGTTTGCCTTATGGACTCGACCGAAGGTGGTTCATTGTTACTAATGGTGCCGAATCATCCTTGGTGGCTGAGGTGAAATCCAAGCAAGACCAAGATCCCATTCTATTTCAGCTTAAGAGTGCAGTTCGTCAGCAAAGGGTTGAGGTTTTCTCCCAAGGGGGAGATGGTGTGCTTCGTTATCAGGGTCGCTTATGTGTGCCAGATGTTGATGGGTTAAGACAACAGATTTTGTCTGAGGCTCACAGTTCTAGATACTCCATTCATCCGGGTGCCACCAAGATGTACTGTGATCTACAAAAGGTCTTTTGGTGGAATGGTATGAAGAAGGACATAGTCGGGTTTGTGGCTAAGTGTCCCAACTATCAACAGGTAAAGGTGGAACATTAAAGGCCAGGTGGTATGCTTCAGGATATTGACCTTCCCACTTGGAAATGGGAATCAATCAATATGGACTTTATTACGGGTTTGCCTCATACTCAAAGGCAACATGATTCTATTTGGGTGATTGTCGACCGGATGACCAAGTCATCCCATTTCTTGGTTGTTAAGACTACGGATACAGTGGATGATTATGCCAGACTCTATATTCGGGAGGTAGTACGATTTCATGGTGTTCCTTTGTCTATAATTTCAGATAAAGGTCCTCAGTTTACATCTCAGTATTGGAGATCATTTCAGAAAGGTCTTGGTACTCAGGTAAAGCTTAACATAGCTTTTCATCCTCAGACAGACGGCCAGGCAGAATGTATTATTCAGACTTTGGAGGATATGTTGAGGGATTGTGTTATTGACTTCAAAGGTAATTGGGATGATCACTTGCCTCTTATTGAGTTTTCCTACAATAACAGCTTTCACTCTAGCATCCAGATAGGTCCATATGAGGCATTTTATGGCCGGAGGTGTAGATCTCCTATTGGTTGGTTCGAGGTTGGTGAGGCATCCTTGATTGTTCCAGATTCTGTGCATAAGACCATGGAGAAGGTTCAGCTTATTCGGGAAAGGTTGAAGACCGCTCAGAGTGGACAGAAATCTTATTCAGATGTTAGGAGAAGGGAATTAGAATTTGAAGTTGATGATTGGGTTTTCCTTAAGGTGTCACCCATGAAGGGTGTGATGAGGTTTGGAAGGAAAGGAAAACTTAGTCCCTATTTTGTAGGTCCTTATCGGATTTCAAGGAGAGTTGGTAATGCTGCTTATGAGTTGGAGTTGCCAACGAAGTTGGAAGCGGTTCATCCAATTTTCCATGTTTACTTGTTGAAGAAGTGTGTTGGCGATCCGAGCTTGATTATTCCTTTGGAAGATGTAGGTGTGAAAGATAGTCTCACCTATTAGGAGGTCCCCGTGGAGATCCTTTATCGTTTGATTCGGAGGTTGCGAAACAAAGAAGTCGCTTCGGTAAAAGTCCTTTGGAGGAATCAGCTTGTTGAGGGTGCTACTTGGGAAGCGGAAGAGGCCATGAAGGCCAAATATCCTCATCTCTTTCCTTCCGATTCAATTCCATCTTGAGGTACTAGTTTCCTCCTTAGTATGTCCCTCCGATTCTACTCCATCAGTTCCTCTCATGATTTTAGCATGCATCCATGTTTTACTAAGTAACTTTATCATGTTTTCAAGTTGAAAAGTTTAGGTTTTATGATTACCCTTTGATTTCTATTTTTGATGTTTGGTTGGGCTGTTTTCTCCTCAGTTTTCCTTGTTTAGCCTTCATTCGAGGATGAATGATCCCAAGGGGAAGATATTGTAATACCACGGAAACGTATCCAGCTTTTAAACTCAGACTTACAGAAAATTTTGGACCTCCAAGGACCACGGGTCAAGTCCACAAATCGTGGAAGGTTCCACAAGTCGTGGGAATGACTCGTGATCCCAGTCCTGCAGAACCAACTTTAGTACTGACTACCACGAGTTACTTCCACGACCCATAGAAGTTTCTACTGGTCGTGATGTTGACTCGTGGAAACCTGATCAGAGGCAGCCTTAGTTCCCTGAGTTCCACGACTAGGTTCTACAACTCGTGGAAGCTTCCACGAGTCATCCAGTTGAGTCGTAAAAGGTCTCCTGCAAATTGAAATTTCTGGCAGTTTCCACAATTAGGGATCCACGAGTCGTGGAAAGGTCTACGAGTTATAGACTCCACTCGTGATCCCTGAAGTCGACCAAATTTCCAGCTTTCTTCTAATTAAGTCTCAGGGGTATTTTAGTCATTTCCCACTCTTTTAACTACTAAGTGAAGTCATTTTGAGTACTTTTAGAAGGGTTTTCACCCATATTACCCTAAGTCCCTCTTAAGTTCATCATTCTTCACTCAAAGAGGAAAATTGCTCTCAAGCTCAAGTCTCTAAGCTCCAAGTCAAGTCTCCTAATTCTTTTCCAATCAAGTGGGTAATCTTCCACCAAGGTATGTGGGTTTTTAACAATGGGTCCTTTTCACCCTTGTGCCCAAATTCCGCAATTCTTATTTTGAATTATGAAATTATGAAATTAGGGTTTTGATCTAAATTTGGAGAAAGTTTACGAAATCAGTTTCTATGTTTAAATTCATAGTTTCCTCTTGATTACTCATGATTTAATTATGATTCTCTTACTGGTTTTAAGAGCCCAAGCATGAAAGTTGATTTATAGCATGAAACTATGAAATTGCATATTTTCAAGAGAAACTTGGCATGATTAAATATCATGACCTTTATGTATTTATGAAATTGCATGCCAAATTCTTCAAGTATGAATTTAGAAAGAAAAGCATGTTTTGAATTATGGCTATGCTAAGATTTATGAACTATGATACGAAAGTTGCATGATACCCGATGTGTTTTCATGCTTTATGAATAAGATGTGGCATAAGAGTATGCCCTTACTATGAATAAGATTTGGCATGAGAGTATGCCTTCATCATTATGAGCTATATGTATGCATTTTTTGGGAGTAGTATTTAGCATCGAGAAGATGGGGTGAGAGTACCCTTAGTCCCATAAACTACGTTGCCAGCGTAGGTCATGATATGATATGATATGTGCCTTAAAGGCTTATAAGAGTGGATCCACGTCTTTATGTATGGTGTCCTTGCCTTAGAGGGGCATAGGACAGCTTTGCCAACTAGGGTTATATAGTTGGGTATGGTGACTTGTTCCTTGGCAAGGTTCAAAGTCAGCTTTGCTAACTCGGGTTATATAGTTTGATTCCATGTAGCTCACGTGGTCTCATGTTGGTTATAAGAAACTCCTGTATGTTATGTTTTCAAGTTTTCTAAGCTTTATGAACTTTTTATGAACTATCATCTTGAAGTTGGTCTTTGCCTTATGATTTAGCTTTTCATGTTGATATCTTTTCATGATACTCTATTATGTACGAATTATGTTCAAGTGCATTTTTAAAGAATTGTTTTCCTTACGTATGCCTCGCTCACATACATAGTATATTCCATAGTACTAACGCATATTGCGCTGCATCCTTTCATGATGCAGACTCAAGTACCCCTTCTCGACTTCGTGGCTAGAGTCTCGGGCCACTTCCTTAGTCAGCTGTGGTGAGTCCTCATGGTTCTAGGACTAGTTATGTTTTTTCTTATGTTAGCTTTACTTCTAGACTCCGAGTTAGTTAGGGTCTTGTCCTAGCAACTCTTTATGTTATGACTAGAGGCTTTCAGACATAGTTTGTGTTCGAATTCCCTTTATTGGATATTGTATGTTATGTGGCCCTTAGGCCCCTTTATCGATGTTTCCTTGATTGGATTTCCGTATTATGCTTGAGAATGCTATGACCAAGGGTTAGCTTGGGATCCTTGTGGCCCCGAGTCTCGTGTTACGTCGAGGGGGTAACCTCGGGGTGTGACAAAAAATAAGCCTTAACATACCTTTTAACAGAAGCCACAAAGCCGTTTCTATGAAGCTTGACCAACCAAAGGTAATGCAACAAATGCAAAAATCAACAAGGCTACAAGAACGAGCCGAAGCTAATCGATAAGGCATTAATGTCACACACATGAACAACTAAGTCCAAAGCATAAAATGAGTCCAATAACAACAATAAATAGCAGTGATATCCCATGAAGATATTCTAACAACATCTCGAAGAAACGATGAGCTCCCAAGGCAATCGAACTAGGCTTCACGTTGTTCAATCCAACAACCATCATACGTGACTTAAATAAGAATTACACCAACCCTCCAGTCCCTCCAACATCTTAACACCATCAATATACACCAATAATGACCCAACTCAATAAGACATAGGAGTTGCCCGAAGGCACGGTATCCAAAATACCATTTCATGGATTGAAAATCTATAAAATAATACTAGAACATAAAATTACAAAGGAGGGTCGTAGGAAGAATATTAATTCAACAAAAAGCTTTGAAATCCCAAGTTAAATAATATGTCGCCTTTCAATAATAACAAACAGAGCGAAAATCAATAAGAAACTACTACAAGTCATTGATAATTTTAACTTTTCGTAACTAGAAACTTGGAATCTCGATTCAACAAACAGATAATACCTTGCCAGTATAACTTTATAGCTACTGACACATACTTAATGAATAGTTTCTAGCTCGCTGCCACAAAACCCATGGAGAGACACCATAAAAGTGATGGGGTAAACTTTACCAAAATATTGAGCTCACGACAAAGAGTGTCTTTCGTTAAACTTTTGAGTTGAAAGCATCAACATCAACGGAGAATTTATGGGATTTATTCTCTGATTTTCTGAGGTTTTTAGTCTATTTTTTGAGTTTACAATGAAGGGAAATCAGCTTTTGTAAAGGTCAATCGACCTTGGGGCTAGGGGGCCACTTTTATGTGCCTGCTTGTCTAGTCCCGCAGACATGTGAATATCTCTCTATTTTTAAAGTCGTATAGATGAACAGTTTAGTGCATTAGAAACTAGACTCCTAGACCTTAGTCAGTCGAGACCCCATTAATTTTTTATAAATTGGAAAAAAATCTTTGAGACATTTGACCCAAATTTTTAAATAATCTCTTAATTGAATTTACAATAGCTTTTGCCAACTTTTATTTTGAAACATTCTTGACTTCAAAACTTAATATACAACCTTTATGGAATTAAAATACCTTCCTAACATACTAAGCACTCTTAGTCTTATCCCAAAAGTATGAGTTAATTCAAACATTCGAACGAGTGGGGTGTTACATAAAAGAAAAGACAATATACCACAGGGTTCTTCTTGTTAACCATCCATAAATGAAAATTCAATTCAAAAACCACAAAGATTGTTCAATAATGGTGCAAATTCTTTCTCAAATATGAAAGACTAGAAGTATCTCAAATTTCTCTGTGAAAATCTCTCAAAAAACTAAAAAGATGACTAGTACAATAACTGAAAATTTGGATTTTAAAGTTCCCAAATCGACTAGAGAAGTTGGACAAAAATGCCCCCATAGCAGTGGTGTGCGGCCATACACCCATAGCACAATGTGGTGTGCGGTCCGCACACGGAGGGAATAACTCACTTTCAGCTTCAGTTCACTGGTTGGGCGTGTAAAGAGGCGTGTACATTCTTACACTGGCTTGTGTTCTCTACACTTTGATAATGTCAAAAAACACACTCCAATAAAGGAGATGGAAAGAGTCGTATGCAAAACAAGTATCCAACTATGGTCGGGGTCGAATCCCACAAGGATTGGGGGTTAGATTTCCCAAATTTCGTAAAGCAAATCAAAAGAGCATGCGCATTGTATTAACCAAGAAACTAAATTTAGGGGATGTGTATAATCAAGTGAATATTATTAATAGCTGGTGACAACATAATAGAATTGTTTAGATATCAAGATCGAAAAATCTAATATAGGGATCATAAGATCGTACAAAAGACGCTCATTTTCTCAAAGATGTTCAAGTTCACACACATAGAATCATAGCTTGTCCTTCATGTAATTCGCCACTAATGTAGAGTTGCAAAGCTTGGAATCACTAAGGACTTGCGGGTAACTCTGTAGGCTACGGTCAAGGGGAGAATATAATTTAGGTTAAGTGACTAGAACCTCCCTAATGCTATCATCAGGCATTTGAGTACACCTCTCACATCATTGATTCAATTTCACCTTATTTCTCTCTCTCACAACCCAAGTTTTTCCCAAGCCATTTATCCCAACACCTTTGTCTCACTCATTTAGCATTCACAAGGCAAGAGGTAGCACCACTCAATTCTTTTTTCTTTCTTTCTTCCATCATTTTATAGTTTTAAGTAATTCACAATATAAGAATTAGGTGCTACCCCACATTAAAGCTCATTTACTCATTTATGACATTCATATACACACCCCCAAACTTAGGCTTTTTCCTATATTGAACATCTCAACTTTTCATTCAAGTTCCCCAAACTTAGGCGTTTGGCCTACATCTTCATTTTTTAAGCAATTAGGAAGGAAGGGTACCAAGATAGAGGATTATGACAAGGTAAAGGTATGTAACATGGTTTCCATAAAAAGGTCAAAGACTCAAAGAGGTTGACTAGGATCAATGTTAAGGGAAGGAAACTTTTTGGTAAAGTGACTATCCAAAGAGGGCCTAAGGTCATCTTCCAAGCTAAGCAACATCTAGGATTTTGCCTTGAATCACATTCGGGACAAGTTCTAAATGACATGCATACACAAGAACATACTAAACCATACCACACAAGGCATCACAATCACTAGGAGTTGATAGTTATTTTCAAAACTAATTGAAATAAATGACTTTTGACAAGCTATTCTGAGTTTCACATAACTCATTTGTGAACTAAAATCCATACAAAGAATTTAAAGATCATGACAAGAGAATGCTTGAATTCATTTTCCTCTCTTTTCTCATTTTCAAAATCATTTGCCAAGAAAACTTTTTGATGGTTCTGTTCGAGACAAGTGTGATACAGACTCAAATCAAATACTAAAACTAGTATTTTTTCTTAAGAAGTTCAACTCTAAATGTATCATAGGGACATGACCTTCTTAATCTATCATAGGTACATGCCACCTTGGTTAGACAAAAAAATAAAGAAAACAAAATTTTGCTCCTTGGGAAAGAACCGTGGTATGAAGAAAACCCTCAGAGTTTATTAAAACTACTATATACAAAGGCGAGTTTGAACTACGAACTTATGAATCATTTGATAAACGAGGCCCAAGGAAGGCACTAAGCATAATTTGCAAGGCAGAAGTAGTAGGAGTACTGACATATGAAACCAACCTGGCACATGAAATATACTCAAATTCGAAAAATAAAAGATCAAGCTCGGTGAGAGAACAATATTAAGCATAGGAAAATAGAGGCCCGATAAGGGAAAAATAACAAAATCATCCAAAACATGCCCGATAAGGGCAAAATAGTATCAAAAATTACAAACCAAGCCCGAAAATAGCAATCAAATGTATCAAAATAAACATCCAAGACCTAAATATACACCAAAGTAATCCATACATCAAAAATAAATACACCCACCCCAACTAATAAAAGTCATTGTCCTCAATGCACAATGAGAAAAGATGGAAGGTGAGGTGCAAAGACGCCCTATATTACTAGGCTGACGAGTGCCCATCCTTTGAGGTTTGCAAGGCTGAGGCTGCTGCATGCGGAGACTACTCTCAAACAAGGTCAACATCATCTTGTTGGAGCCCATATGAACTAGGACCAGCCCCATCTCTATGGAAATGTGTTGTCCTCAAGGACTCATACATAGCTCTTTGCATCTGTGGAGATACAACACCATCCTCATCTTACTCAGCATCATCAATACCTCTCATATTACCCGAAAGGTCATCAATAGGTCCCTTAGCCACATAAGGTGTTGCTATGAACTCATCCAAGAAGCTCAAATATGGTATGGTCTGAATGGCCTTACCTTTCAACCTACCCATGCATGACTTTATTGAAGCAGTCGACCCTTCAAAAGTATCAACTCGGGCGCATAATTTACCAAGACTCTTGAAAACATCCTTCATAGCTTCTTTGACAGCCCGTTGAATGAAGGATGGGAGATTCTTAGCCAATTTGACTAGCTAACTATTGTTGTTGCAAGTCATGTCAGTGAACTTTTGTAGACCACTAAGCTAAGAAAGCGAAGGAGATGACGGAGGCCTAGAAAGTAAAAATCTAAAGGACCACTTTCTAACACTTCGAGAGTAGGAGTAGCTAAATCAGGTAGGATAGGCGAAGTCTCAGCAGTGGTAGCAGTTGTACCTAAGGTCTCAAAATTAGTAGTTGACCACACAGACACGCCCAAGTCATGTTCAAGCCTCTTCTTTTTTATTTTAGGAGCATCCATATCCTGCTTCTTGTCAATGTCAATCACTCCAGAGGCAAGGCATGATCGTTCAGAGGGAAAATAAGGCACATCGGCCTTAGCACACAACTTGCTAATCAGCACAGCAAAAGGCAAAGAAGTTGCATTATGGCGGGCTTTCCTCTAAAACTAGACCACAACGATCTCCCTAAAATTCACATAGGTCCCCGTCATTATGCAAGCAATTATTATGCCAGCTTCAATAGCAATCTTTTGATCATTCTTAAAGGGCATGAGTCAGGAGCGAACAAAATCAACCCATAACTTACCTTCAAAGCTAAGGTATTTTCTAGAGATTTTGCCACCAAAAGTCGCCCAAAGTAGCTAACCCACAACAATGACCTTTGCTACCCATTTGAGTTGACTCCCTTTTGTAGCAACCTTTTTAGCATAGACACTCCCCAAAGCTATTGGTGTATCCCAATATATAAAATCAATGGCCTCGGGGTTAACATCAATCCATTTCCCTCTTACCATGATAGAGGGTAAGCAGGGGAAATCTTCAACATCCCCTAGGTGCTTCATCGAGTCTTGCCTTTTCTGATAAGAGGCGTAAAACTCTCGCACCAGGTCTTCAAAGTAACCTCCGATCATATCTATGAAAGGTGACTATTCCCTTTTAGTGAATTACCTAGTGATGTTGGGAAATTTATCTCTGAGCCCGGACAAGTTAAACCTCTTCTCCGGGATAAATAACCGGCTACTACAAAACATGAGGTAAAAAGGCCCCATGCCCTCAACACAAAAATGGATCATATCCTCCTCATTGGCAAGGACATGATAGACCTCTGGGACTTTCTTCTTGCTTAGGGCCTTGCCCTTGCTCTTGCTCGTGGATGGAGATTTGCGAGAATTTTTGTTAGAGTTGCTCCTATTTGAACTCATGACCTACAAATAGATGTGAGCACCAAGAAAAGAAACAAAATATTTGTTTGTATTTTTCATGGTTAAGCAAAAGAAAACAACTACAAGAAGCTAAGTACTGAAAATAACATGGAATTCACAAAGAAAGGAATAGCAGGGTTTCACTACCCACACCTGCGTGCCACATGCATTTCACAGGAGTAAACCTATGGCACGCATGTGAGCCGCATGTGTTGAGGTAGAAACCTTAAATATTATGATGGCATATGCGCTACACCTACGTTTTTCAGGAGGGAACCCATGGCACGTATGTGTGCCACGGATACTGAGGCAGAAACCTGGCAACATTATATGGCACCTATGTTACACTTGCATTTTACAGGTGAAAACTTGCGACACGCAGATGCAACACAAGTGTTAGGCAGTGAAGAATGACCTTCAGGCTAACACCTGTATTGTACTTACATTTTATGAGGTAACACCCATGACACACATGTGTCTAACACTGCTACCATTAAAATAAGCATTATTTCACCCTACAACATAAAGTTCACCAAATTCAAAGTCTAACGGGTATCAGACTTCCCCAAAAAAACTAACCACAAGGTTTCAACCATATTTGAAAACACAAATATACACTCAACGATTTCCCTTAAGAAGGATGTTACCCCATCTATCATCGAGAACCATCAAGCTACAAGCTCAAATAACTTAAATCACTTCAAGACCAATAATAAGCACTCACACTCAACCAAATGGCTCATCGAACAATTTATAACCTATTTACTATCTAAGAGCATAATGGTAATCAACTCAGCCCACACAACACTTTTTCATTCAAAACTTGATGCAATGATGATTTGACCTAAAGAATGACATCACTCAATCTATCACAGGTCCAAACCATGCATTATAATCGATTAGGGTTACTCAGATTTCACCCCCAACTAAAATTTCATGCCATGAATAAGCACAAACAACATGCAATACCATTTTGAACTCAATCCACCATTTCTAGCATAAACATCATACAAAGTTTTCCAAAATTGAACTACACAAATTAAGAATTTAAGCACTTTGGGGCAATGGGGGGTTTCACATGGCATGTGTTACTAAAACTACTCCCAAATCAATAAAAATAATGAACTTAATGTAAAGGAGCATACATAAAAAAGTGAGAGTGGAGTAGGTGATAAAAATTGGAGCTTGAAGATCCCAACAGTGGTGGTCTAAGAGTTTACCAGAAAAATGATGGCGATGATGGCTTATCCGATCGATGGTGGTGCGATAGTGGAGAGAAAGTGAGTGAGAGGAAGATTTTTAGAGCAGGGAGAGTTTATGTGTAAGGAATAGAGATTTTGGTGTTGGTAATGGAAAAAAAATAAGAAGAAGACAAGAGCTTAGAGGGGTTGAGAAGAGAGAGGCACGGTTTAGAGAGCCTGGTCAAGTCAGTCAATGAGTTGGGTCAAGAATTTTAAAGGACGTACATATGTTTGTGTGGAACCTACGACTACATGTCATAACTTGTGACACGTATGTGGTGAATTTCACAACCCTTCCTTCTAGGTGTTTTATATCAGATCTGTATAACACCTGTATGACATGGATCCGCACTTTCATCTCGCAGGTATTTCACAGGTATCAAACTTTTCTCCACTTTTTCCCAGGTAATATGATTATGACCTTTGCTACACATGCATGCTGCAAGTGGTCACCTGCGGCTTGCAGGTCTAGCATAGGTTCCATTGACGGTTCCTTTTGAGCACTTTGCTATTTTTCAAGCTTATGCATTCCTTGTCATGCCCTGAGGTTACCCCCTGGACGTAACATGAGACTTGGGACCACAAGTGCCCTAAGCTAACCCTTGGTCATAGCATTCTCAAGCATAACAAGGATAAGAAGAAGCATAATAGATAAAGTTAGAATAACATAAATAGGTAGTCAAGCCAAATAGGCATACAAGATCTAAAAGACTCGAATACTGTCTATGTCTGAAAACCCCCTACATGACATTAGGAGTTGCTATGACAAGACCCTAGCTAACTCAAAGTACGGAAGTAATAAAACAACACAACTAAAATATATCTAGTCCTCGACCTAAGAGGACTCACCAACAGCTGACAGAAAAGTAACCTGGAAGCTCTATTCGCGTGTCTGAAAAGGAACACCTGAATCTGTATCATCAAAGGATGCAGCGCAAGATATGCGTACTATAGGATGTATCGAGTATGTGAGTGATGCATGAATCATGATAAAACAGTTTAAAACATGATTAAAAATGAACTTGTTACTTAAAGAAGGACCATGAATAAATATCAAGGTATAACATATAAAACATAAAGTAAATCTTAAGGTTCATAGTATAGAATCATATAACTTCATATCTTGAAAATAAACATGTGGGAGTTTCTCTTAACAGAAATTAAACCATGCTGGGATATATGGAGTTCAGTTTCATGTACCCCTACTAAAAAGAGTTATCCTAACCGGCCAAGGTTAGAACCATGTCGTACCAGGATCCTGTCATGATAAGCCACGGAGGCAACCTACGGTGGAAACATAGTTTTGGACTTGGGTTATCTGAACCCTTGTCTCTCGGTGCTAAATACTACTACCAAAACATATAACATGAGCTCATATACATGTGAAATATATGATACCAAACTTGTTCATACCCCAGATCGTCATACTACTCATGAATTTGGTTTAGAAATCGATTCATGAGCATTGATGGAACATCTGGTGTCTTGTCTTGCATAATACCTCATAACATGGAAAAACTTGCATACTTCATGACTTGTAAAATTTGCATGACTCTAGTTCTGTAACACCCCGGAAACATATCCAGCTTTTAAACTCAGACTTGCAGAAAATTTTGGACTTCTAGGAACCACGGATCAAGTCCACGAATCATGGAAGGTTCCACAAGTAATGGAAGTGACTCGTGATTCCAGTCCTGCAGACCATCCTCAAGTCTGAGAACCACGAGTCAGTTTCACAATTTGTGAACGTTTCCATGAGTCGTGGAACCAAACCGTGGAACTCAGACAGAGAGTGGTCAAGTTCCCTGAGTTCCACGACTCAGTTCTACAACTCGTGAAAGCTTCTACGAGCCATCCTATGGGATCGTAGAAAACATCCAGCATCCTGGAATTTTGGCTTAGGAACCATGACTCCATTCCACGAGTCATGACTGGTTCTACAATTAGTGCGAGGGACCAGTGAAACCTGAAGTCGAGTTTTTAAGTCAGTTTTTCTAAGTTAAATCCCTGGGTATTTTAGTCATTCCCCACCCTTTTAACTCCTAAGTAAGGTCTTTTGACTACTTCAAGAAGGGTTTTCACCCTTATTACCCTAAGTTCCTCCTAAACTATTCATTCACCTCCCAAAAGAAGAAAAGTTCTTCCTCAAGCTTCGAGTCTCCAAGCTCCAAGTCAAGTCTCCTAAATCTTTTCTATTAAAGTGGGTAATCTTCCACCAAGGAATGTGGGTCCTTAAAAATGGGTTCCTTTCACCCTTGTTCCCAAAATCCCCAATTCTTATGTTGAATTATGAACTTATGAAACTAGGGTTTTGATCAAAAATTGGGGAAAGTTTATGAAATCAGCTTCTATGTTTAAATTCATGGTTTTCTATTGATTTCTCATGATTTGATTATAATCCTCTTATTGGTTTTAAAAGCCCAAGCATGAAAGTTAATTTCTAGCATGAAACTATGAATTTACATGTTTTCAAGAGAAAGTTGGCATGATTAGATATCATGGCCTCTATGTATTTATGAAATTTCATACCTAATTCTTTAAGTATGAATTTAGAAAGAAAAACATGTTTTGAATTATGGCTATGCCAAGTCTATATATGGATGAATTTGAATTGCATGGCATCAGATATGTCACGATTTATGAACAACTTTGACATCAGACATGTCATTGGTTATAAACAGTTTTGACATCACATATGTCTTCAGTATGAACAGTTTTGCCATCAGATATGCCCAGTATTATATGAGCTATATGTATATTTTGGGAGTAGTATTAGCACCGAGTTGGACAAGGTGAGAGTACCAAAAAGGTCCCAAAACTACGTGCCCTCATAGGTCTTAAGTCCCCTCTGTTGGGCATCAGTATTTAGTGATCACGCCATAGTAATGCCTTTATACCCTGGCAAGGTATATTGGGTCCACTCGATGGGGCGGATACATCGAATTCCATGTAGCTCACATGGTCTATGTCAGTTAGAAAACCTCCCACAGAAAATAGTTTATTCTTTAAAAACTCGCATTTGACTCTTATTCAGATTTAAAACTTATTACTTATGATTATGTTTTAGCTTATAGAAAGTATTAGAGTCATTGCGCTCAGTTTATCTTTAAAAGCATGATTTGAGTTATTTAAGTATACTTAGCATGTTTTAATCATGTTCATGCCTTGCTCACATACTTAGTACATTCCATAGTACTAACACATATTGTGCTTCATCCTTTGATGATGCAAATTCAGGTGTTCCTTCCCAGCTTCGTGGCTAGAGTTCCCGGCCACTCACAATCAGCTTTAGTGAGTCCTCATTGATCGAGGACTAGACTTTATTCTAGTTTTTTTATATTCTTCCTTTCCTTCCAGATTTTTGTTGAGTTAGTTGGGGTATTGTCCCATCAACTCCTTATGCTAGTTTTAGAGGCTTTCAGACATAGATGTTATGGGATGATCTTCGAGTTGTAATTCCTATTCGAGTCTCTATTTATGATATGTCTTCCTATTTTGGATTTCTTTATGATGCTTCCGCTATGCTTTCCTTTACGTTGCTTGAAAATGCTATGACCAAGGATTAACTTGGGATCCTTATGGTCCCGAGTCCTGTGTTACGTCTAGGGGGTAACCTCGAGGTGTGACAAACTTGGTATCAGAGCCTTAGGTTCAAGAGTCCTAGAATGTCTGAAAGCCGTATCGAGTAGAGTCTTTTTCATGTGTGTGAAGCGCACCACACATATGAGAGGGAAGCTATGAGATGTTTTAGGAAAACTTCACTTCTTTCATGATCACTTCGTGCAATAGAGCTTAACTTTAATGTTTCTCTAATCCTTATCTTATGTGTTTCAGACTATGCCTCCTCGACATGTTATTCCTCCCCGAGCCACTCGGAATGCGGCTCCTCAAGTTCCAGTTCCCGATGTCACGAATGATGAGTTTAGGAAGGCTATTCACCTGCTAGCCCAGACTTTGGCTACTCAGGCCAATCAGCCGACTTCTGCCCCCGTTTATCCTCAAGGAGGGGTAGTGGCCCGAGTTCGTGACTTTATCTGTATAAACCCACTGGAGTTTTGGGGTTTGAAAGTGAGTGAGGAGTTGCTCAACTTTATTGATGAAGTGAAGAAGATCTTTGAGGTTATGCAAGTGGTTGGGGTTGAATGTGTTGAGCTTGCATCCTATCAACTCAAGGATATGGCTCACATTTGGTTCACATAATGGAAGGAGTCTAGGGTGAGGGATGCGATCCCCATGACTTGGGAGTGTTTTGAGAGATCCTTTCTTGATAGGTTCTTTCCTCGTGAGTTGAGGCAAGCGAAAGTGAAGGAATTTATGAACTTGAGACAGGGTTCGATGTCAGTGCATGAGTATAGTTTGAAGTTCACTCAGTTGTCTAGTTATGCTCCCCCATGGTAGCAAACCCGCATGATCAAATGAGCAAATTCATATATGGGATTTCTGATGTGGTGAAGAAAGAGTGTAGGTCTGCTTTGTTGTTGAGTGATATGATCATTTCCCGACTTATGACTCATGCCCATCAGATTGAGGGTGACAAGCTTAGGGATATGGAAAGGGAGAATAAGAGGGTTAGATCCGAGGGATCAGGTTTTGGTCATCACAGGTCCAAAGGTGGACATCGCTTCTCTTTCCAGAAGAAGTCATCAGGATCCGTTCTTTCTTTTGCTAGTGCTCCTACTAAGGCTCAGAAGCCTCGTTATAATCAGAGTGGTAGAGGATCTGGTTCTTATTCCTAGTCTCAGGGTAGTGATACTAAGGGACCTTCCTACCCAGCTTGTGTTAGGTGTGGGAAGACTTACCCCAGTGAGTGTTTGGCTGGTAGAGAGGGTTGTTTTGGGTGTGGTCAGACTGGGAACCGTGTTAGAGATTGACCTTCTGCTAAGAATGGGCAAAGAGGTGGTAGGACTCAGTCTACCCTAGCAGCTTCAGGTGGTAGACCAGCCCCGCAGGGCGCAGCTTCTAGTTCTGGTGGTCAGCGCTAGAATCATCTTTATGCTATGTCCTCCCGCCAGGATCAGAAGGTTTGTGAAAGGTTTTTCTTCTATTGTTATCCCTTTGACCCAATTGACTCAGAATATGGTGAAATTCCAGTGGTCCGACTTGTGTGAGAAGAACTTTCAGGAATTAAAGACCAGATTGACCACCGCTCTAGTGTTAGCTCTACCCGAGGGATTAGATAATTTTGTTGTGTATTGTGATACTTCTAGGATTGGTTTGGGTTGTGTTTTGATGCAGCGTGGTAATGTGATTGCTTATGCTTCTAGACAGCTTAAAACTCATGAGAAGAACTATCCTACTCATGATCTTGAGTTAGCAGTCGTGGTCTTTGCTTTGAAGATTTGGAGACATTACTTGTATGGTGTGCATGTGGATGTATTCACCGAACATAAGAGTCTTTAATATGTGTTCACTCAAAAGGAATTGAATTTGCGACAAAGGAGATGGCTTGAGCTCCTTAAGGATAATGATATGAGTGTGCTTTACCATCCGGGTAAGGCCAACGTTGTGGCGAATGCTTTGAGTAGGTTGTACATGGGAAGTGTAACTTCTATTGAAGATGGAAATAAGGAATTGGTTAAAGAAGTTCATAGGCTTGCTCGGTTGGGAGTTCGCCTTATGGACTCGACCGAAAGTGGTGTGATTGTGACTTATGGTGCCGAATCATCCTTAGTGGTTGAGGTGAAAGCCAAGCAAGACCAAGATCCCATTCTACTTCAGCTTAAGGGTGCAGTTCGTCAGCAAAGGATTGAGGTTTTCACCCAAGGGGGAGATGGTGTGCTTCGTTATCAGGGTCGCCTATGTGTACCAGAAGTTGATGGGTTGAGATAGCAGATTTTGTCCGAGGCTCACAGTTCTAGATACTCCATTAATTCGGGTGCCACTAAGATGTACCGTGATCTACGGGAAGTCTTTTAGTGGAATGGTATGAAGAAGGACATAGTCGGGTTTGTGGCTAAGTGTCCCAACTGTCAATAGGTAAAGGTGGAACATTAAAGTCCAGTTGGTATGCTTCAAGATATTGACCTTCCCACTTGGAAATAGGAAGCAATCAATATGGACTTTATTATGGGTTTGCCTCTTACTCGAAGGCAACATGATTCCATTTGGGTAATTATTGACCGGATGACCAAGTCATCCCATTTCTTGGCTGTTTAGACTACAGATACATCGGATGATTATGCCAGACTCTATATTCGAGAGATAGTCCAATTGCATGGGGTTCGTTTGTCTATAATTTCTTATAGAGGCCCTCAGTTTACATCTCAGTTTTGGAAGTCATTTCAGAAAGGTCTTGGTACCAAGGTAAAGTTTAGCACAGCTTTTCATCCTCAGACAGACGGCCAAGCAGAGCGTACTATTTAGATATTGGAGGATATATTGAGAGCGTGGGTGATTGATTTCAAAGGTCATTGGGATGATCACTTACCTCTTATTGAGTTTGCCTACAATAACAACTTTCACTCTAGCATCCAGATGGCTCCATATGAGGAACTTTATGGCCGAAGGTGTAGATCTCCTATTGGTTGGTTCGAGGTTGGTGAGGCACCCTTGATTGGTCCAGATTCTGTGCATGAGACCATGGAGAAAGTTCAGCTTATTCGGGAGAGGTTGAAGATTGCTCAGAGTAGACAAAAATCTTATGCGTATGTGAAGAGAAGGGAGTTGGAATTTGAAGTTGATGATTGGGTTTTCCTTAAGGTCTCCTCCATGAAGGGTGTGATGAGGTTTGGCAAGAAAGGAAAGCTTAGTCTCCATTTTGTAGGTCCTTATCGTATTTCGAGGAGAGTTGGTAGTGTTGCTTATGAGTTGGAGTTGCCAACGGAGTTGGAAGCGGTTCATCCAGTTTTCCATGTTTCCTTATTGAAGAAGTGTGTTGGTGATCCGACATTGATTGTTCCTTTGGAAGATGTGGGTGTGAAAGATAGTCTCACTTATGAGGAGGTCCCCATGGAGATCCTTGATCATCAGATTCAGAGGTTGAGGAACAAAGAAGTCACTTCGGTGGAAGTCCTTTGGAGGAATCATCTTGTTGAGGGTGCTACTTGGGAAGCGGAAGAGGCCATGAAGGCCAAATATCCTTATCTCTTTCCTTCTGATTCAGTTCCAGGAGGTACTAGTTTCCTCCTTAGTATGTCCCTCCGATTCAACTCCATCAGTTCCTCTCATGATCCTAGCATTCATATATGTTTTATGAAGTTAGTTTATCATTTTTTCAAGTTAAGAAATTCAGTTCTCATGATTACCCCTTGATTTCTATGTTTTGATGTTTGGTTAGGCTGTTTTCTCCTCAGTTTTCCTTGTTTAGTATTCATTCGAGGACGAATGATCCCAAGGGGGAGATATTGTAACACAACAGAAACATATCCATCTTTTAAACTCAGACTTGCAATAATTTTGGACTCATAGGGACCACGGGTCAAGTCCACGAATCGTGGAAGGTTCCACAAGTCGTGGAAGTTACTCGTGATTCCAGTCCTGCAGACCATCCTCAGGTCTGATAACCACGAATCAGTTTCACGATTCGTGAATGTTTCCACGAGTCATGGAACCAAACTGTGGAACTCAGATAGAGAGTGGTCAAGTTCCCTGAGTTCCACGACTCAGTCCTACGACTCGTGGAAGCTTCCACGAGTTATCCTGTGGGACCGTAGAAAACATCCAGCAGCCTGGAATTTGGGCTAAGGAACCATGACTCGATTCCATAAGTCGTGATTGGTTCTACGATTTGTGGGAGGGACCCGTGGAACCTGAAGCCGGGTTTTTAAGTCATTTTGTCTAACTTAAATCCCTGGGGTATTTTAGTCATTTCCCACCCTTTTAACTCCTAAGTTAGGTCGTTTGACTACTTCAAGAAGGGTTTTCACCCTTATTACCCTAAGTTCCTCCTAAACTATTCATTTACCTCCCAAAAGAAGAAAAGTTTTTCCTCAAGCTTCAAGTCTCCAAGCTCCAAGTGAAGTCTCCTAAATCTTTTCCATTGAAGTGGGTAATCTTCCACCAAGGTATGTGTGTCTTTAACAATGGGTTCCTTTCATCCTTGTGCCCAAAATCCCCAATTCTTATGTTGAATTATGAACTTATGAAATTAGTGTTTTGATCTAAAATTGGGGAAAGTTTATGAAATCTACTTCTATGTTTACATTCATGGTTTTCTATTGATTTCTCATGATTTGATTATGATCCTCTTAATGGTTTTAAAAGCCCAAGCATGAAAGTTGATTTCTAGCATGAAACTATGAATTTGCATGTTTTCAAGAGAAAGTTGGCATGATTAGATATCCTGGCCTCTATGTATTTATGAAATTGCATGCCTAATTCTTTAAGTATGAATTTAGCAAGAAAAGCATGTTTTGAATTATGGCTATGCCAAGTCTATATATGTATGAATTTGAATTGCATGGCATCAGATATGTCACCATTTATGAACAGCTTTGACATCAGATATATCATTGGTTATAAACAGTTTTGACATCAGATATGTCATCAGTATGAACAATTTTGGCATTAGATATACCCAATATTATATGAGCTATATGCATATTTTGCGAGTAGTATTAGCACCAAGTTGGACAAGGTGAGATTACCCAAAAAGGTCTCAGAACTATGTTCCCCCGTAGGTCTTAAGTCCCCTCTGTTGGGCATCAGTATTTAGTGATCACGCCACAGTAATTCCTTTATACCCTGGCAAGGTATATTGGGTCCTCTCGATGGGGCGGATACATCGAATTCCATGTAGCTCACATGGTCTATGTCGGTTAGAGAACCTCCCACAAAAAACAGTTTATGCTTTTAAAACTCGCATTTGACTCTTATTCAGATTTCAAACTTATTACTTATGATTATGTTTCATCTTATAGAAAGTATTAGAGTCATTGCGCTCAGTTTATCTTTAAAAGCATGATTTGAGTTATTTAAGTATACTTAGCATGTTTTCATTATGTTCATGCATTGCTCACATACTTAGTACATTCCATAGTACTAACGCATATTGCACTGCATCCTTTGATGATGCAGATTCAGGTGTCCCTTCCCAGCTTTGTGGCTAGAGTTCCCGGCCACTCACGATCAGCTTTGGTAAGTCCTCATTGATCGAGGACTAGACTTTATTCTAGTTTTTTTCTATGCTTCCTTTCCTTCTAGATTGTTGTTAAGTTAGTTAGGGTATTGTCCCATCAACTCCTTATGCTAGTTTTAGAGGCTTTCATACATAGATGTTATGGGATGATCTTCGAGTTGTAATTCCTATTCGACTCTCTATTTATGATATGTCTTTCTATTTTGGATTTCCTTATGATGCTTCCGCTATGCTTTCCTTTACGTTGCTTGAGAATGCTATGACCAAGGGTTAGCTTGGGATCCTTGTGAACCTGAGTCCCGTGTTACGTCTAGGGGGTAACCTCGGGGTGTGACAAGTTCAATTTTTATAAAACATATACTTTCATAGAATCATAGGAACTAGGCATGCACATGCTAATAGAATCTGTAAGGAACATGCTATCAAAATCCAATTTGCTTAAATCAACTTCATACATGTAAAAATTTCCATGGTTAAACTTCAATTCATGAAATAAGAGTTAACATGTAAAAACCCATGTAAAATCATGCAATTTAGTAGTAATTTCATAATCAAATCATGAGAAGATCATATTTAGAAAAACCCATAAGAATTGGATAAGAACCCTAATTTTAAGATCATGAAATCAAAATTTGAATTAGGGGTTTTGGGCACAAGGGTGAAAGGAACCCATTGTTGATTACACACATACCTTGATTGAAGATAACCCACTTGAATTGGAAAGACTTAGGAGACTTGAACTTGGAGCTTGAGAGTTGAATCTTGGAGAAGAATTTTCCCTTTTTGAGAAAAGAGTGAAGTAATGAGAAGAAACTTAGGCTAATGAGGGTGAAATCCCTTCTTGAAATAGTCAAAATGACCTCACTTAGGAGTTAAAAGGGTGGGTAATAACTAAAATACCCCTTGGAATTAATTTAGAAAAGCTGTTAAAAAGGGTCGGCTTCAGGTTCTATGGGTTGGTTCCACGGGTCATCATTTGAACCACGGCTCGTGGTTCCAACTCGTGGAACCTGGTCGACTAGACAGTCTGCAGAAGGTGATCTATGACTCAACAGGATGGATTCGTCATTTGAATGACGGAGGTCGTCAACTAGACTCATCATTCCTAAGAAGTCAGTTGACCTCCGATCAAACCATGACTCAGGACGATGGGTCATCGTTCAAATGATGAGTCATAGAACCCAGTCGTAGAACCTGGGTAACTTGCCATCCCTCTGATCTGTTTCCACAAGTCAACAGGATGGACCCGTGGTTTGAACCACGGTCTGTAGAAACCACTCGTGGTTCCAGACCAGAGGCTGAACCAAACAGACAGGAATCACAGTTCCATTCCACGACCCGTGATTCAAACCATGGTCCATTGTTTGGACCCATCATTCCTGAAACATAGAATTTTCTGAGATTTTTAACTTAGATAGCTGGTTTGATTTTTGGGGTGTTACATTCCTAACTCAATAAAAATAACAAAAGAGTGAAGTAAAAAATAAAAAACACTTGGATTTCCTCTCAAGAAGCGCTTGATTTAACATCGCGACACGATAATAATACCTTAAAGGTCAATGAGTATCCGAAGCAATGGTAAAGAGATTGGCACATTTCCATCCAAAGCTTCGGATGCGTCTCCTCATAAGTGTTGCCAACTCTTCTCTTTTCTAAGTATGCAACTTAATGGAGGTGGGGATTGGTAGAGTGTCATTAGGACTATGTACACATCCACCAAGCGTGGTGTCTTAGACATGCTAGCATTCTCTGTGTCCCTCTTTGCTCGATTTTCATATAGCAAAAGGCGTTCACTAGACAGTTCTCCTCTAAGCTCTTCTCCATAAGGTACCTCAACCAACTTGTTATGTATATCAATCATGGAAACCACCCTACACTCATTTGGTGGTTTCATTGATTGGAAAACATTGATTGTGATCTCTTTATTTTCCACTCAAAATTTTAATTCTCCATATTTGACATCAACCAGGGCTCGGCCAGTGGCCAATAATGGTCACCCCAAGATGATGGGCACCTCTATATCCACATCACAATCCAATACGACAAAGTACGTCAAGAGGATGAATTTATCAACCTTCACCAAAACATCAAAGAGTATGCCCACCAGGCGGTTTATTGATTTATCAGCCATAAGCATCCTCATTGGAGTTGGCTTGGAAGACCCCAAGCCCAATTTCTTAAAAATCATGAAAGGTGTCAAATTGATGCTTGCCCCTAGGTCACACAAGGCTTTGTTGAATAGATACATACCGATGGTGCAAGAAATAGTAAAAGCCCCCAGATCTTCTCTTTTTAAGTCCAAGTTGCTATCCATGATCGCCCTTTAATGATGTGACACCTCTATTGTGCCCACATCAACTACTCTTTTGTTCTTTAGAAATTCTTTCATGAACATGGTGTACCCCGACTTTTGTAGCAAGGCATCAACCAAAGGGATGTTCGCGGACAACTTACTAAATAATCAACAAACTTCTTAAACTGATTATCCTCTTTATTTTTTATCAATTGATGGGTTAAAAGAGGAGGATATTTGGGCATAGGAAATGAATCATTCACAACTTTTTCCTCCTTGCCTTCTTCGATGTCAATCACAATTTTCGAAGGAGGCTCTACCTTTTCTTCCTCCGTGCTTGGATTCTCTTCATCTACAATCACATTCTCATCATCCTTCAACACGAGATCAATTGGTTTCACCACAACCTTTGGATTCTCATCACTCTTCTTTTCAATCACAACTTTTTTGGTCACATCACCCACATCATCAAGTATTTTACCACTTCTAGTGACAATTTCCATACAATAGCCATCATTTTTCAAATTGGGAAGTGTGTCACTAGAAGTGTACCTTTTAACCTTGGGTTTATTTATGCAAACATTTGATTCATTTGGACCTCGAAGTGCTTAATAGAAGCCAAATAAGAACTCACTATTTGAGTGAGGGTAGATACCTTACTTTTCAACTCTTTCACAATATTATTTGTGGATTCCACCCTTTTTAAGACTTGGGCCAACATATCCTCAATTTTAGAGCTAGCGGGATCGCTAACACCTATTTGAATAGGAGTTGCATCCTCCTTTAGAAGAGGCACATACGGATTTAAATTTTGGTGATTATACCTATCACCCTCTCTATCACGGTCCATATCTATCTAATAGGCATCTTGGTCTCTTTCTCGATCACGGTCTCTTCACGAGGCTTTTTTATCCTTGCTCCAACCTTGATTCCCATCCCTTGGTTGCCAAGGGCCTTGGTTGGAACCTTGGTAACCCAGGGAGAACCCGTCACTTGATTAGACACATAATGTTCTTCCTTAGCAAACAAAGAGTACGCATCATCTTTTTCATGAGATTTGGCACCTTAAGCCCAGATAGCTTTTACACTCTTTACTCTGGTCCCCATTATGTGCTTAGCAAGCTACTCCACTTGGGCCATTATCTTGGTCAAGGTTTCATCTCTTTCTTCCTTCTTATGACTCATCTTATTTTTCATAATCGCAGAGGTGACACCCGATGCCAGCTCGGCTTCCCTTGTGTGTCAAGCTCGATTAGTTTTGGCCATATTATCCAATAAGGCTTTAGAAAGTCAAGAAGTTTATTCCATTAGTGAGCCACCCGCTAAGCTATTTTCCACAGACTTATTGATGGAATCTAATGAGCGATAGAAACTTTGAACTAACACTCCATCCGGTAACCCATGAGTTGGACACATTAGCACCTTTTTTTTTAACCTTAACAACACTTCATGTAGGGGTTCTTGTAGCATTTGGCAAAAGTTTGTGATCTCATCACAAACTTGAAGCATCCTTGAGAATGGAAAGAAGCAATCTAGGAAGTCTTAGATTAATTTATTCCACGAAGTGATGGAGCCTTCGGGAAGCTCCTCCAACCATGACGTTTCTTCTCCTAAAGGAAACTGGAAATAATCTTAGTCGAATGGACTCTTGGCTGATATCGTTAATGTTAAATGGTTGAAAATTTTCACCACAGTTCCTTATATAGTGATTAGCATCCTCATGTGCGAGACCTCTAAAAAAGCCTTTCATTTGGATGAGGTATAGCGTGGTGCTAGTGACATGGAAAACTGCGTTCCCTACCATAGGAGGTAGGCGAATAACACTTGCTACATCGTGTCTAATTGGTTCATCCTCAATATTTATGAACCCGTCAATGCTAGCTTGTTCACTAGCTTGACTCATTTCTTCACCGATTCAAACAATAAAAACAACAAACAAAGTAAAAGAAAAATAAGGCACAACACAAATGTGAATCAACAAACAAAATATGGTAATCAATTTCCAATCCCCGACAAATGCTATTTCTGATAATATACAAAAACACACTCCAATGAAAGAGATGGAAATGATCATATGCAAAATAAGTACCCAACTAAGAGTCGGGGTTGAATCCCACAAGGATTGGGGGTTATATTTGCCAAATTTTGTAAATCAAATCACAAGAGCATGCATATTGTATTAACCAAGAAAGTAAAATTGGGGGATATGTGTAATCAAGTGAATAGTATCAATAGCTAGTGACAACATTAACATAATTGTTTAGATATCAAGATTGGAAAATCTAGGGGTGTGCTTTCAATGGGGTATAGCTTTGATTGGGATTAACTAAATGACTTAGAACAAATTATCATATGCATAGCTTTTGGTTCTAAATATACTCAAGGTCTTTCAACCCAAGCGTATGTCTATTTTGGGTTCTTTCAAACCCCAAAACTAAAATCAATTAACAACCAAACATATGCTTGAGTAAGCTAAACTATTTCTAGCTCTAGCCATTAGATGAGGTTTAAAACCCCAAATCCTCACTATTGAAGACTTACCTAATTCCACTTCCCTTTCTCAAGCAAAAGTGATATTAGAGAATTCAATTAATGTTTGCAACCATTAGTTTTAGGATTAAAACTTGAAGAATTCAATAGATCCATACATTATAATCAATTCTAAGAACAGCTAATTAATACCCAATAAATACTAAATATCCATCATTAGAACACACCCCTAGAAGAGAAATTAGTTACTCATACTAAAGAAAAGAGAAATTATATCATATGGGTGTTCCTCAATTTTATTCATGATGAGAAAATAAGTTCAATTCCAAGCTTTTAATGTCAGTAATGGAGTTTTCAATATTCTAAAATAAGGAGAAGGTATATTGTACTTCTCTAGGTGCACTATAGTACAATATACAAATAAGGAAAATTCTCCGTAGAAATATCCTATGCACAGTGTAATGACCCTCCAGGTCATTTTCTGCTTTTCATCCCTTTTCAGTATTTTGAACTTTTCTTTAGTGGCTACAGGTCATTTATGACTTACCAGGACTGACGGTTCGATGCTTCGGTCGTTCGTTAGGTCGTTATAACTATTTCCCTATTTTAGCTCTCAAAGTTGGTAAATCATTGACTTTGGTCAACTTTCTTGGTTAACATGGTCAGAATCTAATTCTGATAGTTCCATTGGCTCCAGAATGGGGATTTTGGTCTAGTGGGACCATTATTCTGGGTCTGGGTGCTTTTGGTTTGGTTTTGTGTGACCTTGTGTGTTTTGAAGTCAGTTTGGCGGGTAAGGTTGACTTTGGTCAACATTTGGAGAAGACGACCTTGAATGGAAATTTCATCACTGTTGTTAGCTCCGGAATGTTTACTTTGGGCTAGGGGGACCTTTGGTTTGGGTCCCGAGGCTTCCAGACTTATTTTTGGGTTTTGAGTTTCGAGTTGGTTTTGGGCGTGGGGCCTACTTTTCATTAAAACGATCTTCGTTGGGAGTTTTGTCGATTCCATTGAGTCTGTAATGCCGTTTCTAGTAGGGTATCATGGTTGGTTTGTGTTCATGGGGTTTTGGATGAATCCCGAGGGTCCATCAGATGATTTTTGGACTTGGTGAAATTGTTGGTTGTTGAATTAAGTTGCAGACCCTTTTACTCTTCGCGATCGCGAGGATCCCATGGCGTTCGTGATGGTCTGGTTTCTTGACCATCGCATTTGTGAAGGGTGTCGTTCGCATTCGTGATGAAGCTAGTTGTGACCTGGCTTGGCTTTCTCTTCGCAAATGTGGCCTGGACCTTCGGGATCGCGATGATTGGGCCAATTGTTCTCCGCGAATGCGCGGGTCCTGTCGCGATCGCGATGAAGGACCCCTGGCAGCTATTTAAAGTTTTAACTTTGTTTTATCCTTCTAAATGCCTAAAACTTCATTGTTGAAGCTCCCAAGCTCCTATTTTCCAGCTCTTTGCTTCAGTGTCCTGCACCCGGTAAGTTCCCTCGTCACCCTCTCCTCCTTCTGTGGTAATTCTCTTATTTCTCCTGCTAATTTCCCTTGTGGGTAAATTTTGAAATTTGGGTGATCCTTGTAAGAATCTTATCTTTTGGGGACTACATGTCACGACCCGATTTCTCGGTCATGATGGCACCTACAACCCCCGGTAGGTGAACCAATCCCCGTAGCCCAGAACAGTTAATAATGGGCTACTATCTAACAAATAAGAGAAAAATATGAAGAGAACAGATAAAAGGACTATAAATACATACATATGCGGAAACTAAACCAAACCCCAAGACCTGGTATCGTAGTATAGAGCCAAACTACATACATGGAGTGCAAATAAACCAAAACTATATATACAGATGTCTCCGAATGGTAATAGAGTACATGAAGCAAAAGATAAACTAAAGCTAAGCTCCGATCGCCAAGAGCTCACCCTCAGCCTGAAGTAGTTCCCCCAACAGATCTCCAAGCACGAATCACAGCGATCTAACGGCGATGGCCCACGCTAGGATCTGCACCCAAAGATGCAGGGGGTAGGGGTGAGCACCAAATGCGAAGCATAAGGTACCCAGTAGGTATCATAGGCCGACTGGGCACATATAAGATAAAAGCGTAGTAATAGACAGAATAGAAGCAAGCAGTCACAGAAATCAACGAAAGGTACACAGGAACTAGCCCAGAGGGAAATCAACAGAACACATATGAGGCTAGTAAACAGAATATACACACCAAAGGCACAGGTGAAGTTAAGAAACAACGCACCTGGGGTCCTTGCAATAACAGTGTATATAAAATAAGTTTACGAAATGGATGGTATACCGGTAACCTCAAGTGTAAGAAGAAGAGAGAAAGAGTAATAATAGGCATGCTCAGAGACATGAATCAAACTCAACTAATCATACCAATCTCATACTTATCCATAATAGAGAACAATTCTGTAAGTAAAAAGCAAAAGTCTACCTACAGTCCCCCGGCCGCCCATACAACCGAGGAACACAAACAAGTGAAAACAAACCCTCCGGCATCCCATACTACCGGAGCGTACAATCAGCAAACAACAAACAAGGGTGGAGCCTCAAACAATGAATGATATGATGCATGAAGATCTCAAGTGCCATGGTATCTCTGTATGTACCTCCTCCGGCGCCGATCCGGCCCAGCAGGTAGGTTCCATGGAAGGACACTGCCCGTATACCTCTACTCCACCGTATACCCCTCCTCCGGCACACGCAGCCCGTAGCCCCTGGCCCGGATGGCAAGGTCCATGGAGGTCCCAGACCCCATACTAAAACTCAGTATCAGAACATGTCGTCCAGAAGCAAGTCCGGTATCAGGATAGAGACCCAGTCTCGAATATGCAATGCCCAGACCCTGTCCAGGACTAAAGTAGTAGGAAAATGTCTCAAAAATCCCTCCAAGGGTGCCCGGGCGTAACCGGGTCTAAACAGTAAAAAGTCATCTCAGGTGCTCGGTCCGACCGAGGCTAAAAATCATCTCAAGTAGCAAGAAAACTCAACTAGCACTCCGGCCCTGCCGAGTCTAGCGTTAATCGTAAAACTGGTGATTTAAATCATAATTTTACTTTCTTTTACCCAAGAATATTCACAAGTTTAAATCAAACCATTTCCAAATTATTTCCATCAAACGGGCCCCCCGGGCCATGCAAGGTTTAGAAAATAGTGCCAGTAGGCCCGAAGCCAAAACCATAGTAAAACATGGATAAAACCTCTTTATATGCATGGAAATGGTATGATCACACACAATAGCTGCCCAACAGCTCATAATCAACCTATCGACCCTGCACAGGCCCACAGCTACTCAGCAAGCATAACCAGCCTAGAAGGATATTTCTATGCCCGGGACTCGCGGACATTCCCAAAATCCCACCTTCTATGTTCCAAAGTCAACAAGGCCTCACAGGACCACAAGGGTAAATAAAATATATCGGCAAATACTACAAGCAACGGAGGAACAAAAGTAGGCGGACATGAATAACGCGGTCGAGGTCTGTGGTACCAACCTAATAAACCAACCCAAGGATGCCCATTAATAGAATTTTATTCTATATATGCGGAGTCTAGGGAAAATAAACCGTAACTTACCTGTCGTCCGACGATAAGCTGCTAGAACAACGATGTCCAAGCTCGAACCACTCCAAGAAAATCCAAAACTAAATCGGAGTCGGATTTGGGATGAAATAACTTGACGTAGATAATTGATTTTCTTCCGAAGATCAAAATATAGCGCCACGATAACTCTTCTTTAACATATGCGTACATATATTTATATGAAGCATGCTAACAGTACATAGAAACCTTATGAAGGAATATAAAAAAGGTGATTTAGAAGCTAATTAAGATAGATACAAAGCAACTTCTTTTCTTTCTAATGCTTAAGTTAATTATATAGTAACTATACTAACAGACAACTCACCACCTATGTAATACTCATCATTAGTATTCATTTGCCGCAGCTCCACGTGTAAGTGGGGTGTCACACCAAAGTATTTTATCCCATTATATATATACTCGGGTATTGCATAAATTCATGGTAAAATATAAATAACTTTTTGAATATACCATAATTAATAGAAAATTATTTCAAATAAAACCTACTATATCATAATAATAATTTTCAACATCACTAAATTTACTATCACCGTTAAAATATTACAATGTATAAAAACTTTATAAAATAAATACATATACAATTATATCGTAACAAAATATTTTTCATAAACCTTTAAAACATTTTGAAAAGGCAATAATAATATAATTTTTATCAAATTCAACTTTTAAATAAAATATTCTCAAATACACGCGCGATGCTAATAAAGTTCTTAGGCTTAGGCTCGTAATTCACCAACGCACGATTTTGATACTCAAGAATTCTCTCGGGATCCTACCTTATGTTTTATCACTGTTTCGAAACTGAAATGGCGTTTTAAAACGTGAAGTTGAGGCTTAAATAGAGTTTAACCCGAACCGGTTTGCGACCCGGTTCACAACCCATTTTCTGCCAGACAGTCCGCGGTAAAACAGTCATAACTTTTTACTCCGCGATCAGTTGGACGTGAGGTTTTGTGCGTTGGAAACTAGACTCGTAGACCTTCGATATGGTATTTCTGGGGACTTCTAAATCTTTATATATTGAGATAAAATCCCTGAGACATTTGACCCAAAGTTCAGGAAATTTCTTAAAGAACTTACGATAACTTTTATCGATTTGCTTGACTTAAAAACTTATAATGCGACCAAACAAATGGGCCCGACACTGAAATACCGGTCCTGACGAGCCTTAAGTGACTTGGGGCCGCTACAAACAAGCTCTAACGGTTGAAGGAAAACGTACACGTGGAAATAACCGGAAGGGACATTACATCATCCACTACTAAAAAGGACTTTCGTCCTCGAAAGTCAAGGTCAAGGGGGTACCTGAAGGCTAAAATAGCTGCGGATACTGATCCCGCATATCTCTCTCAGTCTCCCAGGTAGCCTCCTCGACTGAACGGTGCCTCCACTGAACCTTAACAACCGGGATCTCTCGAGACCTCAATCTCCTAATATCTCTGGCCAAAATAGCTGTTGGCTCCTCAACAAAGGCTAAAACCTCACCCAATTGAACTGAATCCCACTGCAACACGTGAGACTCATCTGGGACATACCGACGCAACATCAAAACATGAAATACAGGATGTATAGCTGAAAACATCAGAGGTAAGGCTAACTGATAAGCAACGCTACCAACCCTCTGCAGAATCTCAAATGGCCCAATGTACCTGGGGCTAAGCTTGCCCCGCCTACCAAATCTCATCACGCCCTTCATGGGCGATAAACGGAGAAACACCAAGTCACCGACACTAAACTCCAAGGCACGAAACCGACGATCAGCATAACTCTTCTGCCTGCTTTGAGCTGCCCGAAGTCTGTCCTGAATCACTCGGACTCGGTCTAAGGAATCTCGAAGCAAATCTGTGCTCTGTGGCCCAGCACTAAAACCATCAAACCAACCTACCGGTGATCTGCAACGCCTGCCATACAAGCCTCAAAAGGTGCCATGCCGATACTCGAATGGAAGCTGTTATTATAAGCAAACTCTGCCAAGGGAACAAACTGATCCCAAGAACCTCCAAAGTCAAGAACACAAGCTCGAACATGTCCTCCAAAATCTGAATGGTCCTCTCGGACTTGGCCATCTGTCTGAGGGTGGAAAGCGGTACTAAGATGAACCTCGTACCCAAATCTCACTGAATAGCCCTCCAGAACTGAGATGTGAACTGAGTGCCACGGTCTGAAATGATAGAAGCTGGGACCCCGTGCAACCGAACAATCTCACGAAGGTAGATCTGAGCTAACCTCTCTGCGCCATAAGAAGTCTGAACTGGCAAGAAATGTGCTGACTTAGTCAGCCTATCAAAATCACCCATATGGAATCAAACCCATGAGAAGTACGAGGCAAACCAACAATGAAGTCCATAGTAATCCCTTCCCACTTCCACTCAGGAATGGGAAGTCGCTGCATCAAACCACCAGATCTCATGTGCTCAAACTTAACCTGCTAGCTGTTCAAGCACCGAGATACAAAATCTGCTATATCCCGCTTCATACCACTCAACCAGTAAAGCTGCCTCAAGTCTCTATACATCTTTGTTGTGCCAGGGTGAGTGGAGTATCTAGTACAATGTGCCTCATGAAGTATCAACTGAATCAAATCACTAATCCTCGGAACACAAAGGCGACTATCAAACCTCAGAACCCCATCTGAATCTAGAGTAGCCCGACTGGTCTCACCCTGAACAACCCGATCACGAAGGTCACACAACTGCTGATTCTCAAACTGACGGCTCTGAATCTGATCAATCAAAGTAGAACGAACCTCAATACTGGCGAGAACTCTGCTAGGATCCGACAAGTCAAGCCTAACCAGACGGTTAGCCAAGGACTGGATGTCCAAGGCCAATGGTCGCTCTAAAACTGAAAGAGAAGCTAGGCTACCCATACTCACTGTCTTCCGACTCAAGGCATCCGCTAACCAACGGTGCCTTTGCCCGGATGATACAGAATAGTGAAGTCATAGTCCTTCAGTAACTCGACCCATCTCCTCTGTCTCGAGTTCAACTCCCGCTAACTCGTGATATAATGAAGACTACGGTGATCGGTGAAGATATCACAGTGAACTCCATATAAATAATGCCTTCAGATCTTGAGCGCGAAAACTACCGCCGCCAACTCTAAGTCATGAGTGGGGTAGTTGCGCTCGTGAATCTTCAGCTGCCTCGACGCATATGCTATTACTCGACCCAGCTGCATCAACACACAACCAAGACCAACCCCAGAAGCATCACAATACACGGAGAAGCTCTGACCCTCAACCGGCAAAGTCAAAACTGGAGCTGAAGTCAATAAGGCCTTAAGCCTCTGGAAGCTATCCTCACACTGATCCGACCACTGAAATGGGACATCCTTCCTAGTCAGCATAGTCAAGGGTGCTGCTATGGAAGAAAATCCCTCAACGAACCATCTGTAGTAACTCGCTAACCCAATAAAGCTGCAAACCTCAGTAATAGTAGTAGGTCTAGGCCACTCACAAACTGCTGAAATCTTTCCCGAATCAACCCTAATCCCATCCTTAGACACCACGTGCCCTAGGAATGCAACTGACTCAAGCCAAAACTCACACTTTGAGAACTTGGCATAAAGCCGATGATCTCTCAAAGTCTGGAGTATAACCCTCAAGTGCTGCTCATGCTCATCTCTACTACGCGAGTATACTAAGATGTCGTCTATAAAAACTATCACAAATGAGTCCAAATACGGGCCAAGAACCCTGTGCATCAAGTTCATAAAGGCTGCGGGGGCATTAGTCAACCCAAAAGACATCACCAGGAACTCATAATGGCCATAACGTGTCCTGAATGCTGTCTTAGGGATGTCCTCCGCCCTAATCCTCAGCTGATGGTAGCCGGACCCCAAATCAATCTTTGAAAACATGACTGAACCTTGAAGCTGGTCAAACAAATCATCAATCCTCGGCATCGGATACCTATTCTTCACTGTCACCCTATTCAGCTGCCGATAATCAATACACATGCGCATCGACCCATCCTTCTTCTTCACGAAGAGAACAGGAGCACCCCATGGTGACACACTAGGTCTAATAAACCCCTTAGCTAGCAGATCCTGGAGCTGCTCCTTAAGCTCCCTCAACTCAGCAGGAGCCATACGGTAAGGAGGAATAGAAATGGGCCTAGTGCCCGGCTCTAATTCAATAGCGAAATCAATATCTCTCTCAGGTGGAAGGCCTGGCAGGTCGGTAGGAAACACATCGAGGAAGTCTCTAACCACAGGAACAGACTCAGGAGAAGTAGGGTCAGCACTAACATCTCGGACATATGCTAGATAAGCTAAACACCCACGGGAGATCAACTTCCTAGCTCGAAGACAAGAGATGATCCCAGATGGTGCATGGGTAACAGAACCCTGCCACACAATCGGGGATACACCGGGCACGGCTATGGTAATGGTCTTGGCATAACAATCCAAAACCACACGGTGAGGGGATAACCAGTCCATGCCCAGTATCACATCAAAATCTAGCATAAAAGAATCATCAAATCACCCCAAGTCTCTGAATCACCAATAGATAACATACAGGATCTCACAATCCGATCCACTACTAAAGAATCTCCTACTGGGGTCGAAACAGGAACAGGAACATATAATGGCTCACTAGCCAACCCCAAACAAGGCACAAAGTAGGCAGATACATATGAACAAGCGGATCCAGGATCAAATAAAGCCATAGCAGACTGATGGCACACAGAAATCGTACCTGTAATCACAGCATCTGAGGCCTCTGCCTCTGGTCTCCTATGGACCACGTAAAACTGACGACGACCTCCACCTGCCTGACCGCCATCCCTACCACCTGCTCTGCCGCGTAAAGCACTACCTCTACTCTGACGACCACCCCCTCTAGCCTGGGGCTGAACTACCCGTAAAGGCTCGGCCAACTGAACTGTATCCTGCTGAGGGCAATCTCTAGCAAAATGACCAATCGCACCACAAGTAAAACAAGCCCCTGACGGCCTACTCAGTCGAGATGAACCAGCAGATCCCGTATGACCACCACGACCTAATGCCCCAGAAAATGTACCCCTCGAAGACTGGCCGCCATAGCCCTGATGGCTGCTCTGACCCTGCTCGAACTGGGTACTACCGAATGTCTTAATGGAAGCCTGAACCGGTCGGCTGGACTGACCCTGGTACTGCTGTGGCTGATAACTCCGGCTCCAGTGGCCAGGACCTCTACCACCATATCTGGAACCACTATAGACACCCTGATGTCGGGGCCTCTTATCTCTGGACCCCTGATCATGTCGCTGTAAGTCCTCCACAGTGCGGGCATAGTCTACAATAGCCTGGAATGACCGACCACTGGCAATCAATATCTCAGCTGGCTGCCTGATCTCTAGCCTCAAACCCCACACAAATCTGCGAATCCTATCAGCCTCGGTAGGAATGATCATAGCTCCGAACGGTGCTAGCTGATGAAAACGGGTCTCATACTCTGAGATAGTCGTAGACCCCTGTACAAGGTAAGTAAATTGCTCCCTGCGACGCTCCCGATCACTCTGGGGTAGGAACTTGGCCATAAAGGCCTCATAAAACTCAGACCAGGTCAAAGGAGGTGACGATGGTGGTCTACAAGCAACCTGAGCCCTCCACCATAACTTCGCTGGGCCCTCCAACTGATAGGTAGTATAACCAACCCCGTGAGTCTCCAACAAACCCAGATGATACAACATCTCCTCACAGGTAGTAATAAAGTTATGTGGATCCTGTCCAGAAGTACCCACAAACCTCGGAGGTGCTAACCTCAAAAACCTACCCAACGCCTTCTGCTCTAACTCTGTCATAGCTGGGCGAGGAGCAAGAGGCTGTGCAACAGATGGAACCGGAATAACCTCCGCACAGGGAGCCATAGTAGCAGGCTGCGCTCCTGAGCTCTGTGCACCCAGGTCTGCCCCCTGAGCGGATGTCTGCGCTACCTCAGAAGGCCGCTCTCCAATCACACCCAAAAGCTGTAATAGTAATCCCCGAATATCTGGAGATGGAGCTGCGGCTGGAGCTGGCACAGAAGTGGGCACTGGAACTGGAGCTGGCGCTGCCTGGGCTGCCCCCTGAACTACATGTCTCTCGGGCTCTATCTCCACTCTAGCAGCCCTAGCAGGTGCCACTGATCGAGGGCGTCCTCGACCCTTAGCTGGAGTGGGAGGCTCATCTTCGCGTGATGCCGATGATCTCGTACGAACAATCCACGGAAGAATGAAGTAGAACAAATGATATTTCCAGAAACTTCAAGGGTACAACGCACGACACAGAAGCAATGAGAGAGTTAAATTTCCTAAAATGCCACTGTAGCCTCCCAAAGATTGAGTACGGACGTCTCCGCCCCGATCCGCAGGACTCTACTAGACATTGGCTCCTATACCGATGACACCGGTGAACCTAAAGCTCTGATACCAAGTTGTCACGACCCAATTTCTTGGTCATGATGGCACCTACAACCGTCGGTAGGTGAACCAATCCCCGTAGCCCAGAACAGTTAGTAATGGGCTACTATCTAGCAAAGAAGGGAACAAGACGAATAAAATGGATAACAGGGATATAAATATATACATATGCGGAAACTAAACCAAACCCCAAGACCTGGTATCATAGTACAGAGCCAAACTACATACATGGAGTACAAATAAACCACAACTATATATACAGATGTCTCTGAATGGTAATAAAGTACATGAAGCAAAAGATAAACTAAAGCTAAGCTCCGATCGCCAAGAGCTCACCCTCAGCCTGAAGTAGTCCCCAACAGATCTCCAAGCACGAATCACAACGATCTAACGACGATGGCCCACGCTAGGATCTGTACCCAAAGATGCAGGGGGTAGGGGTGAGCACCAAATGCGAAGCATAAGGTACCCAGTAGGTATCATAGGCCGACTGGGCACATATAAGATAAAAGCGCAGTAATAGACAGAATAGAAGCAAGTAGTCACAGAAATCAACGAAAGGTACACAGGAACTAGCCCAGAGGGAAACAACAAACCACTGTGAGGCTAGTAAGCAGAATATACACACCATAGGCACAGGTGAAAGTAAGAAAACAACGCACCTGGGGTCCTTGTAACAACAGTGTATACAAAATAAGTTTACGACATGGACGGTATACCGGTAACCTCAAGTGTAAGAAGAAGAGAGAAAGAGTAATAATAGGCATGCTCAGAGACATGAATCAAACTCAACTAATCATACCAATCTCATACTTATCCATAATAGAGAACAATTCTGCAAGTAAAAAGCAAAAGTCTACCTACAGTCCCCCGGCCGCCCATACAACCGAGGAACACAAACAAGTGAAAACAAACCATCCGGCATCCCATACAACCGGAGCGTACAATCAGCAAATAGCAAACAAGGGTGGAGCCTCAAATAATGAATGATATGATGCATGAAGATCTCAAGTGCCATGGTATCTCTGTATGTACCTCCTCCGGCGTCGATCCGGCCCAGCAGGTAGGTTCCATGGAAGGACACTGCCCGTATACCTCTACTCCACCGTATACCCCTCCTCCGGCACACGCAGCCCGTAGCCCCTGGCCCGGATGGCAAGGTCCATGGAGGTCCCAGACCCCATACTAAAACTCAGTATCAGAACATGTCGCCCGGAAGTAAGTCTGGTATCAGGATAGAGACCCAGTCTCGAATATGCAATGCCTAGACCCTGTCCAGGACTAAAGTAGTAGGAAAATGTCTCAAAAACCCCTCCAAGGGTGCCCGGGCGTAACTGGGTCTAAACAATAAAAAGTCATCTCAGGTGCTCGGTCCGATCGAGGCTAAAAATCATCTCAAGTAGCTAGAAAACTCAACTAGCACTCCGGCCCTGCCGAGTCTAGTGTAGTAGTAAAACTGGTGTTTTAAAACATAATTTTTCTTTCTTTTACCCAAGAATACTCACAAGTCAAATCAACCATTTCCAAATCATTTCCATCAAAAACGGGCCCCCCGGGCCATGCAAGGTTTAGAAAACAGTGCCAGTAGGCTCGAAGCCAAAACCACAGTAAAACATGGATAAAACCTCTTTATATTCATGGAAATGGTATGATCACACACAATAGCTGCCCCGCAGCTCACAATCAACCTATCGACCCTGCACAGGCCCACAGCTACTCAGCAAGCATAACCAGCCTAGAAGGATATTTCTATGCCGGGACTCGCGGACATTCCCAAAATCCCACCTTCTATGTTCCAGAGTCAACAAGGCCTCACAGGACCACAAGGGTAAATAAAATATAACGACAAATACTACAAGCAACGGAGGAACAAAGGTAGGCGGACATGAATAACGCGGTCGAGGTGTGTGGTACCAACCTAATAAACCAACCCAAGGATGTCCATTAATACAATTTTATTCTATATATGCGGAGTCTAGGGATATTAAACCGTAACCTACCTGTCGTCCGATGACAAGCTGCTAGAACGACAATGTCCACGCTCGAACCGCTCCGAGAAACTCCGAAATGAAATCAAACTCGAAATTAGGCTTGAATAACTTGACGTAGATAATTAATTTTCTTTTCGGTGATCCAATAAATTATCAAGATCTTGCTTATTGGATTCAACCTTTAATGTGACAAGTGAATGATGAATTGTGGTAATTTTGCACCAACAGTACGTTCCACGAAGTACTCTGAAAGTTGGCAGCAATTTAACATTTGAAATTGGTTTCAAATGATTTAAGTGAATAGGTTTCTTAACATTGAAATTTGTTAGGCAGCCTACCACATTAGTTGGTTTCCATGTGGGGGAGTGTGTGTCAACACCACACCTCCCCTTATCCAATTAATGATAGGTGGATCCCCGCCACGTACGTACTCGGGTATTGAATAAATTCGTGGTAAAATAAATATAATATTTTAAATAGACCATAATTTATAGAAAATTATTTCAAACAAAACCTACTATATTATAATAATAAATTTCAACATAACTAAATTTCTATCTCCGTTAAAATAATACAATGTATAAAAACTTTATAAAATAAATACATATATCATTATAACGTTTCAAAAATATTTCCCATAAACCTTTAAAATATTTTGAGAAGGCAATACTAATATAGTTTTTACCAAATTCAACTTTTAAATAAAATATTTTCAAATACACGCACGATGCTAATAAAATTCTTAAGTTTAGGCTCGTAATTCGCCAACGCACGATTTTGATACTCAAGAATTCTCTCGGGATCGTCCCTTATGTTTTATCACTGTTTCGGAACTGAAATGGCGTTTTAAAACGTGAAGTCGAGGCTTAAATCGCGTTTAACCCGACCCGATTCGCGACCCGGTTCGTAACCCATTTTCTGCCAGACAGTCCGCGGTAAAACAGTCATAACATTTTATTCCGAGATCAGTTGGACGTGAGGTTTTGTGCGTTGGAAACTAGACTCGTAGACCTTCGATTTGGTATTTCGGGGGACTTCTAACTCTTTATATATTGGGAGAAAAGCCCTGATACATTTGACCCAAAGTTCAGGAAATTTGTTAAAGAATTTACGATAAATTTTGTCGATTTGCTTGACTTCAAAACTTATACGTGGAAATGACCGGAAGGGTCATTACACACTCTCTCAAGGAAGTTCAAGTTCACACTTGTTGACCCATAGACTTGCCCTTCATGTAAATCGCCACTAATGTAGGGTGGCCAATCTTGGAATCACACAGGACTTGCGGGTTGCGATGTTGGCTAGGGCTAAGGTGAGGATTTCATTTGGTTCAAGTGACTACACCTCTCTAATGCTTTTTGTTATCATTGCAAACACTGCTCACATTTTTTACTTTGACTTCACCTTTTTTCTCCCTCACACAACCCAAGCTTCTCCTTTTCAATCATGATCATTCAACACTCCTTGTATCACCTTTGTTTCGTAGCACCTATTCTTTCTTTTCATTTTGCTCATTTGATTGAACTTTTTAGATCAATTTACAACTCAACTTAAGGTGCTACCTTGCACTTGAAGTGCATCCTTTTTCTTCTCCTCATTGATCACATACACCATAAAACTTAGGTATTTGCCTATGTTATAATTTTATTTCCCCTCTCCCCCGAACTTAGGCTTCTAGACTACTTTTAATTTTCAAGCACTTAGGGAGAAAGGGTTCCAAGATATAGGTTCCAAAAAGGTTAAGGTGTTAAACAGGTTCCAAAGAACGGTCACAAGCTCAAAGGGGTTCATTGCGATTGATGTTGAGGAAAGTCATTTGGGTGAAGTGGCTAATTAAAAAGGGCCTAAGATCATTTTCCAAGCTCGATTATCCGTAGAATTTTGCCTTGAATCACATTCGGGGTAGAGTTTTAGACAACACGCATGCACAAGAATCAAGGTAAATCCTCACGACACAAGGCATCATACCACAAGACTTCTTTCATTAGTCTCAAGATCAATTGAGGTAAATGACTTTTTACAAGCTATTCTGAGTTCATTAAACACTCGTTTAGGAATTGATCAAGCCAAAGAGAGAGGGTACAAATAATGAAAAGGGAATGCTTTCCTCAAAGTTTCATTTTCTCTCTTTCCTTTCCTTTTCAAAAACGTCTTGCCAAGAATTTTTTTTGGGTGGGTCCATTTCGAGACAAGCACACTACAAACTCAAATTTAAACTAAAACTTGCCATTTTCTCTTAAGAAAGTTGTCTCTAAATCAATCATAGGGAAACACCAACCCAGTTTGACACAAAAACACATAAAAACAAAAGAAAAGAAAACATTTTTGCTCCTTGGGAAAGAACCGTAGTATTAAGAAAACCCTCGGAGTCTATTGCTAAACTACTATTAACAAGGCGATTACTAATTTGCGCACTCATGAATCAATTAAAAAACATGCCTCGACCTAGGCTCTTACCGCATTTGCAAGGCACGAGTTGCAAGACAATAGAATCGTGTAAGACTAACCCGGCACACAAACAAGAATTGAAAATCAAGCCCGGCAAGGGCAATATCATCACAATCATCTAAACATGCTCGACAAGGGCCAAATCAAATCTAGCAAGGGAACTAAAAATATCAACAAGTCCCAACAAGGGCAGTAAAATATCTCCAACCCAATACGGGAAACCAACAATCAAATCAAATAAACACCACCTTCCCCCATAAAAAGGAAGAATTACCCTCAATGATTTAAAGTCAAATAATGAGAGAAGAGGTGCAACTCCCTGGAGGCTTATGCCTCATCATCATCAGCTAGTGCTTCATCAACTGTGATTTTTCCACTAGGATCTGCACCACCCTTTTGGGAGTGTGCTATCACTGGGTTCTCATTATCATCAAGATACGCATACTTAGAACTAGGAAGTTCAGCCTCATCCTCTGCATAAGCTTCAAGCAATTCATCCATAGGCCCACGAGTCTGATGAGGCTGAGACAAATTTCTTAAAACTGCTTCCTCAACTGATGCTTTTCCTTTGCCTTTCGCCACATCCTTCTTGAGATCCTTCATTGCACCCTCAACAGTGTCTACCCTTTTGCAGAGTTTGGTGATACTTTCTACAACCCCTTGCATGGCATTCTTTATAGCTTTGTGTATCATACTAGGTAACTTAGTAGCCAATTCATTCAGCTACCTCTCATGATCATAGGTTTTGTCCACCATGTCTTGGAGGCCACATTTGTTCAAATGTCCTCTAGGTGCAGTAGGTGCAGGGGTATGTTCCTCTGAAGCATCCTGAGAGGGAGTTGAAGCCCGTGTTTCAGCATCTTATTTATCAACTTTAACTTCCACCGATGTTTCTACCCTATGCTTTTTAAAGAAGGGGGGCTCCTTGTCAGTTTTCTTATCAAGGTCCAGCACACCAGTGGCGGGAGTAGGAGCGTCACAGTTGAATAAAATGATGCCCGCATTGTCACAGTTTGCTAATGAGCACAGGGAAGGGCTTTGCATCACCACCTCTACGAGCCTTTTTTTTATCACCAAGGCTATAATCTCACAAAAGTTGATATGGTACCCCACTATGATTGAGGCTATCAGGATAGCCCTATGATGGGTGACCTTTTGGTCATTTTAAGAAGGCATGAAGCAAGAGAAAACAAAATCATACAAAAGGTGGGCCTCAATGTACATGTACAGTCGCGATATGTCACCTCTTATAGTGGCCCAAAGAGGTTTCAGGAGTAATAATAGGTGAAGCCCACTCAAAAGGTTTGCGTTTGATAGTCAGCTTGTCCATGAGTTCAGGTGCTGGCTCAATTAGGGTGCTCCAATAAATGGAATTAATTGCATCTAGAGTGATCCAGATTTCCTTTCCTCAAACTATTACTGATTCCAAAGCAGGGAAAGTTTATGTCCCACCTTTATAGACCTTAGCATCTTGTATGGCTTGATATGAGGTAAATAAATCCCAATTTATCTCCATGTAATAGTTCCCGAACAACTCCTAAAATGGTTACGAGTGTTGTCTATCAAACTGCTCAGGGATATTGGGCCGGTTATCCCCCACTGCAATCAAATTGAAGCTCTGTTCTGTGCTGAAGGACCTCCCACTGTCACGATTGTAGGTGTCCCTCATACCTTCTAACCCGAACTGAATCCTCTCCTCCTCCAAAATCTGGGCACGAGAAGATGTTGTGGCTTTCTTCTTGCCCTTTGAGGTTGGATTGGAGGAGGAGGGAGCTGTTGGCCTTCTCAAACTCCTTTCGGCATTGCCCTGCTAGAAGACATGTTCTGCACATGGAGATTGTGAGTCTAAAAACAAAGGCAAAATATTTTTGTATTTTTGACATATGTGAAAGAAAAAGATCAAAAAGAAGTTAACACACTAAACATGTCAGAATGCAAATGAGTAGAAAAATGAAGGAGGCAATTGATAGCTCATACGGACCATGTGCAGAACGCACAAGCCATTGTGCGCATTGCACGTGATGTCGCATGAGCTATAAGATCCTTGAATAAATCTTCACTGAGGTGTGATTGCTGGTGCGGTTCGCATGCACAAATTGCGCATCGCACCCTACTTCACACATTAAAATAGTGAGCTAGAACCACTTTTTTAGCAGGTGCGGTGCCTTGTGCATTTTGCACATCAAGATCCACGCACCACATGCAAAATGCAGAGGAGCACAATTGGAATATTTGGTTCCTTGTGTTCTTGTGAAATACACATGTGCTTCGTGGAGCAAGATTTGCATAAATCACTTGTCATCAAGCAGTAAACCAAAAATTAAATATTCAGGGGCATAACATAACATGATCACAATTTATCCGGGTGTTCAGACTTCCCCAGACTTCATTATAACCTTATCAAACAAAAGAAGAACCCAACGATTTCCTTTAAGAATGACGTTACCCCATCTATCATCGGGAACATCAAGCCTTCAATTGTAATAATTAGGCACCAAGTTCAATAATTTAAACCTCCTCGCACAAGATCATATACCCAACAAAATATTCAACAAAGAACATGGGAAAATAATAGTAGCAAATTTCAGCCCCACACAATAATTTTCGACCAAACCTCATGAAAGATGATGATTTTCCCTCAGGAATGACATCACCCAATCTATCATAGGGCCAAATCATGCATCAATCACAAGTGGGTTACTAAGACCTCACCCTAAACACAGATTTTCAGGGCTAAAAACTACTACAATCAACATGCATTATTACACTATCAAATTCTACCAAGTTGATCCTAAGCAAAATCAATAACACAATTCAAAATTACGGACTAAAAAATTTCAGATCTCACCGAAAATCAACATGGCAATTCTAATAAGCATGCTTCACAATATGAGTTCCCAATAAATGTAAAAACATGTATTTAATGTTGGGGAACTTACCACAACTGAATATTAAACTAGGAGAATCAAAAATTGGAGCTTTTGGAGAGCAACAATGGTGACCAAAAGTTTTCTCAGAGAACTAATAGAGGAGACGGGTGGTGAAGTGGTGGAGATGTTTAAGTGAGAGGAGGAGAAGATTTTGGGGAGGATTGAGAGATTTGTGGGAGGTTTTGGGAGAGAATTGTAGAAGTTGTAGGAGAGAATATGAAAGAAAAGGAGAAGAATGGCAAAATATAAAGGAAAAGAAGAAGAAATGGAGTCAGGTCGGTCTCCAGGTCAGGTCAGTCAACGGTTTGGGTCAATTAAATATTGAAATTTACCTTGGTACATCACGACATGCAGTTTGCACAAGCCCTTATCTTGATCGCATGTTGTTTCGCACCTCACCTTTTCATGCCCTGAATTTGGCCCAGGCTTCTGCTTCAGCATGCGATGCACATTTGTGCTCGTGCGGACCTCACAACCCAATGCACATCACCTCCAATTTCTATTTTTCTTTCCTTCTTTTTTATTTGGCATGTGTTGGGCCATGCGACGTGCACAATAGATTGTGCGAACTACACGGTCCTCCGCACATCTCCTTTTTTCCCTATTTTTCCACTTGTTCATTCCTATACTCCTTGCATTGCTAAATCAAACCAAAAACAACAAAAGATAATCAAAAATAAAGTAAAAACACATGGGTTTCCTCCCAAGAAGATCTTGATTTTACATCACAGCTCAATGATGGTACCTAAACCTTAGTCATTGTTGGATGGTATGCCAATCCACTTGGCGTGGCCCCATCCTAAGAAAGGGAATTGCTCCTTCAACATCCTCAAAACATCAACATGTTGCCGACTTGGCAACTCTTCGATCTTGGATGTCTTGCCCAATTCATACTCTTCAAGGAACAATCAAGCTTTCCCTCCAACTCTATCACCGAGATTACCCTCAAGTCAGCCGGAGGTCTTGTGGGTTGGCATACATTGAATGTCACCACTTTATTTCCCACTCAAAATTTAAGTTCACCAAGATCAAGATCTATAAATTCTCTCCCCGTGGCTAATCGTGGTTGCCCCAAAATGATGGGCACCTTAACATCCACTTTTCAATCCAAGATCATGAAATCTACCAGGAGAATGAACTTGTCAAGTTTCACCAACACATCAAAGAGTATTCCTAACAGGAGTTTAATGAACCAATCAACCATGAGTAGATGTATGGATGTAGTCTTGGGCATACCCTATCCCAACTTGTTAAGGATCGCTAGAGACATCAAGTTGATGCTCACCCGTAAAACACACAAGGCTTTACGAAATACAAATAACCCAATAGTGCACGGTATGGTGAATGCACGCAAATTATCTCAGCTTGTAGCAACATTGCTTGTCATCACAGTGCTACAACTGTATGATATCTCCACAGTCCCCACATTGACAACCTTGTTGTTTTTAAGCAACTGTTTCATAAATTTTAAGTACCCCAACATTTGCATTAAGGCTTCAACTAAAGGAATATTTATCGAGAGCTTGCTAAACATGTCAACAAACTTGTTGAATTTATGATCTTCCTTCTTTTTGTTAAGCCTTTGAGGGTACGGAGGAGGTCCCTTGGGTAGTATAGTTGGCACACTTTGCACTAGAGAAGGGTCCTCTTTAACATCAATAGCAACTTGGGGAGGAGATTCAGCCTCCTCCTTCTCATTATCAACATCAATATTCACCAGAACATTGGGTGAACCAAGCTTCACCCCAACTTCCAGTTCCACATCTTCTTTGTCAAATGGCTTCTCAACGGCTTCAATAATAGGTTTCTTTGCTACAACAACCGGCTCCACAACAATCTCTCTCACTAAATCACTTTTTCTTCCACTCCTAGTAACAATGTCCATGACATGAGCATCATTTTTAGGATTAGTCGTGGTGTCACTAGGAAGTGTCCCTTCATCCTTGGGTTCATTTGAGTGGATAGATGATGCATTTAGGCCTCAAGATGCTTGATTGAGGTCGAATGAGAGCTCACAGTTTTATGAATTGTTGAAACTTCGCTTTTAAGCTCACCAACCCCAGTATTTATGGTTTCATTCTTTTTCAACACCAAGGACAACATGTCTTAAATCTTTGATTGACCGGGATTGATTTTGGTAGGTTGGCATAAGAAATACGATTTGTTTGGAGGTACATATGGGTTTGAGCTCAAGTTGTTGAATCTATCACCATCCTTGTCATGATCTCTCAAATTCATATCTCGTTCCTTGTTCCAACCTTGATTCTCATCCCTCAAGCAATAATACCCGGGATGAGAACCCGTTGTTACATAGAATACTTTACCATCCACGATTATCATAAGATCATCGTCACTAGCCTTGATCTCTGATGTACTCACAACACTTATGGTCTTAGTACCACTAGCCCCCATCATGTGCTTTGCCAAAAGATCAATTTGTGTCATCATTTTTGCCATTGTCTTATCCCTCTATTCATCCTTCCTCCTCATCTCATTTGTTAAGATGGATGTGGTAACTCTCGATGTAGGAATGTCAGCCTCCCTTGTGTACCAAGCTTGATGAGTCCTAGTCATTCGCTCTAGAAAGACCGAGGAAATAGGAAATTATAGATCCATGAAGGTACCACCTCAAAGATTATTGGCGATGGACTTATTCATCGAGTTCAAGGATCTAAACAAGCTTTGTAGCAATACATTATTGGACAATCCATTTTTAGGACAAAACACAAGCTTCTTCTTAAATCTCACCCATACCTTTTGCAAGGGCTCATTGGGAAGTTGGTGGAAATTTGTAATTTCATCCCTCAACTGCATCATCTAAGATGGAGGGAAGAATCTAGTAGTGAAGGCATTTAACAACTCGGTCCAGGAGGTGATTGACCCATCTGGTAATTCCTCAAACCAAGTCCTGGCTTCCCCCGTTATAGAGAAGGGGAATAGGCAAAGTGGGACGAATTCATAGGAGATATTTTGGAATACAAAATGTTGAAATATCTCCAAAAACTTGCGGATGTGCCTGTTGGCCTTTTCGTGGGATTCTCCTCCAAACATACCATTCATTTAGATCAAATAGAGCATTGTGCTCGTAACGTGGAACACCGCATTTCCAACCATTCAGGGTAGGCAGATTTCACCTACACCCACTTGAGGCACGGGTTCATTTGCCTCATTCATGAACCCATCAAGACCTATGTTGACACTTTCATTATCGCCCACTTGACTTACGAGCCACCTACAGAACAAGCAAAAACAACAAACAAAATAAAAGAACAAACACTCTACAAAGTAATTTCAATTCACAATTAAAAAGCTAATCAACTAAAATCCTCGGCAATGGTGCCTTTTTTATAATGCTCAAATGTACTCTCCTAAAAGGAGGTATCGACGATCATTAGAGCAAAACATATTTATTGTTCCCGACAGGTGTTGGGGTCGATCCCACAGGAAATTTAGAGCTTAGCTTAGGTTATTGTAAACAGAACTCACACGAGAGTACATTTCTCAACAACAATAATGTAAAAAAGGGGAGAATCGGGAATCTGTCACAATTCGAATTCCAAACAAGACAATAATTAAAAATTGCAAGGTGTAAACGTAGAGGGAGGACGACTAGGGATGTGTGTCAAATGGGACTCGAGCATGGGAAAGGGTGATTGCTTATTTATGAAAATTCATGCTTAATGATATGGGTAGCCTTAGTTTTAGGTATGGTTATTCATCTCTCGATCAATAACCATATATTCAACAACCTTAAATCAAACACTATTGATTAAGCAATAAGCAACCAAGCGAATGTTTAGGAAAGTCATGCTATTTCTAGTTTAGACCATTAATTGGGTGATTCTGTTGATTTGAGATATTTCTAGTCTCAATCTAAATAGAAGCTCAAGTTCCCACTAGCAATTTCATATCCGAAGTTATGATTTCCTCTTTCAAGCAAGAACATAACCAAGTAAGGAAAATCAATGTTTGCAACCACCAATTTTAAAGTTAAAATATGGTGAAATCATTAGACCCATGTCAATTAAGTAACTATAAACAAGAATTAACAACACCCACACCCATTTATCAAGTACCCATCATCAACACATCCCTAGACAAGAGGTTTAGCTACCCATGTTTAAGGAAAGAGATATACCAAGTGGGTAATTCAATTTCCCTTTCGTTCAAGCAAAAATTATCAATATCTAAGCTCAGTTTGTACACAAATTGTGGTTTTAAGAAATTGGAAGAAGGAATTTGGAGAAACCCTCTTCTTGTTCTTAGAAGGGAAAACTTATTTACAAAGCTAAGAAATTGTTCAAAACTCTTCAAAACTATCAACACATTTACAATTGTGCCTAAAATGGGTTAATAAACATTCCCAAAATATCACATAAATTTTGACAAAAATTCCCTTCAGGTGGTGTGAGGCGCGATGTGCAGATCGCACGTCATCATGTGCACGTCGCACACCCTTCTTCAGTGGTCCAGTGACTCCAGCTAATTTGGAGCTTCATGCAATGTGAGGTGTGGTTTGCACCAGGCATTATGTGCATCGCACAGCGACTGCAGCCCTTAGTAGATTCTTCAGTTAACTTTCCTCTCCATGCAGTAGAAGGAGCATTCCGCACCAAGGCAAGTGTGTGTCGCACGAGCACCACATCTCTCAGCAAAATCTTCGTCTTCTTTGATCACTTCACACTTCACTCCTTTTTGGCTCTTTTTGGGTCCATTTCCTTGTTTTCTATCATTGATCACAAGTACCTGCATAGACATCAATAAAGGCCATAACAACCTCTAAATATTATCAAAATATCACAATAATTCATGAATAAAGGCTCAACAAGTTATTAGATTACCGACTTGTTATTCATCTCTCGATCAAAAATCATATATTCAATAGCCTTAAATTAAGCACTATTGATTAAGTAATAATCAACCAAGCCAATGTTTAGGGACGTCACGCTATTTCTAGCTTAGACCCTTAAATGGGTGATTCCGTTGATTTGAACTATTTCTAGTCTTAATCTTAATGGAAGCCCAAGTTCCTACTAGCAATTTCACATCCAATGTTATGATTTCCTCTTTCAATCAAGAACATAACCAAGTAAGGAAAATCAATGTTTGCAACCACCAATTTAGCGTTAAAATATGGTGAAATGGCTAGACTCATGTCAATTAAACAATTATAAACAAGAATTAACAACACCCACACCAATTTATCAAGTACCCATCATCAACACATCCCTAGACAAGAGGTTTATCTACTCATGTTTAATGAAAGAAATATACCAAGTGGGTAATTCAATTTTCCTTCCATTCAAGCTAAATTTCTCAATATCCAATTTCAGTTTGTACATAAATGGTGGTTCTAAGAATTGGGATGAAGGAATTTGGAGAAACCCTCTTCTTGTTATTAGAAGAGAACTTTTTCACAAAGCTAAGAAATTGTTCAAAACTCTTCAAAACTATCAGCACTATTTACAATTGTACCTAAAATGGGTTAATAAACATTCCCAAAACATCACATAAATTTGGACAAAAATTCCCTTCAGGTGGTGTAAGAAGCGATGTGCAGATCGCACCTCATCATGTGCGCTTCGCACACCCTTCATCAGTGGTCTAGTGACTCCAGCAAATTTGGAGCTTCATGCAAAGTTATTTGTGGTTTACACCAGGAATTATGTGCATTGCACAATGACTGCACCCCTTAGTAGATTCTTCAGTTAACTTTCCTTTCCATGAAGTAGAAGGTGCATTCCACACCAAGGAAAGTGTGTGTCACACGAGCACCACATCTCTCAACAAAATCTTTGTTTTCTTTGATCACTTCACACTTCACTCATTTTTGGCTCTTTTTTGGTCCATTTCCTTGTTTTCTATCATTGATCACAAGTACCTGCATAGACATCAATAAAGGCCATAAGAACCTCTAAATATTATCAAAATATAGCAATAATTCATGAGTAAAGGCTCAATAAGTTGGTAGATTACTGACTTGTTATTCATCTCTCAATCAACAACGATATATTCAATAGCCTTAAATTAAGCACTATTGATTAAGTAATAAACAACCAAGCCAAAGTTTAGGGAGGTCACGCTATTTCTAGTTTAGACACTTAAATGGGTGATTCCGTTGATTTGAGAAATTTCTAATCTCAATCTTATGGAAGCCCAAGTTCCTACTAGAAATTTCACATCCAAAGTAATGATTTCCTCTTTCAAGCAAGAACATAACCAAGTAAGGAAAATCGATGTTTGCAACCACTAATTTAGAGTTAAAATATGGTGAAATGACCCATGTCAATTAAATAATTATAAACAAGAATTAACAACACCCACACCCATTTATCAAGTACCCATCATCAACATATCCTTAGACAAGAGGTTTATCTACTCATGTTTAATGAAAGAAATATACCAAGTGGGTAATTCAATTTTCCTTCCATTCAAGCAAAATTTCTCCATATCCAATTTCAGTTTGTACATAAATGGTGGTTCTAAGAATTGGGATGAAGGAATTTGGAGAAACCCTCTTCTTGTTATTAGAAGAGAACTTTTTCACAAAGCTAAGAAATTGTTCAAAACTCTTCAAAACTATCAGCACTATTTACAATTGTACCTAAAATGGGTTAATAAACATTCCCAAAACATCACATAAATTTGGACAAAAATTCCCTTCATGTGGTGTAAGGCGCGATGTGCAGATCGCACCTCATCATGTGCGCGTCGCACACCCTTCTTCAGTTGTCCAGTGACTCCAGCTAATTTGGAGCTTCATGCAATGTGAGGTGTGGTTTGCACCAGGAATTATGTGCATCGCACAATTACTGCACCCCTTAGAAAATTCTTCAGTTAACTTTCCTTTCCAAGAAGTACAAGGTGCAATTCCGCACCAAGGAAAGTGTGTGTCGCACGGGCACCACAACTCTCAGCAAAATCTTTGTCTTCTTTGATCACTTCACAATTCACTCCTTTTTGGCTCTTTTTTGGTCCATTTCCTTATTTTCTACCATTGATCACAAGTACCTGCATAGACATCAATAAAGGCCATAAGAACCTCTAAATATTATCAAAATATAGCAATAATTCATGAGTAAAGGCTCAATAAGTTGGTAGATTACTGACTTGTTATTGATCTCTCGATCAACAACCATATATTCAATAGCCTTAGATTAAGCACTATTGATTAAGTAATAAACAACCAAGCCAATTTTTAGGGAGGTCACGCTATTTCTAGTTTAGACACTTAAATGGGTGATTCCGTTGATTTGATAAATTTCTAATCTCAATCTTATGGAAGCCCAAGTTACTGCTAGAAATTTCACATCCAAAGTAATGATTTCCTCTTTCAAGCAAGAACATAACCAAGTAAGGAAAATCGATGTTTGCAACCACCAATTTAGAGTTAAAATATGGTGAAATGACCCATGTCAATTAAATAATTATGAACAAGAATTAACAACACCCACACCTATTTATCAAGTACCCATCATCAACATATCCTTAGACAAGAGGTTTATCTACTCATGCCTAATGAAAGAGATATACAAAGTGGGTAATTTAATTTCCCTTCCATTCAAGCAAAATTTCTCAATATCCAAGTTCAGTTTGTACATAAATGGTGGTTCTAAGAATTGGGAAGAAGGAATTGGGAGAAACCCTCTTCTTGTTCTTAGAAGGGAAAACTTGTTCACAAAGCTATGAAATTGTTCAAAACTCTTCAAAACTATCAGCACTATTTACAATTGTGCCTAAAATAGGTTTATAAACATTCCCAAAATATCATATATATTTGGACAAAAATTCCTTTCGAGTGGTGTTCGGCGTGATGTGCGGTTCGTACGTCATCATGTGCACATCGCACACCCTTTTTCTGTGGTCCAGTGACTCAGGAAAATTGGGAGCTTCATGCAAAGTGGGATGCAGTTTGCACCAGGCACTGTACATGTTGCACAATGACCACACCCCTTAGCAGAGTCTTCAGTTAACTTTCATCTCCATTCGGTAGAAGGTGCATTCCGCACCAATGCAAGTGAGTGTTGCACGGGCACCGCATCTCTCAGTAGAATCTTCGTCTTGTTTGATCACTTCACACTTCACTCCTTTTTGGCTTTTTTTGGATCCATTTCCTTGTTTTCTATCTTTGATTACAAGTACGTGCATAGAAATCAATAAAGGCCATAAGAACCTCTAAATCTTATCAAAATATAACAATAATTCATGAGTAAAGGCTCAATAAGATTGTAGATTACCGACTTATCAGAGCACCCCAAGGAGATAAAACCCTTATCAAGAAGATATTTTAACTGCTCTTTAAACTTTTTTAATCCCCCATGAGACATTCTATATGGAAAAATAGAGATGAGCTGAGTATTGGGAAGGATATCTCTGCCAAAATCTATTTCTCTTTCTAGAAAGACTCCAAAAAAATCATTAGGAAAGACTTCTAGAAACTCATTAACAACTAGAACTGAATGGAGAGGTGGTTTCTTAGCATTAGAGTCTCTAACTCTGACTAAGTGATAGATAAACCCTTTAGAAATGATGTTTCTGGACTTAAGGTATGAAATGAATTGACCCTTAGGCATAACTGGACTTCCTTCCTAAACTAAGACTGGCTCATCTAGAAACTGAACCTTAACTACTCGAGTTCTACAATTGACTGAGGCATAATAAGAGTATAACTAATGGTATGGCTTACTAATTACTGAATACTCTATTAATATGCAGAAGCTTTTAAGTGAGATGGAAATGCAAAAAATTTAGAAAGTAAGTCTCAATGATATAGAAAGTTGAAATCTGAAAAATGCAATTATTTGTAAGACAACTGATAATTATAGCTGTAATGACCCGTTCCATTGTTATTTGAAAAATCACCTCATTGCAGAATTCAGGGGCAATTAAATTATGTTTTAATTTAAGTAGGGGTGACATGACAGAAAATTTAGATTTTTAAAATATATCCAGGCTGATGTCACCCTGTTATAGCAGGAATTTCTACTGCTATAGCACCGCCACTGTAGCATTCAGTCGGTCGCTATAGTGGTATGGCAAAGGCACTAGCTTGATAACACAGAGATTATTTTAGACTTCTCCTCCTCAGTTTGAAAATAAATGAGGTTGCTCCAAAAAACCCTTCTAGGTTGCTCCACAGCTTGGGAGTAATGAAGAGGGGAGAATTTTGCTAAAAATGGGCGAAACCATGGATTCCAAGCCCGCTATCCATCAGGAATCGCCTTCACGAAGCCAGAATATGGTGTTCAGGACTCTAAACCTAATGCTTGGTGTCCAAGTAGGCTAGGCTTATCTAAGTAGACTTAGACCTGTATTTTATTACATATTATCATTGCAGGATAATGGGAGAATTCATGCCTAGGACTTCGGGCACGGAGTTTGGAGGGTTGATAGGTTGACTGTTTGGCTGTCTGAAGGGCGAGGGCATCATTGGCGTAATGTTTTCAATTTTTTATGTTGCTAAATTCTAGGGAAACTATGACTGTAGGTAGGTTCGAGGAAGTGGTAATGGTTGTGGGTGAAGAAATGTCTAGGTTGTAGTGGGTTTACAGGAATATTTTAATGAAGAGAAATGGGATGAATAGGAAGGGTTCGAAGTCCTTAATGTCAGAGGGTGAATTCCCTAACATGTGCATACCTTTAAGGAAGGGGTCTAGAATAGATATAAAATGATTATATGTGTCGAGAGGATAAACCAGGAATTAATCTTCGGACGAGTTAACAAGGCTGGGGTTATGAACCAAATTTGTCAGGTAGGTGATTGTTGTTATTTTCCTATTTGCGATATGTGTTCATGGTTACTGTTGCATAGTATTGTATGTTCATTGCATGGATTAGGGAATATAATTATGAATATCTACATATTTGATTGTCAATCATGTGAAATAAACTTGTCTTCGTTACTTGTTGGTTTACAAGTGTGATTGTGTTCATTATTGTTGAATGTTGGATTGTGTGTGACATTCAGTTAGCTTGGGTACAATGCCTAGTACGGGATACATATCATTTTCTCGGGTACCATACCTGGTATGGGTTATATATATCGGTTGGCTTGAGTACCACACCTGGTATAGGTTCTTTAATGGTTGGCTCGAGTACCATGCCTGGTACGAATTATTTATACTTATTTTTCGTTGTGTTCTATGTTTGGTTTCATGAGTGGAATGGGTTAATTCTTTAATTGTGATTGTTTTATATTGGCCCATTAGTGGATGGGTGGTTATACTTAATTATGGGATTGGTCTTTGTATAGACCGAGATTGGATGTTAGACATGGTAGGTGTTGTCCTATAGATCCTTGGGTGGTCCGAGTGCTTGTAAATGGTAATATATATATATGGTCTATATATTGGGTAACTGGGCATACTTTTTGTTGTAGAGTCAGAGTGGTTGACCGGAACAAGGGATGGTAGTCAGGGTCTGGACTTAGTTGTCAGATTGGTGAAATAGTGTGGCTTGGGAGGTCCTAGTGTTAAGTGTGGCTTGGGAAGTCTTTGTGTAAAGTGTGGCCTAGGGAGTCCTAGTGTTAAGTGTGACTTGGGAAGTCCTAGGGTTAAGTTACGGTTGGGAAGTCCTAGTGTTAAGTGTGACTTAGGGAGTCCTAGTCTTAAGTGTGTCTTAGAAAGTCCTAGTGTTATGTGTTGACCATCATGAAATGGGCGGAAGGTCTCCAAATTTGTGGAGTTGGCAGCAGACCAGGGTAGTAAGGCTTGGGGATAGAACATACAGGTTCCTAGCGGTTGTATCATGGTAGTAAAGGTGGATGATGAAGGACTGGATTTTTTTAACTTATATTGCATATTTTCTCTTGACTCTTATATAATGGTATGTGGTGGATTCAGGTCGACCGATGATGTGTACCAGTACATGTTGTTGTATTGATACTACTCTTGCTATACATTTTGGGTATAGTATGGTTTCAGGATCAGTGATATTTCTTAGGTAGAGGATGGTGGTGATCTTCAGAAGCTTCTACTCTTTGTTTCCATGATAGATGTTGTGTCTGCTTTTCATATTTTTTACCTTTCCTTTAGATCTCTTGTACCTATTTAGAGTAGTTCCTAGGGTGGTTTTGTATTCAGTTTGGAAAGAATTTAACGTCCAAAATTTGTAATGTTTTTTTTCAGTATTACAAAGGTTGTTTTCTTACATTTTACTTTTGGTTCTTGCATTACCTATTGGATCGGGCAGTAAGGGTTCTCCTATATAGGTGCTTATAGTAGGTGCCCGCATGACTCGGTAGTTCGGTCATGACAATAACTTAACTAGCTAGTCTATGAAGCCTCTAATACTGACAAATGGTTCACCAGGACAAGACCCATGGATACCTGAATAAGCTACTAGCGCCATCTAACAAAATGCTAGTGAACTAGATTGACTAGAGGCCTTCGAAGGATAGGAGCTCTCAGCAATACTGGATGAATATAATCATACTGATGCGTCTGTTGTCGATCTCAAACACCTAACTCTTTATCATATAAAAATGCAACGCTAAATAACATCAGTACGAGTGAATGTATAGTATGTAATATTGCTGAATAAAATAATAAGCAAGCACTGAAAATACTGTCTAAAAGAGTAGAAATGAATATGAACTGAAATAAGGTCAATTGTAAGGTAAATCATTCAAGTGTACTTTAACAACCAAACTTTTCAATATAATATGCATTAAAAGCAACTTCTAAAAATATAACTTTAGTTTCTTGGGGTGTTTCTCTAATCGACAACCATCACGTGAGCCTCATGATTATACAATGTCTTGCCCACATTGCCAGAACCATTCTATACCTTTCCCGAGTATAGAACAAAACTTTACTATGGATACAAACTGATCCATTTTAGGTCTAATGAGAAATCATCTGACTTGCGAAACAAACCTATCCTACACTAGCTACGTAGTTTTAGGGTTTGGATATTTAAACCCTTATCCATCTCAGTGCTCAATACTACTCACAAAATAATGCGATAATTCTCAATAAACTTTAATATGTCCCTTTTTAGGTGAACACTAGAAATCTTTGTCTTTGAGATAGTGCTCACCTAATACTTCTTTAACTGAAATTTGCTTGCTTGTAAACAACTTTGCTTTTCTAAAATATGACTTTACTTGTTTTAAACTACCTTTTTCTTTCTTTCTGAAATCATGCTTTATGAAGCTAAATATGCATACATGAACTCTTTCTTGAAGATGCTTTCTTAAACTGAAAACTGATTTTCTTAATGAAAACAAGGCATAAATAATATAGCAATGCTTTCAAACACTATAGCTAAAAGGGGTCCATGTGAGAGAATGAGCATGAACCAACAATAAATGATATAAATCACAACAACTTTAGCAATAGAATGATTAATAAGCAATTTTAAGAAATAAGGAATTCAAATAGGAGAATTCGAATAAAAGCTCTTCTTTGATCTTATTAGAATTGGAAGTTAGGTGTAGGGCATGATAATGAACAGGTTCCTCACTATGAATAGCCTTACATACCTAAAATGCTTCAAACTTCAATGGACAATCTCGAAAAATAACTTAGAGACCTTACAAATGGATCTATTCAATTATTCCTAGGGTTTTTTTATTTAGAAACATTTTGAACCTATAGGTTAGGGGTAGAAATTGCTAAAGTAACCTTTGGATCGAAGGATAAGTCTTACCTAGTCCTTAAGGAATGTTTCACATTGCCTAGGGTTTAGAGAAAACATCTAAACTTGTAAAATAAGTCAAAAACAACAAAAGATTATATTTGTAGTCACAGGAATTCTATGGACATGTCTACGGACCGTAGACCTTATCTACAGACCATAGTTTGAACTGTGGAAAGCTAGAACTTCTTCATAGGTTTTCTGAGTCTCACTTCTATGAGTTGGTCTATGGCCTATCATTCTAAACTATGGACCATGGACTCGATCGTGGTTCTACCTAGAGATTTTGCTAATATTCAGAACAATTTCTACAGTTGAAAACTGCGGGCAATAAACAAAGCCTATGGACTATACTATAATATATGATTTGACTCTGACATTTTGAAGGTACCCTGAACTGGATTCTATTAAAGGTATATAAGACCATAGAATAAGTTGACGAGGCATCAATTAAACCATGAACATTCTAGGTGAATTCTTACCTCTCAGACGGTGTTCTACAGTTTACAGTATGAACCCGTCCTCCGGAAGGACGAGGCATAATGTCATCCATAGAAACCTGGGAAGACAACACTGAAAAATGGACTTTTGTGGTTCACTCTATGGATCGTTCTTCATAAAAATAGTCTATAGACATGACCGTAGACATCAAAAATTGTTCTATAATTTCTTCTAAGTGCTACAACACACAAGTTTAGATTTCAAGGTGTTACAAGTGTGTTGGCAGAATCTCATAAAAGTGAGATATATGGAGTTTAATTTATTAGCATATTCTCATTGAATGTGCAAAGTAAAGTATCATTGATTCAGTGACCTACTTCAATTTTAGAGTGTGAGCTTCATTATGCATATTGTGAAATTGCTAACTATTTGAACATATTGCTTAATGATTCTTGATGATGGATTGAATGATGAATCTCTTAAGGTAAATCATCATTTTTTATGTTTAAATGTCAAGTCTGGTTGTTACTAGTGTTGAGCAAGTGTTGGTTGGTCTTTTTGGGGAAGCCTGAGTACATGTTGGGTTATAGTGATTGTCAAAAACCTGGGTAAGATGAAGAAATTGGTCTGAATTATGGAGGAGTGTTCCTTTTTAACCATTTATGAGCTGCAAATCTTTCTTTATGGATGCAAATGCTCAACAAAAGCTAGGTAGAATGTTCCCTTTCATTTCCTGGTCATTTACAGGGTACTTACGGGCGAAAATCTTGACTTGCAGCATGCAAATGGGCTGTAAACATCCCCTAAAATTATAGAATTCAATGCCTCACTTTTCTGCATCACTTGCGACTGAAAATGCCCATGTGTGAATGTAAGCACCACGCAAAAGCCAATCAGTTAGGTCATCCATGTCCCCTTTCATTTTCATTCTCTTGTTTTTATCTTTTTGATTTTCTTATTTCATTTCCTTACACATATATTAAACAACACAAAAATATTTTGTTTCCTTTTGTTTTATTTTGGCTTCTCACCCCATTTTGCAGGCATGACTTTAACAGGGCAAACCCTGTCAGGGGAACTCAAAAGGACAAGAGTAAGAGCAAACAAAAAGCCCTAGTGGCTCCTCCTGCCCTTGTGAATAGTGAAGAGTCTACTCAGTTCTGCATCAATGGGATGATGCTCTATTATCTTTTATTTCATGAAAAAAAAGGAGTTCACCATTGAGAAGTGGTCTAATTTAGCGGGTTTGAAAGATAACTTTCCAAATGAAGAAGCAATTTACGGATCATGACTGGGAGATTATTGCAAATTCAGTGGGAGCATTCTTCTCAGAGTTGGTTTTGGAGTTCTGTTCCTTCTATCAATCATTACAAGACTCCATGAAACACAAAGGGTCAGTTGACAGTTTCCCTTGCTTATCTTTTGTGATGGTGCAAGGAGTTGATGTAGACATCACTCCGGAAGCTATTAAAAATATCTATTAGGCTAATGTGACTCCTCCGAGGGCAGAGTATGCTGCAAGGATAGCCAAAAAGGATAATCAATACACATGGGTTGCTCTCTTAATTGTTGAGGGTCATCTCTATGGGTCGTATTTGTTGGTCAAATACTTAGATAGGATTTAAAGTTTTAGGCAATGTTGTGGCTCGATTTGGCTTTCTAGAGGATTTTAGCAACCAAGAATAATAACATCATATCCATAGAGATGGCTATAATTATAACTTGCATTATGAATGGGATTCACATAAACTTTGGGGAGATAGTAGTTGAGCAATTCAAAAAGCAGGCCAGACAAAAGAAAACCTCAGTGCCCTTCACTTGTTTCATAAACTTGCTATGTGCTCATATTGGGACTCCTTACTTCCAGCCTGTTAATAAGAAGATCGTAGCCTATGGGGTGATTGATGTGGAGCGTAAGTGAGATAAGGTGCACCTCAAGTAAAAAAGAGGAAACTTGCTTAGGGGTAGAGTGCATCTTAGGGTGAGCTTGGCGGGTTTGATGCATTAGGAGCTTATAATGATATACCTGCAACTCCTACCACCCAGTTAGGATTTGATGCTCTTACTCTCGTGATGTCGGGATAATGTTCACCTTGATCTATGCCTCATAGGCCTGCCTCGTCCTCACTGCCCTCTTCTACTAGCAGTATTGAGAGGCTAGCCAACATGACTCATTAGAACAATAATCAATTAGGTAAGATAGCTTGGCAGATCCCTAACTACATTTAGACCACAATTAAAAGGGTTATGAAGCTTATCGTCGATAGTGTGCAAAAATTGTGTGCTACAGTGGATGCACTTGAGGGGTTGGTGGCTATACTTCAGTCCGATGTGGCCAAAATAAAAGTTGATGCCACCTACTTTAGGCCTGATCTTAGTTTCTTTGATACTTTCTTGGCCACTCCTAGTAGGGGAAAGGATCTTTTTTAGTATATAATTTGAGGAGACGGGGCTACAGGGATTTAAGAGATACATAAGGGTACCTACGAAGGTCAAGATAGTATTAAGGTTACATAGACCATCACAGAGTCCGAGGAAATGGAAGCTATCTAGAGATAAAGAGAAGGCTTATAGAGTTGGAGCTAGTTTAATCTCCTAGTTGCTCGATAATGATACCATCCCTGCTCATGTCTAGTTTCCCAATATTTGAGCCCAGTCTGACTAGGCTCACACTGCTCATGGTACCACAAGATCTTAGACGTCATAAGATAGGCACTTGGATGCTTAGAGCACTTCAGGGAGTCCTTACATCCTTCCCTCTCTTTCTTATACTTGTGTGCATTAGGGACACTGCCATTATTTTAGTTGGGGGTGGATGTTATATTTGGTTGATACATTTGGTTGCCCTTTTTAGGATTATTTGGTGTTTAAGTTGATACATTTGGTTTCCATTGTCGGGCCTGAGTTGTATATTTTTGATGATATTTTGCCCTTGCCAGGCTTGTTTGTTGATTATCATGAATATTTTTCCATCACCAGGCTTGATCTTTATGATTCTTGCTTATTAGTGTGATGCCTTCATGGGCTTGTTTCTATTGATGCATACATTTGAGCCCTTGTCGGGTTGTTTAACATTGCCCTTATTCTATTACCCATGCAAATATTCAATTTATGCTTAATGCCTTTGCTAGGCTTCTTTTCTATGATTCATGAGCGCATAGATTCAAATATTCACCTTTGTTAATAGTAGAACCAATAAACTGTGAGGTTTTTTTTATGCTATGGTTCTTTCCCAAGGAGAATTTTCCATTTTTTTTTATTTTGTTGTCGAACTGGGATACAATTCCCTATGATAGATTGAGAGGTGACTCTCATAAGGGAAAATGCCTTGTTTTAGTATAGCATTTCGAGTCTGAGTCACACTTGTTTTGAGCGGTACCATCATTTTTTTGGCAAATGAAATGAATTCGAGAAAAAGGGGGAAAAGAATTCAAAACGTTATCTATGCCATGATCATTAAATTCATTACTTGGATCCTTTTTCACAAATGAATTACTTGAAATTAGAAACAACGTGTCAATTTCATTCATTTTAATAAGGTTTGAGAATAATTTTTAAACTTGATTGTTTGTGATGCCTAGTGTGGTGAGATCTTTATGTGTTCATTTGCATGAATGTTAATTTAGAACTTGCTCGTATTGTGATCAAGGCAAACTCCTATATGTTACTTAGCTTTGAAAATAACCTCAGGCCTTATTTCGACGATCATTTTACCAAAAACTCCTTCCCTTACATTAATTCCTAGTCAACCTATTTGAGCCTTTGACCTTTTCTTTGGCAACCATGTTACACACTATTACCTTTTTAAAACCTCTATCTCCTGGCATCCAACCTCTTTAAATGCTAAGAAAAGAAGAATGTAGGCTAAAAACCTAAATTTGGGGGGGGGGGGTTGAAATTAAATTTATTGGGTGATTGATGTAGGCTAAAGCCTAAGTTTGGAGTGTATGCAATGAAATCCTAACTGAGGTAATGAGACTAAGTTTTGAGGTACCACCTAGTGAAATCTTGTGTAATTGCTTGAGTTACTAAAAGGTTGAAGAGAGAAAGAAAAAGAATTGATTTGGTGCTATCCTTCCTCATAAATGTTAGAACAAGCGAAGCAAAAGGTGGTGGGATTAATGTTTTTGAGATAAAAAGAATGATTTGGGATGTGAGAGGGGGAAATATGTTGAAATCAAATAAAAAATGTGAACGGTGTACTTAAATATCTAATGATAACATTTAAGGAGGTTTAAGTTACTTGTTCCTAAATCTTTACCTTTCCTTTAACTTTGCCTTCATTGATTCTCAAGTCTTAGGAGATTCCGAGCTTTGTGGCTCATATTAGTGGCAAAATACATGACGGGAAAACCTATGGTTCTACGTGTGTGCATTTGATCTTTTTTGTGAGTGTAACAATCATTTTTTTCTATCATATAATCCCAACCACTGTGAAATGCATGAATTGTTAGTGAGATTCTCTCTTTGTTTTGAATGGTATTACAACCTTGGGAAAAGCTGTGAAATCTTACTCTCAGTTAGGGGAAATGAATGTGACAAGTTGTGAAGAAAAATTGAGGCAAGTTTTGCAAGTGTAGTGTCAAGACTTGAGATGCTAAAAGGTTTTGCATTAAATCTGTGTTTTCCCTGGTGTGAATCAAAAATGATGTTTTTTGAATTTCTTTTGAGTTGATAATATTCCTTATGCTCATTGTGGTACCAATCAAGGTTAGTGCATTTGTTTGAACCTTTTTTTTAAATTATTTTTTTGCGTTCAAGTAGTCTTTGTATAGTTCGTGTGTTTTTGAGATCGAGTCAAATCACTTTCTTGATGTGAATGTCTTTAATTGCTTTAGGACAAGCAATAGTTTATGTTTGGAGGTTTGATACGTTGGTAATCCACCAACTTATTGAGCTCTTAAACATTAATTATTTCCTAAATCTTATGCTTTAAGATGATTTTTATGTTTTGATGTTTATATGTGTAGTCATTCAAGAATCTTGATAATAAAAGGGATTTTGAACGAAAAGAGGTGAAGAGTGATGACAAAAACCAAGTGATGAGTTGAAAGATGGAAGCAACCAAAAGATAACCACTGGTAGATGCAAAAGGCCATTTGTGGATGCAAATGAGCCACAAGTCAAAGGCAAAAGCCAATGCCACCAGTGGTGGGCTCTGGTTAAGAAAAATTGATAGTTGCGGGAGCAAATGGCTCTTTGCAGACGTAAGTAGGCTGTAAATCTTAATAGAAAACTGGCACAACACTAAGCCGTGTGCAGGCTGCAAGTGGGCATCTACGCCTGCACATATAACGCAAATGAAGCACAAATAATGATGCGGGGGTATTTTTGAGCAGAATTTTTAGCCAAATTTGGGGCTTTTAAGGACAGATCTAGAGATTAGAGAACATTCTATTCTTATCTTTTGGGTTCTGCTTTTGAAAGGACTACTTGGATATTTATACTTTATTATTTTCAAGGATTTTTTCTCCATTGTTTCTAAATTTGAGTTGAGAACTAAAGATTAAAATTATTAATGGTTTACTTTGAAGGAAATTCAATTGGTATAATATTTTATTCCTTTATTGTGAGTAGGTAAATACCCCAATCTTGGGGGTGTGTCCTATAAACTCTAATTGTCATTGGATCTTGATTATTTTCTTCAATTATTGATTATCAAGTATGAGTATAGCTAATTCCTCATGTTCTAATTTAAATCAGAGGTTGAAAACCCTAATTAGTACTTCTATTTACTTATTTTGCTTGAGAAAGAAGATGAGTCATAATGGAGGAATTAGCTAACTAGGACTTGGGTTACCCCATTTAAGAATGTTTGCTAGAGATAGAACTATTTACGAGAGGTAGTTGGTTGATTTGAATTGTACACACCTTGGGGTTTGAGAAAACATAAGGTGAATTGTATTAATGGATTGAGAAATCATTAGTATAGTCAAAATCAAGCCTACCCATGCAAATATCAATGATGAAGCACATGCTAAGTCCCAACTACATTACCTAGGTTCCATACATGCACACACCTAAGGTTTCTCTTAATTGACTAAATTCGAAAGTTTTAAGTGTTCTCGTCTATTACAATTGTGGAAACAAAAATTGTTATAAACAACCCCCTACTTTTATTTACTTGTTTGTTTTATGCATTATGCAATCAATTATTGATTTGAGATACGAATTGGGTTGATCTATTATTCTAATTCCTATGGGATCGACCCCTATCTTGTAGGGTAAATTATGTTGCAACTTACCATTTACACTTTTGCTTAAGTGAAATGTGGATTTGGGTGTTAACATCCACGAACCATCCTTGCCTCCTAATTTGCTAACATAAAAAAAGATTCAAAGGTCACAAAACCCATATAAGGAATTCCAACTGAGATGTAGTTTTATTCTTGTTATTTAAAAGTCTTAACAAATGCAGTTCTTATATGTATGACATTATCTCAGTCTTATCCTATATCAAAATATCCATAAATTAACATTTTATGTAAAAGGGACACTTGTTACATATATTGATATCCACATTCATCCTGAATGTAACATACCATTTGGTTTAGCTTAGACAAAGGAAGGAAACCAAAAGGTCATTGTAATAAACCTCTAGGAAATTTTCTCTATTTTCATGTTTTTCCATCATATCGAGCTTTCTCACAGTGGCTATAGGTCATTTATGACTTATCGAGACTGACGGTTTGGTTCTCGAGCAGTTCATTATGTTTAAGCCTATATTCATTTTATGAAAATCTTATAACTAGGAGAGTTGACTTTGGTAAACATTCAGAGAAGACGACCTCGGATGGAAATTTCATTAGCGTTGTAAGCTTCAAAACATTGACTTTGGGGTAGTGGAAACTTTTGTTTGGGTCCCGAGGCTTCTAGACTAATTTTGGGCTACTAGATTTCTTTTTGGCAAAAGATGGTTTTAGGTATGGGACCCATTTTTCACCAAAATGATCTTTGTTATGAATTTTATCGATTATGTTGAGTTTAGAATGCCATTTTTTGTAGGGTAGCTTATCTTGTTTATTCTCTTGGGGATCAAGATGAATTTTTAGGGTCTGGTCGAAGAGTTTTTGAGTTGAGTTTGTCAGTTGGTGCTGCTCGTTCTGGTATTGGCATGACAGCAGTTCCTTGGTCGCACCTGCACAGCCTCCCTCACGGCGCGAGGTAATGTCATCAAGGAGTCGCCCCTGTGCTACCTTTCCTTCCCCTGCAATGCCGCTCCTACGACTTGCATGCTACACCTGTGGAACTAAAGGGTCATGTTGACCTCTACTCCTGCGGTGGTCTAGACACTGCGGCAATGCTGCACTTATATCAATATGACCGCATGTGCATCGATCACTGGCAATTTTTAACTGAAGTTCCCCTTCATTTCTTTCACTCCAACAAACTTCTTCCACCATTGTTAAGCTCAGGTATGATATAGGAGCACCAATTTTGGGTGATTTACTGAGATATTGAGGTAATTCTCTTCCCCTTGCCTTTCTATTACGTTAATGTTGGTTAATTCCATGTTTCATTTCCATCTTGGGCTTCTAAATTGCATGTTAATCCTTTGATTTAAAGTGATGTGCTTTGGACTATTTGAGATCCGAATTCTCTTCAAATTCCACCCAAATTGGGGCCATGCACCCCACATCTTTTTGGGAGCATAATTGTTAATTTAGTTTTCTTTTTTGTTGCACAAGCCTCGAGAGTAATTTTCTGACTCGACTTTCAAGCCCAAAATTTTATATAGCAATATGGGTTTCGATTTTCATGTCTTGATGTATAGATTGTGTTTGTGATAGCATGGCAGCATTCTGAGGCTATCCGAAAGGGGAAGGAACACAAATGATGATTTGTGTTTGTAGTTCAGCCCCGAGGTAGGTTATTGTTTAATTATTTTAGACCTAGTTTAGTTAGATTATATATGTTATGAGTTGCATGAATGTTAGGGTTAGTTTTAAGCTAGAACTAGGATTAAATCCTCTTTTGCTTGTTTTGGACATTTTCAGGACTGTAAAATAGTATTATCATGCATATCCTTAGTTTAGGAGGTTTTAGGAGGTAGAGTAGGTGCCTTGGTTTGTTTTTGTTTTATAGTTCCATTTTTCTATCATTATTTATCATTAATTGTGTAACTATGTGTCCGAGGCCATAGCTTTGGACTGAACATAGTTCCAGGTGAGTACCTTGTTTGGAGGGTGCCTTGGCCCTGTTATTGGTGTATATTTTTGTATTTGCTTGAATATTGCACTGCTTACATTCATTTATTTATTCGTGGACTTGGCACATAAATGAGTTTTCTAAGAAAGAATTATTGGTTCTCAAGTTAAAAAGGAGGTTTTCACTATTACTACACATTTTTGAGTTTTTAAAAAGGATTTGTACTATTTTTCTACAAATTTCGGATTTAAAAGCTAATATGCCTCCCTCTTTACTGATTTAAGTTCCATGTAGGGCATTCTTTTTACTTATTGCATGTATGATGCTAGGAGTTGATACTCATATTTACTTATTGCATGTTCGATGCTGGGTTTCCAGGCTTATATTTACTTATTACATGTCTAATGTTTGGATAACGGACTCATATTTACTCATTGTTTGTCCGATGCTTGTATTTTGGACTAATGTTGCATCGGTCGCATATTGCATTGCATTAATCTCATGCTGCACCACATTTCATATTGATTGATTTTTCCGGAAATGCCTGATTTCCTTATCATTATTATCTTCACCATCTGTTAGATTATAGCTCTTTTCAATTGATAACTAGATTTAGGTGGATTCATGTAGCTAGTTACTTTCCTTTATCTTCTAATATAGATTATATTTTTGAGCTTTGTTTCCCTATAATGCCTACTGAGTACCCTAAGTTTTGGTACTCATACTACACTCTACATCTTTTTTTGATGTCGCACCTAGTATGAGCCACCCTCTTTGATCATCCTATCATTCGTGGCCACCTGTTGTTTGGATCGTTTTGAGATCCCAGCATTTGGAGACTTTTACTGCTTTCCATCTACTCGTCTCTCTATATTTTGTATTTTGGATAGATAATACTTATTGTATAGGTTTATTTTATACTTTAGATACTCTTATACCGGTGACACCACGTCTAGAGTTTGTTCTTGTATATGTTTATCTCTACGATCACTTTTAGGGCAATTTTTTTTGGTATATTTGGTACTGTAGGTATGTATCTATATTGTTGGTCCCTATTTTGTTATGTGTGTCTCTTTGGCTTACATTATTTAATTGCCTAGTGCATTATCGTATTCTTGGGTTGGCTTTATTACTGGGGGGTTTTAGTAAGTGCTATCATGACCGAATTTTGGATCATGATAGAGTGGTATCAGAGCTCTAGGTTCACTGGTCTCGTAAGTACAATAGTAAATTGTCTAGTAGAGTCTCGTGGATTAGTATGATTACGTATGTATCCTATCTGGGGAGGATATAGGGCATTCTTTGGAAAGATTCCATTTTTTTAATCCCTAATCGTGTGTCCTTGACATTATCAACTTCTAAATACTTGTTGTTTTACTCCTTCTCAGATTGTTTGGATGATATCAGCGGCAGGTAAGAATGAGGCCCCTTCACCTACAGTTAGAGCCCTAACTAGGGGATGGGATTGAGGTTGACCTAAAGGTTCAGGTAGGGTACGGGTGTGGTGCCAGCTCGGGTCCAGACTAGGTTACCGTCACTAGAGTCATATATTGAGATTGAGGATGTGCACTATGATCTAGAGGGTATGGGGCAAGGCCAGCCCCCAACAGGTTTTGTGGCTACACCGGTTCTCCAGGATACATTGAACTGTCTTCTTGGGTTTCTAGAGGGCATGTCACTGCTCGCAGCTTTGTGTGGTACCCCGATTGGCTCACAGGTCAGGGACGAGGTTTAGACTTTTGCTCAAGCAGTAACACAGGGTTCTGGAGCACAGCCTGCTACTGCGACTCCCTGTTTAGAGGTGTTTCCAGTTCTGATAGTTTTTCCACCTATTCTAGATGGGCCAGTTATGTCTTCTGAGGAGAAGAAGATGCTTGGTAGGTTTTTGTGGCTGGGTAACTCGACCTTTTCAGGTGCTACAGGGAGGATGCTCATGAGTTTTTGATCAACTTCTAGGAGAGGTTGCATAACCTTGGTTTGGTTGAGTCATATGGAGCAGATTATACCACATTTTAGATGGATGGTCCAACAAAACAGTGGTGGAGGTCTTACATAGCTTGCAGACCAACTGGGTCACCTCAAATCACTTGGGCTCAATTTTTCGAGGCTTTCTTGGAGAAGTATGTGTCGTGCAGCTTCAGCGAGTAGTTGATAGATGAGTTCACTAGGTTGGAGAAGGACTATATTTGTGTTACAGAGTATGAGGTCCATTTCCATGAGCTGGCTAGGCATGCCACCATAATTCTGCCCACCGAGCATGAGAGGGTGCATTGCTTCGTTAGGGGGTTGAACTTGTATCTCTATCTAGCTGCAGAGGGTATAGTAGCTTTGGGCCAGTCCTTTCTAGCTATTATGGATCATGCCCACACTATTGGGGCATACTTTGAAAGGCCCAAGGGGGAAGCGATAAGAGGCCTCACAATCAGGGAAGTTATAGTAGTTCACAAATGATAATGCTCAAGTGTACTCTCCTAGATGGAGGTATCAACGATCGTTAGAGCAAAACACATTTATATATTCCCGACAGGAGTCGGGGTAGATCCCACTGATAATTGGTGACTAGCCAAGTCAATTCTAAAGAAAAGACTTCATAATGAGAATAGTTTGTTTAATACAATAAAAGTAAAGGAAGGGAGGAATTGGGAAATCTGTCACAATTCGCAATTCAAAGAGAGACAGTAAAATAAAAGCAGGTGTAAACAAGGAGAGAGGACGACTAGGGATGTGTGTCAAATGGGACTTGAATACGGGTTAGGGTGATTGTTCATTCATATAAATTGTAGCTAAATGACATGGATAGTATTGGTTTTAGGTATTCTTGATAATCTCTCAATCAAACAATCATATATCCAACAATTTTTATTCAAACACCATTTTCTAGGTAATAATCAACCAACATATTCTTGAGGATGTCACACTATATCTAGCGTAGACACTTAAATGGGTATTTCTGGCAAATTGAGCTATTTCTAGTCTATATCTAAGTGGAATCCCAAGTACCCACTAGAAATTTCAAATCCGAAATTGTAAACCCCTTTTGCAAGCAAGAACACAATCAAGTGAGGTAAATAAATGTTTGTAACCATCAATTTTAGAGTTAAAATATGGTGAAATCACTAGACTCATGTCATATTAGCAATTATAAACACAAATTAGCAACACCCATACACATTTATCAAGCACCCATTATCAACACATCCATAGACATGAGATTTAGCTACTCATGCTAACGGAATAAAGAACAATACCAAATGAATAAGTAAAATTCCCTTTCATTCACCTAAATATTCAATATTCAAGCTCAGTTTTTACAAGAATGGTGATTCCAAGAGTTTGGAAGAAGAAATTGGAGTGAAACCCTCTTCTTCTTTCTTGGAGAGAAAAACTTGCTCACTCCTCAAAACTATTCAATTCTCTTTCAAAAACTATCTAAGAATATGCCTGAAATGGGTCTTAGAATTTTCCCAAAACATCATACCAAATTGTACAAATATGCCCTTCAAGAGTTGTGCGGCACGACGTGCGGTTCGCACATCTTGAAGTGTGCATTGCACAACTCTGTTCAGTGGACCAGTGACTCATCTAGACTTTGGAGCTCCATGCAAAGTGGGGTGCGGTTCGCACCAACCAATGTTTGCATCACACATCGAATGCACCCCTTAACATATCCTTCAGCTAACTATGAGCTTCATGCAGTGGGAAGTGCGGATCGCACTAATGAATGTGCATGTCGCACAAGGTCCGCACCCTTCGGCAGAATCATTGTCTTGTTTGATCACTTTACACTTCAACTCCTTTTAGGATCTTTTTGGGTCTATTTCCTTGTTTTCTATCTTTGATCACAATTACCTGCATATACATTAATAAAGGTGATAAGAACCTCCAAATCTCATCAAAATATAACAATAATTCATGGTTAAAGGCTCAATAAGATGCTAGATTACCGACTTATCAAACCCCCAAACTTGAACTATTGCTTGTCCTCAAGCAAGATACTCACAAGGTAAGGAATTAATTATGCTCTAGAACACAAAAGACTACTCTATTCTAAAAAAAAATAAGAAAAATAATAAACAAAAAGACTCAAACAAAACACTCAACTATCATGATCATCTCAATTTGAACCACCACATTACAAGGCAATTGCTCATTTCAAAACTTTTTCGAAAGGACTTCATTTCTCTTCAAAAATCAAGTCATTGGCATGGACCATCAATGTTTGCCTTGAGATTCGCCACACAACTTGTCTCATTCATTTCTCTTAATTGAAATAGAGACTTCATGTTTCAATTTGATTGCATGATGCCACTCACCACAAGAGAGAATCCCACTCACAATCATGTAATTCACAAAACAAAGTGATTATAAAAGAACCAAGAAGACTCTCACTCTCTCAAGGAAGTTCAAGTGCACACATGTCAAACCATAGGCTTGACCTTTATGCTAATTATGTGGCCAAGCTCGGAATCACTAAGGACTTATGAGTTACGATGTTGGCTAGTGCTAAGGTAAGGATTTTCATTTGTTTCAAGTGGATACACTCACATTTTTGAACTTTGACTTCACCTTATTTCTCCCTCACACAACCCAAGCATTTCCCTTTTAATTTTTTTTAATCATTCAACCCCTTGTAACACCTTCATTTGGTAGCATCCATTCTTTTCTTTTTATTTTGCTCATTGGATTTTGGGCTTTTGGAGAAATTTTCAATTCAACATACGGTACTACCTTGCAGCAGAAGTGCAATACTTTTCTTCTCCATATTGATCACATACACCCCTAAACTTAGGCATTTTCCTATGTTGTCTTTTTTTTTCCCCCGAACCTAGGCTTTTAGCCTATGTTTTACCTTTAAGCAATTAAGGAGGATTGGTTCCAAGATAGAGGTTCCAAAAATGTTAGGATTTTAGACAAGGTGCTAAAAAATGGTAACAAGCTCAAAGGGGTTCACTAGGATTGATGTTGAGAGAAGTCATTTGGGTGAAGTGGCTATCAAAAAGGGCCTAAGATCCTTTTCCAAGATCGGTCACACATAGAATTGTGAATTTAATAGGGGCAAATTATAGATGAAACATATGCACAAGAATAAAGGTAAAGCCTCACCACACAAGGCATCATGCCACAAGATTTCTTTCATTAGTATCAAGATCATTTGGGACAAATGACATTCAACAAGCAATTCAGAGTTCATTACACATTCATTTTTGAATCGATTAAGCCAAAATGAGAGTGTGCAAGTCATGAAAAGAGAATGCTTTCCTCAAAATTACATTTTCCCTCTTTTATTTCCTGTTCAAAAATGTCTTTCCAAGAAAAAAGAAATTGGTGGGTCCATTTCTAGACAACCACACTATAGAATCAAATTAAACTAAAACTTGGTATTTTCCCTTAAGAAAGTCGCCTCTCAATCTATCATAGGGAAACACCAACCCAGTTTGACACAAAATGAAAAGAAAAGTAAATGAAAAATAAAGAAAATATTTTGATCTTTGGGAAAAAACCATGGTATTAAGAAAACCCTCGGAGTTTACTACTAAACTACTGTAACACCCCAGAAATTCTAAGCCAAGTTCTGATCCATTCTTCATTTGTTGTTAGACCCAAACTAGATGACTTTTCTATGAATCTAAGTATTAAGATCAATTCCTAAGTTTTGAAGGAGTACTAGATGTGAATTGAAGTCATAAAAGAACCCTAGCTCAAAGTTAAGTTAAAAGCCCTTCTACAGATTTAGATTTCATGCAAGTTCTTACTAGGGTCAATTTCAAATAGTTATAACTCCTAGGTGGCCTAGTACCTACCAACTTAAAGGTATTTGAATCTTCTTTCCAATGCCACTAACTTCCCATTAATCCAAGTCCGTAGTATAATGTTATGGGCATTTTAGTGAAGCACTGTCAGCTGTCAAAATCCGACGGGCGTGGGAAACTCTGACGGGCGTCCACGACACCCGTGGTGACAATGACAGCCCATGGTGGCAGGGCGTGGGAACCAGCCAGTGAGCCTTTTTGACCCCCATGAAGCCCACGATTGGGTACGACGGCCCGTGGGTGCCATGACAGCCCGTAGGATAAGCCGTCCGATGACTTTTCTGCATTTTTTTCAGCATTTAAGTTCGGGGTAGTTTGGTCCTTTCCTTATCTTATGTCTTTCCCCTCATCCTTTAAACACTCAAAAGGGTTATTCCTCACAAGAAATTTAAATCTATCTCTAGATAATTCCCTCAAGACCTTAAGGCAAGATACCTAGGATTTCGAGCAAGCAAGATCATAGAAGCTCAAGCAAGAAATTCTCTGAAGAGTTTTCTTTCAGATTGTTTCTCCAAGTATCCACCTCCAACCTTAGGGATTCTTCACCAAGCTTTATACCCAAATTTCTTTCTAGAAGTCCTTCAAGTTTCAAGTATGTGGGTATTCAATCAGGGATTCATTTCACCCTTATGCCCAAAACCCTCAAGTTTTACTTTGATTTATGAATTTATGGAATTAGGGTTCTTACCCAAATTGGGGAAAACTCATGAGTTAAGTTTTAAAATATCAATTCATGGTTTCTTATTACTTATCTGTGATTTATTTGAGGTTCCTTAATTGATTTCAAAATCTCATGCTTTAAAGATGATTTCTAGCATGATTCCATTGAATTGCATGATCGTAGTTCAGTTTAGAGGTTAGTGAGAGGTCTACAGACTTAGAAAGGTAGCACGAACCCAAGGGGGAGATATTGAAACACCTCGGTATCTGGACCAGCTTATACACTTAGAACCCAGAATCTTTTTTGTAATCTTAGACCCGGTGGGTAGCTACCACGGGCGTCGGAGCTCCGACAGGCCGTGGGGAAAGTTATGGGAATCATCCAGTGGATCTAAGCCACAAATATTCCTGTCTGACGGGCATTCCTGATGGGATTTATAGTAGCGACGGCTCATGGAAATTCCCCATTAGAATCTCACAGTGGTTTTCCCCCATCTTCCTTTCTCCGATGGGCTATCACCACGGGTGTTGCAGTTACGATGGGCCATGGGAACCCACTATCAGAACCCTCCAGCAACCCCAGATCCCATCTTTCTTATCTGAAGCTTTGTTTTGATGGGCCATCGTGGGTGTGACACCCATCGGGCGATAATTTCCTGCAGTTTCTGATTTTAAATCAGGGATAGATTGGTCTTTTCCTCTACTCTCTTAACTCCTAAGTGAGGTCATTTTGACACTTGTGGCAAGGTTTTATCCCCTATTAGCCTAAGATTTTCCCATTCCCCTCATTCTATATTCCAAAAGGGAACGAACTTCACTCCTCCAAGCTTCAAGCTTCAAGCTTCAAGCTAAGAATCTCCATCTTCAAGTATCTACTCCCTCAAGGTTCTAGCTTAGAAGTCTTCAATTCTGTTATGTTTCGTTGTAGAAGTTCTTTAAGTTGCAGCTCTTTGATATTCTATGGATGAGAGAAGAAGTCTTGGATAGTAAGATGCAAGAAACCATAAGGTGACCATAGTTATAAGCTTTAATATCGGGATGAGATACATATGGGCTTTTTCTTTACGTGACTAGTGATTCTATTAGTTAAGAGCTCAAGGTTAGTTAATTTTTGTGATAAGAAGGAACATTATTCTTAGGGGATAACTCTAGATGCAAGAGCTTTAGTCGATATAGGCTTGAACATAGTCAAAAAAGGTGGTCAAACTCAGACCTTAGTATCTATATGTGCACTGGAGAGAATTTTAGTCGCAAGTGGTAAGTGTGATGTTCAGAGAAGTTAGTGTAGTTTAAAAGGTGTTCTTAAACTTAAAAGTTATTAACAGTGTTGTTCAGGTAGGAATAGTCTTGTTCTTACTCCCTGCCTAGGTCTCTCTTATCATATCAGTTCATACCTATCGGTAATCATTCCTAAGGCCAGAAGACCCTACGATCAGCTAAGTCCATGGTAGTAAATTCAGTTTAGAAGATAATATTTTCCTCGTATAGCTACTTATCTCAGTAGGATGTTTCATTCAGTTGCCTATGATCCCTAAGAATGTGTTCGTTCTCTACGAGTTTCAATGGAGTCCATACTCATAATTCAGACCAGTTATCATGTCAGATATTCGGTTTCATGTCCCATCAGTTATACATATGCTTTTAGTCTGCATGTATGTCCCATGAATCCATCTCAGTTTATATTTCAGTTAGAAATCCATTACCATGAAGTATTGCAACTATTAAATTTCCGTTGATACGATTGAAATTTGGTTTTTCCTCCAATCTCAACTTAGTAGTCTTTATTTGAGGATGAATGATCCCAAGGTGGAGATATTGTAACACTCTAGAAATTCTAAGCCAAGATCCGATCCATTCTTCATTTGTTGTTAGACCCAAACTAGATGAATACTCTATGAATCTAAGTATTCAGATCAATTTCTAAGTTTTGAAGGAGTACTAGATGTGAATTGAAGTTATTAAGGACCCCTAGCTCAAAGTTAAGTTGAAAGCCCTTCTACCGATTTAGTTTTCATGTAAGTTCTAACTAGGGTCAATTTCAAACGATCATAAATACTAGAATATAAAGAGTTAGGTGGCCTAGTACCCACAAAATAATAGGTATTTGAATCTTCTTTCCAACACTGCTGGCCACTCATTAATCAAATTCCGGAGTAAAATGTTATCGGCATTTTAGTGAGGCATTGTCAGTTGTAACAACCTGACGGGCTGGCCGACGGGCGTGGGAAACTCTGACGGGCATCCACGACGCTCATGGTGACCATGACGGCCCATGGTGGCAGGGAGTGGGAACCATCCAATGAGCCATTTTACCCCCATGAAGCCCACGGTTAGGTCCGATGGCCTGTGGGAGCCACGACGGCCCGTGAGACAAGCCATTCGATAAATTTTCTGCATTTTTTTCATTATTTAAGTTGGGGGTAGTTTGATCCTTTCCTTACCTTAGGTATTTCCCCTTATCCTTTAAACACCCAAAAGGTGTTATTCCTCATAAGAACTTCAAATTCAGCTCTAAAGAATTCCCTTAAGACTCTAAGGAAAGATACCTAGGGTTTCAAGCATGCCAGATCATAGAAGTTGAAGCAAGAAAGTCTCTCAAGAGTTTTGTTTCAGATTGTTTCTCCAAGTCTCCACCTCCAACCTTAGGGATTCTTCTCCAAGCTTCATCCCCAAAGTTCTAGCTAGAAATTCTTTCAAGTTTCAGGTATGTGGGTATTCAATAAGGGATTCATTTCACCCTTACGCCCAAAACAATTAAGTTTTACTTTGATTTATGAATTTATGAAATTAGGGTTCTTATCCAAATTGTGGAAAACTCATGGGTTCAGTTTTAAATATCAATTTATGGTTTCTTATTACTTATCTATGATTTATTTGAGGTTCCTTAATTGATTTCAAAATCCCATGCATTAAAGATGATTTCTAGCATGATTCCATTGAATTGCATGTTTTAAGTAGAAATTGACATGTTTAGATAATATGATCTTATTTATTTATGAAATTGCATTCATAATTCTTCAAGTCATGAATTTAGAAAGAAGTTTATTTTGAATTATCGCTCTGCTAAGTTTCAAGACTTATGAATTTGAGTTGCATGACATTAGATATGTCCTTATGCTTTTCACACAGATTTTACATCAGATATGTCATTAGTTATAATCAGTTTGGGCATCAGATATGCCCTAGTATTATATGACCTATATGTATATTTTGAGAGTAGTTTTTAGCACCGAGTTGGACTGGGTGAGAGTACCCTTACTCCCAGAACTACGTGACCCTGTAGGTTTATAACTCCCCTCTATTGGGCATTAGATTTAATGATCACACCACAGTCATGCCTCTATACCCTGGCAAGGTATATTAGGTTTTCTCGATGGAGTGGGTACATCGGATTACATGTCGCTCACATGGTCTATATCGGTTAGAGAACCACCCACAGAAACAGTTCAGATTTTTAAGTGCGTTGACTCCTTGCTTTCAGATATCTGAATTTCTATTATTACTTATGATTTTCAAGTATATCTTGCTTATGATATTGCATTGAGTCATTTTGTTACACATTTTACTATCATTATACCACTTCAGTTCTAGTTATGCTTTAAGCATGTTTTACTATGACATATGCATGATATCTGTTTTAAGCATGCTTTCAAGTGTATTTCAACATATCATATGCATATCTCACACACTCAGTACATTCCATAGTACTGATCGTATACTTCTCTGTGTTGCATCCTACTATGATATAGATTCTGTAGCCCGCTCCCAGATCTGTGGCTGTAGATCAGCAGCACATCCAGTCAGCTTGGTGAGTCCTCCTGCTTCGAGGACTTAGAGTTTAGCCTCATTTTAGTATTTAGTTTGTTTATTTAGTATTTCAGTATTTAGAGTTAGCTGAGGACTTGTCCTAGTAGCACGCAGTAGTAGAGACTTTCAAACATAGAGTTATATATTCAGCTTAATTCAGATTGTCATTTTTAGACTTATACTTTTATAGCAAGATTAAGTTGCTCATTATTTCAGTTATGCTTCCGCTCTTATGTTTTGTTCAGTTTTTAAGTTATGCTGATGTGAGAGGGTTATCTTGAGATTACTTGTGATCTATAGTCCCATGTTACATCCAGGGGATATGCTCGGGGCATGACAACTACTATTAATAAGGCGATAATCAAATTTGTGTGATCATAAATCATTTGAAAAAAAGTCTCGACGTAGGCACATAGCGCATTTACAAGGCACGGGTAGTGAAATAATGGGGTGTGTAAGACTAACCCGTCAACACAATTAAAATTAAAATCAAGCCTGGCGAGGGCACAATTAAGCTCAAAACATATTAAAATGGCCCGGCAAGGGCAATATCATCACAATCACAAATTGAGAGATCCAATAATTACAGACCCCCCTCCCAAGCTTAAAGCCAGCATAGCCCACGATGCATAAAAAATATACAGATAAGGATAAGTGAAACAACTCACTGGTGATGCTAATGGTGGTGGTGCCGCCTCCTTGAGTAAACCTACTGAGGTGGCCTATGATACTGAGGTGGTGACAATGCCAGGGGAAAAATGTAAGCATGTGCTGGGTCGATTTGAAATTTTGCCAACTGGGGTATTGCAGGATCTCATGGCAGCTTTAGGGGACCAAGAGGGTAATCTATGAACCATCTATCCTCAGTGGTAAATAATTAATGATAAGAAAGTGGCGGTGGAAACCAACTTGGCCTAGGTAGATGCCTCTACTCAGGCACGGGTGAATTAGGAGGATCCGGGTTTTGCTGAGCTGCTAGTGTATCACACACTGCTTGGATTTTCGAGGCACTTTCATCCTCGTTTGGGTCCCAACATGTGCACTAATCATCGGGAGGGCTATCAACCCTTGGAGAGGATGTAGAGTTTGGGGCAGGTAGATTAAGATCCCAATTAGGAATCTTTGTCTCAATATGCGATATTATTTGCCTAAGCTCATCAACCTACACTTCCATGGTATCCATTTTAGCACAAAGCTTGTTCACACTTGACACTATTGGCTTCAAAGCCAATTTTATGGCATCTTAAATCATGTGTGGAATGTCCATAGCTATCCTTTCGAGGCTCTCCTTATTTTTGTGAGTAAGTTGATTAAGCTTGAGCGAGTTACCTGAAAATGAGGTGGCTTTGCATTTCACGTGGATGGTGTTTGATGCCTCTTGAGAGTGGAGGCAAGTGTCCAAATAAGCATGAGTAACACTCTCATTATGGGTATCGATTGAGATGGCATTATGAGCAAGATGATTTCTCTTAAAATGTAAGGCATCTATTACTCTCCTAGTATCCAACTGAACCATTTTAGTAGCTTGGCTGATTTTATCCAATGAGCGAAACCGCGGGCAATGTGCTTGGAAACACAAGTAGCTAATGAGGACAGGGAAGGCCATGGAGGTTCTCTCATGCCTCACTCTCTACTTGATTTTCTCTGTGATTATCTCCCCCTCATTCAACCGAAGACTAGTCAGGGCATAAGTGATCAGAATAGCCACCTCTATAGTTAACTGTGTTTTGTGCCCGGTGGGAATGAGCCGTGTGCATACAAAATCTAACCATATTCAAGCTTCAAACTTGAGATCAGAGCTATGAATAGGCCTTTTTGAAATGGCCCAAAGAGGAGTTCCCTCAACAATAATACTCGCTACCCACTCATATTGGTCTTCTTTTGTGGCTAAACACTCCATGTACCGTGACTCTTGAAATGGCTCATCATACCACATAGCAAAGTGGATGGCTGCTTGTGTGACATCTATTTCGTTTCCCCTCACCAAAACCGAATCGATGCACGGGAGATTGCTGACTTGACCCTTATGCTTTAAAATATCCTACCTAGCTCGGTAAGAGGCATAAAATTGCCACACCTACTCTGGGACATAAGGCCCAGGGGTCTTGGCGAAATGGTCCCAGGCTTTTTCACGATTTTTTTAGGTTGTTTGGGAGATTAGCTTCAAACGCTTCCACATTGACCCCTTTCCCTTCCAAAATCGATTTCTTCTCCCAAAATTTCAGATAGTAAGCTTCCATCCCTTCGATGCCAAAGCGTATTTTAGATTCAGTAGGGCCCTCAACTTTCGAAGGAAACCCCACATTTATGGATGTTGAAGCTTGATTTGTTGCACACCTTTTTTGGTACAACCTTTTGGAAGACATCTTCCTGCAAATGGATATTAGCGACAGGTACAGGAATGTAAATACTAGAGTGTAAAAGAAGTTAATAACCTACAAAGATGAAATGTAAAGAAGTAGAAAAACGAAGTAGGTAACTAATGATTCATGAGGACCACGTGAAAATCGCACACGATAGAGTGCGCATCGCACGTGACTTCGCATGAGCTAACAAAAACATACAAGGATTTCTGCAATTGAGGTGCAAAGTTGGTGAGAACTCTACCAACCAAAGTGCGTGTTATACCAAACTGCGCCCCTCAAAACAATGAACTGGCAACATTCTTTAACAGGGTGCGGTGCATTGTGCATTCCGCACCTCAAGATCTACTTATCACATGCGGAACGCATAAGGAAACAATTTGAAATTTTCCATTCCTTGTGTCCTTGTGAATTATGCATGTGATTCGTAGAGCAAGATTTGCTTTGGGCACTTGTCACCATGCAATAAACCAGTAGTTAAACAAAGGGGCAAAACATAATATGACCAAAATTCATCCAGGTACTCAGACTTCCCCAGAATCAATTATCACCATTTAAAACAAAAGAAGAACTCAATGAATTTTCCTAAGAAGACGTTACCCCATCTATAATCGGGAACATCAAGCTTTCAATTATTCACAACTACACACAAAATTTCAAGAACAATTTCTACCTCCCCGAACAAGATCATACACCCAATAAAATTGTTCAACAAAGAACATGGGTATACGAATAGTAGAAAATTTCAGCACCAATCATTAATTTCAACCAAACCTCATGAAAAACGACGATTTTTCCCTTAAGAATAATGTCACCCAATCAATCATAGGGTCAAATCATGCATCAATCAGTAGTGGGTTACTCAGACTTCACCCCAAACATAGATTTCAAGGCTACAGACTACTACAATCTACATGTATAATCACGGTATCAAGTTCTACCAAGTTTATACTAAGCAAAATCCGTAATACAATTCAAAATTTGGGACCCAAACTTTTTGGATCTCACCCAAAATCAACATGGAAATTTAAACAAGCATGCTTCACAATATGAGTTCCTAATCAACATAAAAACATGTATTTAATATCGGAGAACTTACCACAAGTGAATATTAAGCGAGAAGAAGCAAAAATTTAAGCTTTTGAAGGGGCAACAATGGTGACCATGAATTTTGCTCAAAGAACCACGACGACGGTGCTAGGGTGAAGCTGTAGTAGAGTGTCGGAGAGAGGAGGAGAGGAGCTTAGGAAAATTTTAAGGGATTTGTGGAGGATTTTGAGAGATAATTTGGAGAGTTGAGGGAGAATATGGGAGAAGTGGTTGAAGATGGAGGATATAAAAAGGAAAATAAGAAGAAAAATTAGTTGGGTCGGTCTCCGGGTTAGGTCAGTCAACAGGTAGGTCAACTAAAAATTCAAAACTTACCTTAGTGCCTTCGACATGCGATTCCCACAAGCCCTTTTGAAGATTGCATGTCGCTTTGCACCTCAACTTTTCAGGCCCCAAACTTGGCCAACATTCTGTTTTGAGATGCGTAGGAGGTGCGACGTACACTTAGGCATGTGCGGACCGCACAACCTAGCGCATGTCTCCTCCAATTTTAATTTTTCTTCCCATCCTTCTGTTTTGGGATGTCTTAGGTCATGCAACATGCACAATGGCTTGTGTGAACTGCACGGACCTCAGCACATCCTCTTTTTTCCCTGTTTTGCCACTTTTTCATTTTTATTCTTCATATATTCCTTATACAAACCAAAAACAACAAAAGGTAACAAAAAATAAAGTAAAAACACTTGGGTTGCCTCCCAAGAAGCGCTTGATTTTATGTCGCGGCTCAATGTTAGTACCTCAAACCAGAGACTTTGTCGGATAGCATGCCAATCCAGTTGGCGTGTCCCCACCCCAAGAAGGGGAATTGCTCCTTCAACGTCCTCAAAACATCATCATGTTGCCGACTTGGAAACTCTTCAAACTTGGGTGCCTTTCCCATTTCACACTCCTCAAGGGCATGATCAAGCTTGCCTTCAACATCTATTACCGAGATCACCCGCAATTCATCTGGAGGCTTTGTGAGTTGGCATATATTGAATGTCACTACCTCACTTCCAACTTGGAATTTGAGTTCATCAAGTTCAACATCTACGAGTTCTCTCCTCGTGGCTAATAGTGGTCGCCCCAAGATAATGGGAACCTCAACATCTACTTCACAATCCAAGATCATAAAGTGTGTCAGGAGAATAAACATGTCGACCTTCACCAATATGTCAAAGAGGATCCCTACCGGGTGCTTAATGGACCGATCAACCATAAGTAGATGCATAGATGTAGGTTTGGGCGTACCCAATCCTAACTTCTTAAATATCACTAGGGGCATCAAGTTGATTCTTTCCCCTAAGTCACAAAAGGCCTTATGGAACACAAAACAACCCAATTGTACATGGTATGGTGAATGCACCCCGGTCATTCCTTTTTGTAGCAACATTGCTTGTCATCACAGTGCTACAGCTGTGTGATATCTCTACGGTGCCCACATTAACTATCTTATTCTTCTTGAGCAACTCTTTCATGAACTTGATATACCCCTACATTTACATTAAGGCTTTAACTAAAGGAATGGTTGTCGAGAGCTTGCTAAACATGTCAAAAAACTTATTGAACTTTTGCTCTTCCTTCTTCTTATTTAGCCTTTGAGGGCATGGAGAAGGTCCTTTGGGTAGTGTGTCCGGCACACTTGGCATAATGGGAGGGTCCTCCTTAATTTCAATATACACTTAAGGAGGATATTCATCCTCCTCCCTCTCATCATCAATATCAACATCCACTGGGATATTGGGTGCACCAAGCTTCTCCCCAACTTCCAGTTCTACAACATCTTTATCACGCACAACCTCTTCATCATTGACACACGGCTTCACAACAGGGTTAACACTAGTCTTCTTCACTAAAACAGTCACTTTTTCTGCAACATCCACAATGATCTTTTCCTCTACACCACTCGTTCTTCCACTTCTAGTGACAATAGCCATTACATGAGCATCATTTTTAGGATTGGTTGTGGTGTCACTAGGGAGTGTTTCCTTGATTCTCAAATTCAGTTGAGTGGATATATGGTTCATTTGAGCTTCAAGATGCTTGATTGAGGCTGAATAAGAGATCACGGTTTGATGAAGTATTAAAACTTTGATTTTAAGCTAACTAACCCTTGTATTTGTAGTTTCTACCTTCTTCAACATCAAGGACAACATGCCCTTAATCTTTGAGTGCTCGAGATTACTTGTGGTGGGTTGATATAAAGAGTCTAACTTGTTTGGAGGTATGTAAGGATTGGAGCTCTAGTGATTGTATCTATCACCTTCTTTGTCATGATCCCCCCTAATTTCCATCTTATTCCTTGTCTCTATTCTAACCTTGATTTTTATTCTTCGGGTGATAGTACCCGGGATGAGAACCCATCGATAGGTAGAAAAGTTTTCCATCCATTATGGTCATTAGCTCATCATCACTAGCCTTGATCTCTGGTGTACTCACAACATTCACGGTCTTAGCACCACGTTCCCCCATCATATGCATGGCTAGCAATTCTATTTGGGTCATCATTTTTGCCATGGTCACATACTTCTCTTCATCCTTTCTCTGCATACAATTTTTTAATATGGATGTGGTCACTCCCGAGGTAGGAACATTCGCTACCGTCGTGTGCCAAGCTTCATTAGTGATAAGTTGGTAATCTACCAACTTATTGAGCCTATATTCATGAATTATTACTATGTTTTGAATAGATTTAGAGGTTTTTATGGCCTTTATTGATGTCTATGCAGGTAATTTTGATTAATGATGAAAAACAAGGAAATGGACCATAAAAGAGCACAAAAGGAGTGATGTGTGAAAGGATCAGAAAAGATAGAGATTATGACTTGAGATGCGGTGCCCATGTGACACGCACAGGTTGTGGTGTGGAACTCACCTATGCCTCATATAGATACAAAATTTACTGAAAAATCTGCTCAAGGGGTGCGGTCATTGTGCGACGCGCACAACCCACATCTTCGCACGAGGCCTCCAAAATGAGCTGAAGTCACTGGTTCAACTGAAGATGGTTGTGACATGCACATTACAATGTGCAAACTTCACATCACATCATACACCACCCGAAGGGCAATTTTTTCCTGAATTTTAGTGACATTTTTGGAAACTATTAAAGGCCAATTTAGGCACACTTGTAAAAAAAATCCTTCAGTCCTGAATATGCTGAAGAGCTTTTTACTTTGAGAACAAGTTTTCCCCTCCAAGAAGAAGAGGGTTTCAATCTATTCTCTCTTCTAAACCTTTGTTAACCATTTGTGTACTCAAATTGAGCTTAGAACTTGAGATTATGCTTGAATGAAGAGGATTGTGACTTACCCATTTGGTATATCTCTCTCCTTTATTATGAGTGGCTAATTTCATTTGTCTAGGGATGTGTTGATAATGGGTGCTTGAAAAATGGCTGTGGGCAATTTTTTCCTGAATTTTAGTGACATTTTTGGAAACTATTAAAGGCCAATTTAGGCACACTTGTAAAAAAAATCCTTCAGTCCTGAATATGCTGAAGAGCTTTTTACTTTGAGAACAAGTTTTCCCCTCCAAGAAGAAGAGGGTTTCAATCTATTCTCTCTTCTAAACCTTTGTTAACCATTTGTGTACTCAAATTGAGCTTAGAACTTGAGATTATGCTTGAATGAAGAGGATTGTGACTTACCCATTTGGTATATCTCTCTCCTTTATTATGAGTGGCTAATTTCATTTGTCTAGGGATGTGTTGATAATGGGTGCTTGAAAAATGACTTACCCATTTGTGGTATGTTGATTCTAGTTTCTTGTAGACTTACACCCCATTCCTCTCACAATTTCTACTAGAATGATAATATGATTTGTATCAAGTGTTTTCTTATTATTTTTGAGTGTAAGCATGGATTGAAAGACGTTATGCAGAGTGCTAGTTATCAGTTTTTTTGTAGCTGAATCGAATACTAACAAGAGATTCCTAAATATCTTCTTGGTTCTTGATACCGAGCAAGTTATGATAAAGAAGAGTAAAAAATCACTCTTTGAGATTAAGCGTTAGTTCTCATCAAAGAGAGGAACTTCAGGCAAGAACAACCCATGTCGTATCTTATCATTAAGTTAGTGTCATGATAATTCCCTTGAGTATTTACTTAGTTTCTAATTTTAATTGAAACCTGCTAATCGAAATAGAAACTTCCCATCTGGTCTGTGTCACAACCCAAAATCGGGCCATGATGGTGCCTACATAGCCCCCCGATAGGCAAGCCAAACCCAATGATGCGCAAGACAATAAGCAGTTAAAGTAAGGAAAAGCGGGAGACATAAATGAAAAGACAGAGCCAATAGCATATATACATAACATCATACAATATATACATAAGAAGGCCCTAAAGTGACCCCCGAGACAAAACAGACTCGAGAACCAACTTGGAGTTGTGTCACTAGTACAAAAGTGACTAAAGAAAGAAGTAGCTATACAACACACTCTATATATCCAAAATACAAAATATAGACAGAATACACAAGATGGAAATCATGTAAAGTCTCCAACAGCTCCGGGAGATCACCGCGATCCGAACTGCAACAGGCCTCGAACGACAGAAAGGTCTGTGAGGGTGGCTCGTACTAGGTGCTGCATCAAAAAAAGATGCAGAGTGTAGTATAAATACCAAAATAATGGGTACTCAGTAGGTATCATAGGTCGACCGAGCACAGAAATATATTATATAAAATATATTACAGGAAAGTAGACCTGGGGCCACTACAGGCAAGCTCTAACGGTAAAAGAAAGGCAAACACGCGTAAATAACTTGAAGTGTCACGTCCCGAGGTTACCCCCTAGACGTAACATGGGACTTGGGACCGCAAGTGCCCCAAGATAACCCTTTGCTCATAGCATACTCAAGCATAACAAGTATGAGCTGAAGCATAATAGATAAATCCAGAATAGCATAAATAGATAGTCGAGTCAAATAGAAGTACAACATCCAGAAGAAGACTCAATATACGGTCTATGTCTGAAAAGCCTCTACTCATGACATAAAAAGTTGCTAGGACAAGTCCCTAGCTAACCCAAACAGAAATAAAAGCTAATGCAAGCTAAAAACATAACTAGTCCTCGACCTAAGAGGACTCACCAACAGCTGACAGATAGAGTGGCCCGGAAGCTCTAGCCACATGCCTGAGGAGGAACACCTGAATCTGCATCATAAATGGATGCAGCACAAGATATGTGTCACTACTATAGGATGTACCGAGTATGTGAGCGATGCATGGATCATGATAAAGACAGTTTAAAAGATGCTTAAAATGAACTTATAACACAAAAACAGGGCATTAAGTAGAGTCAAGGTATAAGACAATAAAACACAACATAAAGCTTAAGTTCAAATATAGAATCATGTAACTTGATAGCTTGAAAATAATCATATCGGAGTTTCCTTTAACCGATAATAGACCATGCGAGCTACATGAAATCTAACTATATAACCCTTGTTAGCAAAGCTGACCCGAACCTTGCAAAAGTATGGTCCACCATACCCAACTATATAACCCTAATTGGCAAAGCTTTCCTATGCCCCGCTAAGGCAAGGACACCATTAATTTGATAGAGTGGTATCACTTTCATAAGCCCATCAGGCAATTCATAACCTACGCTAGCAACATATTTTTGGACTTGGGTAATCGAACCCTCATCAGTCGGTGCTAAGTACTACTCCCAAAACATGCATACATATAGCTCATAAATTCATAGTGGCACAATATCATGCCAAGCTTGTACATAACTTGTTCATACTTGATCATACTTGTTCATACTTATTCATACTTGTTCATACCCCGGATCGTCATACTACTCATGAGTTTTAGTTTAGATAATGGTTCATGAGCATTGATGGAACATCGGGTGTCTTGTCTTGCATAATACTTCATAACATGGAAAGACTTGCATAGTTCATGACTTGTAAAATTTTTTTGCATGGCTCTAGTTCAATTTTTATAAAAAATATACTTTCATAGAATCATAGGAACTAGGCATGCACATGCTTTGAAATCCATAAGGAACGTGCTATCAAAATCTAACTTCCTTAAATCAACTTTATGTATGTAGAAATTTCCATGGTTAAACTTCAATTCATGAAAAAAGAGTCAACTTGTAAAAACCCATGTGAAATCATGAAATTTAATAGTAATTTCATAATCAAATAATGAGAAGATCATATTTAGCAAAACCCATAAGAATTGGATAAGAACCCTAATTTGAAGATCATGAAATCAAAATTTGAATTAGGGGTTTTAGGCACAAGGGTGAAAGGAACCCATTGTTGATTACCCACATACCTTGATTGAAGCTAACCCACTTGAATTGAAAAGACTTAGGAGACTTGAACTTGGAGCTTGAGACTAGGATCTTGAAACCCTAACTTAAAGCTTGAGAAGATGGAACTCTTTTTCTTCTTTTGGAAGTTGATTGAAAGAATGGGAGAGAACTTAGGCCAAGTAGGAATAAAGAACGTCCTAAATAGGCTTAAAATGACTTAGTATAGAGTTAAATAGTGGGAAATTACAAAAATACCCCTGGACTTAAACTTGGAAAAAGCTGGAAAAAAGTCAGCTTCAGAGACCACGGGTCAGTCCATGATCCATCATCCTAAAGGACGAGCCATCAACTGATCTGTGGTTTCAAATCCCACTTATAGGGGTCTACTAGAACTCAAAATCACGAGTCACTCTACGGTCCGTGGTTCAGGACGACGGACCATCCTGTTGGCTCATGGTTCCGACTTTAGGATATGAGGATCCTCTGATCCTTAGGGATTACGAGTGAAAGAACAGGTCATGGAATAGGTTGACGATCTTTCAACCCACTCGTGCAATTTATAGGACTTGGTACCTCTATAAAGGTGATTCCACGGGTTATAGGACGGACCGTCATTCAAAACAATAACCCATCAAGTCATTCGTGGAAACGGGATGGAAAAACTGAATTTTGACAAACCACGGGTCACTCTACTGACTGTGGTTTTGGTCTACAGGTTGTGAACCAACCAGTGGTTTTGAAGATGAAAATTTTAATGTTCATTTCAGTAATCACGAGTCACAGTACAGACCGTGGTTCATAACCACGGTTCGTTATCTGATCCGTCAGCACTGACAGTACTGCAGTAAACTACCAATAACTTTTTACTCCGGGCTCAGATTAATGCGCGGTCTGTGGAGTTGGAAAGAAGACTCAAAAAACTTTAATTTGGTGGGTACTAGGCCACCTAACTCTTTATATTTTATGAGTAATGATCAACTAAAGTTTACCCTAGTTTAGTCTTATATGGAAACTTATTTGGGTGAGGTGCTTGTGACTTTACTGGATGATAGGAGTTTCTTATGAACATAATTCGCATCTAAATCACTCACCTCACTGGGAAAATGATCATTACACTTATGGAAAAGGTTCAAATATTAGCTTAGGATTTTTGGGGTGTTACAATATCTCCCTCTTGGGATCATTCGTCCTCGAATGAAGACTAAGCATGGGAACTCTATAGAAAAAATAGCCCAACCAAAACAAAACATGAAAACCGAAGAATCAACATGAAACTGAACTTTTCAACTTAAAACATGGCTGAAACAACTTTGAAAATATGAATACATGCTAGGATCATGAGGAAAACTGATGAAATAGATTCGGAAGGACATACTAAGGATGGAACTACTACCTCAAGTTGAAACCGGATTGGAAGGAGAGGGGTGAGGGTACTTGGCCTTCATGGATGATTCTTCTTACCAAGTAGCTCCTTCAACTGAGTTGCAAAAGCTGAAGTACTATCATGGTAACCAACTTCTGATTGAAATAAAAACTGAGATGGTTTTATGAGACACGTATGCATACCGAGAATGTAAGAACAACCAATAGGACAGGAACTGGATAACCGACATGATAACTGGTCTGGGATGAGAGTAGGAACTCAACTAAAATTCATCAAGAAAAAACATGCTCTAGAAATTGTAGTTAACCGAAAGGGACACCAAACTGGGAGAAGTAGATATACGGGGAAAACTATTCTTTCTGAATATCACTCCTACCATTTGCAACTAACAACCTTAACAGCGCACATAAAAGTACTAAGGTCTGAGTCTAATTACCCAATTCTCCATGTTCAAACTTATCTTGACCAAATCTCTTTCATCTAGAACATTTTCTAAGGATAGCATCCCTTCGTATCACAACAACCAACTAACCTAGGGCTCCCAACCAAAGGGGTCACTAGTTGCATAAAACAAATATCCACATGTATCATATCACGACATTCAAGCTTATAACTATGGTCACCTTATGGTTTCATAGATTACCCTATTTAAGACTTCTCTCCTCTTCCCTATCATAACTAGGAGTAGAAAATTCAAGAACTTCTATAGAGGGACATACTAAAATTCTTTAACAAGCTATTTTTCCTGAACAATCCTTACCTCCTTATTTGACTATACTAGAAGCCAAGGTGGAACAAGTACACTAATAGGAAAAAGGGATTTGCTACCTCCCATCTAGGCTGCTACAAGGCCTCCTCCCCTAACGCTTATAATAACATAAACAAGAATTATTGAAAGAAAAGAGCAGGAGCAGGTCACGAATGAAGGATTACAGATTGATCTTGACTTACACTTAGCGATGGAGGCTTGGGGAGTTGAGCACAGTAGGCATGGGTATTTTACATACTGGGCACGTAAGGCACGAATGGTAGGGATCACCACCCCTCGTCATAAAAGGCAAAGGTCAAGGTCTTTTAGAGCAAGGAAATCATAAGCGCAAACCATTTCAAGAATCAGGTTGGAGCATATACGTAATATAACATGATTTGATTAACCATAAAGGCATGTCTAAAGGATGAATTGAGAAAATAGGACCGAACATACTGAGAGACATGAGTTTACATAGATAACAAACCTCAGGGCATAAAACTGGAGTTTATACTTGAGGTGTTACAGGAAGGGTCATTATATTAGATGTGACGAGACCTTTTATGAATCTTCTTTATTCCTTCTTTAGTTTGGGTTTAAACAAATATGTGAAGTTTCTATTAGCATGGCTTGAACAAATTTCCTACGGTTAGTTCCTTGTTTATTGGTAAGCACGATGCTAGGTTACACTTGTATTAATTCTTAAATTTGGAGAACTTTTGATCCTTGAGCGAGACGTTACTGCTGCCTTTATTTCTTCGAATGAATAATTTATGATGTTTGTCCATGTGTGTTAGATTGAATAGTTAAAAAGTTTAACTCTTTAAAATAAGTATGTAGTTCTTTCCATGTCCCCTTTGTTGTCACTTTACTATTTTATGTCTATCTTGTTTCCCCTAAGTGTAAGTCCCTTCTCTATTCCATTTTTTCTGGTTTGAAAATGATATATAAGCATTTTCATTATTAATAACAATGATTGAGTAGGTGTAAAAGACATTGATTTCTACTAGCACGTTCAATCGAACTCGTTAAATTAGCCCTATGTCTTATCCTCAATATTGTGGTTTTCTATAGCAATAATTGATAATTAATACTTATCTATTTTTCTTTTGCATGAACACCTTCTATCGAGTCCACTTGGAGTCTTTGCCTTGCATTTTCTTTGGGGCTAAGCCCCAACCTCTCGAATCAAGTCCAAAACGGACTGATATACAATGATATACACCAAAGGAAGTTGATCAGGTGGAAGACAACGATATGTGACTGATATACAGTTGTATACATAAAAAGAAGCTGATATACCAGTTGATATACAGGGAAGGAATGGGCTTGAAAGCTCATAAGAGCTAAGTTCAAAGCTTGGCAGATTTTGAAATGGATTAAGAAGCCCATTTCCCTCTTCTCTTTTCTCTTTAATTATAATTATTTGTGTAATTTATTTGTATTAACTAACTCTTTTAATATTAATCTAAATAGATCCCTTAAAGTGTTGTCATTTTTAATTTTATCTTTGTTTTATTCTTTCTCGTAATTCATTTTGTACAAAATATCGTAACTTAATTTAGTTTGGTTAAAAAATGAGAAAAAGTTGAATTTTGTGTTAACTTGCCTAAAAACAGATTTTTCAAATAAAATGCTTCTTTTTATTTATTCATGTGTTTAATCAAGTTTTCTCCGATAAAAAAATGGGTTGTCGTTAACATGGAAAAATATTCTCTTTCTTGAACTTCAAATTTTTCTATTAATTAGTTAAAACAATCGTTTGTTTTTCCTTGTTTATTTAGGTTCATTTTTAGGATTTTTTTAAAAAAAAAACACCTTTAATGTTGGTAAAATAAAGTTACCCTCTCTCAAATCCCTTCAAAAACTGTTTATTTTCTTACGTTAGGATCCTTAAAACTATTTTTTTTAAATGAAAGATTTCCAAATTCTTTGATTGTTATCTTTTCAAATTAATTAAAATAAAAGCTTTCAAATTCTCACCATATCTTTTGAACTAAATTTATTTCACACATAGGTTTTCAAAGTAAGTCTTTTAGAAAATCCTTGGCTCAAAAGAGACATTTAAATAACCTTTGCTTGAAATTATAATTGCTTTAAATAAAATTTCTCGAATTTGAATCTTTTGAAAGAATGAATTTTCTTTAGTTGAAGTAAACTATTTTTGCTTTGGATGGAATAGTGGCAATTTTCTCTATAAATTCCAAATATTTTCATGATTTCAACTTAGTCATTTTCAAGTTAGTCAAAATTATTTTGGTCAACCGTTTTAAACGGACGTTCTTAAGTGCTTTAAAACCCTTCTTAAGACATTACTTCAACCCTTACCCATTTTTTCTAGATTTTAAAGATTTATTTCTTTCTTAAAGTTTTTGAAATCATTTTAAAGTTTTCTTAATTTTTTTATAAAAATTAAGTGGCGACTCTGTTTTTTTAGAACTATTTAAAAATTTTCTTTTAAGTTTTGAAATAATTTTAAAAGTGTCAAAACAATTTTTATTTCCTTGTTTTGTAAAAAATAAATAATTAAAATTCTGAAAAGAGATAAAACAGAAATGGAAACTCTGCTGGGGATTTATTTAGGTTCTGACCAAAATTTTAAACTGTTTTTGACTAACTTTATGTGACTAACTATTCGAAATATTATAATAGTTAGTAAATTTTGATTGATGTTTGCTTATGTGTTTATTTATCGCAAATATATTATCATTGCATTTCATAGCATATTCTGCCACATGGCATGTGATTTTATTTATATTTTAGGGAGGCTCACGATCCCGTGGCCTCTCGCTATATATAACACTTTCTCGAGAATACGATAATTTACGGGTACGTCATGCGTCCAATGGCTATTGTATTCTCAACCCAAGTTGTCCAATTGGGACCCAGTCTACTTCAAAGCAAACCCACTCTAGACACCTAGCGTAGAGCTAAACCAAAACCCTATTTTAGGCATTCGCCTAGAACGACCCAAAGCCTAAGGGGTATTGGGCCCATTAGAAAGACCACCTTGCGTCTATTGACCACGACTCAATTACAGACGATCATCTCTTATGTGTTTAATTTAAGGATGTGATGTTGGATTGTATGAACCATTGTCCCTCGGGATGGGGAATATTTAGGTAGTTTCTCTCATTGCAGTAAAAAGAAGATCTCCATGCGAAGGGCATTTGGAAATTTCAATAAGCTCGAGAATGAAGAATCCATGGAGTCCTAGTTTAGGAATGTACCCCTGCATCGGACTGATATTCATTTGTACTTCCCTTTCCTTTATTTTGTATCCCCTTTTAATTCAATCAATTTGTATATATTATATTTGTTTTTAGGGAAATGGAACGTCTTGCAAACAACATACATATCCTTCAATTCGTTAGGCCTACCTTTGGGATAAAAAGGTCATATATCTATATAGGGCATGCTATAAAGTGTTATGTGATATGAATTGTCTTATATGCTACGTGTGTTGCTCGAATAAAGGATGAACTGATCCACTTCTATTTTAGAAATTTTTAGAACACCGTAGGCAGAAATATAAGCCCACTATGCAAAGTCTGACCAAAACCACTCTTGGAGTTCTTCAAATTTCCCAGAAAATCCAATGACTTCTTAAAATCCCTTTTAAGTCTTGTTTCTACCTCTTTTGAAAATGAACTAACCCTATACGAACTTCATCCTTTCAGAGTCTGGCCCCTATCGTTAAGAAATGTTCATTTCCCCAGTTTGATAGAGATGCCAAAAAGTTCAGAAAACACATGCTACAGCACAAGCATCAAGAAATGAAGACTCAACAAGTCAACCTTCCTGACAAAATCTACTTATCCAAAATCGATAGGCAAAATCCTGTCCATCGAGACTTTGAGTCAAAATGCCCATGGATCAATTTGCCTTGACGAAAAACAATTTTTATGTGTTTAAAGCAATTCCTATGTGTTTATTTCCTATCGGATATCTTATATTGTTTATCACTAACGGAATCTAACTTATCGGCCTTTGAGTTGTTTTTCATTTCAACAGGTATTAGAAACTGATCTGTGTTGACAAAACTGGCTAAACATTCCTACTTCACCTGCTCAAAGGCACACACAGATTCCTTCTCTAACCCTGGGTTTTCTAAAGGCAAAATGACTGATAATGAAGAAGAGAACGTTATGGTTGTAAGAGACAATATTATTGTTGAACAGAGTAAAATGATTGCCGAACTGGCAAGGAAGCTAGAGAAGATGCAAGAAGAGTTTCAAAAAGCCAAAGATATGGCGAGCTTGGCTATTGCTGCTAATACCCTAACTCTGGGTAACTCCCAAGCCCCTCTCCAAATCCCTCCGCTCAATTCTCCATTAACCAATAACCGACCAAAGGGTATCTCTCCCGCCTATGCACCCAGACCTTCCAACGAACATCTGTCCAATAATTCTCCCCATATCGGATCCTCGTATCAAATCCATACTCCTCCTATCCAGCACACTAACCAGAGCAACAACTTAAGTGCTTACCTTCCACGAAACCTCCCTACAAACTACCAAAATACACCACCAAATACCTACAACTCCCAGAATAACCATCACAATATCACTAACCCACACAAATCTACCCCCACATACCCAAATGCCATTCCACATATCCAGAACATGCCACCTACAACTTTCCATGCTATGGTAGAACCATACACTGCCCTACCAGAAATTTCCGAGGTTGGCCACTAAAAGGAGAAAGAGAAAGAGTTGAAGGCCGCAAAGAAAAAGCATGATTATGACATGGCATAGATGAAAGAGGAGATAGCCAGGATCAAGGAGTTTCACGGATCATCTTATGAAAAGGGCTATGATTACGATGATCTCTTTATCCATCTAGAGATGGACCTTCCAAGCAGATTCAAGATTTCCAAGTTTGGGATCTTCAACGGTGTTGGGAATCTCGAGGCTCATTTGAGATGCTATTGCAACCAAATGGTCAGCGCAAGGAAGAACGATGCTTTATTAATGAGAATGTTCAGTCAGAGTCTAAGCGGGGAAGCTCTGGAGTGGTTCACCGCACGAGAACTGAAGAAGTGGTCTAGATGGAGTGATATGGCCCAAGACTTTGCTCAAAGGTTTGCATATAATGTGCAAATTGTCCCGGATCGATACTCTCTAGGTCGTATCAGGCAGAAATAAAATAAGGACTTTCGAGATTGCACCTATCGATGGAGAAAAGAGGCGGCGAGAGTTCGGCCTCCTATGACCGAAGAAGAGATAAGTGCGGTGTTTATGCACTCTCAAGAGTCGGTGTTCTATAACAAAATGATAATCAACAGTTAAAGAAAAATTCACTAACCTAGTTAAGATTTGTGAAAATATCGAAGAGGGTATTCGTAATGGCAAGATTACCAAGGCCTCGGCATCCTAAGGGTCGACAGGAGTTCCCAAGAAGAAGAGGGAAGAGGTATCTTCAGTATCCTCTAGTCTTGGCACGGAACTGAGGAAACCCTTCAGAGCTAACCATACAATATCACTTGTTCTAACAACCCCTCCCCCAGCTCCATAAAATCCTTAATCGGTTTTCTATACTAAGCCTATTTACCAAGCTCCACAACCAAACATGCATCCTATATACCAAGATCCACAACTAAATATGCAACCCACTTACCAACCTCCTCCTCAAAACTTCCAAGTGTATCAAAAGGCTCCCGAGAACTAAAATAATCATTAGGTTCTGCCTCCCTCTAATATCAATCTCCCTTGCCATAATCTAGAAAAGAAAGTTCCTCAAACTTTTACCCAGATGGCTGAAAGCAGAACTTAGCTATACGAGAGATTGAAGGCTGCCGAATTTATCCATCCCATTCCACCCAAACCTGCAAATCATGACTCTCATTTCTTCAGGGCTGACCGACATTGTGCTTATTATTCCATAGGAGTCAGACATAATACCAAATATTGCATTAACCTGAGGCATAAAAATCAGGACTTGATTGATCAAAGAGTGGTCACACTATAAACAGCACCAACCAATGTTAATAACAAACTGCTCTCGAATCACAGAGGAGCCACTGTTAACATGATAGAGGTCGATGAAGAATGGGTTGTGAGCAAGTCAGTAGTGGCGGTTAGCCCTAAAAACTAGGAAATGCCAGAAAAAGCTATAGCTACTTTGAGTATTGTTGAACTACCCATTGAAGGGTTAATGCGCAACAAGGCTTTGCACGTCACTGTCAAATGTCAAGAGAAGATTATAAATGGAGTTTTGATTGACTATGGTTCAAGTCTGAATATTTGCCTATTATCCACACTCACTCAGCTAGACTATGATCCGGGAAAAGTTTGCCAGAGAAGGATCAATGTTAGAGCCTTCGATAGGGGTCAAAGGGACACTATCGAAGAGGTCAGTTTTCACATTCGGATGAGACGCACTGAGTTCCAAGCGGAATTCCAAGTCATGGATATTACTACCAGCTACAACTAGCTTTTTGGGAGACCATGGATCCACGGAGCTGGAGTCGTGCCATCAACTTTGCATCAAATGGTAAAGTTTTTTTGGGAGGAGCATGATGTGTTGGCTCACGGTGAAGGGAGTCACCAGAGACACCCTAATAGGGGTTTCCCCATGAATCGAAGAAGTACAGAGGGAAAGTGATTTCTACGCCATAGAGATCATCAATGCCATCGGAGAGAATATTTCTCCTCAAACACCAATGCCACCTATCTGTAAGATGCTCGCAACTGTGATGTTGAGAAGCATATATGAGCCAGGTTTTGGGTTAAGCAAGAATTCTGACAGCATGATTGAGCCCATAAGGATCCCTGGTCAAGTGTTTAAGTATGGGTTGGGGTATATAGTCCAAGAAGACAAGGCGGAGAAGCAGTCAGGATTGCCAAAGCCGCTACGTCACCTATATCAGTCATTCCCTATGCGTATTAGTCCCCCAAGCGACAGGTTAGAGGATAAAATAGGAGATTTTTTCGAGGAATGTGATGATATAACAGAAGAAATCCCTGAAGCAACCATGATCAAGGATGCCTGGCCTAGCGAAGAATTGCAGAACTAGGCCGTAACTCCCCTCATGACTCTCCCCTTGTCTGGGTAGACAAAGACTCTATTTTATGAAAAAATCAGTGATGGTCCAGATGAGGCTCCATGACCCACCCTTTATGTTTTCAATTTCCTCGTACTGTTTTACCACTTTCCAAAAGGCACAGACCCGCATTCATGCGGGTTAGAGCCATAGTTTGTAAATATTTTCGAATTTCAATGAAATCCTCCTGTATTATGAAAACCTTTGTTGTTTATTTTATTTAACTTTGTGTTGTCTAAGTTGTTTTGTTATGGTTTAAGTAAAAATAAGTTAAAACCTGCTAATGTCATGTCATGCCAAGAGCTGAATGAACAAGTTAGAGAATACGATATTAGGGCCGAAGGGTATGTTAAAGAAATCATGGTCTTGGAACGAACAACCAAGAAAACTAAAAAAATTGAAGACCAGAGAAGGCCCCACCAAAAAGATTTTCAGGTGGTAAATCTGGAAGACAACGGTCAAATTGAAAAAATTAACGTCGGTATTCATTTGTCAAAAGAGCAAAAGAAAAACTTATCAGTCTGCTCAAACCGTATATCCACATATTTGACTTGTCCTACAATAATAGGATGAGAATAAGAACAAACATCTTCTCCCAAATTTATTGTGCAATAAAGAATTCAATCCAGGGAATGGACAGTTAATCCTTCCCTCCTACGAGACAAAGGAAAGGTTGCGCCAAATTGGCAAGGATTGTACATCGTCAAAAAAGGGCTATTTGGAGGAGCCTTGATTTTGTTCAACATGGATGATCAAGTATGGCCCAAGGCTATAGCAACTCTGATGCCGCAAAGAGATACTATGCCTGAAAACAGTTTATATTCCTTCTATTTCTTTTCATGTAATCGCATTTTCCGATTGTAATCGTTTTGCACTTAGTAAAAGCTTAAACTTTACCTATACTCTTTCTATGAACTACGTCTGACCTGAATTCTCAAGAATGAGATACATAGGCGGCCTTTGTCGGCTTCGGTCACCCCTTTTGTTTATTTCAAACATCTTCCCACTTCAAGTGTGGGAAATATGTTTGACCTGATTCCTACCTCAACGGGATACATAGGTGCCACAATGGTTTGGTCATATCACCCAAGAAATGGAAACTAAGGCAGAATTTTTGAGATAGGAATATCGAAAATTCAAAAGGCAAAGATCAACACCAAGCAAGTCGGAATACAAAATATCCTGAAGAGTACCTAATGTGAATCTCGAGAAAGAATTGCATAATTCCCACAGAGTCTCAAACCTCTTATAATAAGAATGAGATTAATCATGAAAACTTTAACTGGGGCAGAAATTTTGAGGTCTCCTCAAAATTTCCACCAAAACTTCAAGAGTTTCAAAACAAACTCCAAATAATTTCCCAGCACCGAGAAATCAGAGTCTACTTCAAAATCCCCAACTATAGCAAATTTTGAGGTGGATTCATTCCCAGCTATGACAGAGTTCTCAGAAGAACATTTATGAACTCCCCATCTAGGATGACAAAGGATCTTCAGAGTCCGCTAGCAGTATGTCAGAAACGTCAAGGCCTCGAGTAAAGGACATTCGTTGAGCTAGCACATGACATGATGGGCATAGACCTTTCCAAACTATCCTTTTTCAAAATCATTGTTTTCCAAAACACTTGTTTGAAAAATCTTTACAACAGATTAGGTCTACTCCTATATAATTTGACTTTGTCTTATATCTACCGTGACCCGGGCAGTCGAGGATGATGAGTACCTGAGAGTGGGAAGCATCCAGAAAAGGCAAAGCAAGGAGCAGATTATCGAAGGAGGTCAACACAGATCAATTTCACCAAAAAACTAACAATTTTTTGGTAGATGCAGGTTGTCCTAAAAAGAATGCTAGGGATCGTTGAAAATCCCTCGCAACGAGACAAGATGCCCAAATTTAGCGAGAAAAGCCAAAATGGTAGAAAAGAGCCAAAAGAGGCAAAAGCTCCTGGAACAGAAAAATTATCTTGTAGTTCGCACGAACTACTAGATAAAGAGAGATCGACAGCATCCACGAGTCCCCAAGTAGATCCATATATTTTGGGTCAAATTCAATTGGAACACCAAATAAGAGATCGATGACATTCTCCACCGATCCCCAGCAAGTCAAAAATCACCACGAACAGACGATGTTCGAAAATGGTACTTGTGGTTGTCCCCAGAAATGGGTATGACCATTTCATTCACATTTGAAATAAAATTTGTTTTGATTAGCTTCATCGATGTCATCTTTAATGTTTTTCAAAGTTTGGTTGTGGTCGCTAGTAACAGCGACATTGTGTCTACTAATTATTTGCCTTGAGCACATGTACACACAAAGGAGTCAACATGGAAATATAAAAATCAAATATGATGTTTATAGCAACTACTACACATGTCATTGCATGATCATCAACATCATCATATTTGCATATCACAAGGACCATATCACAGGGACCATGTCACAAGGACCATGTCGCAAGTACCATGTCACAAAGGCCATGTCGCAAGGACCATGTTGCAAGGACCATTATCATCAAATACCGCAGATACACATTCGATGCAAAGACTATTTCCCCTCTACCGGCCGGTTTCAAAGAGGAATGGCATTCAGAGGCGTCTCTAAGTCACACTTGCTGCGCAAAATTGACCCAATAATATTTATATCTGATATTATATGACACGGTGAAGTCTGAAATTGAGGATATATTTGCTCCATCATTATTATGCCAAGTCTGGCATCCACTCTATTTATATCCAACATCGCGTAAGACGGAGAAGTCTGATGTTGAGGGTATATTTTCTTTATTATTATTATGCCAAGTCTGGCATCCATCATATTTATATCTAACATTGCGTAAGATGGAGGAGTCTGACATTGAGGGTATATTTGCTTCATCATTATTATGCCAAGTTTGGCATCTAACATATTTATATCCAACATCGCGTAAGACGGTAGAGTCTGACGTTGAGGATATATTTGTTTTATTATTATTATTATGCCAAGTCTGGGATCCTGCATATTTATATCCGACATCACGTAAGACGACAGAGTCTAACGTTGAGGATATATTTGATTTCTTATTATGCCAAGCCTGGCATAATTATATTCGATATCGCGTGAGACAGTGGAGTCTAACATTGAGGATATTATTATTATTATTCCAAGTATGGCATCCATCATATTCATATCTGATATTGTGTAAGATGGCGGAGTCTGACATTGATGATATTTATGCACCCTTATTTATTATTGCATCGAGACGATGAAGTCTCACGCAGAAGGATGTTTATACATTCAAAATCATCGATCGCCAGAGGATGCAACTATCTTTGTCGTGTGACAAAGGCCTTATCACCGCCGATGATAAAAAAATACTTGTCGCCGAGGTCTAAAGTATATAGTCTGAAGGATGTCTGTAAGACGCCATCCAAATCGGTCGATGAACTGGATCTCCCAAAATTTGAAGGCCAAAGGTCGTTTGTAAGGCACAACGATGTCCAAAACCAGATAGTGTGCAAGGTTGCCCGAAACTTGACAGACTAAGAATTATCTATATGATGCAGTGAAATCTGAAACCGGATAGTGTGCAAGATCACCCAAAGAATTGACAGTTCAAGGGTAATGCGCAAGTCACAATAATATCCAAAATTGGATAAAGTGCAAGACTATAAAAAATTAATAGTCCCAGGGTTATCTATAAGTCACGACATATCCATGTTGATATTGTGCAGGACTACCCAAAGGCTAGCAATTCAAGGGAAATTTGTAAGTCTCGTTACATCCAAGATCGGATAAAAGTGTAGGATTACCTAAACATTGGCAATTCGAAGAACATCGATAAGATGCCTCTATCCAAAGTCAGATGATGTGCAAGATTACTCGAACGCTGACAAATTAAAGGATATTTGTAAGCCGCCTCTATCCAAAGTCGGATGATGTGCTAGATTACCTCAAAGCCTAACAATTCAGGGAATATCAGTTAGTCGCGTCAATACGGATAATGCACGAGACTTACCCTAAAGATGTATGCAAAGACGACTATCAATAGTCGCGAAGGCTACCACATTCAGGAGAATACCACAAATGGTTACGAGGACCGTCATGTCATACAGCCACGAAGGTCTTCATATTCAAAGATTGCCATAAAGGCAACCCTATCTGATAGCTACGAGAGCTATCATGTTTTATTGTCATGGAATTCGCTATTTCCTAAGACCAAGACAAGAAAGGACGATATTTTCTTCAAGAAACAATAGATGCGGAAAAATGAGGTACAACGCTATCTCTCCTTATCGAGCTACTTTACTACTAACAATTTTGCTTTGAAATATTTTTGAGAACATCTTAGAGGATGAAAATCTTGAATCAGAATAATAGGTACGAGATATATCAAAAGACGTCACCACACGGGATTCGAACGTAACTCAAGGATGAGGTATGGCAAATAAACTATCTCTCCAAATGGAATCACTTTACCACTAAAACTTTTGTTTTGAGATGTTGTCGAGAGCATCTGATAAGGATGAAATTCTCAAAACAAAACCACAGGTGCGGTCTATACTAAAAGGGACGCATCACAGCGTAGAACTTTCTCTTAGCAGCAAACGGGGACATAGTGCGAAGAGGAATATCAAACTCTTTGGGCGTGAGTTGAGAACCAACTTCTGCTTAAATCAAACCACACCCCTGTCAGAAGGCATGTGGGTATTCCTATCATTGGGTCTTAGTTTCACATCCAGAGTACTTTCTGAACTCACGCTGGAAGCAATATTCTTTCTTTTTGAATCCGAGTGACAATACACCTCGATCTTCGGGAATTATGTCCATGTAGCTCTTATCTATGGATGTGAGGGCCCCACATTTGAAATTGAGATGATTACAAGCCTCTTTCCCATAAATCGATTACTTGTCACTCATCTCGAGCCAAAGGTTGTCTTAACATAAGGACTACCTTTTCCACAGATTGAGTCAAACTATAGGTAGCCTGATTCCCTGAGTCTTGAAATATGTAGGCGAGCTCTATGTTGAAAACTTGGCTGCATTCCCAACTTCCCCAAATCCTCTTACTCCCAAGCTTTTTGGTCTATTCGTACTATGAAATTGGATAGTTTGGAATTCTTTCAAAATCATGAGTAAAATCGAGAATTTTTGAACTTCAAGTGGCCTGAATTCTTATGTAACCTGAGAAACGTAGGAAACTTGATATCGGAGTTCGGCCATGACTACTTGGGATTCGTGCTAAAAGCAACCACTTTCGAGAGATAAACTAGTGGTCGGACAAAATTGGGATTGTCAATTCCCTTTGCCCAGGGTTCATTACACTCATCCTACCCAAAGGGAGGGGCAGTTGTTGACCCCCAATTTTTACCCTCCACTATTTGATTAATTATCGAGCTTTTACATTTTAAACAATTTTAAATAATTAATTTTGTATTTAAAATAAGTTTTCAAAAATAATTCCACAGAATATTCTATAATCTTCATGAATAAACATACGTCTAAGTATATTCATAATATATATAGATGTATATTGTTTTGGGAATTTTAGTAGATATTCGAGGGATTTTTCCAAAATTATTTCAAAAAAGTTTAAAACTGTCTATTTTGATCAAAATAATTCAAACGGGAATTGAATTGTGAAATTGGTGTTTTATAAACACATGATTAAATATGATAGAAAATCAATTATTGATACGCCCAAATAACACCTCTTTTTGGAAGCGTATGCGGTCGCTGATCAAATATAAAATCCAACAAAGGTTGGGGTCGATCGCACAGGGAATATGGTAGGACTAGGGTGGATATGTGTTTACTTGCTCTGTTAGCCGTTTATTTCCCTCCAAAAGGGGGGTTTTAATGTACCAAGTAGTAATCGTAACGAGAATGTAAACAAGTAACACGTGACAATTTTAAGAGAGTTGTAATCAATGGGAGAGATGACTAGGGTAGTGTTCCCATGAGATCATAACTTAGTGAGGCGCTATACTTAGTAAACTAGTTTGGCGCTTAGAATGCAGAGTCGGTAAGTTAGGTTCACCTAAATCCTTGGTCCGACATATAGATGAATTTCACCACACGCCTTGGTCCGGCCGCGAGTGTATGCTTTACTAACCCTTACCTTGGACCCCAGATTAGCTATTCCCGGACAAGGTCAAGCTATTAGATAAGGGTTGGTAGCATCAAATATCCATTGTTAAACAACCCTTTTCCCATCTGTTACCTCTTTGGTCTGGCAAGTAAGGATAAGATGAGTTCTAGCATTGCGCACCGTTAAAAGAAATCAAAACTAAGGGAAGAACAATACATGCATAAACACCAACCTAGAGTACCCAAGCACTTTGCCTACTTCATTAATCCTTTATGGTTCCCACAACCCTAGTTGTGGATTTATCTACTCATGTTCATAAGTAAACAGTCAAGAGTTCTTTGTGTGTTCATGATCATATACTTACAATAAGAGTTAAAGAAATCCAGAATCTTGATTAGGAGAAGATGGAATCAAGAACAAAGAACTATGAATGTATATAACTCTCAAAAATCACCATCACAATGTCACCAACGTGTTCTCTGAAAAATAACATGCATAAAAAAACGTAAAATAATCCTAGGAGAAGTATTTATAGACAATGGAAATCCTGTCCTAACAAAACTAGGAAATTGAGCTCGGCAGGGACCACGAGTTAGATGATGACCCATCATTTGGAATGATGGTTCGTAGTCTGCTAAGGTCAACCATGGTCATAGATGGTCAACCTTTTCTGACTTGAGAAACTGCAGTTGGAACCACGAGTCGTGCTTCTGAATGACCACTCATCTTTTGACTCATGGTTTCTTGGTCCTTTTTTGTCCCTTCTCTGATTTAGTGACTACGGCTCACAAGGATGGACCGTACTCTGGAAGTACGGTTCGTACATCAATTCGTGCTTCCTGCTACTCCTTGTTCACCTCTGCAGTATCTCTAGTCTATGTGTCACAGGGACGGGTTATGGTTTGAAACCACTACTCGTAGACTGAGTCATCTTTTCCTCCGGACTTGGCATAGTTTGTGAACTTTGGTTTACGAGTCACAGTGATGGATCTGTGGTTTTAAAACATGGACCATCAAATGGGTCGTGCTTTCCTTCTTGACTTTCACCCTTTCTGAACTCTAGACTACGAGTCACAATGACGGGTCCATGGTTTTGAACCACGGACCATCAAGTGACCCATCGTCTCTGTAGCTTTCCAGTTTTAGCCCAATTTCCTCCACTTTGTTTTGGGATCCATTGTTTGCCTGCACACTTAACAAAAACATCAAATCTACCAATAAAATGCAAAAGAACTTGCAAAAATCTTAAGTATCAAGTATCAAGAGTGACGTAATTCTATGTCACATCAACACCCTCAACTTAACATTGTTGCTTGTCCTCAAGCCACAAAATAAAACCATTCTAAAATGACGCTTTAGGAAAAGAAAACTAGGAACTACGGCAATCATATGATCTAGCATTTCGGCTTACAACAATCACCCCCCATCTTTTTCAATACAAAAAAGTGCATAAGTTCTGTTTATCAAGACAACGCAAGAGGATCCATGGATGACATTACGCTATCAACAGACGACCTAGCATACAATATGAGACTCACACTAACAGTCAGCAGTCAAAGTTGCTCTAGTTCCCTCATCACAACGAATTCCCAATCACATACTAATACAGTTGAAATTTCAGGGACTGAACTAAAATACTCACACTCACAAAGATATTCAAGCAATGTGTGCACAATACCATAGGCTTGCCCTTATTTTCTATGCCTCGACTTTTGAACAATTGGGTTAGGATCACTATAGGACTTTACTCGGCTTGTAACGTAGGCTCGGGGATGGGTATGGTAGATATGGGAATTAGTGACTAAGCCCTCCTTGACACTACACTATGTTGCTTCCACCTTTCCAGAACAACTCCATTCCTTCTTTCCTTTCTTATCCCTTTTTATTCCTTATTTTTCATCAAATGACTGGTGCGGCTTTCATTTCAGACTAAACTTTTCATCACACATCTCTCTCTTTTCTTTTTCTTTTTCTTTCTCTTTTTCTTTCTCTTTTTCTTCTTTTTTTTTCCAGCATCTCCGCCACACCCGTTATCTCTCCTTTTTATTACTAACCTCTTATTTTCATACCCATATTTCTTACTTGCCTCTACAGTAGCCACCCTCAACTTAGGCAATTTGGCTGAGTTGAGGTAGACAATGTCCAAGGAGGGACCAGGGCCAAACTAAAGGTTCGTAGAAAACCGAGAAGGTGATTAGGCTAAACAACAAAAAGGGTCAATTCAGGCTCAAAGCTAGGGATCAAAGGGTATTCACATCATTTGGTCGGTCATTTAGGATGAAGTGGACTGTTTCAAAAATGGCCTATGATCCTTTCCTAACCAACCATCCTACAACCTAGGCAAGACTAACCGGGCAAGTTCTAGATTGACACACAATGCAAGAACAGTACGAATGTAGTTACACACACATGGCATATAGTATAACAGTCACATGCTAACTATCAGGTTCATACTCTAGCTTAAGATGTTCATCAGATCGATTAAAATAATGTCATCCACAGATCCATAACGGTTAGTTTATCAAGACAAAGATGACACAAAATTTTGGAGGGGTCTCCATGTTTCTAATCAAAAACTAAGCAAAAACCAGTTCAAAAATCATACCATAGACTGCACTAAGTTCCTTTTCTTCTTTTACTGAACACAACCAATACTACACGTGCCAATTCAGCTGAAATTAAAAATTCTTAGGGAAAGACCATAGGCAAGAAAACCCCAAGGACTCGGGTACTTTATGAGTACCCTCATGGGTTTCCTCCCATGCAATGCCTGATTTAACGTCGCAGCATGATGCAAGTGTTTTAGCTACTCAGACTTTGCCAGAACACTCTACAAAAATACAAGATGACCACAAGCCTGACCCCACCCTATCTAAAAAGTTGTGCATTGTCCCTAATGCACTAAAAATTGATAAGCAAGGGATACTAGGCATACCTGTGGTTCCTAAGCATGGTCATCGGGTGTAGAAGAAGTCGAGCCTGCTGTATCAGTGCCCGTAGTCCTCTCAACAACAATATCTGCAGCTTGGGCAGCTTCATCAACCGACACTCCCACAATGGGGTCTAAATAAGTTTCCTCCATGGCACCCACGATGCCACTTCCCGATCCACCCATACCAATAGATTCGATATGAATTTTATGGATGGCTAGAGACTCTTTTGCTACCTCAATGTCTTTCTTCTGCCTCTTCTTTTCAGCTTTCTCTTCCTTTTTTTCTGTGATTTAGGACTCAAAGGTGCATTCTCATCCCGAACCCTCTTATCTCTTTTCTTTCTCTTTCTTGTGGGTTCAGGGTCAGTTTCAGCTGTTTTGGTTGGGTCACGAGGAGGGGAATGTGCAAGCAGGTCTATGAAGTTATCCTCTACGTTCTCAACATATGGTAACTGAATATCTGGCACCTACCTCTTTTGGATTGCATCAACATCTGCTCGGACCTTTGCAAGGTCTGTAAGAATTGCGGTGAGGTCTGGGATAGTCAAATTCTAAATCCTATCATTCACCCTGATCTTTATGTTGTCCAATCGTCACTTAGGTTGTCAAGGGATTTCTGCACCGAAACCATAGCATCAACTATTTCTCTTCGGATCAGCGGCTTCACAGAGTTTAAGACCCTCTTAGTTTAGCTTCAGAGGGTATAGGTGTGAATTGTGTTTTACGAGTGAGTCTACGCTTTGTAAAAAAATAAATTACGGTCCATAGATTCACCCGTGATTTCTGGGAAACAAAATTTTATGCCCCAAAAACTCCCTCTTTCCTCAATTTTACACAGTATTATGCAATTTTCTCAACTATCCCCTATTCAGATCGTTCAAAACATCATCTAGGGCTTTAAAAGAAATCGATTTAGCTTTAATAAGAGCCCTAGTATTGGTTTGATTTGAGAGAGATAACAATACAAATAAAACAAGGGGAGAGAACTTACCCTTTGCTGATGACTCTCTCTTCAAACAAGAAAAACTAACTGATTTGATCGATTTTGAGTGGAAAATTGATTTGATGAACCAATTGGGGAGTTAGAGTTTGATTGGGAGGGAAAGTGGAAGTATTTTGATTTCTTTCCTTATAAAAATGACGGTTACCCATTGTGGAAGAAAAAAAGAAGATAGCAGTCAGACAAGGTTTTCATTTTAAGATGTTAGGCCAACCCAGCTGCTTTACAGTACCTGGGACCTATGAGTCAAAACGATGGTCCGTCTTTCAGAGGAAGGTCTGTCATTAGACTCGTGGTTCTTAGTTCTGACCTCACCCGCTGCCAGGAATGATATATTTTAAGACGGACCATGGTTTAGGACCACACCCATCCTGTGACACGTCATTTGCCTTTCAGAGACCTATTTTCATTTCAGTGACCATGACTTGATCGACAATCCATCGTTTGGAAGCATGGACCATTCTTGTGAGTCATGCTTTGTTTCTTCAAACCCCTATCAATAGTACTCCAGGAACCACGAATTGATCGACGACCTGTCATTCTAAACGACAGTCCGTAAACTCATTAGTGATTTCTGGAGGTTCCTATAGTGGTGTTTTTTTTCTCCTCACCTGCATAGATTACAAACATTAGTCTTGGGTTTCCTCCTAAGCAGCGCCTGATTTAACATCGCGGCACGACGCGGGTGTTTTGGCTACTCAGACTTCGTCAAAACACCTTTACAAAAGTAAAAATAACAAAATACAAAGAAAATATCCATGGGTTGCCTCCCATGTAGAGCCTGATTTAACATCGCGACACGATGCATGTTGCTTGATTACTCAGACTTCATCAAGCTCCTTAGGTGGGATGAGTTCAGCAAGGCTCCAGGATTCAATTGCTTTGAGCTCCTCCGCTGTGCCAAAGTACGCTTTAATCTGCTGTCCATTTGCCTTGAACCTTTTTCCTTCATGATTCTCGAGCTCAACTGCCACATGAGGAAACACTTGTACCATCTTGAAAGGTCCAATCCACTTGGACTTCAACTTTCCAGGAAACAAGCAAAGTCTAGAATTGAAGAGCAGGACTAAGTCACCCGGCTGGAAATCTCTCTTTTCTATCTTCCAGTCATGATACAATTTCATCCTCTCTTTGTACAATGCTGAGCTCTCATATGCATTCAGACGGAACTCATCCAACTTATTGAACTGCCCAAGCCACTGCAACAATGCCTCAGACCAGTCTAAGTTCAGCTTCTTCAATGCCTACATGGCCTTATGCTCTAACTCAATCGGAAGATGGCATGCCTTACGAAACATAAGTTGATATGGTGACATACCTATTGGGGTCTTGAATGCAGTCCGGTACGCCCACAAATAATTATCTAACTTTCATGACCAATCCTTTTTATTTGTATTGACAGTCTTGGACAAGATTAACTTTATCTATTTGTTGGAAACCTCCACTTGTCCACTCGTCTGAGGATGATAAGGGGTTGCAACTCTGTGTTTCACTCTATATTTCTCAAGCAAGTCTCAAAATAGCTTATTGCAAAAGTGAGAGCCTCCATCACTAATTATTGCCCTTGGCATACCTAACCTTGAGAAGATGTTCTTTTTCAAGAACAATGTGACACACTTGCCTTCATAATAGGGAAGCGCAACCGCCTTCACCCACTTAGACACATAGTACACAGCTACCAATATGTACCAGTTTCCATTAGACAGCATGAACGGACCTATGAAGTCAATACCCCAAACATCAAACAGCTCGATCACAAGGATGGGATTAAGAGGAAGCTCCTGCTTCCTTGATATGCCTCCTTCCCTTTGACATATGCTGCAAGCCTTAGCAAATTCATGGGCGTCTTTGTGAATAGTCAGCCAATAGTAGCCGCATTGCAAAATCTTGTGCGCAGTCTGAATACCAACTTGCCCCGAATGTGATTCAAGGCAAAATTCTAGGTGTGACCGAGCTTAGAAGATGAACCTAGGCCCTTTTTGATAGTCACTTCACCCAAATGACTTCCAACGATATACAATCCTAGTGAACCCTTTTGAGCTTGTGATCGTTCTTTGCCACCTTGTATCACCTTGACCTATTTGGAACCTCTATTTTTGCACCCATCCTCCCTAATTGCTTGAAAATGAAATGTAGGCTAAAATCCTAAGCTTGGGGGGGGGAGGGTGAAAGATAACATAGGCAAATGCCTAAGTTTAGGGGTGCATGTGATCCAACGAGGAGAAGAAAAGAAGTGCACTTCAAGTGCAAGGTAGCACCTTATTTTCGAATTGTAAATTTCTCCAAAAGATCAATCGAATGAGAAAATTAAAAATCAAAAATAGGTGCTACCAAGTGAAGGTGGTATGAGGAGTCTGAAGGATCATGAATCAAAAGGAGAAATTGGGTTGTGAAAGGGAGAAATAAGGTGAAGTTGAAATAGAAAAATGTGAGCGATGTTCGAAATGAGAACAAAGAGCATTAGGGAGGTGTAGTCACTTGAACCAAATGATATCCTTACCTTAGCCCTGGCTAACATTGTAACCCGCAAGTCCTTGGTGATTCTGAGCTTGGCCACCCTATATTAGTGGCGATATACATGAATGGCAAGACTATGGTTCAACGCGTATGCGCTTGAACTTCCTTGAGAGAGTGAGAGTCTTCTTGGTTCTCCTATAATCCCGTGTTTTGTTAATTGAATGATTGTTAGTTGGATTCTCTCTTGTGGTGAGTGGCATCATGCACTAGAATTGAAACATAGAGTCTCTATTTCAATTGAGGGGAATGAATGAGACAAGTTGTGCGGCGAATCTCGAGGAAAACCTTGACGGTCTATGCCAATGACTTGAGAAGCTTAAATGTCTTGTTTTGAGAAATGATGTCCTTTTGGAAAAGGTTTTAAATTCATCAATTGCCTTGAATTTGTGGTGGTCCAAATTGAGATGAGCATAGTAGTTGAGTCATTTTTTTTAGTCTTTCGTTTATTCTTTTTCTTAATTTTTAGTGTAGATTATTCTTTGTGCCTTGATTGAGCCTAGAGAATAATTCATTTCTTACCTTGTGAGTATCTTGCTTGTGGACAAGCAATAGTTTTAGTTTAGGGGCTTGATAAGTCGGCAATCTACCAACTTATTAAGGCTATATCCATGAATTATTGCTATGTTTTGAATAGATTTAGAGGTTCTTATGGCCTTTATTGATGTCTATATAGGTACTTTTGATAAATGATGAAAAACAAGGAAATGGACAATAAAAGAACTCAAAAGGAGTGAAGTGGGAAGTGTTAGAAAAAGCTGAAGATTCTGACTGGAGATGTGGTGGCCGTGCGACACACACAAGCCGAGGTGTGAACCGCACCTCCTCCGCATAAGGCTGCAAAAGTCCTAAAGAGTCTGTTAAGAGGTGCGGTCTATGTGCGGCGTGCATATCTCATGGTGAAAATTGCACCCCCTTCACACGGAGCTCCCAAAGATAGCTGAAGTCACTGGTTCACTTGAAGGCAGTGTGCGACGCACACATCACAACGTGCGAACCGTATGTCGCACTGTACACCTCTTGAAGGGAAATTTTGTCCTAATTTTTAGTGACGTTTTGGGAAACTATAAAAGGCCTATTTAGGCACAATTATAAATAACTTTCTTCATTTCAAATACTCTGAAGAGTTTTTTGCTTGGAGACTAAGTTTTTCACCTCCATTGAGAAGAGGGTTTCAATCTAATTCTCTTGGTTAACACTTGTGTGATCAAATTGAATCTAGAACATGAGATTTAGCTCTAATGGAGGAGATTTTGAATTACCCAGCTGGTATCTCTTTCTCTCTTGCTATGTGTGGCTAATTTCTCTTGTCTAGGTGTGCATTGATGATGGGTGATTAACAAATGGGTGTGGGTGTTATTTATTCTTGCTTATAATTGCTTAATTGACATGGGTCTAATAATTTCACCAAGTTTTAATCCTATAATTGGTGGTTGCAACATTAATTTTTATTACTTGACTATGTGATTGCTTGAGAAAGGATTTCATGGTTTTGGATGTGAAATTACTAGTGGGAACTTGGGATTCCACTCAGATTTTAGGATAGAGATAGCTCTTATCGGCGGAATCACCGATTTAAGGGTCTAAGCTAGAGATAGTGTGACCTCCCCAAGATTAGATTGGTTGTTTATTGATCAAACCGATGATTCTCTACCGAGATAATCAGATATAAGATTGTTTATCGAGAGATATCCAATTCTTACCCATGACCAATGCTCTCTATATCATTAAGCGAGAATAAGTATGAATTGATAATCACCCTAGCCTATAACAAAATCCCCATCGGATATGCATCCCTAGTAATCTAGTCAGCTTGGTACACCCGCTTTAGTTTTATTACTTTTTAATTGAATTGCGATTGAGTGACAACGTCCCAATTCCCACATCCTTTTACTTGTTATTTTGAGCAATTACTCTCACTTTGAACTCAATTCATCACAATCTTTATTTATCTACTCTAAGTCCCTTGGATACGACCCCGACACTCGTTGGGATTATAAATTTTGTTTTGCTGCACAATCGTCATGGCCTCCTACTTTGGAGAGCACGATTTGAGCGTTCATCAGTTATACATTTAAAATTTTCAAAACCCTAAGCATGTTATTAAATTCAGTATCTTGAACTATGAATTATGAATTGCATCCTTATTTCAGAATTTCATGATTTGAGTTCTTTCAGTTTTAGTATTTTATTGCATTCTCAGGAGAATCAGTAGGTCGAGCTATCTAGTTATCAGTTCATCACATATTCATTTAGGAGTAGACTTAGCCTACAGTGGATGAAGGAATGAAGGCTAACCCGTCAGTTTAGGCTGAGACCTTTAGTAGAAGTCCCTAAGTCCTAGAACTATGACACCATCATAGGTTTTAAAAGGGACACCTATCAGATCAGTCTTGACACCCTAGTACCTTGTTGGACATCAAATTAGTGGATCCACGCTAGTATATGATTGTACCCTTGGGAAGGTATGAACACCCTCCCATTCAGGGTTACAGGTTGGCCCCATAATTAGCTCAGCTTGGGGTATGTCAGTTACCAGTAGCTCCTACAATTCAGATTTGGTATTGCTTTGACCTTGTATTCAGTATTCAGTTAGTCAATTCAGTTTAGGATTATATAGTTAAATGTTTATTACTTGGCCATTGCATCAGTTTATCTCTCAATTTCATGTTTCAGCTTATCTTCCATGCTTAGCATTCATGTATATAGATTTGCATATATTCTGCATGCTCAAAACATTCCAAGTACTGATGCATAATTTTGTGCTATATCATATTATGATATAGGTTCAGGCACTCAGTATCCAGACCCTACTTAGTGCGATTCTCTAGTACCTTTAGAAGCTTAGTTGGTGAGTCCTCATATTTCAAGGATAAGATTTATGCTTCTTTATTCAGTCTATTATTTTTAGTTTTAAGAATTTTAAAGTTAGTTGAGGGCTTTTCCCAGCAACTAATCTTAGATAGAGGCTTCTAGACATGGTGTTAGATTCAACTTCTGCAGTCAGTGTTTATCTTAGACTTATTACATTCTTTTATATTCAGAGATGTTTGGATTATTTTGCCAAACTTATTTCATTAAACCAGTTTAGCTTCCGCATAGATATGATTATATTCAAACCTTTATAGTATATGCCAGGCAATGGGTTAGCTTGGGGAAACTTCTAACTCTAAGCATCGTGTTACGTCTAGGGGGTAGCCTCAGGACATGACAAACTTCATATCAGAGCATCAGATTTAAGTCTCATAGGGAATCTGAAAGGCATATCGAGTAGAGTATTTTTCATGGGTGTAAAGAGCGCCACACTTATGAAAGTGAGGCTACGAGATGTTTTTAGGAAAAGATCCCTTCTTTATTTTCCATCTCATGCTATAGAGTATGAACTCTATTTAATCTCCTTCTAACTCTTGCTCTACGTGTTACAAAAAATGCCTCCCAGAAGAGCGAATGGGAACAAGAACGGAAACCAGCAAGCACCACCAGCTCCAACAGACACTTTGAATGATCAAGTCACTCTTGCTGAGTTTAGGGATGATTTTTAGGTGGCTCAAGCCATGACTACTCAGGTGAATCAACAGGTTATGGAACCATCCCCACCACAAAATAACTCTGCAGCAGCTAGAGTCCAAGATTTCTCTCGGATGAATCCTCTAGAGTTCCATAGTTCTAGGGCTGAGGAGGATCCACAGAATTCTTGGATGACATCCAAAAGGTCAATGAGATTATGGATGTCACCCTGGTTAAGAGTGTAGACATAGCCACTTATCAGTTGAAGGGATTGGCTTATATCTTGTACACGCAGTGGAAGGAGGCTCGAGGTACGAATGTTGGCTCAATGGATTGTAATCAATTTAAGAATGCTTTTTTTGACAAGTTCTTCCCACTTGAGCTCAGGAAAGCCAATTCCATGAGTTTATCAACTTGAGGCAGAATGACATGAGTGTGAAAGAATATTATGTCAAGTTTACTCAGCTATCAAAGTATGCTCTGGCGATGGTAGTTGACTCCAGAGCCCGTATGAGTAAGTTTGTGTCAGGTGTCTCTAAAGATGTGGTTAAAGAGTGTAGGACTGCGATGCTGGTGAAGGTGATAGACATATCAGGTTGATGACTCATGCCCAACAGGTTGATAAGGAAAAGATCAAAGAGAAAGGGAGAGACAGCAAGAGGACTAGAACACGTGACTTCAGTTATTCTCCACAGAGGTCATATGGTAGTAATCGCTCTCAGTTCTGGCAGAAATCTTTAGCTCCATCCCCATATTCTTCTAGTGCCCCAGTTCCCACGTTCAGACATGATCAGTGGGATAGGGCAACAGGCTCTAAGTTCTAATGTAGTACCACTAGTAGGCATACTCATTAAGTTTGCAAGAAGTGCTATAGGAACAACCAAGGTAAGTGTATGGAAGGTAGTGGGAACTATTTTGGGTGTGTCAAGCTAGGCCACAGAATGAAAGAGTGGCCAATGGATTCACAGAATGGCAGGAATACTCTCCGGCAAAATTAGGATAACTTTACAGCATCTCCAGGAGGTCACCCAACTCAGCAGGGTGCCTCATCTAATACAGGTGTCGGTCAGCACCAAAATAGGTTTTATGCTCTTCAGACTCAATAGGACCAGGAGGATTCCCCCGATATTATCACGGGTACATTACGAGTCTTTCATACTAATATTTATGCATTCTTAGATCCAAGAGCTACACTTTCCTTTGTAACTCCTTATATTGCACTAAACTTCGGTGTCAGTCTAGAAATCCTCCCAAAACCTTTCTCAGTATCTACTCCTATTGGTGATTCAGTTATAGCTAGATGGGTATACAAAAATTTCCCGGGCAGTGTTTCCCAGAAATTCACCTCAGTCAATCTTGTAGAGTTAGATATGACTGACTTTGATATTATTCTAGGCATGGATTGGTTACATTCATGTTATGCCTCAGTTGATTATAGAACAAGGATAATTCAGTTCCAATTTTCAAATGAACCACTCTTAGAATGGAAGGGTAATACCTCAGTACCTTTAGGTAGGTTTATTTCTTACTTTAAGCCTAGAAAAATGATTTCAAAAGGATTTATCTGTCATATTGTTTGGGTTAAGGATTTGGATTTTGAGACCTCAACTCTTTAGTTAGTCTCAACGGTTAATGAATTCCTAGAAGTGTTTCTAGAAGATCTTCCTGGAGTTCCTCCTGAGCGGGAAATTGACTTTGGAATAGATCTTCTTCTAGATACCCAGCCTATCTCAATTCCTCCTTAAATAATGGCTCGAGTTGAGCTTATGAAATTAAAGGAACAGTTGAAAGACCTTTTAGATAAGGGCTTCATCAAACCCAACATCTCTCTATGGGGTGCTCCAGTACTTTTCGTGCATAAGAAAGATGGTTCTCTCAGGATTTGTATTTACTACCGTCAGTTGAACAAAGTCACAATCAAGAATAAGTATCCCATTCCCAAGATTGATGACTTGTTTGACCAGCTTCAGGGTGCCAATTACTTTTCTAAGATAGACCTCAGATCTGGCTATTATCAGCTCAGACTCAAAGATTGTGACATTCCAAAGACAGCCTTCAAAACTTGGTATGGTCACTATGAATTTGTAGTTATGTCTTTTGGACTAACTAATGCTCCTGTAGCTTTTATAGATTTGATGAATAGGGTGTTCAGGTAGTATTTGGATATGTTCGTCATTGTCTTAATTAAGGATATACTTGTATATTCTCAGAGTGAAGAAGAGCATGCAAATCATTTGAGAGTTGTACTACAGACTCTCAAGGATCACCAATTATTCACCAAGTTCAGTAAGTATGAATTCTGGTTGAAGTATATTGCTTTCCTTGGCCATGTGGTGTCTTGTGAAGGCATTCGAGTTTATTCACAGAAGATAGAGGCAGTCAAGAACTGGCCTAGACCCACTTCTCTGATAGACATCAGAAGCTTTTTGGGTTGTGCTGGTTACTACATGAGATTTGTTGAAGGATTTTCAGCCATATCTACCCCATTGACAAAATTGACTCAGAAAAAGGTTAACAAAGTTCAGAGAAGCTAGAACTGTTCTGTGACTCTGATTGGGGAGGTTGCCTTCAAACCAGGAGGTCAGTCACTTGGTATTTGGTTACCTTTGGAGGTGCTGTGATTTCTTGGAAGTCCAAAAAACAAGCTACGGTGGCCAGAAGCTCTGCTGAGGCAGAATTCAGAAGCATGGCCTCAGCAGTTGCTGAGGTAACCTGGCTGATTAATGTGTTTAAGGAACTAAGAGTGAATGTGAATGTTCCTGTTCAGGTGTTTTGTGACAGCAAGGCTGCAATCCAAATTGCAGCTAACCCCATCCTCCATGAAAGGACTAAACACATTGACATTGATTGTCACTTTGTTAGGGAAAAACTATAAAGAAAAAAATACTTGAACACATTGTCACTTTGTTCTTCTATGACGACGGAATTAGAAGAACAAAATAAAGAAAAAACTATAAATAGAAATTTAATGTCAAAATTAGCAATATGTAATATGTGCTATCTAGATGAATATACTTGTGCATTTAAAGACTATTATTACAAAGGAACATATAATCCAGATGAAAGTAAAGAAATAAGAAAATTATATTTTACTAAATTACCAGAACCTTTTAGTTCAAAAATAATAAAATATTGGAATGAAGCAGAATTAGCAGATACCCTAGGAGCTCGAATAAAATTTTTACAAAATTGGTTTATGGAATTATGTGGAAAATACAAAGAAAATACTAAAATGGATAAAATATTAGTAAGAAATCTAGCATGTTGTAAAGATAGAACAGCACCCCAATTCGGATGCACAGATAAATATTATAAAAAACATAAGAAAATAAAAAGATATAGTAGTAAATATAAACCATATAAATCAAAATATAAGTATAAAAAACCAAGAAGAAGATATTATGTAAAAAATTACAAATATAAAAAACCATATAAAACAAAGAAAAAATTAACGGAATGTACTTGTTACAATTGTGGAAAACTAGGACACTTAGCTAGAGATTGCAAATTACCAAAAAATCCAAAGAAAAAACAAATTACCGAAATAATAATAGGAGATGATAAATATACACAAATGGAATATATAGATTATGAATTAGGGAGTGAAGACAGTATATATGAATTATCAGAAAATGAATTATCAGAAAACGAAAACGAAAATGATATAAATAATAATATAGAAGAATCGGAAGAAGAAAATGATGACTGAGAAAGATGTACGGATAATACAACAAGAAGAACACCAAGATGAACAATCCTCAGAACAAAAAATAATATTTGACACCAATATATTTGAACAAATAAAGGGAAAAGAATTAGATCTAAGCATAGATAAAATATTAGAGGTACCAACAATAAAAAATTGGTTTAAAAGACAAAAAGAAGAATATTATGTAATAAGCCAAAGAGAACATATAATAGATTGTAAATACATTAAAGGTAAAGCTAGAATACCAATCTTGAATAAAAAAGTACTAAATAAAGAAATACAAGATATAAAAGCAAAAAATCCAATAAAATACGTACATTTAGGAGGAACAGAAATACTAATAAAAGCATGTTTTAGAGAAGGAATAGATACCCCTATAGAAATATACTTAGCGGATGATAGAATTATACAACCTATAGAAAAAAGTGTAATAAGTGCAGTAAAAGGTAATCTAATATACCAAAAATTTAAATTCATAATAAGTGCAAATTATTCAGTAGCAATAGATGATAAAAATATAGATAGATCATTAGTTTTATACTGGAAAATGTCGGGAATAGAACTAGCACCAGGAAGTAAGATATTTACGGCAAGATGTAAAAACTTATATATCCTTACAACAAAACATAAAATAACAGCTAGAAATAAAATAAATAGAATTAAAATAGAAAATCTGTTCGAAAGAATAGTATCAGTTATAGATAATAATGATTATAGTTATGCAGAAATGGACATCGACGAAGACTTAGAAATAGTAAAGGAAAGAATAGAAACGTCAAAACGAACAGGTAATGAAATACCGGAAACATCATCAAGAATGAGTACATCAAGAAGGATAAATTATGTAACTCCACCAAAATTAATAGAAGAAATAAAACCATATCATTACTACATAACAGGATTAATGGACCAAAGGAAATATTTAATATTAATAAATACGGGACAAGAAGAAAATTATATTGCAAGAGAATTAATACCGGAAAAAGAAATAATAACAAATGAACAACAATGTTCGGAATTACCAAAAGCATTAAGAAAAATTGAAGAAACAACCGAAAAAGAATTAATTATTGGAGGAATACCAATATTAATAAATTTCAAAATATATCAAGGAGATAAAAATATCACGCTAGGAGCAAAGTGGTTAGAAAAAGTTAAACCATATAACCTAGAAGATAAGCAATTAACAATAAGTTATGAAAATAAAAAGGTAGTAATCAAAAGAACCTTAATATGATAAAATAATAAATTAACATAATAAATGACAAAAATATATATACTTGCCAAGATAATAGTAGAGGGATACTATAATAGATATTATACACCTATGATGGATACAGGAGCAGAAGCTAACATGTGTGTAAACATAATTGTCTACCAGAAGATAAATGGGAAGAATTGAAAACACCCTTAGTAGTAACGGGATTTAACAATGAAGGAAGTATGATAACACATAAAGCAAGGAATCTAAAAATACAAATATGGGATAAAATACTAACCATAGGAGAAATATATAGTTATGAATTTACAAATAAAGATATATTACTAGGAATGTCATTCTTAGATAAATTATTCCCACATACTATAACAAAGACACATTGGTGGTTTACTACCCCATGTGGACAAAGAGTAGGAGCAAAAAGAGTAAATAATAAATTAAGAAAAACAACACCATGGATCAAAGGAAGTGAGAAAATTACCCAAAAACTAGAAAATATAACACCAAGCAACCATAAAATAGAAATAATCATATTTTCTATAAATAAGATAAAACTACTCCAAGATAAATTAGAACTACTATATAATGATAATCCCTTACAAGGATGGGAAAAACATAAGACAAAAATAAAAATTGAACTAATAGATGAAAATAGTATAATAATGCAAAAACCTTTAAAATACAATTTTAAGGATCTAACAGAATTTAAAATGCATATACAAGAATTATTAGACAATAAATACATACAAGAAAGTAACAGCAAACATACTAGCCCAGCATTTATAGTAAATAAACATAGTGAACAAAAACGAGGAAAAAGTAGAATGGTTATAGATTATAGAAATTTAAATGCAAAAACAAAAACATATAATTATCCAATACCAAATAAAATACTAAAAATCAGACAAATACAAGGATATAACTATTTTAGTAAATTTGACTGCAAATCAGGATTTTACCATTTAAAACTAGAAGATGAATCTAAGAAACTAACAGCATTTACGGTACCACAAGGATTTTACGAATGGAATGTATTACCCTTTGGATATAAAAACGCACCAGGTAGATACCAACATTTTATGGACAGCTACTTCAACCAATTAGAAAATTGCATAATATATATAGATGATATACTATTATATTCCAGGACAGAGGAAGAACATATAAAATTACTAGAAAAATTTATACACATCATAGAAATATCAGGAATTAGTTTAAGTAAAAAGAAGGCAGAAATAATGAAAAATCAAATAGAATTCTTAGGTATACAAATAGATAAAAATGGAATAAAAATGCAAACGCATATAGTACAGAAAATAATTAATTTAAATGAGACACTTGACACAAAAAAGAAGCTACAATCATTTTTAGGATTAGTTAACCAAGTAAGAGAATATATCCCTAAATTAGCAGAAAATTTAAAACCACTGCAGAAAAAATTAAAGAAAGATGTAGAATACCATTTTGACGAAAAAGATAAAATGCATATAAAAAAGATTAAAACTTTGTGTAAAAAACTACCAAAACTATATTTTCCGAATGAAAAAAGGCAATTTACATACATAGTAGAAACTGATTCTAGTAATCACAGTTATGGAGGAATTCTCAAATATAGATATGATAATGAAAAAATTGAACATCATTGTAGATATTATTCGGGATCATACACGGAACCACAATTAAAATGGGAAATAAATAGAAAAGAACTATTTGGGTTATATAAATGTTTGTTAGCATTTGAGCCATATATTGTTTATAACAAATTTATTGTAAGAACAGATAATACGCAAGTAAAATGGTGGATAACGCGAAAAATACCAGACTCGGTGACAACGAAGGAAATAAGAAGGCTTGTATTAAATATACAAAATTTTACATTTACAATTGAGGTAATAAGGACTGACAAAAATGTTATTGCAGACTACCTATCAAGACAAAGGTACCCAAACTGAGCCAGAAGATAATACAATGGATAAGATACTCAAAGCCATTACTACACTTTGTACTAAAGTGGATAGTATGGATGAAGAGATAAAAAAGCTAAAGACTAATGAATTTAATCTGAAGTCTAAGGCTAAAGATAGCAGTCCCCAGGAAGACTATAAACGTCCGGAGCTAGAAGGAGACGTTTGGAAACTCCAAAAAACCCATAACAATTTATTTGCTAATAATGCAGGTACAAATGCAGGTACAAGCGGACAACCTACAAAACCACAATACAAAAATACCAATTTAAATACAATGTTTACAAACCTATTTACTCAAAAAATACAAAGACCAGTTATGGTACCACCCCAAATAAATACATACGCAGCAAGTTTACACCAAGAGAAAAAGATATACAACCATTTGTCCCAAAACTACATACAAAATCCAGACATATTTAAACCTAAACCCAAGGTCAGTTACAACCACAGACTCAACCCAAGACTACATAACCCAAAAATTACAGGGATATAACAGACTCATTGCACAGCCAAAGACAAATTCGAACTTAGTCAAAACATGTTACCATTATGGACTACTCAGTATAGTATACACATACGACGGAGAAGAGCTACAAGGAATACCAGAAATACATAAAGCATTTCTAACCTACAAAAGAGTTACAAAAGGAAATTTATTCTATGTGAAATTCTATACAGCACCAGCAGAAATATTATATGACGAGATAAAACCAGTGATCCAAGTTGTAAAACTGGGATTGACAAAAAACATGATATTACCAGACGATATAATAATACAACCAGAAATACCTATGATAGAAATACCCAATTTCTATGCAAACAAGCGAATTATTGGAATTTCAACCATTATTCAAGAGCTAGCAGATAATTATTTAAATGGAAACGCGATATGGAGTTACTACGCCAGAGACCAATTAATGATTTATTCAAATTCAAGAAATGTAAGAGAAGCAGATATGGAAGAAGTCCAACAATGGATATTATCATTACTTAGACCAGAAGAGAAACCGACGACAAGAGCATTGAAGAACGAATTTATTTCTCAAAATCTATTAACAAGATACTGCAAGATAATTAGTCATAAATATCCAGATCATCGTTGTTCAAAATGCAATGGAGGAGATATGACAGAGATACCAGATGTACAGCTGGAATGAAGATATGTGGAAAGGAGAAAAAGAAGTCAAAAAGGAAATAGTGAAATTTGAAAAAATGTAAAGTTGTATAAAGTTTTGTCTTCCATAAATATAAGTAGATAGATGTCCCTGTCAGTTATTTAAGTTTTTTGTACCGTATTGTAAAAAAGTCATAAAATAGGGGACAGATGTAAAAATAGAAACAATATAATTTTTGTTTTATTATAAAAAGTCGTAAAGTAAATAGTAAGAGTCATTCATGAACAGTAAAGGTCGTTCATGAAAGGTCATTTGTGAATAGTAAGGGTCATGTGTAAATAGTAAGAGTCATTTTTTTTTTCTTTTCTATAAAAGGATGTAAGAGGAAAAAGGAGGGAATAAGGAGAAAGAAATCCCTCACCTCTCAATTCCTCACTTGTAAACTTTCCATATACATAAATAAAATATACCTTTTAAGTAAGCTATGGAGCATCCAGACGAGCTAAAAAATCAGGTATACTTATTCATAGTCATGTATAGCTAAACTTTTATATTCCTTATAATCTCTTTTATATCATAACTGTTTATCATGTTTTAGTACTGTTATAAAGGACATCTTAAGAAAGCTTGCCATGGCTAAATATTGCTGAGAGTAGTTAAGCCCAGACTATGCCATCCTAAGGTCGAAACCGGTAGGCAAGGAGGCCGTTTAGGGGAGTAGACAGAGTTGAGGCGCTGTTAGGGTAAACGATTGAAGCAAGAAAAGCATGGTAGTGGCTAGAAGAGATTGTTCAAAATAACTTATTAAAAGATGATAAACTTTATGATAAACAAAGAGATTAGAGGGAATATGTTTAGTAAAAAACCATGACAAGAATAAATATCGGTTTAATAAGCAATAATACGTACCTAATAGATGATGATAATAATTATAAAATACTCATATTATATATCCTTAATAACGATATTAGGAGAAAAATTTACGATACTTTAGTTACTTTTGAGATAACAGAAATAATGGAACAAAGATGGACAGAACTAATTATACCAGATGACATAGACGATTTAGATTTATACGAACTAGATTTATATTCGGATCAATGATTAACTACGAATATTTAAAATATTGAAGAGAAACTATGGAATCTAAATATATCCTTGAACAACTTAAGAAAACAAACGAAATTAAATACAACGAAACTCAAGATAAAAATTATGTAGAATATATTTTAAATTGTGAAAACGAAATAATAAGATTAAAAAATAATGCAGAAGACTATTATAAAAAAGCATTTAATCAAAATATAAATACAGAATCATTTAAAAAAGGGAGACACACCAAAGAACTAATAGATTTCCAAATATACCTAATAAGACAAAATTTAGATATTTATTTAGAAACAGGAGATACTGAATTTTTAAAATATATAAAATATAATATAATAAACCTTCAAAAATCACATATAAAAGAAAAACAATTATATGAAGCAACTTTCTCACATAAAAATAAAAATAACAGCAAATAATGGACTCAACTACAAAAATGGATGAATCTACCCACGACTTAAAAATAACCCTCAAAATACCAAATATTCTTTAAAAATAAAATATTAATCACTATCATTAAAACAGTTAATCTTAACAGAGATTTACAACAAATTATACTTGATAAAATCATTAATTCTACAGAAGATTTTTGGCCATACGAATTAGATATATATCCAGATATAGACTCAAATTAAAAATAATGAATAAAAATACTTCCGCACACATACCGCGCACTGGCACTAAGATTCACCTGTGTGCCTAAGCTTTTTTGGAATGATCTCCAAAAATGGGCATTAAATTGGGCACCTCTATCTAAAATAATGGACATTGGACTCCCATGCAAGCGAACAATTTCCTTTATATATAGCTTAGCATAATCTTCAGCTGTTTTGGTGGACTTAAAAGGCAAGAAATAGGCTAATTTTGTTAGCCGATCAACTATTACCCAAGTAGAGTCATGTCTTCGAAAAGAGGAGGGCAAACCTGTAACAAAATCCATATTAATAACCTCCCATTTCCATACTAGAATACATATGGTCTGAGCTAGGCCACCGGGCCTCTGATGCTCTGATTTCACTTGCTGGCAAATGGATCACTGTACTACATACTATGCTATATCTTTCTTCATGTCATTCCACCAGTAGACCTCTTTAAGGTCATGATACATCTTCGTAGAGCCAGGATGGATTGAGTAACGAGAGCAATGTGCTTCAGCCATAATCTGTTGTTTCAATTCATCTACATCAGGTACACATAGTCTACCTTGACATCTCAAAGTGGCATCGCCTACCAACTCAAATGCTCTAACATGGTGTTGTCGAATCCTTTCTTTGTATTAAAGCAATAAGGGATCATCATACTGTTTCTCTTCACCAATGCCACTAATGATGACTATGCCGTATTCAATACCATAACGCCACCCTCTTTGGAGTCCATGAGTCAAACTCATAGGCTGGCTAATTTATGACTATCTCTGGCTATCTAATGCTGAGTAGGTGACAAAAGTGCTAGGCTACCCATAGATAGTCTACTGAGAGCATCTGCTATAATATTGCCATTATCCAGGTGATACAAAATATCAACATCATAGTCCTTCAACAGCTCTAACCACCTCCGCTTCCTTAGATTCAACTCTTTCTGCTTGAATAAGTATTAAACACTCTTATGGTCTGTAAAGACATCAACATGCACCCCATACAAATAGTGGCACCATATTTTAAGTGTGAATACCACCATTACAAGCTCTAAATCATGAGTGGGATAATTTTGTTCAAGCTTCTTCAACTGCCGAGAAGCATACCTTATAACCTTCCCATGCTGCATAAGGACACAATAGGCCAATACCCAAAGCATCACAATACACAGCATACCCTTCTGGTAAGGCCAATACTAGCATAGTAGTCAATATATCTTTCAACTCTTGGAAGATTCTTTCGCAAGCATCCGACCACTGGAACTTAGCTGTTTTTTACGTTAATTTAGTCAATGGGGCAGAAATAGAATAAAAGCCTTCCAAAAATCTCCTGTAGTAACCAACTAACCCCAAGAAACTATGTACCTCTGTGGGAGTGGTTGGTCGAGGTCAATTTTTCACAGCCTCTATCTTCTGAAAGTCCACTCTGATGCCTTCACCCGATACCACAAGGCCAAGAAAGGCTACTGAGCTTAACCAAAACTCACATTTAAAAAACTTAGCATATAACTGGTGTTCTCTGAGTGTCTGTAGCACTGATATCTATAATTTGCATGATCTACTTCATCACATGAATATACCAAGATGTCATCTATAAATATAATCACGTACATATCCAAAAAGGGTTTAAAAACCCTATTCATCATATCTATGAAAGATGTTGGGGCATTCATTAGTCCAAATGACATGACAAGGAACTTAAAGTGCCCATATCTTATCCAGAAGCTGTCTTGGGAATGTTTATTTCATGAATCCTCAGCTGGTGATAATCGAACATTAAATCAATCTTTGAAAAGCATTTAGCTCCCTGCAGTTGATCAAATAAATTATCTATTCAGGAAAGAGGATACTTACTCTTTATTTTCGCTTAATTTAGCTTCTTGTAGTCTATACACATTCCATAATGTGCCATATTTCTTACGTACAAACAACATTGGTGCACCCCAAAATGATATATTGGGTCAGATAACGCCTTTATCAAGCAAGTCTTTCAACTGCTCCTTTAGCTCTTTCAACTCCACATGCGCCATTCTATAAGGTGGAGATATTAGTTGAGTACCGGGATCCACAATAATACTGAAGTCAATTTCTCTAATGGGAGGTAACCCTAGAAGTTCAATAGGAAACACATCAAGATATTCATTCACTACTGGTACTGACTGAAGAGTCGACATACGTTTTTCAGCTACAGGATTTCTTACTTGGACTAGATGATATAAACACCCCTTTACAATAAGTTTCTATGCCTTAATATAGGAAATAAATCTCCCTCTACGCATCATACTATTACTCTTCAACTCCAGGACAGGCTTGCCGGGGAAATAAAATCGGGCAATCTTAGCTCAGCAATCAACTGTAGCATAGCAAGAGGATAGCCAATCCATACCCATGATAAAATCAAAGTTGATCATTTCAAGTTTAATCAGGTCAGCTAATGTTCACGGCCACATATTTTCACTACACAGTTATAATAGATTCATCTAGCTATGATAGACTCTCCTACTAGAGTCAACACCACAAATGGTGCACGTAATAACTCTGGCTCTATTCTGAATTTTTTAGCAATAAGTAGAGTAACATATGATAGGGTAGCTCCTGGGTCTATAAAAGCATATACATCATATGAGAAGATAGATAGAGTACCTGTGACCACATTTGGAGATGCCTCTAAATCTTGCAGACCGACTAGTCCATACACATGATTTGGGCCGGCACTAGAACTATTCCCTCTGCCTCAACAAGATTTCTTATTTGTTGGTTCCTAAGGACCGCGAGAAGAAGAAGGTGTTGATGATAATGAGGCTGATATGGACCCTGAAGGTTGTGAGCTATCACCTCTGCCTTTATCTATGAGCTACGGACAATCTCGTATCATATGGACCTCTATTCCACACTTATAATAGGCATTTGAACAATGCCGACACTTCTCTCCATTTGCTCGGCCACACTATTTATATATAGGTCAAGGTGGTAATCCCCGACTACTATCCCTCTAAGGTTGTAGTCCTGGTGCCTTAGAAGTCTGACCCTGCTTATGTCTATATCTCAAAAATTGAGATGGTACCATCGATTGAGTCTTCCTAGGTGACCCTCTACTGGTGAAAGTTCCACTACTCCCCAGATACTGGCCAGCCATCCTAGATCTCTTACTATGTTCCCTCTTGTTATCTACTTCACGATTACGCTGATTTTCATCTAACTACTGAGCATATAACTACAACAAATTTGGCCTAACGCCATACTAATTCTAGACAACACTTGAAAAGTGTTGCCAAAAGTATCTAAGGGCACGCTTTCAAGGCGTGGCCTTTATACCGAGATTTTGGCCATAAAAACTTTGGCAATATTTTTAAAGCGTGCTCTTTAGAATTATAGGCTACACATCATAAGCGTTGCCAAATTATAAAATAATTGGCAACACTTATTTGTACATATGACCACACTTTTAAGTGTGCTATATTTATAATTCTAAAAGTAACATTTAAGTGTGCCCTATTAATTTTCATAATTTTTTTTTGACAAAAATATCAAGTTCACTCTTTATATTTTCCCTAATTTCTAAAACGCAAAGAGTTCTACCACCCAAAATTAGTACTTTGTTATGAAATAATATAATAAGAACAAGAAGAATAGAGAAGAGAGGGAGAGAAGTTCTTATTTCTCTTGAAGGATTCCTCTTGAGGATTAAGGGATTCATAAGATCAATTACAATGAAGGGAAACCCCTTTATTTATAGGGGTCCCAAAGTTAGGGTTCCTAACTTTTCTCCTAAGAAACATAATAATATAGACATTCAGTACAATAATAATACTTTATAACACTCCTCCTTGAATGTCTATTTGATAGATAATGTGCCTCGTTAAAACCTTACTAGATAAAACCCAGTGGAAAAAATTCTAGTGAAGGAAAAAGAGTACACATATCTCATAATACACATTTTGGCCGCCTCATTAAAAACCTTACAAGAAAAACCCAGTGGGATAAAATCTTGTGAGGGAAAAAGAGTACAACGCTTATTAACTCCCCCTGATGAGGACATCAATCCAAAGACTTGAATCTTCGCATTCCAATCTTGTGCACCATCTCCTCAAAAGTTGTAGTTGATTGAGACTTGGTGAATAAATCTTTCATACTCAAATAAATCTGTTGAATATTGATATCACCATTCCTTTGGAGATGTGTGAAGAAAAGCTTTAGTGAAATGTGATTCATTGTATCTCATTTTATGAATCCTTCTTTCAACTATGTTATGCATGCTTCTCAGCTTGTTTCATGAATAATTGTTATCTCAGCATGATTTGATGAAGGATCTGCAATAAACTTCTTTGTAGATTGCCAAGATATGACAGTACTTCACATATGAACACATATAATTTATTTGAGATCAAACTTTATGTATATCCTATAAATGCCCTGCATTTTATGATCAACAAAATCTTGACAATATTTGTTAGGATAAACACATTCATATCAAAACTTGTAATTGATCTTAATGCAATATCTCCACATAGGAGTGAAATTATATCATGGTCATAGTTATAGCAAGATATATAAACGCAACAATTGTACAAGATATGGTACTTCAGGACCAATCCAATTCTGCATATTACTCATTTCAACTTTTTTCAATAGATAATCTATTGCTATTGAAAACTCTTCAAGAGTTCTAATTCAAGTTATACCTTGACTGATTTAATCTATATGAGGATTAGAAACAAGCTTTTCAAAAACTTGTGTATGCTTCAAGTATTTTGAATCCTTTAAGGATTTTCATTTCAATCTTGTCAAGTGACACAACGACATCTTCTAGTGTCTAGAATGCAAGTCAAATAAACTTACATTTATCAAGATGCATCCTTCCATGTCACTTGATAAATATTTCTATGTCAACATGCTTTAATAAACGTAGAATTCAGATCCTCATAATCTTTTACAATATTGCACTAAATTGTATCAAAGATATCGTCAATGATATATCATTTGTCAATTCGGTTTCACAATGCGACATAACTTATTGAGATCTCATCACTTCATTATTTTCAGGTACCTGAACCCTTCATAAGGTTTTATGAAGTGTTATGTCGTAGGCTCACTAATAGCACATTGCCTCCTTATTTATGATCATTTGCTCCTTTTCCTTTTTCAAGGATTGTTGCAATTTGAACCGATTGGTCTACCATACTTCATGCATGTCGTAGACTTTGTCCTTCAGGGACACTCAATAGGAGCTTTTGCAGCTAAATATGAAATTAATTTTGGGTTAGCAAATGCTTCTAGCATTTGACTTGAATTATCTTTTGAATGAGGATCATATTGATGATAATTTTACATATTCCATAGATGCTTATTCTTTCCCCCTTATGTTAGAAAAGCTAACATATATCCTCTATCTTCTTTGAGGAATCCATCTTTGTGTATCATGGTATATTCATTAATCATATACCATACATTAAAATTAATTAGATGGAAATTATTTGGTTTCTGACGTTGAACCAATTGAGGAAGGAAATTAACCATAATTTATTGGTCTCAATATATACAAGTGCTATTGTATACAATATATCATATTTCAGACCAACAAATAAAATTTTGTTCTCAAAAGCAATTGTTTAACTATTTTATTGAAGGCATTCAACGCCAAATCAGCATTATCAAGATTAATCGTCTTGATTACACAATCTGAAAATTATGCTCTTAACTCAATTTACATTAAGCAAGCAACTTTACAATTGTCAAACTGAAGATTGACAATAAACGCACATGTGACTATCTTATAGATGCATCCTGTTAAGACATCACATGGCAAGTGAACGAGCCCATATTCACCTTTTATACTTTTCAGATTTTAGGGAATCCAATCCAACATTAGTTGATCCAATCAATTTATCATGAGAAAAAACAACATGAACAATTCTTGAAGAATCTTCTAGTTCTTCAATGTATATTAAATACTTAAAATATGCACATCTCCGAGATGACAAAATCATTCATGCCAACAAATTATTTGTACTAGTAACTCCAAGTTACCAAAATATGTACTATTTTCTTTAGTAAACTTTAAATTTACTATGACATGAATTTTATATCAAATCAATAAACTTCTTGTTTATTGTGACATGTGATCTCATCATGCGCGGATAACTATTCACATACGTGTTACTATAGTAACTTTGGAGATATTCAATCTTCCAATTTTTCTACCTCTTCCGGAGGTTAATTGTGATGTAGTCACAACCAAGTGCACGTCTGCATTTATATGCATTACTAAATATTATCGCATTCACTTCATCGAATGGATCTATATATATATAATAATCGAAATTCTCATTCCTCAGGAATGGAATAAAATCGTGCCTTAAGCCTATCAAATTATGATAGATTATAATCTATTTCAAGATATTGCTACTTCAGGAGCAAATCGAGGCATACATTCAACCACTTGTCTTCTTTTAGACATATTATGCACTGCTACCACATTCACTTCAGGAATGGAGCAAATTAATGGGACAGATTTAATGACTTTTGGTCAAAAGTATAATTATTTTGCCTTAGCTATCATTAGATAATCACTATGATGCATTAGGACTTAAACCCAACGTCTTATCCATATAATCTTGATTATTATAAAATCAATTTGACCATAGGAACATGTACTGCTGCTATCTAACTGGGCTGACACACATTTGCGACAAAAACTGTAACCAGCGAATATTGTATGAAAACCATAACTCTCTTTGCGGAGTTAGCAGATAGATTTTCCCTTTAACATATTATATCTAAATTGTTATGTTCTACTCATTTTTTAATGAATTGTTAGGTTTCACATGTTGTAAAAGGCACTCGCATTAGTGCCTAAGGCGAGAGGCAAGGCGAGGCGAGCACCCATCGCCTATCTCTGGTGAGGCGAGAAGGCATCGATAAGGCACTATAAGGCGAGAGGCAACAGAGGCATCACCTTTTTTTAAAACAAAAACTGCCCGAAATTTAAAAGTTTAAAGGCAATATTAGGGGTTATTTGCACATCTGCAGGACTTTCTCTTCCTCAGACTTCACGCTTCTCTTCAGATGACTACGTCTTTAGCAAAAGGTACGTCTTCTCTCTTCTTCTTTCTTCTTCATTCTCGTCTATTTCGCGGCACTTTCTTCCTCTTTCTTCTTTCTCCTCTCCCTATCTTTACGATCTGAATGGATTAACCAGTAGGCAGTTATCATTTGAAGTGAAATCATGGGGCGGAAACAAGTAGTTGCACTGAGATTGTCCAGAAAGGTTTCTATGTCCAGTTTCAGTTTGGGTTGCTACCATTCATTATTTACAACTGTATATACCCTAGTTCATGAGAATTTCCCAAAAATAGGTTGTGAATAGCCTTAGTTCCATGCAGTTTTAAGCCTTTATCCAGCTTTTTAAACTTGTGCAACTGTTATTAGCTCAATTTTCTAGTTTCCGTATATTCCTTGAACTTGATTGGAACTGAAAGAGTGCCATAGCACTTCAAAAGTTTTAGAGATAGTTGGCATAAATAGACTGACATTGAAGATATTTCAGTGAGAACTATAGCTAGAGAATTAAGATATGCCCTTCTGTTACTATAGATAATCCCTTTGGGGCTCGATGTTGTCCCTGAGATATAATTAATATACACTTATACAGTAAAATTTCCTTCATAAAAAAACTAATACAGTAAATGTTACCAGCTTCCAAAAAAAAAAAAACAAATACAGTAAAATTTCAGTGGGGATCCCATGCTTTTAACTTGATGAGTTCTAAGTTTAAGGTTGTTAGTACTGAATTCATTGTTTCTTTAAGCATTATGTTTTTATATGTAATATTTCTTGATTGTTTTAAGGTTCTATTTCCTTTTATTGACTCAGCAATTGGAGTTTCAACCTATAAAGTGAAAATTCATAGTCTTCTGCTAAGTTTTTTTTTTCCTTTTCTGAATGTGCGACCTGGTAGCCCACCTTTTACTCTAGCTCTGTCTTGTAGATATATGACCTATCTATCTGCATACCCCTTAAATACTGTTTCATCAATGCTCTTCACTTTTATTACAAGCTCACTCCATTTTTGTTGTAAAGGAGGTTAGCTCATGCTTTCGTTCTAAGTTTTATAAGCTGACCAAGCTCAAGCAAGAACAAATACTGCAATTAGCTAAGAACTAAATGAGATAAAGATCTCGAGATGGTAAGTTTGACATTGGTAAAATGATCAAGGTAGCATTTGTTTTGAACTGAAATAACTTGATGGGCACATCTTTTTTTTTAATTATTTTTGCTGTTTATATTTTGGATTCATATATTCCTCCTAGTGTGGTGCACTTATTGGATTTTTTTTCTCACACATTTTTAAATCTTGAAAAATGTACCCATCTGGAAACAACACCATAGCTTGGATTCTGAGATTACACTGCCGCTTCTTGTTCTTGACATTTGCTGACTCCAGAGTGCCTCAAGAAGAAGGTATGCTGCTGCTCTTTTCTCTTGCTTTCATGGGTATTTTTGGAGTCCATGGGAAAGTAGGGGGGTACTTTAGAAGATCAAGAAATACTAAATTTCTTAGTACAGTTCTCTCTCTATTACTTTAGTTTTAATGATGAGGATTTTTGAGTTTAAATATGAGAAATGGGCAGAATTACTTCAATTTAGTGAATGTATAGTGAAAAGTTGTGAGCTTTACTGTTTTCAAATAGATAAATCATGGATTATTAAAGTTAGTTACCAATTTCCTGAAATTAATGCTATGTCTCGTGGTTGGAATGTTCCGATTTAGGTGGTATTCTGGTTTTCTTGTTTTGCCATGGAAGGTGTTGGCTTTGAACTTGGGTTAGTTCATAATTGTGTTATTATTTGAATTTTGCTATTATCTAGAAAGACCAATGAAATAAAACTTTATTATTCTTTTTCTTTAATCTGCTGGAAGTTATCTTTTTTTCCAAATATATTCAAACTGTAGTAGTTTTGTAGCTCAACTATTGTCCGGTGGGTTAATATTTTAAGGCTGCAGTATCTTTTGATGTTAGATTAAGGCTTCAGTTTTTCCAGTGTCTTCATGTATTCTCAAATGTAGACTTGTACTAGCCCACATGGCTTGTAGTACTGTTATTAGGCATTTTTAGTGTGGTATTCATCTATGATGTTTCTCTTCCGTGTTTGAACTGAAACAACAGAGGTATAGGTGTCTAGTGAACTGCATAAATATAACTATGTATAACTAAGACACTCTAATCTCAAATTGATCTGTCAATTAAAGATAGCTATTGATTCGATTATTAGAGCTAGGGCTCCGTCAATGGGTTACAACTGAAACATACAAATCAAGCGGTCAAGTCTATAGTTCAGTAAGTTGAGCTTATGGTGAGTTCTTGTACCTGTGTCAGTAGAGTTATTTGGATGCGTACGTGTCTTGGCTTGTAGCTTCTCGGTAATCATAAAACTTTAACGATAATGGACTGAACTATTTGGTTCGTTATAACTCCTATCCTCATTGCAGGTTTGCTAATTCCTTGATATTTGGAGACTATCCTGACATAATGAAGAAGAATGCTGGCTCGAGATTGTACAAATTTACAAGACAAGAATCTAAGCAAGTTAAGGTGCTGTAGACTTCATAGCTCTGAACCATTTTATGAAATTATGTGTCAAAGACAACTCATTCATCCAGGAAACTAATATCGGAGACTTCAATGCGATGTAACATTTTAGTATTGAACAATTGTGATGTTCAAATTTACGTTTTGTTTTGTGCAATTCATTGTTAGTGCACATCTTGAAGTATTACTTTATTAGTATGTGTAGTACAAGACATGTTGCTTTTTTGAAGTTTATTGCAAATTTATATATTTGAATTATTATTTTTGAGTTAAGTATAAGCTAATTTAATGGTTGAGAGTATTTAAATAGGATAATAATGTATAATTGTGTTTACTAGATATATGCAAATTAAAATGGTTGTGTAATAAATAATTTAAATAATATTTTATAGCCTACACAATATTGCCACGCTTTAAAAGTATGGCCATAGGTTGTTAATCGTGTGGCTTATTTTACGTAAATTGTGACATATACACTAGCAAAGGCTACACTTCACAAATGTTGCTTTAGAGGAGTTAGAAATGACTACGCTCTGCAAGTGTGGCCTAAGGTAGCAAAGGCCACACTTGAAAAGGATAGTTTCAGTATGTCAAAAATGTTGCCTTATAAGGTACTACAAGCATGACCTTTGTACCTTATAGGCCACACTTTTGAAGCGTGGATTATAAAGCAACACTTGAAAAACATAGCCTTAGAGCAAAGGTTACGCCGGTATAGGCCACCCCCAGAAAAGCGTGGCCAAAAATCAAAAGTGTGACCTTTGGTCAAACGCCACACTTTTTGATAGTTAAGGCCACACTTTTCAAGAGTGGCTAAAGGCCTAATATGTTGTAGTGTATGCCATGATCCTTGCTATATTCAAATCCCTATTCAGGGCAACAACAGAAGGTTGTCCCTCAAGCAATCCACGAGGCCACCCACAAAGCAATGAATTCTTGATGTCTGAGTACTAACAAACTCTAGAGAAAATCTGGACAACTACGTAAAACTGTAAGTTGTACTCTCCAACACAAAGATCATGCTTCTTTAAATTAGAAATTCATCTACTTTTGCCTGTATGAGCTCTAATGGCAGGAAATGATCCATGAAAGGTCCTTGCAAAGTTTGTTCAAACTGTAAGGGGAGCATCTGACCCCTCGAAGCTTCCCACATCTCATGCCAAGCGACATCAATATCTTTTAATTGGTAAGAGAATTTACTAGAATTTGTCTCTGATACTTGCATCACCTTACAAATTCTTTGAGTCTCACAAATGAACTGTTGAGGGTCCTCTTTGAGGCAGGAGCCTGTGAACACTAGCAGATTCATATGGAGAAAATCTCAAATCCGAGATCCGGCTACCTCTCTTTGAGCAGCAATAGGGACCTCCACATTCTGTCTTTGAGCCTGAGCGGCTACCAACTATGTGAGCAACTGTATCACTCCTCTAAGATCCTGCTCTGAGGCACCTAGTGGTGGAATAGGAACTACTGTTGGAATCACTGAAGATGTATGGACCCCTATAGGTCCTTCTGTCCTGAGAACCTGGAAGCATAGGACTCAACAAACTCTCTTGAGCCCTAATCTGATTCGCTAATACTGGAAACTGCCCTGTAGTGGTTGCCTCATAAGTAGTGCTCGTAGTGACTTACTGGGCTACTTTATCCTTGTCTGTAGCAGACATGATCTGTATCACAAATAAGCAGAATATAAGTCAGAAGTAACTGTTAGTGACATAGCTCTATCGCACGATCTAGATTACAAATAAAGGTCAAATTCCTAAATGCCCATGCAGTCCCTTAATTATAAATATGGCGTGAAACACATTGATAAGTAAGGTCTCGTAGACTCCCTCGGACAATTGAACCTATTCTCGGATACCAAGTTTATCACACCCCAAATTGAAGGGGCGGATAAGAACTGTATGGCCACCTGCTTTACGAGTAATCTATGATATATACGAAGTTATAAACCGATAAATGAGCAGAATAACTAACATATGATGCATATATATATATATACACACACTACAGAGTCACTGGAACAAAACTGTATAATGTGACGCTAAATAATGTCTAGGAAGCCTCTAAAGAGTACAAAATGCTATACTACTAATAACTAATCAAGACAGGCCTCGACGTGCCCAACTAGAGATCTATACATATAACCTAAAATACTAGACATGCTTTGGTTCCAGATAACGATGGAGCTCACCAAAATACCAGTTGAAGACGGCAAGAGAACCTAACGTGGATGTCTTCTCCCTTGTGAATCTTATCCTGTATTTAAAAAAATACAACGCCCCAAATGTAAGGACGTCAGTAAATATACAACATGTACTAGTATGTAAAGAAGACAGAATAACAAGAGGATGGGTACAGAAGCTCAGATGAATCAAATGTCAAAATAAAAGAATTATGAGCATACAAGTAATAGATGTATGTTATGAAACTGTGACCTACACACCAAATTTATTAGTTCATTACATAAAGTCCAAAGAAGCATTTATTACAATACACCATTTATGATTTTCCTAGGTGACGTACTTAAACTATATTTAGTACAATTGATCATATGATGGCCTACCAAAGGCGGTCTAAATCTAGTGTAAGGCATATGTTGCTCAAGTGCTCATTCTATGATTTTATATGTATAACTATAATCGCGGTGTGTTATAAGGTATTTCCCCATGGGCTCACTATGAGGGTATGCATGCAGGCCATATATGCCATGTATTGGCTCGAGTCAAGGGAACTAGTGCATGATGTTCCAGGACTCCAAATGCAAATGACGCCACAAGGGCAGGTACGTCACAATACTCGGGCTCACTATAATGGTCTGGTCTCAATCTTGTGCACAGAATCACGTCGCGCGGGTGTATCAAATAAAACCTATAAATACCCTCCCGTCACTAAACTTTATCAAATAATGTCCTCAAGGGCCTATGACATGAGATTCTTCAACTGTTTAAGTAAAATCGCCATGTAACACTTAATTTCTCACAATATGTTATCAATGTCCAAACGCTAGTTCTCATTTTAGCTTATGTATATATCGCATTGGTTATCACGTAAACAAGTGTAACTATGTTATGTTTATTTATTTTATTTATAATGCGTGACCCATATATACACCCATATCAAGTGAATTATAAGAATTTTAAGTAGATACACTTACGGTCATACGAAATATTAAGAAAGCTTGACGCGAAGGGAGTAATAAGAGTATGTATAAGCTTTAATAGTTAAACAAGGAAATGACATATAAAACAACTAAAACCCTTGTTCTCATTTTTCATGTAAGCTATTTTGACCCTTTTTAGAAGGAAAATGTGACATAGGGTGGTGCCTTACGGCGAAGGAAGTTTTAACTTCACATACCTTGAATGCTAATCTCAAGTTGTGCTTAGAGATTTGACACAAAATTCTGCTACTCTACTACTGTGGTTAATCTACAAAAATATAACGTGTATAATACATATATGGTCAGCTATCCATAGAGAAATTGAAAACTCTAAGCCAATATATTATATATGGTAAAATATATAACATTCTTCTCAAGACATTAAATTATTTAGGAACATCTTATACAGGATTTTCGGTACGGGATATTAAATTTTATCCAATAAATTTCTTATTTTTAATACTTTTTTGAGGGAAAATAAAGAATGTTTTAACTTTAAACATGATCTTCATTTGAAATAACTTCCAAAATATGTCTTTAAGTAAAATTTATATGCTTCTATATAATTAAATATAGAATATACATATTTCACCTAAAATCACCAAGTTAACCTCAAATTAATCTTTAAAACCTTAAAATCTTAGAGAAAATAATTATTTTAAAATTGTTTAAAATAATAGAAGTTCAAAACTAATTAGGAATGTGGAGGAAAAAAATCAAGTGTCAACAATATCTTCACCTGCTCAACAACAAAAACAACAAACAAAGTAAAAGAAAAACAAGGCGCGACACAAGTGTGAATCAAGAAACAAAATATGGTAATCAATTTCCAATCCCCGATAATGATGCCATTTTTTGGTAATGTCCAAAGCTACAATCCAATGAAGGAGGTGGAACACTCCAATGAAGGAGGTGGAACTGGTCGTATGTAAAATAAGTACCCAACTAAGAGTCGGGGTCGAATTTCACAAGGATTAGAGTTAGATTTGCCAAATTTCATTAATCAAAACACAAGAGCAAGCGCATTGTATAAGAAAAAAAAACAAGGGGGGGTATGTGTGTAAACAAGTGATCAATTCAATTGTAACAAGAAATGACATAACACAATTGTTTAGATATCAAGATTGGAGAATATAGGGGTATGTTTTTGATGGGGGAATAACTTTGATTAGAATTAACTAAATGACTTAGAACAAATTATCATATGGATAGCTTTTGGTTCTATTTATACTCAAGGTCTTTAACCCAAGAGTATATTTATTTTGGGTTCTTTCAAACCCCAAAATCAAATTCAATTAACAACCAAACATATGCTTGAGTAAGCTAAACTATTTCTAGCTCTAGTCATTAGATGAGATTTAAAGCCCCAAATTATCACTATTGAGGACTTATCCAATTCCACTTCCCTTTCTCAAAAAAAAGTTAAATTAGAAAGTTTAATTAATATTTTCAACCATTAATAGTAGGATTAAAACTTCAAGAATTCAATAGATCCATAGGTTATAATCAATTCTAAGAATGAATAGTCAATACCCAATAATAAAAAATACCCATCATTAGTACACACTCCTAGAAGAGAAATTAGCTACTCATATTAAAGAAAAGAGATATTATACTATATGGGTGTTCCTCAATCCCATACCTCATGAGAAAATGTCACGACCCGATTTTTCAAGTCATGATGGCACCTACAATCCCCCAGTAGGCAAACCAATTCCCGTAGCCCAGAACGGTTATTAATGGGATACTACCTAACCAAAACGCACCAGCAAGCAGAAATAAGCGGAAGCAAAACTCGAATATAAATACATAAAGGAAACTACACCAACCTCAAGACTTGGTATCAATAGTACAGAATCTTCTAATAGAATACAAGTGCTAGAAGTAACAAAATGATAAGTACAACTGTCTTCGAAAAGAGTAACAGTACAAAAGATGAGATGTAGACAAGCCCCGACCATCAGGCGCTCACCTTAGTCTCGAAGATCCAGAAGCTGCACGAGTCTCCAATGCATTCAACAGCGAAAGCTCAGCTAATATCTGCACCAAAAAGTGCAGAAGTATGGTATGAGCACCAAAACCACGGGTACTCAGTAGGCATCATCGGCCGACTGAGCGCATATAAGATAATAAAAGTAGTAAGTAATAGATAGCAAGAAAGCAGTCACTGAAGCAATAAGCAAGGCACAAGGATCTAGCACAGATCATCCATAACCAAGAGCTTCAAGTAACACATGCTAGCACAGAGATACAATTACACAGAATCACAGGTGAAGGAAAGGAGAACACACCTGGAGTCCTTGCAAAATAATATAAGTAAGTAGAGAGAGAGTTGAGAAAATGGCGGTATACCGGTAACCTCAAGTAAACAAAAAAGATGGAGAGCAGTCTAACATACTCAAAATGGAATCAACAAGTATAAGGAAATCATAACACCGATCCAATCACATGATAGCATAACCAGGGAATCACCTCACAAGTACCACCCTAGGATGAAATAACTAAACCATAATAACTGAGAGATACCACTCAGCTTCCCACAAGAATAGAACCAGAGTCTCACACTCTGCTCAGAAGGCCACACAAAAGTGCCTCAATAAGATAGGACTCCCTAGCCCTCACAATAATCAGATATCCCACAACCGAAACCTCAACAGGTTAACCATCACTAATCCTTCACTAATCGAGTGCCAAGACAAGCTCTAAATAAAGACAGGAGTAAATATAGTCTACCTACAGTCCCAACGGCCGCCCATACAACCGAGGAACACAATCAAGTGAAAGCAAACCCTCCGGCATCCCATACTACCGGAGCGTACACTGAACACACAGCAAACAAGGGTGGAATCCAATGTATGATATGATATGATGTGAAATAGAACCTCTGTATGTACCTCCTCCGGTGCTAATCAGGCCCAGCAGGCAGGTTCCAGGGAAGGACTCAGCCTGTATACCTCTACTCCACCGTATACCCTTCCCTCCGGCGCACGCAACCCGAAGCCCCAGGCCCAGAGCGGCAAGGTCCATGGAGGTCCCCGACTCCATACTAAAACTCAGTATCAAGACATGTCATCCGAAAGTAAGTCCGGGATCAAGATAGAGACCCAGTCTCAAGTATGCATGCCCAGACCCCATATAGGACTAAAGTAGTAGAAAATGCCTCAAAAACCCCTCCAAGGGTGCCCGGGCGTAACCGGATCTAAAACTGTAGTAAATCAAGTCTAGTGCTCCGCCCCGCAAAGACTAGTATCAGTAATAAAATCAAGTTTGGTGCTCTGCCCCGCAGAGACTAGTACCAGTAATAAAATCAGTGCGAAAACATCCAAAAATCCCCTTTTCTATCAACAACAGTACCAAAAAGGGGCCCCCAGGGCCATGCAAATTTAGGAAAACTGTCAGTAGTGGCTCACAGCCAAAACTGTAGTAAAACATGCAGGGGAAAACCTTTTTTATGGATGATATGCTTGCACACAAATATAAAAGTAGCCCAACGGCTCACAGCAATTCCTATCAGCCCTGCATAGGCCCAATAACTACTCAGCAGACATAACCAGCCTAAAAGGATAATCTCTATGTCCGGGACTCACGGATATTCCCAAATAGCCCACCATCTATGTTCCAGAGTCAATACAAGGCCACACAGGACCACAAAGGTAATATACATTACTACGTGAATACTACAAACAACGTATGAAATAGACGGACGAAAGGGGGACAAGGTCTGGGGTACCAACCTATAACAACCCATCCAAGGATGCTAATTAATGCAGTTATAGCCTATATACGCAGAGTCTAGATAGGGGAAAACCATAACCTACCTGTCATCCGATGACTAGCTGCGGGAACGGCATCGTCCAGACTCGAACTGCTCCTGGAAGCTCCAAATCACAAAAGAATACTTTTAACTGAAGCCCCAAAGGCGTCTCTATGAAGGCTGACCAACCAAGGTAATGGAACAATTGCTAGAATCGACGAGGCTGCAAGGACGAGCCATAGCCATTTGATAAGGTGTTAATGTCACACTCGCGACCATCCAACTCCAAAGCATAAAATGAGGCCAATAACAATAACAAATGGCACCTAAATCCAACAATAATATGCAACTCACATATCAAAGGAGCAACGAGCTCTCGAGGCACTATTTAAAGGCGAACTTCATGTCATTCAATCCAATAACTATCGTACGTGACTCCAATAAGAATCACACCAATTCCCAGTACCTCCAACACCTTAACACCATCAACATACAACAATAACAACCCAATTTAATATGACAAATGGGCTTCCCAGAGCCACAGATCCAAAATACCACTTCGTGGCTCAGAAATCCATAAAACAATACTAGAACATATAATAACGAAGGAGGGTCATAACAGGAAGGTTACCTCGACAAAAAGCTTTGAAATACCAAGATAAACATGTTGTTATAAGGACCCACCACGAGCTGTAACAATATACGGCAAGAAAACACGACAAACATGTCGATAATAATAAGTTCTCCTCGGAATTGATTCTAAAGCTCAAATTAAGAATGAGTCGAGGATTTAGAACCCTTACCTTCCGATAATCAAATGATAATACCATAAAAATATCAGTCCCACGAACTGCCTCCTTGCAGTAGCAACAAACGGAGCCAAAACGAAGAGAAAACTATACCACGACGATGAGCTCGCGACGTAGAGCAACTTCCGTTAAACTTCCGAATTGAAAGGATCAAGGTCCATGGATTATTTCTAAGGTTTATATCTGATTTTGTAAGGTTTTGGTCTGTTTTTATGGGTTTAAAACGAAGGAGAAGCTGATTTATAAAGGCCAACCGACTTAGGATGTGGGCCCCACCTTGACGTGTCTGCTTGCGCAGTCTTACAAAAATGTGAATATCTCTCTATTCTGAAGTTGTATGGACAAACGGTTTAGTGCGTTGGAAACTAGACTCGTAGACCTTTGATTTGGTATATTGGGGGCCCACTAACTCTTTATAGATAGGGAGAAACACCCTAAGACATTTAACCCAAATTTGAAGAGAATTCCTTAAAGGAATTTACAATAACTTTTTCCGACTTTAGTTTCGCAACTTGCTTGACTTCAAAACTTATCATACAACCATTTTGCCATTACAATACCTCATAAAACATCCTTCTTAGTACATTAGACACTATTAGTCTTACCCCAAAGGCACGGGTTACTTTAAACCTTCCAAACGGGCGAGTTGTTACACGAGGCATTTCTTTAACTCAAACTTTCGAGTAAGGGATTCCTTTGACCTAGAACCTTGGTTTAATTCTTTGATATTACCAAAAATGATATGGGAAGTCAACGATTTCCAAAGTTGAAGCTCTAAAATGAGGAACGTCCATAAAGACCAAACAAACGGCTTGGGCACCGAACTACCGGTCCCGACAAGCCATAAATGACCGGAAGGTTCATTACATCATCCACTACTAAAAATACTTTCGTCCCCGAAAGTTAGGAAGGAAGAAAATACCAGAGATTTAAGAATAGCGAATACAACGCCCGCATTACTCTCTCAAACAACCTGGGTAACCTCTGCGACTAGACGACACCCAATAGAACAGAACCAAAGAAATCAACCAAGCGTTAATTTCTTACTAGCCAAGCTAGATTTCAACCTCCAAAGATCTGCCAACCCAAACTGAACCTCGAGAATCTTAACTGAAAAGCACCTACACAACACCAAAACCAGAGCACCAAGGCTGTCAACACACAGAACTCGAATCCTCAAAACCATACCAAGTGAATCCTTTAGCACCATAAACCGGAAGCTGCATACAAGTCGAACACCAGAACCACCCTCGAAACATCAACTGACACACCGGAGATCCATAGTTCCTACTTATACTTTACCATGAACGAAGTCACCCACTTTATTCAAACTTGTTTTAAGCCAAGATATAGGCTACTAGCCTTTGCCATCTAAGATAACAACCCGTAGCATATCCTTGAAAATGAAGTTACCTGCCTTGACTGACCACCAACGAACGAACGAACATTTTTTTCTAACATCAAATTCGCTAACTAAACCATGCCAGGTTTGAATCAGCTGAAAGTGAATGAACCAGGGCAACCTTCTCGAAAGACCCAAACCAAAACCACGATCCTGTAAGAAGTGTGTTAAGCCTACCACGAAGTCTGTAACCATGAGCCAAGCTCCAAACTCTAGAAAACACTCCTGCTACTCCGAACACTCAAACACCATTTGAATGTGAAATCGCCTTACGAATCTCACCTTAGGAAGAAGTCCACCATGCCACAAATATCAAGTCCAAACAATCCGAAGGCAAAGGAATAGGCGCCTGGGGTTCAAAGTTACCATCTAGCCATAGAAATTTTTTCATATACTTTCAACTCATTCCTTTGGCTCCAATCAACTGCTCTACCGGATCTGCAAACAACCAACCACTTCGAAGCATATATCATAACGAACTTTTAGTCCATATTGGCCGAGTCTAACAAACACTGGAACCCCACATAAACAGCAACTCCGGAGGAATCAATTAAACAAGCTTTCAAATCCTGGGCAAACGAATGGCAATTACCAGTCTCTACGTATCATTAGAACTCAAAATAGCCTCGCTAGTCTCAACCCGCACAAGCTGACCACATAAAGCATACACCACTGCTGAAGCTCAAACTTACGCCACTGAGTCTGTCCAACCATGGTAGAAGGACCTCGTACTAACTGGAACACTGCTGAAATCTGGAATATCCTGCCTCTTGCAGAGGTTAACCAAGGACTAGGTGTCCAAGGCCAATAGCCGCATCCGTAACTGAAGTAAAGAAGCTAAGTTTCCCGCAACCACTGCCTCCTGGCACTAGGATGCTGCAACTAAATAGAAACTGCCACGAACCATCCGATGTAACCTGCCAAGCCATGATTCTGAACCCCAACTTTCAAAACTACCAACTAAAGCCTTGGTCGAACCAGGATGCTACCAATGAACCCGTAAGAACCTAAGCCAACTAGGCCTGAATATGCAAATTGTCAACACCGCAGTTGCTACTGAAACAAAACCAATCGATGGAAAACCCACAGCAATATGTAGACGGCTGAATCGAATCACCGACACACAATCCCAAAGCAAACCTTCATCGCCACTTCAGGCAACTACGAGGACACATAAACACATACAAAGGGTATCTCCCTTCTTTTTCAACTAAAAAAAATGCTTCCTTAGCACATACTAAACCTTACAAATCCTTTCTCGAATAAGAACCTGAAGCCATTACCTTACTACTCATAGCTACACGTCAAATTCAATAAGGCAGGATAAAGATGTGCCGGATGCTCAACTCACCCGAAATGCTTACAAATACAACCTAACCACGAGGTTATGATCAACACTTAGTCAGAAGTGCTTAAAGTCAAGACCCAATCACGATGCCAATATCCAGAGCTCATCGAAAGAACTACGATCAAGATTCGTTCCAACTGGAGCTAGGGATACAACCAAACACCCAACGGACCAAGAAGTGGAGGAGACTATGGGAACAACCCACATACCTGCCAACCTCCTAAACTAATCAACAAAGAGGGTCGACTCTAGACACTCTGGAGACCTAACCAATCTATGCACACTAGCATAACCAATATCTCCCAACTGAGGCAAAATCTCAACTCCGGCCAACTACCGGTAATACACCAAACCATCACACGGATCTCTAGCCATGCTAGATAACGACCTAGGCAACAACCATCTAGGACCGCTCAACAAGGGAAACTCAACCACAAGTCCAAAATCATAATGAAACAGGGATAAGCCATCTAGAAACAGACTAACAAGAACTACCCATGAGCTACAACTCTGGGAAAACACATCTCAAGGCTAACTTACCCCCATCTACTACTAAAGAATAAACTACCAATAAAATAACATATCGATACTACAATTCGGGTAGCCAAACAACTTAATCAAGTAGCAGGTAGACATATAAGCAATTACACGACAGAAGGGATAGAGTCGCAAAATGAGCGGGACTAACATAAGTCGAAGGTAGCAAAAGCCTAACCTGGAGCAATAATATCAGGAACCTCTACCTCTGGCCCACCAAGAGGAGTATCAAGCTGATGGGATATAACTCTGGACTGAGTAGTCAAAACTAAAGGCCCAACCATCCCTCACCGGGGATAAGATCTATAAAGGTGACCAATCTCTCCACAATGATAACAACCAGGCTGTCCGGGATACACAATCATGGGGTAATTCCTAGTAAAGTGCCCATGCTCACCACACCAAAAAAAAGCCTATACTAGATGAAGTCCAATGGGAAAATCTTGCCTCGTACTCCAATACCGACAGACAACCTTGCTGAAGAACTAGAAGCTCAACTATAGCTGAAGCACCACTCACAAAACCAGGTACTGAAACACTCACCAGAGGACTCAGAATCCTAGCCACGGTGTCCTGAAGCGCTGAGGTTGCTATAAATCCAATCAGAGGTTGGGCTGACCCCACACCCCCTATTTAGTGCGGTAAAGACTCACTCTGGAATCCTGGTGCTGATAGAAGCACTGAAGCAATAGGGACAGAAGCCTCGGCACCAACCGCTATCGCACTCGTATGAGGCATCTCAGAATGAATGAATAACCAAAGTCTAGAAGTCAATAGAGCCAGGAACGCACGATGAGGAGCCAAGAAGATAAAACTTTTCCTAACAATGCCCTGTAGCCTCCCGCAGATAGGATACGGACGTCATCGTACCAATCCACGAGACTCTACTTAGACACTTGCTTCTGTACCATGACACCGGTGAACCTAGAGCTCTGATACAAAGCTGTCATGACCCGATTTCTCAAGTCATGATGGCACCTACAATCCCCCAGTAGGCGAACCAATTCTCGTAGCCCAGAACGGTTAGTAATGGGATACTACCTAACCAAAACGCACCAGCAAGCAGAAATAAGCAGAAGCAAAACTCGAATATAAATACATAAAGGAAACTACACCAACCCCAAGACTTGGTATCAATAGTACAGAAGCTTCTAATAGAATACAAGTGCTAGAAGTAACAAAATGATAAGTACAACTATCTCCTAATATACAAAGAGTAACAGTACAAAAGATGAGATGTAGACAAGCCCCGACCATCAGGCACTCACCGTAGACTCGAAGATTCAAAAGCTGCACGAGTCTCCAATGTGTTCAACAGCGAAAGCTCAGCTAATATCTGCACCAAAAAGTGCAGAAGTATGGTATGAGCATCAAAACCACGGGTACTCAGTAGGCATCATCGGCCGACTGAGCGAATAAGATATAAAAGCAGTAAGTAACAGATAGCAAGAAAGCAGTCACTGAAGCAATAAGCAAGGCACAAGGAGCTAGCACAGATCATCCATAACCAAGAGCTTCAAGTAACACATGCTAGCACAGAGATACAATTACACAGAATCACAGGTGAAGGAAAGGAGAACACACCTGGAGTCCTTGCAAAATAATATAAGTAAGTAGAGAGAGAGTTAAGAAAATGGCGGTATACCGGTAACCTCAAGTAAACAAAAAAGACGGAGAGCAGTCTAACATACTCAAAATGGAATCAACAAGTATAAGGAAATCATAACACCGATCCAATCACATGATAGCATAACCAGGGAATCACCTCACAAGTACCACCCTAGGATGAAATAACTAAACCATAATAACCGAGAGATACCACTCAGCTTCCCACAAGAATAGAACCAGAGTCTCACACTCTGCTCAGAAGGCCACACAAAAGTTCCACAATAAGATAGGACTCCCTAGCCCTCACAATAATCAGATATCCCACAACTGAAAGCTCAACAGGTTAACCATCACTAATCCTTCACTAACTGAGTGCCAAGACAAGCTCTAAATAAGGACAGGAGTAAATATAGTCTACCTACAGTCCCAATGGCCGCCCATACAACCGAGGAACACAATCAAGTCAAAGCAAGCCCTCCGGCATCCCATACTACCAGAGCTTACACAGAACACACAACAAACAAGGGTGGAATCCAATGCATGATATGATATGATGTGAAATAGAACCTCTGTATGTACCTCCTCCGGTGCCAATCAGGCCCATCAGGCAGGTTCTATGGAAGGACTCACCTTGTATACCTCTACTCCACCGTATACCTTCCCTCTGGCGCACGCAGCCCGAAGCCCGAAGCCCCAGGCCCAGAGCGGCAAGGTCCATGGAGGTCCCAGACCCCATACTAAAACTCAGTATCAAGATATGTCATCCGGAAGTAATTCTGGGATCAAGATAGAGACCCAGTCTCAAGTATGCATGCCCAGACCCCGTCCAGGACTAAAGTAGTAAAAAATGCCTCAAAAACCCTCTAAGGGTGCCCGGGCGTAACCGGGTCTAAAACTGTAGTAAATTAAGTCTAGTGCTCCGCCCCGCAGAGACTAGTATCAGTAATAAAATCAAGTCTGGTGCTCTGTACCGCAGAGACTAGTATCAGTAATAAAATCAAGTTTGGTGCTCTGCCCCACAGAGACTAGTACAAGTAATAAAATCAGTGCGAAAACATCTAAAAATCCCCTTTTCTCTCAACAACAGTACCAAAAATGGGCCCCCAAGGCCATGCAAATTTAGGAAAACTGTCGGTAGTGGCTCACATCCAAAACTGTAGTAAAACATGCAGGGGAAAACCTTTTTCATGGATGATATGATCGCACACAAATATAAAAGTAGCCCAACGGCACACAACAATTCCTATCAGCCCTGCACAGGCCCAATAGCTACTCAGCAAACATAACCATCCTAAAAGGATAATCTTTATGTCTGGGACTCATGGACATTCCCAAATAACCCACCATCTATGTTCCAGAGTCAATACAAGGCCACACAGGACCACAAAGGTAATATACATTACTACGTGAATACTACAAACAATGTATGAAATAGACGTCCGAAAGGCGGACAAGGTCTGGGGTACCAACCTATAACAACCCATCCAAGGATGCTAATTAATGCAGTTATAGCCTATATATGCAGAGTCTAGATAGGGGAAAACCATAACCTACCTGTCATCCGATGACTAGCTGCGGGAACGGCGTCATCCAGACTCGAACTGCTCCTAGAAGCTCCAAATCACAAAAGAATACTTTTAACTGAAGCCCCAAAGGTGTCTCTATGAAGGCTGACCAACCAAGGTAATGAAACAATTGCTAGAATCACCGAGGCTGCAAGGACGAGCCATAGCCATTTGATAAAGTGTTAATGTCACACTCGCGACCAGCCAACTCCAAAGCATAAAATGAGGCCAATAACAATAACAAATGGAAGCTAAATCCATCAACAATATGCAACTCACATATCAAAGGAGCGACGAGCTGCCGAGGCACTATTTAAAGGCGTACTTCATGTCATTCAATCCAATAACTATCGTACGTGACTCCAATAAGAATCACACCAATTCCCAGTACCTCCAATACCTTAACACCATCAACATACAACAATAACAACCCAATTTAATATGACAAAGGGGCTGCCCAGAGCCACAGATCCAAAATACCACTTCGTGGCTCAGAAATCCATAAAACAATACTAGAACATATAATAACGAAGGAGGGTCATAGGAGGAAGGTTAACTCGACAAAAAGCTTTGAAATACCAAGCTAAACATGCTGTTATAAGGACCCATCACGAGCTGTAACAATATACGGCAAGAAAACACGACAAACATGCCGATAACAATAAGTTCTCCTCGGAATTGATTCTGAAGCTCAAATTAAGAATGAGTCGAGGATTTAGAACCCTTACCTTCCGATAATCAAATGATAATACCATAAAAATATCAGTCCCACGAACTGCCTCCTTGCAGTATCAACAAATGGAGCCAAAACGACGAGAAAACTATACCACGATAATGAGCTCGCAACGTAGAGCAACTTCCGTTAAACTTCCGAATTGAAATGATCAAGGTCCATGGATTATTTCTAAGGTTTATATATGATTTTGTAAGGTTTTGGTCTGTTTTTATGGGTTTAAAACGAAGGAGAGGCTGATTTATAAAGGCAAACCGACTTAGGATGTGGCCCCCACCTTGACGTGTCTGCTTGCGCAGTCTTACGAAAATGTGAATATCTCTCTATTCTGAAGTTGTATGGACAAACGGTTTAGTGCGTTGGAAACTAGACTCGTAGACCTTAGATTTGGTATATTGGGGTCCACTAAATCTTTATAGATAGGAAGAAACACCCCAAGAGATTTAACCCAAATTTGAAGAGAATTCCTTAAAGGAATTTACAATAACTTTTTACGACTTTTGTTTCGCAACTTGCTTGACTTCAAAACTTATCATACGACCATTTTTCCATTACAATACCTCATAACACATCCTTCTTAGTATATTAGACACTATTAGTCTTACCCCAAAGGCACGGGTTACTTTAAACCTTCCAAACGGGCGAGGTGTTACACGAGGCATTTCTTTAACTCAAACTTTCGAGTAAGGGATTCCTTTGACCTAGAACCTTGGTTTAATTCTTTGATATTACCAAGAATGTTGTCGGAAGTCAACGATTTCCAAAGTTGAAGCTCTAAAATGAGGAACAGCCATAAAGACTAAACAAATGGCTCGAGCACCGAACTACCGGTCCCGACAAGCCATAAATGACCGGAAGGGTCATTACAGAAAATAAGTAACCCCCTCCAAGGGTGCCCGGAGTGTAGCCGGGTCTAAAACTGTAGTAAATCAAGTCTAGTGCTCCGCCCGGCAGAGACTAGTGTCAGTAATAAAATTAAGTCTGGTGCTCTGCCCCGCAGAGACTAATACCAGTAATAAAATCAGTGTGAAAACATCCAAAAATCTCCTTTTCTATCATTAACCGTACCAAAAACGGGCCACCGGGGCCATGCAAGTTTAGGAAAACCGTTTGTAGTGGCTCACAGCCAAAACTGTAGTAAAACATGAAGGTTAAAACCTTTTTCATGGATGATATGCCCGCACACAAATATAAATTAGCCTAGCGGCTCACAACAATTCCTATCAGCCCTGCACAGGTCCAACAACTACTCAAAAGACATAACCAGCCTAAAAGGATCATCTGTATGTCGAGGACTTGTCGACATTTCCCAAATAACCCACCATCTATGTTGCATAGTCAATACAAGGCCGCACAGGACCGCAAGGGTAATATACCATACTAGGCAAATACTACAAACAACACATGAAATAAATGGACGAATAAGGTAGACAAGGTCCGGGGTACCAACCTATAAAAACCCACCCAAGGATGTTAATTAATGCAGTTATAGCCTATATACGCATAGTCTACATAGGGGAAGCCATAACCTACCTGTCGTCTGACCAATAGCTGCGGGGACGACATCGTCCAGGCTCGAACTGCTTTCGGAAGCTCCAAACTATGAAACCACTATCAACACAAGAATCTACATATCAAAACAAGACTAACGATACCTATATTGCTAATATTTTAGCAGGGTTGAAATTCGGGTCACAAACAGGCCCATGGGCCCCGCAACTCGAAATCGAAAATGAAAAACACATTTGTTTTCCTTACCATCCAGGGAGTGCATGCCCAAAAATTGAGCAAAAATGGACAACAAATGGGGCTCAAAACAACCCGCTCAAATCAAGAATTAAAGATGGAAATTTTCAAGAAATAAAACGGAGGTTGGGCAAAATTACTTACCACAATGATTAGATTTCAAGCCAAGATGGATAAAATTTCACTCCCACGAACATGCACCAGCTCAAAGGGTAGAAACTACCACAAAACTTCAAGCTTTAGAAAAAAGGCAACAATGGAGGATTTGGGGAGAGAACCAAAGTGGAAGAAGCTTACCCAAAGGCGAAGAACGCGGAAAAATCCACAAGCAATAAGGTCCCCCAGAGCATAGAATCAATATAGAGCAATTTGGGAGAGAGTATTTTCAAGTTAGAGTTGAGAACAAATGAGAAATAATGTTGGAAAAATGAAGTTCCAGCACTTATAGCCGCTGGCCGCAGACCAGCGCCATTGGCGCTAAAGGAGCGCCATCGCGGAGGAGGGATGCAGGCGCCTCAGTGCTATCTCGCTGGAGGGACGCGATTGCGCAGTCACGAGGGCGGGTGCTGGAGCGCTATCGCTCTGGCACGACGCCATCGGCGCTGATGGCACGCATAGGCTAGCGCGATCGCGCTGCCTGGGTGCCATTGGCGCTGAAGGCCTTGCCTGCACTAAAAACTAGCAAAACTTAAAACTCCCGCGGGGCATTCCAGGTACAATCGAAACCCGATGCTCAAAAACCAATAGTGCTATTAGAGTGGAAACGACGTTCCGGACATAATGGAATTGACAAAACTTCCATACGAGGTTGTTTTGGAGAAATGTTGACCCAAGTCAACACTTATCACAACCAACCGAACACCCAAAATGAGCCCGGCTTATCCGGAACCCGAACCAACGACCTACTAAACCCAAACTCGGCATTTTTGAGCCAACGGTGCTGACAGAAATCCCATTCGAGGCTGTCTTCTCGGAATGTTGACCAAAGTCAACCAAACCAGCCCAGTAGGTTTGAAAACACAGAATGAGAGAGAATTCCATACTGAAAAGCCCCCAGATCTCGACCAAAGGTCCCTCTAGACCAAAGTCTATGCTCCGAAGCTAACAGAACTGTCAAAATTCAATTCCGAGCACGTTCTCCAAGAATGTTGACTGAAGTCAACGATTTCCAAAGTTAAAAGCTCTAAAACAAAGAATGGCCAAAAAGACCAAGCAAATGGCCCCCGCACCGAACTACCGATCCCTGTAAGCCAAAAATGACTTGGGGCCACTATAGGCAAGCTCTAACGGTACAAGAAAGGCAAAAATGCATAAATGACCGGAAGGGTCATTTCATCATCCACTACTAAAAAGACTTTCGTCCCCGAAAGTCAGGAAAAAAGGATAGACTAAAGATTAAAAGAACAGCGGAACACATCCCGCACTACTCTCTCGGACAACCCGGGTAGCCTCCTTGGATGGACGGCACCCAACAGAACAGAACCAACGAAGGCAACCAAGCCTAAACCCCTTACTAGCCAAGCTAGATTCCAAACTCAAACTCTAAAACTGCAAAGATTTGCCAACCCAAACTGAACCTCAAGAATATCAACCGATAAGCACCGACACAACACCAAACCCAGAGAATCAACGCAATCAACACACAGAACTCTAATCTTCGAAACCACAACCAAGTTTGCCAGAAAATCCCACAACCCAAAACTCTAACTCATGAACCTGCTGATCCACAAATCTCTTTTATCCTGAACAGAATCCCTTTCACACTATAACTAGAGGTTGCATACAAGTCGAACACTCAACCACCATCGAAGCATCAATTGAAACACCGAAAATATATAGCCTTCGCTTATACTCTACCACGAACGAAGTCGCCCTCTATACTCAAGTTCTACCAAAGTCAAGCTAAAGTCTACTAACTCTTGCCATCCAAGATAACAACCCATAGCAGGTCCTCGAAAACTGGAGTTACCTGACCCGACTGACCATCAAGCAACGAAAGAACACTCTTGCCTACACCAAACCCGCTAACTGAACCCAACTGATCAACCCATCTGAATCCGACTGAAATCTGCACACCAAAGTTAGGAGAGGCATATATGAATACCTTGTGTTGACAGAGAAATTTCTAAACTGTAAAACAAACCCAACTGCTGCACCATGCCGAGTCTGAGTCAACTGAAAGCGAATGAACTAGGGCAACCTGCCCAACAGACAAAAACCCAAAACCGAGCCTCTGCAAGGAGTGTGGTAAGCCTACCAAGAAGGTCAAAATCACTGGCTAAGCACCAAACTCTGAGAACACTGTTGCAACTCCAAATTACTCGAACACCATTCTGTTTTGAAGTCGTCTTACGAAGCTCACCTCGGGAAAAAGTCCACCATGCCATGAGTACCAAGTCCAAACACTCCGAAGGCAAAGGAAAAGGTGCATGGGGTTCAAAGTTACCATCTAACCTTAGCAATTTTTGCATATACCTTCAACTTACCTTTGGGTCGAATCAACCGCTCTACCGGATCTGCACACAACCAACCATTTCAAAGTATATATCATACCAAACTGCTTGTCCATACTGGCTGAGTCTAACCAATACTGGAACCCCACATAAGCAACAACTCTAGAAGAATCAACTAAATAAGCTTTCAAATCCTCGGCAAATGAATGGTGATTACCAGTCTCTACATATCATCAAGACTCAAAATAGCCTCGCTAGACTCAACCCGCACAAGCTGACCACATAAAGCATACACCACTGCTAAAGCTCGAACTTATGCCACAGAGTCTGTCCAACCATGGTAGAAGGACCTCGTACTAACTAGAACACTGCTAAAATCTGTAATATCCAGTCTAAAATAGAGGTTAGCCAAGGACTAGGAGTCCAAGGCCAATAGCCGCATCCGAAATTAAAGTAAAGAAGCTAAGTTTCCCGCACCCATTGCCTCCTGGCACTAGGATGCTGCAACCAAATAGAAACTGCCATGAACCATCCGATGTAACCTGACAAGCCATGATTCTGAAACCAAATCCCAATTTACCAACCAATGCTTCTGTCGAACCCGCGAGTAGACTCATATGCTACCAATGAACCCATAGAAACTGAAGTCAAGTAGGCTCGAATATGCAAGTTTCCAACACCGCCGCTGCTTCCAAAACACAAACTAATCGATGGAAAACCCACTGCAATGTGTAGATGGCTGAATCAAATCACCAACACACAATCCCAAAGCAAACCTTCGTCGCCACCTTAGTCAACTACTAAGACACATAAACACCAACATAGAGTCATCTCCCCCCTTTTTTGACTAAACAAAAATCCTTTTGTAGCATATACTGAACCTTCCAATTTCTCTCTCAAGTAATAACCTGGAGCCATTCCCTTAGCTACCAAACTTACATTGTCACAACTCAACAAGGTAGGAGAGAGAGCGAGATCAGATGCCCGACTCGCCCAATATGCTATGAATACAACCCAACCATGAGGTTACGATCAATACTTAGTTGGAAGTGCTAAAGTCAAAACCCAACAACAATGCCCAAATCAAGAGCTCATCCAGAGAACTACAATCAGGATTCGTTCCAACTAGAACTGGGATACAACAAAACACCCAACGGACAAGGAACTAGAGGGGACTATGGGAACAACCGACATACCTACCAACCTCCTAAACTAAACAAAAAAGAGGGTCAACTCTAAACACTCGAGAGGCCAAACCAATCTATGCATGCTAGCATAACTAAAATCTCCCAACTAAGGCAAAATATCAACTCTGGTACAAATACTGGTAATACACCAAATCAACGCATGGATCTCTAGCCACGCTAGATAATGGCCTAGGCAACAACCATTTAGAACTACTAGAAAGGAAGATCTAGAGCAAGCCTAGAACCATAACAAACAGGAATAAACCCAACCAGAAACGGATCTACCAGAACTACCCACGAGCTATAACTCCGGGTAAAACACCTCACAAGGCTAACTCACCCCCATCCACTACTAAAGAATAGACTACAAACAAAACAACACATCAATACTACAATTCAGGTAGCCAAATAACTAAATAAGTAGCAGGTAGGCATATAAGCAAATAAATGATATAAAAGAAAGAATCGCAATCCGAGAAGGAATAACACAAGTCGAAGGTAGCAAATGCCTGACCTGTAGCAACGATGTCAGGAACCTCTACCTCTGGCCCACCAATAGAAGCATCAAGTTGACGGGATCTAACTCTGGACTGAGTGGTCAAAACTAAAGGCCAAACCGAACCTCGCCGAGGACGAGCTCTATAAAGGTGACCAATATCTCCACAATCATAACAACTAGGCTGACCGGGATACACAATCGTGGGGAAATTTCTAGCAAAGTGCCCACGCTCACCACACCAAAAATATCCTCTACCAGATGAAGTCTGATGGGAAGATCTCACTAAACCTAACTGGCCACCATGGCCTACACCCTCTGAAGGCAAACCCCGAAGGATATGATACGTACCCTGCCTGCTCTGCTCAACATGTCCTACACAACCACTCTCTGGAACCCGTGGAGCAACTGAAACTGACCTGGTAGATGAGAAGTAGTGGAACCTATCTCTGGTGGAGAATCCCCTACCTCGAGTCTGAGAACCTTGAGAACTATCCTGGCGATGACGCTTCTGAGCACCACCTCTATATGCCTCACAACACATACCCTCAACAACTCAAGCATGGTCAACTACCTGAAGGAGAGTCCTCCCAACTGTAACCAAATGCTTGGTCACTGAACGAAGTGGTGAAATCAAACCTTCCATAAAGCTTTGAACCCTATCAAACTCTGAAGGTACATCCCTAGCAGTACGACTAACCATGTCATGAAACCTCACCTCGTACTCCAATACCGACAGAAAACCCTGCTGAAGAACTGAAAGCTCAACCCTAACTGAAGAACCACTCGCAAAACCAGGTACTGAAACACTCACCGGAGGACTCAGAGTCCTAGCCATGGTGTCCTGAAGAATCGGGGTCGCTACAAATCCAATCAGAAGTTGGGCTAGCCCCACACCCCTTAGCTGAGGCGGTAAACTCTCACTCTGAAGTCCTGGCACTGATGGAAGCACTGAAGCAACATGCACAGAAGCCTTGACACCAACCGCTGTCAAACTCGTCTTAGGCATCTGAGAATGAATGAACAACCAAAGTTTTAGAAGTCAATAAAGCCAGGAACGCATGATAAGGAGCCAAGAAGATGACACTTTTCCTAACAATGCCCTATAGCCTCCCGCATATAGGATACAAATGTCATCGTACCGATCCGCGAGACTCTACATAGACACTTGCCTCTGTACCACAAAACCGATGAACCTAGAGCTCTGATACCAAGCTTTCACGACCCAATTTATCAGGTCATGATGGCACTTACAACCCCCCAATAGGCAAATCAATTCCCGTAGCACAGAACGGTTAGTAATGGGCTACTACCTAACCAAAACGCACTAACAAGCAGAAATAAGCAAAAGCAGAATGTAAAGGTAAACAAAGCGGAAGTAAAACTCGAATATATACATAAAGGAAGCTACATCAACCCCAAGACTTGGTATCGATAGTACAGAAGCTTCTAATAGAGTACAAGTGCTAGAAGTAACAAAATACAATACAATTTGTGACAAGGAGTAACAGTGCCAAAAGATGAGATACGGTCAAGCCCCGACCATCAGGCGCTCACCCTAGTCTCGAATATCCACAATCTGCACGAGTGTCCAACGTGATCAATGGCAAAAGCTCAACTAATATCTGCATAAAAAGTGCAGAAATGTAGTATGAAAACCAAAACAACGGGTACTCAGTAGGTATCATCGACCGACTGAGCGCATATAAGATATAAAAATAGTATGTAACAGATAGTAAAAAAGGAGTCACTGAAGCAATAAAGGAGGCACAAGGAGCTAGCAGAGAGAGTAGACAACCAAAAGTTACAAGTAAAACATGCTAGCACAGAAAATAAAATCACACAGAATCACAAGTGAAAGAAAGGAGAATGCACCTGGAGCCCTTGCACAATAATATAAGTAAGTAGAGAGAGAGAGTTGAGAAAATGGTTGTATACTTGTAACCTCAAGTAAAAGGAAAAGATGAAAAGCAGTCTAACATACTCAAAATGGAATCGACAAGTATAAGATAATCATAACACTAATCCAATCACATGATAGCATAACCAAGGAATCACCTCACAAGTATAACCCTAGGATAAAATAACTAGACCACAATAACCAAAAGATACCACTCAACTTCCAACAAGAATAGAACCAGAATCTCACACTCTGCTCAGAAGGCCACACAAAATTGCCTCAATAAGATAGGACTCCCTAACCCTCTCAATAATCAGACATCCCACAATTGAAGCCTCAACAGGTTAACCATCACTAATCCTTTAATAACCGAGTGCCAAGACAATCTCTAAATAAAGAAAGGAGTAAATATAGTCTACCTAGAGTCTGAATGGCCGCCCATACAACTGAGGAAAGCAATCAAGTGAAAACAAACCCTCCGGCCGCCCATAAAACCAGAGCATACACTAAACACACAACAAACAAAGGAGGAATCAATGCATGATATGATATGATATGACAGTAACCGGTATGTTCCCCCTCTGGTACCCCACGGGTCCTTATAGCGGCGGGACCCATGGAAGGCTCTTTCCCGTGTACCTCTCCTCTGCCGTACACCACCCTCCTGGCATGTTGCATTGGCTTGTAGCCTGTGGCCCAGGAATGACAAGGGTACATGGAGGTCTACCTCTCGACCACATACAAAAACTCAATCTCAAAATGTGTCCTCCGGAATCAAGTCCGGGTTCAAGCCAGTGGCTAAGTCTCAAATGTAGCTCAAAACTCGAAAGCTCGTAGTACATGTTTGGCTTCGACTCGGGTCTAAAATAGTAGTAGTAATATCAAAAGACCCTCTCACAGGGTGCCTGAGCTATACTCGAGTCTAAATCAGTGATAAAAGTCTCAGTAACCCCCTCCAAGGGTGCCCGGAGTGTAGCCGGGTCTAAAACTGTAGTAAATCAAGTCTAGTGCTCCACCCGGTAGAGACTATTGTCAGTAATAAAATCAAGTCTAGTGCTCTGCCCGGCAGAGACTAATACCAGTAATAAAATCAGTGCAAAAACATCCAAAAATCTCTTTTCTATCATCAACAGTACCAAAAATAGGCCCCCGGGGCCATGCAAGTTTAGGAAAACCATCTGTACTGGCTCGCTGCCAAAACTATAGTAAAACATGCAGGGGAAAACCTTTTTCATGGACGATATGCCCACACAAGAATATAAATTAGCCCAGCGGCTCACAACAATTCCTATCAGCCCTGCACAGGCCCAACAACTACTCAGCAGATATAACAAACCTAAAAGGATTATCTCTATGTCCGGGACTCGTGGACATTTCCCAAATAACCCACCATCTATGTTCCAGAGTCAATACAAGGCCGCACAGGACCGCAAGGGTAATATACCATACTACGCGAATACTACAAACAACGCATGAAATAAATGGATGAACAATGCAGATAAGGTCTGGGGTACCAACCTATAACAACCCACCCAAGGATATTAATTAATGCAGTTATAGCCTATATACGCAGAGTCTAGATAGGGGAAGCCATAACCTACCTGTTGACCGACGAATAGCTGTGGGGATGGCGTCGTCCAGTATTGAACTGCTCCTGGAAGATCCAAACCATGAAACCACTATCAACACAATAATCTACACATTAAAACAAGACTAACGATACCCATATTGCTAATATTTTAGCCGGGTCGAAATCCGGATCACAAATGGGCTCGTGGGCCCCATAACCCAAAACCAGAAACAAAAAACACACTTGTGTTCCTTACCATCCCGGGAGCGCATGCCCAAAAATTGAGCAAAAATGGACAACAAATGCGGCTTAAAACAGCCCGCTCAAGTCAAGAATTAAAGATGGAAATTTTCAAGAAATAAAATGGAGGTTGGCCAAGAATTACTTACCACAATGATGGAATTTCAAGCCAAGATGGATAAAATTTCACTCCCACGAACATGCACCAGCTCAAAGGGCAAAAACTACCACAAAACTTCAAGCTTTAGAAAGAAGGCAACAATGGAGGATTTGGGGAGAGAACCAAAGTGGAAGAAGCTTACCCAAATGTGAAGAACGCGGAAAAATCCACAAGCAATCAAGTCCCCTAGAGCTTAGAATCAATATAGAGCAATTTGGGAGAGAGTATTTTCAAGTTGGAGTTGGGAACAAATTAGAAATAAGGCTGGAAATATGAAGTTCCAGCACTTATAACCACTGACCGCAGACCAATCGCGTAGGAGGGAGGCAGGTGCCTCAGCGCTATCGCACTAGAGGGACGCGATCGTGCAGGCACGCGGGCGGGTGCTGGAGTGCTATCGTGCTGGCACAGTGCCATCAGCGTTGATGGCACGCACAGGCTAGCGCAATCGCGCTGCTTGGGCACCATTGACTCTGAAGCCCTTGCTTGCACTAAAAACCAGCAAAACTTAAAACTCCCACGGGGCATTCTGGACACAATCGAAACTCGATACTCAAAAACCAATAGTGCTATTAGAGTGGAAACGACGTTTCAGACTCAATAGAATCGATGAAACTTCCATACTAGGTTGGTTTGGAGAAATGTTAACCCAAGTCAACTCTTATCACAACCAACCGAACACCTAAAATAAGCCTAGCTCATCCATAACCCAAACCAAACACCTACTAAACCCAACTCGGCATTCCAGAGCCAATAGCGCTGATGGAATTCCCATCTGAGGCCGTCTTCTCTAAATGTTGACCAAAGTCAACCAAACCAGCCCAACAGGCCTAAAAACACAGAATAAGATAGAATTCCAAGCTGAAAAGCCCTCGGATCCCGACCAAAGATCCCTCTAGACCAAAGTCCACGCTCCAGAGCTAACGAAACTGTCGGAATTTGATTCCGAGCACGTTCACCAAGAATGTTGACTGAAGTCAACAATTTCCAAAGTTAAAAGCTCTAAAACAAGAAATGGCCAAAAAGACCAAGCAAATGGCCCGAGCACCAAACTATCGGTCTCAACAATCCATAAATGACTTGGGGCCACTACAGAAAAGCTCTAACGGTACAAGAAAGGCTAAAATGCATAAATGACCGGAAGGGTCATTACACTTTCTCAAGAAAGAACACAATCAAGTGAAGTAAATCAATATTTGCAACCACCAATTTTATGGTTAAAATATGATGAAATCACTAGACCCATTTCATATTAGAAATTATAAACACAAATAAGCAAGACCCATACCCTTTAATCAAGTACCCATCATCAACACATCCTTTGACAAGATACTTAGCTACTCATGCTAAAGGAAGAAGAAATTATATCCATAGGGAAATTCAAATTCCTTTTCATATAAATATCGCAAGAATCAATATCTAAGCTCTTAATGACAAGCCCAAGGTTGAAGATTGAGAGAATGAATTGAAACCCTCTTTCTTGCCTTGAGAGAGAAACTTGCTTCTAGAGTTCAAATCTATTCACAAACTATGGAAAATTATGCCCGAAATAGGTTTTAGTAAGTTCCCAATTCATCATATAAAGATGGACAAAAATGACCTTTAAGATCCATGTGGCATGACGTGTAGTTTGCACGTGACATTGAATGCATCACACAGCTCCACAAAACTAAACCAGAGACTTTGGTTGATCTTCAGTCTTCGTGCGAAGTGGAATGCGATTCGCACCAAGCATTGTTCTTGTTGCACGGGCACCGCACCCCCTTACAGATTCTCTTCTCCTTTGTAGCCTTCATGTAGAGGAAGGTGCGAACCACACTAGTGGTTGTGCATGTCGTACGATGTCCGCCACCTCAAGGCAGATTCTTCACTTCTTTAGATCAACTTCACACTTCAACTCCGTTTAAGCTCTTTTGGGTTCATTTCCTTGTTATCCATCTTGAACCAAGAGTACCTGAATTCATGTCAATAAATGCTATAAGAAACTCTAAATCTTATCAAAATATGGGAATAATTCATGATTAAAAGCTCAATGAGTTGGTAAATTACCGACTCATCAAACCCCCAAACTTGAACTATTGCTTGTCCTCAAGCAAGATACTCATAAGGTAAGGAATAAATTATTCTCTAAAACTTCAATCAAGGCACAAAAGATTAATCTACTCTAAAAATTAAGAAAAATAATAACAAAAATACTCAACCAAAAGACTCAACTATCATGCTCATCTTAATTTGAACGACCACAAAAATCAAGGCAATTTCTCAATTCAAAACCTTCTGAAAAGGATTTCATTTCTCACTCAAAATCAAGGGAATTTGTCATTCAAAAATAGATATTAAGCTTCTCAAGTCATTGGCATGGACCATCAAGGGTTCCCTCGAGATTCGCCTAACAACTTGTCTCATCCTCTCAATTGAAATAGAGACTTATGTTTCAATTTGAGTGCATGATGCCACTCACCACAAAAGAGAATCCCACTCAAAATTATGCAATTCCACAATACAAGGGATTATAAGAGAATCGAAAAGACTCTCTCTCTCTCAAGGAAGTTCAAGTGCACACATGTCGAACCATAGGTTTGCCCATTATGTAAATTGCCACTAATATAGAGTGACCAAACTCAGAATCACTAAGGGCTTGCGGGTTACAATGTTTGCTAGAGATAAGGTGAGGATTGCATTTGGCTCAAGTGACTAAACCTCCCTAATGCTCTTTCTTATTATTTTGAATACCGCTCATATTTTTATACTTTTGACATCACCTTATTTCTCTCTCACACATCCCAAGCTTTTCCCCTTTCAATCTTGATCATTCTTCCTCCTTGTAACACCTCCACTTAGTAGCACCAATTCTTTTCTTTTCATTTTGCTCATTGGATTGAACTTTTGAAGTAATTTATAATTCAATATAAGGTGCTACCTTGCATTTGAAGTGCGTTCCTTCTCTTCACCACATTAACACATGCACCCCCAAACTTAGGCTTTTGCCTATGTTGTAATTTAAATTCCCCCCTGAACTTAGGCTTTTGGCCTACATTTCACTTTGAAGCAATTAGGGAGGATGGGTACCAAGATAAAGGTTCCAAAAAGGTCTAGGTGTCAAACAAGGTACCAAAGAACGGTCACAATCTCAAAAGGGTTCACTAGGATTGATGTCAAGGGAAGTCATTTGGGTAAAGTGGCTATTCGAAAAGGGCCTAAGATCATCTTCCAAGATCGGTCACATTTATAATTTCACCTTGAATCACATTCGGAACAAGTTCTAGATGATACATATGGACAAGAATCAAGGTAAAGCCTCACCACACAAGGCATCATGCCACAAGACTTCTTCACATTAGTCTCAAAATAAATTGCGACAAATGATTTTTGATCAGCTATTCCGAGTTCATTACACACTCGTTTGTGAATTGGTCAAGCCAAACCGAGAGTTTGTAAGTCATGATAAGAGAATTCTTTCCTTGAAAATTTATTTTTCCTCTTTCCTTTCCTTTCTAGAACGTCTTGCCAAGATTTTTTTTTCGGTGGGTCCATTTCAAGACAAGCAAAGCACAAAATCAAATTAAAACTAAAACTTGGCATTTTCCTTTAAGAAAGTAGTCTCTCAATCTATCATAGGGAAATACCAACCTATTTTGACACAAAAATAACACAAGAAAAAGAAAATAAAGAAAATATTTGCTCCTTGGAAAAGAACCGTGGTGTTAAGAAAATCCTCGGAGTTCATTAATAAAACTACTATTAACAAGGCGATAACCAAATTTGCACGCTTAAAGCATCCCCAAACACAAACAGAGCATTGTACTTAATGAACAAAGTAAAAGAGAAACAAGGCGCAAAACAAGTGTGAATCAAGAAACAAAATATGGTAATCAATTTCAATCCCCAAAAATGATGTAATTTTTTGGTAACGTCGAAAGACATACTCCAATGAAGGAGGTGGAACTAGTCGTATGAAAATAAGTACCCAACTAAGAGTCGGGCTTGAATTCCACAAGGATTAGAGTTAGATTTGCCAAATTTCATTAATCAAATCATAAGAGGAAGCACATTGTATAAGAAAAAAAAAGTAAAATGGTGGGTATGAGTGTAAACAAGTGATCAATTCAATAGTAACAAGAAATGACGTAACACAATTGTTTAGGTATCAAGATTGGAGAATATAGGGGTGTGTTTTTGATGGGGTATAACTTTGATTGAGATTAACTAAATGACTTAGAAAAAATTATCATATGGATAGCTTTTGGTTCTATTAATACTCAAGGTATTTCAACCCAAGAGTATATCTATTTTGGGTTCTTTCAAACCCCAAAACCAAATTCAGTTAACAACCAAACATAAGCTTGAGTAAGATAAACTATTTCTAGCTCTAGCCATTAGATGAGATTTAATGCCCCAAATCGTCACTATTGAAGACTTACCGAGTTCCACTTCCTTTTCTCCAGAAAAAAATAAATTAGAAAGTTCAATTAATATTTTCAACCATTAATATTAGGATTAAAACTTAAAGAATTCAATAGATACATAGGTTATAATCAATTCTAAGAATAAATAGTCAACACTGAATCAATAATAAACACCCATCATTAGCACACACTCCTAGAAGAGAAATTAGCTACTCATATTAAAGAATTTGTTTTTATACCATATGGGTTGTCACGCCCCGAGGTTACCCCCTAGACGTAACACGGGACTTGGAACCACAAGGATCCCAAGTTAACCCTTGGTCATAGCATTCTCAAGCATGTAAAGGAAAACATAATGGAAGCATCATAAAGAAATCCGAAACAGGAAGACATATCATAAATAAAGAGTCAAATAGGAAATACAACTCGAAGATCACCTCATAACATCTATGTCTGAAAGCCTCTAAAACTAGCATAAGGAGTTGATGGGACAATACCCCAACTAACTCAACAATATGAAAGGAAAGGAGACATAGAAAAGCTAGAATAAAGTCTAGTCCTCGCACTATGAAGACTCACCAAAGCTAAGCGAGAGTGGCCGAGAACTCTAGCCACGAAGCTATGAAGGGACACCTGAATCTGCATCATCAAAGGATGCAGCTCTATATGCGTTAGTTCTATGGAATGTACTAAGTATGTAAGAAGTGCATGAACATGATGAAAACATGCTAAGTATAATTAAATAACTGAAATCATACTTTTAAAGATAAACTGAGCATAATGACTCTAATACTTTTCATAAGATGAAACATTATCATAAGTAATTAGTCTGAAATTTGAATAAGAGTCAAATGCAAGTTTTAAAAGCATAAACTATTTTTTGTGGTAGGTTCTCTAACCGACATAGACCATGTTAGCTACATGGAATCCGATGTATCAGCCCCATCGAAAGGACCCAATATACCTTGCCAAGGTATAAAGGCATTACTTTGGCGTGATCACTAAATACTGATGCCCAACAGAAGGGACTTAATACCTACGGGGGCACGTAGTTCTTGGACCTTTTTGGGTACTCTCACCCTGTCCAACTCGATGCTAATACTACTCCCAAAACATACATATAGCTCATATAATACTGGGCATATCTGATGCCAAATCTGTTTGAAAAGCGTAAGGGTATATCTGATACCATACAGTTCACTTAGCTTAGGTAGACATGTCTAGATGCCAAACCTTTCATAAACATAGGGACATATCTGATGTCCAAAACTTTCATAAAGCATAGGGACATATCTGATTCCCAAAACTGTTTGAAAAGCAAAAAGTCATATCTGATGCCATGCAATTCAAATTCATAATCTGAAGACTTAGCTTAGCCATAGCTTAAAACATACTTTTCTTTCATAATCATACTTGAAGACTTTTGCATGTTATTTCATAAATACATAAAGGCCATGATATCTAATCATGCCAAATTTCTCTTGAAAACATGCAATTTCATGGGTTCATACTAGAAATCAACGTTCATGCTTGGGCTTTCAAAACCAATGAGTGAATCATAATCAAATCATGAGTAATCAAGAGGAAACCATGAATTTAAATATAGAAACTGATTTCATAAACTTTCCCCAAATTTTAGATCAAAACCCTAATTTCATAACTTCATAACTCAAAATAAGAATTGGCCTTAAAATCATGAATAAGAAACCACTCATAAAAACTCATGCAATTTAGAGTTAGAATCCGTAGAAGAATCATAAGGAAACAATTTTAGAAGGACCCATAATAATTGAGTAAGAACCCTAGTTTAGAAATCCATAAGTTTAATTTAGAAGATTGGGGTTTGGGGCATAAGGGTGAAGGAATCCCTTATTGAATACCCACATACCTTAGGTGAAAATAACCCACTTCAATGGAAAAGACTTAGGAGACTTGAGTTGGAGCTTGGAGACTTTGAGTGGATCCTTTGCAATGGAGCTTGAAACCCTAACTTTAAGCTTGAGAGGATGAAACTCTTTTTTTCTTCTCTTGAAACTTGTTAGGAAGAATGGGAGATAACTTATGCCAAGTGGGAATAAAAACCCTTATAAAAAGGCTTAAAATGACCTAGTATAGGAGTTAAAAGAGTGGAAAATTACAAAAATACCCCTGGACTTAAGCTTGGAAAAATTGATGAAATGACTCGGCTTCAGGGATTACGGGTCAGTGTACATACCGTCAAAGTGAATGACAGGCCGTCATTTGATCTGTGATTTTAGAAATCACTTTTGAGGGTCTATTGGAACTCCATTCCACGAGTTACAGGATGGTCCGTCATTTAAAATGATGACCCATCAAGTCACTCGTGGAATCTAGGGAAGAAAAGCTAATTTTTGACAAACCACGGGTCAATCTACGGACCGTGGTTTTGATCTACGGGCCATCAACCAACCAATGGTTTTAATTTGAAAATTTCAGTTTTCAGTTCAGCAATCATGGTTCAAAGTACGGACCCATCATTCAAATTACGGACCCGTCATTCAAAGTACGAACCCGTCGTTCAAAGTACGAACCCGTCAACCAATCCGTCATCATTAACAGCACTGCAGTAAACTGCTCATAACGTTTTACTCTAGACTCAGATTAATATGCGGGTGGTGGAGTTGGAAAGAAGACTCAAAACCCTTTAATTTGGTGGGTACTAGGACACCTAACTCTTTATATTTTGGGAGGAATGATCAATTGAAGTTGACTATAGTTTAGACTTACATGAAAACTTACTTTTGTGAGGTGCTTGCGACTTAACTTGATAATAGGAGTTTCTTATGAACATGATTTGCATCCTAAGCACTCACCACACAAGGAAAATTATTATTACACTCATGGAAAAAGGTTTGGGTATTAGTTTAGGATTTTTGGGGTGTTACATGGGTGCTCCTCAATCCCATACATCATGAGAAAATAAGTTCAGTTCCAAGCTTTCAATGTGAATAATGGAGTTTTCAATATTCAAGAAGAAGGAGAAGGTATATTGTACTTCTCTAGGTATAATCTATTACAATATACAAATCAAAAAAATTCTCTCTAAAAATATTCTATGCACAGATCCCAAAACATCATTGTAAACCTCTCAAATACACTAAAGAAATTCTTGATGAAACTACCCCTCGGGAAACATGCATCACACCTGCGTTACACCTGCGGCTACAGGTCTTGACTTGTGGCATGTAGGTGCCTAGTATCCTTGGCAGTTGCTCTCTTTTCTCCTGTGTGGCACCAGTGAAATGCAGGTGTGGACTTGTGGCACACACATCTCATACATGTTCCAGTCAAGAAGCTTTGCTTCTGATCTTTTCTCGAGTTGGCTTTCTTCCTTAGCTTGTAGCTCATGCTTTAGCCTTCTTCCATTGCATATTGGGTTCCAATCCTCTTCCATCTTCAGTTCCTAAGAATTCCTGCATATGAGATAACAAAGGCATATAATCCTTCTAAATAGCACAAGATTGGGGCAATAATTCATGCTTAAGAGTTGTATAAGCTGGTAGATTACCAACTTATCACTATACGTCTCTAATTAAAGTATCCTACAGATTATGCTTTGTTTAGAGTGCACTATCCATGACATCCAACAAGGACTTAAGTGAAGCACCTAGTATTCAACCGTTATTGTTTTATAATTCTCTAAGACCCATGACTAATTTTCTCATAAGATGGTCATCATCCATCTATCATAGGGAAAAGTCACTAACTACGATGGACACTGATAATGCTCAAAATTACTCTCCAAAATAGAGATATCAATGATCGTTAAGGAGACCAAAATTTGTATTACCCGACGGGAGTCAGGATCGATCCCACAAGAAATGGCTGACAAGCTATAGAGATTGTAAGTAAAGATCTCACACCGAGAGTGTTTTGTTCGAACAACAAATAATGTAAAAAAGGGGAATTAGGAATCCATTACTATTCAAATTCCAAATTAAACAAAAATAAATAAATGCAAGGTGTAACAATAGAGAGAGGACGACTAAGGATGTTCTTCCAATGGGACTCGAATACGGGTCAAGCTACTTTCTCACTTGCTTTAATTCTCACTAAACAACATATGTAGCATGTCTTTTAGGCATGAAAGTTAATCTTTTAATCACATTATTATTTATCTAACATCCTTTATTAAAACACAATTAGTCAAGCATAAAACAACAAATATATGCTTGGGGAGGTCACACTATTTCTAGTTTAGACCCTTAAATGAGTGTTTCCGGAAAATTGAGCTATTTATAGTCTCAATCAAAGTGGAATTCCAAGTACCCACTAGCAATTTCACATCCGAAATTGTAAACCCCTTTCTCAAGAAAGAACACAACCAAGTGAAGTAAATCAATGTTTGAAACCACCAATTTTATAGTTAAAACATGATGAAATCACTAGACCCATGTCATATTAGAAATTATAAACACAAATAAGCAAGTCCCATACCTATTAATAAACTACCCATCATCAACACATCCTTAGATAAGATACTTAGCTACTCATGCTAAAGGAAGAATAAATTCTACCCATATGGAAATTCAAATTCCATTTCATAGAAATATATCAAGAATCAATATCCAAGCTCCTAATTACAAGCCCAAGGTTGAAGATTGAAACCCTATTTCTTACCTTGAGAGAGAATCTTGCTTCTAGAGTTCAAAACTATTCAAAAACTATGGAAAATTGTGCCCTAAATGGGTTTTAGTAATTTCCCAATTCATCATATAAAGATAGACAAAAATGCCCTTCAGGAGCCATATGGCATGATGTGTAGTTTGCATGTCACATTGTACGCGTCACACATCTCTACAAAACTAAACCAATAGACTTTGGCCGATCTTCAGTCTTCGTGCAAAGTGGAATGTGGTTCGCACCATGCATTGTGCGTGTCGCACAGGCACCGCACCCCCATACAGATTCTCTTCTACTTTATAGCCTTCATACAGAGGAAGGTGTGGACCGCACCAGTGGTTGTGCATGTCGCATGAGGTATGCCACCTCAAGCCATATTCTTCACTTCTTTAGATCAACTTCACACTTCAACTCCGTTTAAGATCTTTTGGGTTCATTTCCTTGTTATCCATATTAAACCAAGAGTACCTCAATTCATGTCAATAAAGGATATAAGAACCTCTAAATCTTATCAAAATATGGCAATAATTCATGATTAAAAGCATAATGAGTTGGTAAATTACCAACTCATAAACCCTCTAAACATGAACTATTGCTTGTCCTCTAGCAAGATACTCATATGGTAAGGAATAAATTATTCTCTAAAACATCAATCAAGGCACAAAAGATTACTCTACTCTAAAATTTAAGAAAAACAATAACAAAAAGACTCAAAGTAAAGACTTAACTATCATGATCATCTTAATTTGAACCACCACAAAAATCAAGGCAATTTCTCAATTCAAAACCTTCTCAAAAGGATTTCATTTCTCACGCATTATCAAGGGAATTTGTCAATCAAAACAAGATATTAAGCTTCTAAAGTCATTGGCATAGACCATCAAGGGTTCCCTCGAGATTCATCACACAATTTGTCTCATTCATTCCTCCCAATTAAAATAGAGACTCATTTTTCAATTCAAGTGCATGATGCCACTCACCAAAAGAGAGAATTGCACTCATAATCATGCAATTCCACAATACAAGGGATTATAAGAGAACCGAGAAGACTCTCCCTCTCTCAAGGAAGTTCAAGTACACACATGTCAAACCATAGGCTTGCCCTTTATCTAAATCACCACTAATATAGAGTCGCCAAGCTCAGAATCACTAAGGACTTGCGGGTTACGATGTTGGCTAGGGCTAAGGTAAGGATTGCATTTGACTCAAGTGACTAAACCTCTCTAACTCTCTTTGTCATTATTTTGAACACCGCTCATATTTTGTACTTTTGACTTCATCTTATTTCTCCCTCATGCATCCCAAGCTTTTCCCTTTTCAATCTTGATCATTCTTCCTCCTTGTAACACCTCAACTTGGTAGCACAAATTCTTTTCTTTTCATTTTGCTCATTGTGTTGAAATTTTGAAGTAATTTTCAATTTAACATAAGATGCTACCTTGCATTTGTAGTGCGTTCCTTCTCTTCTCCACATTAACACATGCACCCTCAAACTTAGGCTTTTGCTTATGTTGTCATTTCAATTCCCCCCTGAACTTAGGATTTTAGCCTACATTTCACTTTTATTCTATTAGGGAGGATCGGTGCCAAGATAGAGGTTCCAAAAAGGTCAAGGTGTCAAACAAGGTTCCAAAAAGCAGTCACAATCTCAAAAGGGTTCACTAGGATTGATGTCAAGGGAAGTCATTTGGGTAAAGTGGCTATTCAAAAAGGGCTTAAGACCATCTTTCAAGATTGGTCACATCTAGAATTTCACCTTGAATCACATTCGGGGAAAGTTCTAGATGACACACATGCACAAGAATCAAGGTAAAGCCTCAGCACAAAAGACATCATGCCACAAGACTTCTTCACATTAGTCTCAAAATCAATTGGGACAAATGATTTTTGACAAGATATTCAGAGTTCATTACACACTCGTTTGTTAATTAATCATGCCAAACCGAGAGTGTGAGAGTCATGACAAGAGAATGCTTTCCTTGAAAATTCAATTTTCCTCTTTCCTTTCCTTTCTAAAATGTCTTGCCAAGAAATTTTTTTTAGTGGGTCCATTTCGTGACAAGCAAAGCACAAACTCAAATTAGAACTAAAACTTCGCATTTTCCCTTAAGAAAGTAGCGTCTTAATCTATCATAAAACACCAACCCTGTTCGACACAAAAACAATAAAAGAAAATGGAAATAAATAAAAGATTTGATCCTAGGGAAAGAACTGTGGTGTTAAGAAAATCCTCGGAGTTTATCACTAAAACTACTATTAACAAGGCGATAACCAAATGTGTATTATCAAAACACCCTCAAACACAAATGGAGCATTGTCCTCAATGAACAAAGTAAAAGAAAAACAAGGCGCGACACAAGTGTGAATCAAGAAACAAAATATGGTAATCAATTTCCAATCCCCAACAATGATGCCATTTTTTGGTAACATACAAAGATACACTCCAATGAAGGAGGTGGAACACTCCAATGAAGGAGGTGGAACTGGTCGTATGCAAAATAAGTACCCAACTAAGAGTCAGGGTCGAATTCCACAAGGATTAGAGTTAGATTTGCCAAATTTCATTAATCAGATCACAAGAGCAAGCACATTGTATAAGAAAAAAAAAAGTAAAATGGGGGTATGTGTGTAAACAAGTGATCCATTCAATTGTAACAAGAAATGACGTAACACGATTATTTAGATATCAAGATTGGAGAATATATGGGTGTGTTTTTGATGGGGTATAGAATTGATTGGGATTAACTAAATGACTTAGAATAAATTATCATATGGATAGATTTTGGTTATATTTATACTCAAGGTCTTTCAACCCAAGAGTATATCTATTTTGGGTTCTTTCAAACCCCAAAATCAAATTCAGTTAACAACCAAACATACGCTTGAGTAAGATAAACTATTTCTAGCTCTAGCCATTAGATGAGATTTAAAGCCCCAAATCATCACTATTGAAGACTTACCCAATTCCACTTCCCTTTCTCAAGAAAAAGTTAAATTAGAAAGTTCAATTAGTATTTTCAACCATTAATATTAGGATTAAAATTTGAATAATTCAAGAGATCCATAGGTTATATTCAATTCTAAGAATAAATAGTCAATACCCAATCAATAATAAACACCCATCATTAGCACACACTCCTAGAAGAGAAATTAGCTACTCATATTAAAGAAAAGAGAAATTATACCATATGGGTGTTCCTCAATCCCATACATCAGGAAGAAATAAGTTCAATTCCAAGCTTTCAATGTTAATAATGGAGTTTTCAATATTCTAGAAGAAGGAGAAGATGTATTGTACTTCTCTAGGTATACTCTACTACAATATACATATTAGAAAAATTATCTCTAGAAATATTCTATGCACAGATCCCAAAACATCACTAGAAACCTCTAAAATACACTAAAGAAATTCTTGATGAAACTACCCCTCGAGAAACATGCATCACACATGTGTTACACCTGCGGCTGTAGGTCTTGACTTATGGCATGCAGGTGCCTGGAATCCTTGGCAGTCACTCTCTCTTCTCCTACGTGGCACTAGTGAAATACAAGTGTGGACCTGCGGCATGCACATCTCATGCATGTTCAAGTCAGGAAGCTTTGCTTCTGTTCTATTCTCTCTACTTTGTTTTCTTCCTTAGCTTGTAGCTCATGCTTTGGCCTTCTTCCATTGCATATTAGGTTCCAATCCTCTTCCATCTTCAATTCCTAAGAATTCCTGCATATGAGAGAACAAAGGCATATAATCCTTCTAAATAGCACAAGATTGGGGCAATAATTCATGCTTAAGAGCTGTATAAGTTGGTAGATTACCAACTCACCACTATGCATCTCTATTTAAAGTATCCAACAAATTATGCTTTGTTTAGAGTGCACTAATCATGACATCCAGCAAGGACTTAAGTGAAGCACCTAGCTTTCAACCGGCATTGGTTTCTAATTCTCTAAGACCCATGACTAATTTTCTCATAAGACAGTCATTATCCATCTATCGTAGGGAAAAGTCACTAACTACGATGTACACTGATAACGCTCAAAAGTACCCTCCAAAATAGAGGTATCAGTGGTTGTTAAGCAAACCAAAATTTGTATTACCCAACGGGAGTCAGGGTTGATCCCACAAGGAATGGATGACAAGCTAGAGGTATTGTAAGAAAAGATCTCACAATGAGAGTGTTTTGTTCTAACAACAAATAATGTAAAAAGGGGGAATTGGGAATCCGTCACAATTCAAATTCCAAATTAAGCAAAGAAAATAAATACAAGGTGTAACAATAGAGAGAGGACGACTAAGGATGTTCTTCCAATGGGACTCGAATATCGGTCAAGGTAATTGCTTACTTTCCTAAATTCTTACTAACATAGGTAGCATGTGTTTTAGGAATGAAAGTTAATCTTTCAATCACACGATCATTTATCTAACAGTCTTTATTCAAGCACAATTAGTCAAGCATAAAACAACCAATATATGCTTCGGGTGGTCACACTATTTCTAGCTTAGACATTTAAATGGGTATTTCCAGTAAATTAAGTATTTCTAGTCTCAATCTAAGTGGAATCCCAAGTACCCACTATCAATTTCACATCCAAAATTGTAAACCCCTTTCAAAAGAAAGAACACAATCAAGTGAAGTAAATCAATGTTTGCAACCACAAATTTTATAGGTAAAACATGATGAAATCACTAGACCCATGTCATATTAGCAATTATAAACACAAATAAGCAAGACCCATACCCTTTAATCAAGTACCCATCATTCGAATTCCTTTTCGTAGAAATATAGCAATAATCAATATCGAAGCTCTTAATTACAAGCCCAAGGTTGAAGATTGAGAGAATGGATTAAATCCCTCTTTCTTGCCTTGGGAGAGATACTTGCATCTAGAGTTCAAAACTATTCAAAAACTATGGAAAATTGTGCCTGAAATGAATTTTATTAAGTTCCCAATTCATCATATAAAGATGAACAAAAATACCCTTTAAGAGCCATGTGGCACATCATGTAGTTCACACGTCACATTGTACCCGTCACACAGCTCCACAAAACTAAACCAGAGAGTTTGGCCGATCTTCGGTCTTCGTGCGCAGTGGAATGTTGTTCGCATCAAGCATTGTGCGTGTTGCACGGGCACCGCACCCTTTTACAGATTCTCTTCTCTTTCGTAGACTTCATGCGGAGGAAGGTGCGGAACGCACCATTGGTTGTTTGTGTCGCACGAGGTTCACCATCTCAAGGGAGATTCTTCACTTCTTTAGATCAACTTCACACTTCAACTCCGTTTAATCTCTTTTGGGTTCATTTCCTTATTATCCATCTTAAACTGAGAGTACCTGAATTCATGTCAATAAAGTCTATAAGAACCTCTAAATCTTATCAAAACATGGAAATAATTCATGATTAAAGGCTCAATGAGTTGGTAAATTACCGACTCATCAAACCCCCAAACTTGAACTATTTCTTGTCCTTAAGCAAGATACTCATAAGGTAAGGAACAAATTATGCTCTAAAACTTCAATCAAGGCACACAAGATTAAACTACTCGAAAAATTAAGAAAAATAATAACAATAAACCTCAAACAAAAGACTCAATTATCATGCTCATCTTAATTTGAACCACCACAAATATCAAGGCAATTTCTCAATTCAAAACCTTCTCAAAAGGATTTCATTTCTCATTCAAAATAAAGGGAATTTGTCATTCAAAACAAGATATTAAGCATCTCAAGTCATTGGCATGGACCATCAAGGGTTGCCTCGTGATTCTCCTCACAACTTGTCTCATTCATTCCTCTCAATTAAAATAGAGATTCATGTTTCAATTCGAGTGGATGATGCCACTCACTACAAGAGAGAATCCCACAATCATGAAATTTCATAATACAAGAGATTATAAGAAAACCGAGAAGACTCTCGCTCTCTCAAGGAAGTTCAAGTGCACACATCTCGAGCCATAGGCTTTCTCGTCATGTAAATCGTCACTAATGTAGAGTGTCCAAGCTCAGGATCACTAAGGACTTGCAGGTTACGATATTCGCTAGGGCTAAAGTGAGGATTGCATTTGGCTCAAGTGACTAAACCTCCCTAAGTTCTTTCTCATCATTTTGAACACCGCTCACATTTTTGTACTTTTGACTTCACCTTATTTTTCCCTCACACATCCCAAGATTTTCCCTTCTAAATCTTGATCATCATTCCTCCTTGTAACACCTCGACTTGGTAGCACCAATTCTTTTCTTTTTATTTTGCCCATTGGATTGAACTTTTGATGTAATTTTTAATTCAACACAAGCTGATACCTTGCATTTGAAGTGCGTTCCTTCTTTTCTCCACATTAACACATGCACCCTGAAACGTAGGCTTTTGCCTATGTTTTCATTTCAATTCCCCCTGAACTTTGGCTCTTAGCCTACATTTCACTTTCAATCCATTAGGGAGGATGGGTGCAAAGATAGAGGTTCCAAAAAGGTTAATGTGTCAAACAAGGTGCCAAAGAATGGTCACACTCTCAAAAGGGTTCACTAGGATTGATGTCAAGGGAAGTCATTTGGGTAAAGTGACTATTCAAAAAGGGCCTAAGATCATCTTCAATGCTCGGTCACATCTAGAATTTCACCTTGAATCACATTTGGGGAAAGTTCTAAATGACACACATGCACAAGAATCAAGGTAAAGCCTCACCACACAAGGCATCATACCACAAGTCTTCTTCACATTAGTTTCAAAATCAATTGAGATAAATGATTTTTGACAAGCTATTTCGAGTTCATTACACACTCGTTTGTAAATCGATCAAGCCAAACCGAGAGTGTGCAAGTCATGACAAGAGAATTCATTCTTTGAAAATTTATTTTCCCTCTTTCCTTTCCTATCTAAAACGTCTTGCCAAGAATTTTTTTTGGTGGGCCCATTTCGAGACACGCAAAGCACATACTCAAATTAAAACTAAAACTTGGCATTTCCCCTTCAGAAAGTCGCCTCTCAATCTATCATAGGGAAACACCAACCCGGTTCGACACAAAAACAATAAAAGAAAAAGAAAATAAAGAAAATATTTGCTCCTTGGGAAAGAACTGTGGTGTTAAGAAAACCCTCGGAGTTTATTACTAAAACTACTATTAACAAGGTGATAACCAAATTTACGCGCTCAAAGCACCCCCAAACACAAACGAAGCATTTTCCTCAATAAAAGTAGAGTGTTTAAGGAAGACGGTACCCCCTGGAACCTTGTTCAAAATGCACATGCTATGGGGCAAACCGCATCAGTGGACGCACGAGCATATGGGATTTTTGGTGCCAGTGTTTTAGCCACTGCTGTGCGAAGGACATGCGAGGCGCAATTTACCTTGTGCGATTGCCTGAACCTTCGCATGGAGGGCTGATATTTTTTCGATGAAACTTCCAGCATTCTGGTTGGTGGTGCGAAATTAACGTGCGATGTGAATATTCGAAGGTACAGTCCCCATGCCAGGAGCATTTCAAGTCTTCAGCTTTATAAAATTCCATCAGTGGTCTGTCTTCCCATGCAAAGTGTTGTGCGATACTCAGAGTGTGACATGCAATCCCACGGTGCGGCACATCTCCTTAAGATTTCTCTAACACCCTTAGCTCGGTTTCTAACTACATAGCAAGCAAAAACAACACAACAAATAATACCAAAAGCAAAAATACAAAAAGTAAAGGTGAAAGTTGGGGTTGCCTCCCAAGAAGCGCTTGGTTTAACGTCATGGCTCGATGATGGTACCTTCCCTTTAAGGCTCATCAAAGTAAATGGCTTTGAAAAATGCAACCTCCTCCGGAATGCCCAAGTACTTCTTCACTCGTTGCCCATTCACTTTAAAAGTTGAGCCATTTTCAGTTTCTAGCTCTATTGCCATTTGGAAATACTTTACTCACTTTGAAAGGGCCTGACCATTTGGACTTTAACTTCCCCGGAAAGAGTCAAAGTCTATAGTTGAACAAAAAGACCCAATCTCCGGGGGAGAATTCTCACTTGAGAATTGGCTGATCATGATAGTGCTTCATTCGCACTTTATAATTGATGCACTCTCATAGGCCTTCATTCGAAACTCGTCCATCTCGTTGAGGCCCTCAACTCTAGCATGGGCGGCCTTTTCCCAATCCAAATTCAGCTTCTTCAAAGCCCACATATCTTTATGCTCAATTCTAATGGGAGATGACAAGCCTTGCCAATGACCATTTCATAAGGAGACATACAAATCGGGGTCTTATATGCAGTTTGATAGGCCCATAAGGCATCATACAACTTCTGGGTCCAATCCGTTCGATGGATGATTACCGACTTTGTAAGAATAGACTTGATATCCCTATTGGATACCTCAACTTGTCCGCTCGTTTATGGGTGATAGGGAGTAGCGACTTTATACTTGACTCCATACATTCCAAGGAGAGCGCTAAACAACTTATTGCACAAGTGTTTACCCCCATCATTAATGATAGCACGGGGGGTGCCAAACTAGGTGAATATATTCTTTTTTAGAAAAGCGGTGACACTTCTGCCTTCATTGTTAGGCAATGCTACAGCTTTAACCCACTTTGAGACATAGTCCATAGCCACAACAATGAAAGTGTTTCTGTACGAACTTACAAATGGGCCCATGAAATCAATCCCCCATTCATCAAATAATTCCACTTCAAGGATTGGTGTCAATGGTAGCTCATAGCGCCGAGATATGCCTCCTTCGTGTTGACATTTGTCACATGCCTTTACCACATCATGGGCATCTTGAAAGAGAGTTGGAAAATAAAATCCATATTGTAACACTTTCAAAGCCGTGCGCATACCCCCATGGTGACCACAAACAGGGGAAGAGTGGCATGAATTAAGAATAGGCATTATCTCAATTTTGGAGACGCACCTCTAAATCATCCTATCACTGCAAATCTTAAATAGGTAGGCTTCCTCCAAATAGTATTTCCAAATGTAATGCAAGAACTTCTTTTTCTGGTGTGAATTCTAACCATCTGGGAGCAAATCACTCACTAAAAAGTTGGTGAAGTCGGCGAACCATGGTATGAGATCATGCGAAGCAGGCAAAATGCACTCGTCAGGGAATGATTCATTTATCTCAAGATTCCCTATAATCCTTAACTATTCCTATAGTCTTGATAAATGGTCAACCACTTGATTTTCTCAGCCCCTCCGATATTTTACTTTAAAATTGAATTCTTGGAGGAGTAATATTCAATGAATTGGCCGAGGCTTGGCATCCTTCTTAGTTATCAAGTACCTTATTGCCGCATGGTCAGTGTGTACTACAACTTTGGTCCCTAAAAATATTCTCTCTAGAAATATTCTATGCACAGATCCCAAAACATCATTGGAAACCTCTCTAATACACTAAAGAAATTCTTGATGAAACTACCCCTCGGGAAACATGCATCACACTTGCATTACATCTGCGACTGCAAGTCTTGAGTTGTGGCATGCAGGTGCCTAGAATCCTTGGAAGTCACTCTCTATTCTCCTGTGTGGCACCAGTGAAATGCAGGTGTGGACTTGTGGCACGCACATCTCATGCATGTTCTAGTCAAGAAGCTTTGTTTCTGTTCTTCTCTCGACTTGGCTTTCTTCCTTAGCTTGTAGCTCATGCTTTGGCCTTCTTCCATTGCATATTGGGTTCCAATCCTCTTCTATCTTCAATTCATAAGAATGCCTGCATATGAGAGAACAAAGGCATAGAATACTTCTAAATAGCACAAGATTGGGGCAATAATTCATGCTTAAGAGCTGTATAAGCTGGTAGATTACCAACTTATCACTATACATCTCTAATTAAAGTATCCTATAGATTATGCTTTGTTTAGAGTGAACTATCCATGACATCCAACAAGGACTTAAGTGAAGCACCTAGCATTCAACCGTTATTGGTTTCTAATTCTCTAAGACCTATGACTAATTTTTTCATAAGATGGTCGTCATCCATCTATCATAGGGAAAAGTCACTAACTATGATGGACACTGATAATGCTCAAAATTACTCTCCAAAATAGAGGTATCAATGATCGTTAGGCAAACCAAAATTTGTATTACCCGATGGGAGTCAGGATCGATCCCACAAGGAATGGATGACAAGCTATAGAGATTGTAAGTAAATATCTCACAACCATAGTGTTTTGTTCGAACAACAAATAATGTAAAAAAGGTGAATTGGAAATCCGTTACTATTCAAATTCCAAATTAAGCAAAGAAAATAAATGCAAGGTGTAACAATAGAGAGAGGACGACTAAGGATGTTCTTCCAATGGGAATCGAATACGGGTCAAGGTACTTTCTTACTTGCCTAAATTCTCACTAAACAACATATCTAGCATATCTTTTAGGCATGAAATTTAATCTTTTAATCACACGATTATTTATCTAACATCCTTTATTCAAGCACAATTAGTCAAGCATAAAACAACAAATATATACTTGGGGAGGTCACACTATTTCTATTTTAGACCCTTATGTGGGTATTTTTGGAAAATTGAGATATTTATAGTGTCGATCAAAGTGGAATCCCAAGTACTCACTAGCAATTTCACATCCGAAATTGTAAACCCCTTTCTCAAGAAAGAACACAACCAAGTGAAGTAAATCAATGTTTGCAACCACCAATTTTATAGTTAAAACATGATGAAATCACCAGACCCATGTCATATTAGAAATTATAAACACAAATGAGCAATACCCATACCCTTTAATAAAGTACCCATCATCAACACATCCTTAGATAAGATACTTAGCTACTCATGCTAAAGGAAGAAGAAATTATATCCATACAGAAATTCAAATTCCATTTCATAGAAATATATCAAGAATTAATATCCAAGCTCTTAATTACAAGCCCAAGGTTGAAGATTGAGAGAATGGATTGAAATCCTCTTTCTTGCCTTGAGAGAGAAACTTGCTTCTAGAGTTCCAAACTATTCAAAAACTATGGAAAATTGTGCCCGAAATGGGTTTTAGTAATATCCCAGTTCATCATATAAAGATAGATAAAAATTCCCTTCAGGGTCTATGTGGAACGACGTGCAGTTTGCACGTCACATTGTACGCATCGCACATCTCTACAAAACTAAACCAGAGACATTGGCCAATCTTCAGTCTTCGTGCAAAGTGGAATATGGTTCACACCAAGCATTATACGTGTCGCACGGGCACCACACCCCCTTACAGATTCTCTTCTCCTTCGTAGACTTCATGCGTAGGAAGGTGCGGACTACACCAATGGTTGTGCATGTCGCACAAAGTCCGCCACCTAAATCCATATTCTTCACTTCTTTAGATCAACTTCACACTTCAACTTTGTTTAAGATATTTTGGGTTCATTTCCTTGTTATCCATCTTAAACCAAGAGTACCTAAATTCATGTCAATAAAGGCTATAAGAACCTCTAAATCTTATCAAAACATGGCAATAATTCATGATTAAAAGCATAATGAGTAGGCAAATTACCGACTCAGCAAACCTCTAAACTTGAACTATTGCTTGTCCTCAAGCAAGATACTCATAAGGTAAGGAATAAATTATTCTCTAAAACATCAATCAAGGCATAAAAGATTAATCTACTCTAAAAATTAAGAAAAACAATAACAAAATGACTCAAACAAAAGACTTAAATATCATGCTCATCTTAATGTGAACCACCACAAAAATCAAGACAATTTTCAATTCAAAACCTTTTGCAAAAGGATTTCATTTCTCACTCATTATCAAGGGCATTTTTCATTCAAAACAAGATATTAAGCATCTAAAGTCATTGGCATAGACCATCAAAGCTTGCCTCGAGATTCATCTCACAACTTGTCTCATTCATTCCTCCCAATTGAAATAGAGACTCATCTTTCAATTCGAGTGCATGATGCCACTCACCAAAAGAGAGAATCGCACTCACAATCATGCAATTCCATAATAAAAGGGATTATAAGAGAACCGAGAATTCTCTCCCTCTCTCAAGGAAGTTCAAGTGCACACATGTCAAACCATAGGCTTGCCCTTGATCTAAATCTCCACTAATGTAGAGTGGCCAAGCTCAGAATTACTAAGGATTTGCGAGTTACGATGTTGTCTAGGGCTAAGGTGAGGATTGCATTTGACACAAGTGACTAAACCTCTCTAACGCTCTTTCTCATTATTTTGAACACCGCTCACATTTTTGTACTTTTGACTTTATCTTATTTCTCCCTCATGTATCCTAAGCTTTTCCCTTTTCAATCTTGATCATTCTTCCTCCTTCTAAAACCTCCATATGGTACGCACATCTAATGCATGTTCCAGTCAAGAAGCTTTGCTTCTGTTCTTCTCTCGACTTGGCTTTCTTCCTTAGCTTGTAGCTCATGCTTTGGCCTTCTTCCATTGCATATTGGGTTCCAATCCTCTTCTATCTTCAATTCATAAGAATGCCTGCATATGAGAGAACAAAGGCATAGAATCCTTCTAAATAGCACAAGATTGGGGCAATAATTCATGCTTAAAAGCTGTATAAGCTGGTAGATTACCAACTTACCACTATGCATCTCTAATTAAAGTATCCTACAGATTATGTTTTGTTTAGAGTGCATTATCCATGACATCCAACAAGGACTTAAGTGAAGCACCTAGCATTCAACCGGCATTGTTTTCTTATTCTCTAAGACCCATGACTAATTTTCTCATAAGACAGTCATTATCCATCTATCATAGGGAAAAGTCACTAACTACGATGTACACTGATAATGCTCAAAAGTACCCTCCAAAATAGAGGTATCAACAATTGTTAAGCAAACCAAAATTTGTATTACCCGATGGGAGTCAATGTCGATCCCACAAGGAATGGCTGACAAGCTAGAGAGATTATAAGAAAAGATCTCACAACGAGAGTGTTTTGTTAGAACAACAAATAATGTAAAAAGGGGGAATTGAGAATCCGTCACAATTCAAATTCCAAATTAAGAAAAGAAAATAAATGCAAGGTGTAACAATAGAGAGAGGACGACTAAGGATGTTCTTCCAATGGGACTCGAATACAGGTCAAGGTACTTGCTTACTTTCCTAAATTCTCACTAAACAACATAAGTAGCATGTGTTTTAGGCATGAAAGTTAATCTTTCAATCACACGATCATTTATCTAATAACCTTTATTCAAGAACAATTAGTCAAGCATAAAACAACCAATATATGCTTCGGGTGGTCACACTATTTCTAGTTTAGACCCTTAAATGAATATTTCCAGTAAATTGAGCTATTTCTAGTCTCAATCTAAGTGGAATACCAAGTACCCACTACCAATTTCACATCCAAAATTTTAAACCCCTTTCTCAAGAAAGAACACAATCAAGTGAAGTAAATCAATATTTCCAACCACCAATTTTATAGTTAAAACATGATGAAATCACTAGACCCATGTCATATTAGCAATTATAACACAAATAAGCAAGACCCATACCCTTTAATCAACTACCCATAATTCAAATTCCTTTTAGTAGAAATATAACAAGAATCAATATCCAAGCTCTTAATTACAAGCCCAAGGTTAAAGATTGAGAGAATGGATTGAAATCCTCTTTTTTGCCTTGGGAGAGAAACTTGCGTCTAGAGTTCAAAACTATTCAAAAACAATGGAAAATTGTGCCTAAAATGGATTTTAGTAAGTTCCCAATTCATCATATAAATATGGACAAAAATGCCCTTTAGGAGCCATGTGGCACATCATGTAGTTCGCACGTCACATTGTACGCGACACACAGCTCTAAAAAACTGAACCAGAGACTTTTGCCGATCTTCAGTCTTCATGCAAAGTGGAATTTGGTTCGCATCAAGCATTATGCGTGTTGCACGGGCACCGCACCCCTTTATATATTCTCTTCTCCTTCGTAGCCTTCATTCGGAGGAAGGTGTGGACCGCACCAGTGGTTGTGCGTGTCGCACGAGGTTCACCACTTCAAGGCAGATTCTTCACTTCTTTAGATCAACTTCACACTTCAACTCCGTTTAATCTCTTTTGGGTTCATTTCCTAGTTGTCCATCTTCAAACGAGAGTACCTAAATTCATGTCAATAAAGGCTATAAGAACCTCCAAATCTTATCAAAACATGGAAATAATTCATGATTAAAGGCTCAATGAGTTGGTAAATTATCGACTCATCAAACCCCCAAACATAAACTATTGCTTGTCGTCAAGCAAGATACTCATAAGGTAAGGAACAAATTATGCTCTAAAACTTCAATTAAGGCACAAAAGATTAATCTATTCTAAAAATTAAGAAAAATAATAACAAAAAGACTCAATTATCATGCTCATCTTAATTTGAACCACCACAAAAATCAAGGCAATTTCTCAATTCAAAACCTTCTCAAAAGAATTTCATTTCTCACTCAAAATCAAGGGAATTTGTCATTCAAAATAAGATATTAAGCATCTCAAGTCATTGGCATGGACCATAAAGGGTTGCCTCGTGATTCTCCTCACAACTTGTCTCATTCATTCCTCTCAATTAAAATAGATATTTATTTTTCAATTCAAGTGCATGATGCCACTCACCACAAGAGAGAATCCCACAATCATGAAATTTCATAATACAAGGGATTATAAGAGAACCAAGAAGACTCTCGCTCTCTCAAGGAAGTTCAAGTGCACACATGTCGAACCATAGGCTTGCCCATCATGTAAATCGTCACTAATGTAGAGTGGCCAAGCTCAGGATCCTAAGTACTTGCGGGTTACGATGTTCACTGGGGCTAAGGTGAGGATTTTATTTGGCTCAAGTGACTAAACCTCCCTAAGTTCTTTCTCATCATTTTGAACACTGCTCACATTTTTGTACTTTTGACTTCACCTTATTTCTCCCTCACACATTCCAAGCTTTTCCCTTTTCAATCTTGATCATTCTTCCTCCTTGTAACACTTCGACTTGGTAGCACCAATTCTTTTCTTTTTATTTTGCTCATTGGATTGAAATTTTGATGTAATTTTCAATTCAACACAAGGTGATACCTTGCATTTGAAGTACGTTCCTTCTTTTCTCCACATTAACACATGCACCCTTAAACTTAGGCTTTTGCCTATGTTTTCATTTCAATCCCCCCTGAACTTAGGCTCGCCTACATTTAACTTTCAATCTATTAGGGAGGATGGGTGCTAAGATAGAGGTTCCAAAAAGGTCAATACGTCAAACAAGGTGCCAAAGAATGGTCACAATCTCAAAAGGGTTCACTAGGATTGATGTTAAGGGAAGTCATTTGGGTAAAGTGGCTATTCAAAAAGTGCCTAAGATTATCTTCCAAGCTCGGTCACATCTAGAATTTTACCTTGAATCACATTTGGGGCAAGTTCTAGATGACACGCATGCACAATAATCAAGGTAAAGCCTCACCACACAAGGCATCATACCACAAGACTTATTCACATTAGTCTCAAAATCAATTGGGATAAATGATTTTTGACAAGCTATTCCGAGTTTATTACACACTCGTTCATAAATCGATCTAGCCAAATCGAGAGTGTGCAAGTCATGACAAGAGAATTTTCTCTTTGAAAATTTATTTTCCTTCTTCCCTTTCCTTTCTAAAATGTCTTGCCAATATTTTTTTTGGTGGGTCCATTTCGAGACAAGCAAAGCACAGACTCAAATTAAAACTAAAACTTGGCATTTTCCCTTAAGAAAGTCACCTCTCAATCTATCATAGGGAAACACCAACCTGGTTCGACACAAAAACAACAAAAGAAAAAGAAAATAAAGAAAATATTTGCTCCTTGGGAAAGAACCGTGGTGTTAAGAAAATCCTCAGAGTTTATTATTAAAACTACTATTAACAAGGCGATAACCAAATTTACGCACTCAAAGCACCCCTAAACACAAATGAAGCATTTTCCTCAATGAAAGTAGAGTGTTTAAGGTAGAGGGTACCCCCTGGAACCTTGTTCAAAATGCACATGCTATGGGGCAAACCGCATCAGTGGACGCACGAGCATATGGGATTTTTGGTGCCACAGTTTTAGGCGCTGCTGTGCGAAGGATATGCGAGGTGCAATTTTCCTTGTGCAATTGCCCCAACCTTTGCATGGAGGGCTGATATTTTTTCGATGAAACTTCCAGCATTCTGGTTGGTGGTGCAAAATTAACGTGCGACGCGTATATTCGGATGTGCGGTCCCCATGCCAGGAGCATTTCAAGGCTTCAGCTTTATAAAATTCCATCAGTGGTCTATATCCCCATGCAAAGTGGTATGCTCTACACATAGTGTGACATGCAATCGCACGGTATGGCACATGTCCTGAACATTTCTCTATCACCCTTAGCTCGGTTTCTAACTACATAGCAAACAAAAACAATACAACAAATAATACCAAAAAGCAAAAATACAAAAAGTAACAGTGAAAGCTTGGGTTACCTTCTAAGAAGTGCTTGGTTTAACATCATGGCTCAATGATGGTACCTTCCCTTTAAGGCTCATCAAAGTAAATGTCTTTGAAGAATGCAACCTCCTCCGGTATGCCCAAGTACTTTTTCACTCGTTGCCCATTCACTTTAAAAGTTGAGCCATTTTCAGTTTCTAGCTCTATTGCACCATTTGGAAATACTTGACACACTTTGAAAGGGCCTGAACATTTGGACTTTAACTTCCCCGGAAAGAGTCAAAGTTTAGAGTTGAACAAAAGGACCCTATCTCCGGGGGAGAATTTTCGCTTGAGAATTGGCAGATTGTGATAGTGCTTCAGTCGCGCTTTATAAATTGATGCACTCTCATAGGCACTCATTCAAAACTCATCCATCTCGTTGAGGCCCTCAACTCTAGCATGGGCGGCCTTTTCCCAATCCAAATTCAGCCTCTTTAAAGCCCACATATCTTTATGCTCAATTCTAATGGGAGATGGCAAGCCTTGGCAAAGACCATTTCATAGGGAGACATACCAATCGGGGTCTTATATGCATTTTGATAGGCCCATAAGGCATCATCCAACTTCTGGGTCCAATCCGTTTGATGGACGATTACCGACTTTGTAAGAATAGACTTGATCTCCCTATTGGATACCTCAACTTGTCCGCTCGTTTGTGGGTGATAGGGAGTAGCGACTTTATACTTGACTCCATACTTTCCAAGGAGTGTGCTAAACAACTTGTTGCACAAGTGTTTATCCCCATCACTAATGATAGCACGGGGGGTGCCAAACCGGGTGAATATATTCTTCTTTAGAAAAGCGATGACACTTCTGCCTTTATTGTTAGGCAATGCTACAGCTTCAACCCACTTTGAGACATAGTCCACAGCCACAACAATGAAAGTGTTTCTGTATGAACTTACAAATGGGCCCATGAAGTTAATCCCCCATTCATCAAATAATTCCACTTCAAGGATGGTGTCAATGAGAGCTCATAGCACCGAGACATGCCTCCTTCGTGTTGACATTTATTATATGCCTTCACCACATCATGGGCATTTTGAAAGAGAGTTGGCCAATAAAATCCACATTGTAACACTTTCGAAGCCATGTGCATATGGTGCCCCAGTGTGGGCCTGGGGGGGGGGAGGGGCTCCATGTGGTGCCCCAATTGTGATACTTTCGGTCTCTTGCCCCCGTTGCTTCAAGCTATAGTATTCTATCTTTTAGCTTTCGTGAGTCACTTTACTCCATATTTTTTACCTGCAAAACACATCTAATTGTGCAATTAGCTCACCTTCATGGTTATATCAATAATCGCTACAATATAAGTAAATTATGTTCTCATAACATGGACAACATTGGTAAAACATGCATAAAATATGGAAATTAGTCATATAAATATGATAAAGATCACATTCCACGTACTTTTTAGAGATTTGATGCTATTCATCGTGGATAGGTTGAACAAGTCTGCAAACATTCTGCCGATTCAGAATTTGTACAGTTTAGAGAGGTTGGCTCAGATCTATTTTCAGGAGATTGTCCATTTGCACAGGTGTAACGACCCGAAATTGGGCTGCGATGGCGCCTACATAACCCCCCAGTAGGCAAGTCAACCCAAGAATATGGAAGTACAATAAAATATTAAAATAACAAAAAGTGGAAGGGAAGCATACAAGAAGGGGGCAAGCAGTATAGATACATACCAACAGTAATAAATATACAAAAATGGCCCCAAAGTGACCGAGAAGACAAACATATACAAGAACTAACCCCGGACCTTATGTCACTGGTACAAGAGCATCTAAAGTATGAAATAAGGCTATACAACATATACTGTCTATCCAAAATACCAAATATAGATAAAAGAGTAGATGAAAAGCAGTAAAGGATCTCCAAACGTCAGGAGCTCACCACGATCCAAATAGTAGCTGGCTACGAACGATAGGAGGATCAACGAGGGTGGCTTGTTCTAGGTGCTGCATCAGAAAAAGATGCAGAAGTTCAGTATGAGAACAAAACACTGGGTACTCAGTAGGCATCATAAGTTGATCGAGCTCAGAAAGATAATATATTATATAAACTATAGGAAAGTAAGCTAGCTACAGGGATCCACCTAAATCTAGTTATCAATAGAAAATAGAACTATCTAAGCTTACGGTGAAGATACTAATGATAATCAAAGAAAAAAGACAATCTAAGTACACCTAAGCTAATGCAATGCATTGTGAGATGATATGATGCAGTAATATGGCTAATGTAAAAATATAAAAACCCGGTATCTAGTGCCCCGGGTGCCTGGAATTTAATCTCAGACTCATAAATATATGCATAAAGGTAAAACCTAGATATGTGCTCATCGAGCTGCCCAGAATCGAACATCGAACTCATCAATAGAAAGTCAAAGGAGAAAAGGTCCAGAAATGTCCCTCAGACCGGCATAAAAAGTGGTACTTTTCTTTCTTTTTCCAAAACCAGCGATGAAATATGAGATAATTTCTTTGGAATCCAAAAATCATAGTAAAAGTAGAAAATCTCAAGTTTAGACCAAAAATCCAGTATTTTCTTTCACTTTTGTACCACTAGCCATGTAAATGCAGTACGAATATGTAAATTCCCATACTTAGAGAATATAACATACGAACGAGGCATACAAGATAAAAAACCACTAAACAAGAGAACTGACCTAAAAATCTGCCCATTCCATGCTATGGCCTCGAGCCCACAGTTACACATAAATAATAATAGAAGCAGAACGAAACAAAAAGCATAAAATCTACCAGAAAATCCTATGCTATCACAAACTACAACCAACCTATTCTAAGGATTCTAGTCTATCATTACGAGTATCTATAGAACCCTAACATAAGGATAAGCAACACAATTCTAGTCTACAGTCCCCGAATGGCCAATTATACAAACACAAGATTTTAAGCCTAATTCTAGCCTAGAACTTACCCCAACGTTCCAGTAACTTATAAAATATATAATCTAACTAAGACAAGTCTAAAGAAATAAATTGCAACCTACCTCAGGGCTGAACTGCAAGCACAAATCATCACTTGTATGTCTTCTCCTTCCAAATAGCCTCGAACCGCTGCCACACTATCATAAACATAAACTAGGTGCCAAGATGAGAAAAATGACACCCATATTGCTATACAAAATTTTAGACCGTAAATCGGGTCCAAAAAATGACCCTCGGGGCCTTCTTAACGAAACAAAAAGCAAAATCCATAAACATGTTCCCAATAAGGGTACATTCCCCAAATTTGGGTGAAAGTGGAAGAGAATTTGAACCTCAAATGGTCCAAAACATGCCACTTTTAATCGAGGGATCAACATGCAATTAAAAATCAAATTTACAGAGAGAAACACGGAAATAATGCTAGAATAAGCACTAGAACAAGGAGGGAAATATATTACCTCTTGAGAATACAGAATCGTCAGGAAATGACAAATTTTCCTTCTTAGCCGAGCTCTATGAAATGGTGGAATAAGTTAGGAAATAATTTCGAAGGAAGAAGAAAACTTCATTTAACTTCCAACGCTCGACGCACCTGCGGTCATATTGATGCAGGTGCAGCGTCGCCACAACAGCCAGACCAACATAGGAGTGGAGGTCAGCAAGACCCCCCAGCTCCGCAGGTGCGTCACTCTAGCCGCAAGAGTGGCATCGCAGGAGCGCTAAGAGCAATGCAGGGGTACCCTCTATCGACGTTACCTAGCACCATAGGTGGGGTTGGTGACCACAGGGGAGGTCGCGCATGTACGGCCCCAGGCAGGCGCGCCATACAAAAATCAGCACCACCAGCAGCAAAAACTAAACTTCAAAACTCTCCAACCGCACCCTCGAGATTTATTCGGAACCCCGTGAACACAAACCAGATATGCTATACTACCAAAAATGGCATTTTGGACTCAACAAAATTGATAAAATTCACAACGAAGATCATTTCGATAAAAAACGGGTCCCATACCCAAAAACCATCTTTTACCAAAAAGGAATTAATAGCCCAAATTGAGTTCAAAAGCCTCGGGACCCGAACTAAAGGTCCCTCTAGCCCAAAGTCAATGTTCTTGAGATAACATCACTGAAGGAATTTCCATCTGAGGTTGTCTTCTCTGATGTTGACCAAAGTCAACTCTTCTAGCTTTAAGAGTTTCAAAATTGGGAAATGGGCTTAAAACACAAACAAACTACCCGAGAACCAAACCATCGGTCTAGGAAAGTAATAAATGTTCTGTAGCCGCTATGGGAAAGCTCCAAATGTATAAAAAGCACGAAAATCAAGAAAATAACCCAGAGGGTCATTACAATATCCACTACTAAAGGAAGGAAGGAAGGTACCTGAAAGCTCAAAAAGGTGAGGATAACGGGTCCACATATCAGTCTCAACCTCCCAAGTAGCCTCCTCGACAGGACGATGCCGCCACTGAACCTTAATTGATGGAATCTCCTTGGGCCTCAACTTCCTGACATGCTTGTCAAAAATAGCAACAGGCTCCTCCTCAAAGGCTAGAGACTCATCCAACTAAAATGAATCCCACTGAAGCACGTGTCACTCATCCAGAATATACGCCTCAACATAGACATATGAAAAATAGGGTGAACACCTGAAAGAACAGGAGCCAAGGCAAATATATAAGTAACCTCCCTAATGCGACGAAGGATTTCAAATGGCCCAATAAACCTAGAACTGAGCTTTCCCTTCCTCCCGAACCTCATCATGCCCTTTATGGGCGACACCCAAAGGAACACATAGTCACCAACCATAAATTCTAAGTCTCGAATCTTTCGGTCAGCATAGCTCATCTGCCTACTCTGGGTAGTACGAAGTCTCTCCTGAATGACCCAAACTCTCTCCATAGAATCACAAAGAAATTCAGTATCCCACAGTCTAACCTCAAAGGCATCAAACTAACCCATAGGAGATCTGCACTACCTATCATACTAAGCCTCGAATAGAGCCATCTGTATACTAGAATAGTAACTATTATTAAATGCAAACTCTGCCAAGGCTAAAAATTGGTCCTGCTGAACTACGAAATCAATAACATGGTCCAGTAACATATCCTCCAGAACATGAATAGTACGCTCTGGCTGGCCATCAATGTGCAGCTGAAAAGAAGTGCTAAGCTCAACTATGGTGCCCTACTCTCTCTGAATAGACCTCCAAAAACACAAAGTAAACTGAGTACCACAGCTAGATATGGTAGAAATAGGCACCCTATGCAAACGGACAATCTCTCGGATGTAAATTTGAGCCAACCTCTTTGAACTATAGGATGTCTAAACCGAAAGAAAGTGAGCAGACTTCGTCAACCTATCCATATTGACCCAAATGGCATAAAATCTTTAAAAAGTACATGGCGAGCCTACCATGAAGCTCATAGCTATCTGCTCCCATTTCCACTCTAGAATGAGTAGCCTCTAAGTCAAACCACCTGTCCATTGATGCCCGTACTTCACCTGCTGAAAGTTCAAGCACCTAAACACGAAATCTGAGATATCTCTCTTCATCCCAGACCATCAATAGTGCTGTATCAAGTTACAATATATCGTAGCTACCCCAGGATGAATAGAATACCTAGAATAATGACCTCCTCCAAGATCAACTTGACCAGATCACCAACTCTAGGAAAGTAAATACGACCCTTGATCCTCAGAACACCCTCCGAATCTAAGGTCGCCTTCCTAGCCTCACCGCTTAACACTTTATCACAAATGATCCTCAACCTTGCATCATTAAACTGATGTGCCTAAATCTTCTCTAACAAGGAAGATCTAGCCTTAAGACAAGTAAGAATATGGCCCGACTCAGAAATATCAAGTCTAACCAACCTATTATCCAAGGACTGGATATCCAAAGCTAAAGGTTGATCCTCTGCTGCTAAGAATGCCAAGCTACCCATACTCACTGCCTTCCAGCTCGAGGCATCTGCTACTACATTTGCCTTACTTGGGTGATAAAAAATGGAGATGTCATAGTCCTTCAGTAACTCCAACCACCTGTGCGGACTTATATTTAGATCCTTCTGGTTGAAGATATACTTAAGACTATGATGGTTATTGAAGATCTCACAGTGCATACCATATAGATAATACCTCCAGATCTTCAACGCAAAAAATGCCATCGCTAACTCTAAGTCATGATTTGGGTAGTTCTTCACATGAACCTTTAGCTTTCTGGAAGTGTAAGCAATAAATTGTCCCTGCTCCATCAATACACAACCCAAACCAACTCCAGAAGAATCATAATACACAGTAAGCCCCTGTCCCTCAACCAAAAGTGTAAGAATCTTAGCTGAAGTCAATAAGGCCTTGAGCCTTAGAACGATTGTCTCATACTCATCAGACCACTGGAAAGGGACATTCTTCTGAGTCAATCTAGTCAACGGGGTTGCTATAGATAAAAACAACTCCACAAACAATCTGTAGCAACCTGCCCACCCAATGAAACTGCAAACCTCGATAAGAGAAGTAGGCCTAGCCCAATCATGAACTTCCAAAATCTATGCTGAATCTACCAAATCTCATCCTTGGACACCATGTGCCACAAGAATGCCACATACTCAAGCCAAAACTCACACTTAGTGAATTTGGCATATAACTAATGGTCTTGCAACGTCTGAAGTACAACCCTCAAATGTTGCTCATGCTCCTCCCTACTCCTCGAATATACCAAGATGTTATTAATGAACACAGTCATGAAGGAATTAAGGTAGGCTCTGAACACACAATTCATCAACTCTATAAATGTTATTGGGGCATTGGTCAACCCAAAAGACATGACTAGGAACTCATAATGGTTGTATCGAGTCCTAAATATAATCTTTGGGATGTTCGCTGCCCTAATCCTTAACTGATGATAACCGGATCTCAAGTCTATCTTAGAGAACACCATTTCACACTGTAGATGATCAAACAGATCAACAATATGTGGCATCAAATACCTGTTCTTAATATTTACCTTATTCATCTCCCTATAGTAAATACACATACGCATGGACCCATCTTTCTTCTTTACAAACAGAATAAGAGCACTCCACGGAGACACACTAGGCCTGATTAACCCTCTACTCAACAAGTCATGGAGCTGATCCTTAAGCTCCCTCAACTTGGTTGGTGCCATCTGATATGGTGGAATAGAAATAGTCTGAGTACCCAGCTCAACATCAATACCTAAGTCAGTATCACGATAGGAGAAAGACCCGGTAGATTAGAGGGAAACACATCCAAATACTCGCTAACCATAGAAACTGACTCAAGCAATGGTATAATGGCACTAGTATCCCAGACGTAACCAAGATAGGCTAAGCACCCCTTCCAAACCAACCGTTAGGTGCTCAGGAAAGATATAACTCCTCTCAGCATATGGCTATCGACACCCTTCTATACTATAGAAGGGATACTAGGCATCCATAGAGTAACACTCTTGGTGAAGAAATCCAAGACCATATGATAGGGAGACAGCTAATCCATGCTAAAAATCACATCAAAATTGACCATATATAGCACAACAAGGTCTACCCACGTGTCATATCCCATAATAGTCACTACATAAACTCAATACACATAATCACTACTAAAGAATCTACTATTAAGGTAGCTACACATATACAAAGGCAATGACTCACAAGCACACTCTAGACGAGTAGCATAAAAAGCATATACATAGGAGAATGTAGACCCTGGATCAAATAAAAAAGAAGTTGACTGATGACAAATGGAGATTATACCTGTGATAATAGCATTTGAAGCCTCGACCTCTGTCCGGCCAAAACCTGCATACATATGGCTCCGACTGCTATGATCACATGATCTACTAGACTAAGGACCACCTTGAGTACCTTGGAGACCACCCTTAGTACTCTGTGCACTACCTCTGGTTAGTGGTTCTATAGCCTTGGGGGCCTAAACTGACTAATCATGTTGCCTATGGTGTTGTGCTAAAGGACACTAGCTAGAAAAGTGGCCCAACTCACCACACTCATAACAACCTCAACAAACTATACCCTTCTATGATGACTTGGATGAATCAGAATGACTACCACGGTGTGTGAACCTAGAATAAGCACCTTATGAAGCCTAAACCATACTCTAGCCAACTTGACACTCGGTAATCTATAATTCCACCTTAATAGGATAGCTCATCTAGAACCGTTGTTGGTGCTGACCTCTACTAAATAAGACTCTACCTTAGGATGGTGGACCACTGTAACTACCCTGATGGCGGGGCCTCTTATTGTTGCCCATTTATGCCTCACAAGGTATGCCCTTAATAGTGCGAGCATGATCCACCACCTCCAAGAAGGACTAGCCTGACACTACCATACCCTCTATAGACAAACAGAGTTGTAAATTCAAACCTCTGACAAAGGGACATACTATCTCATGCTCGGTGGGCAGAATCATAGTGGCATACCTAGCCAACTCATGAAAATAGACCTCATACTCTGAGATAAACATGGAGCCCTTCTCCAACCTGGTGAACTCATCCAATAACTGATCTCTCAAGCTACGCAACACATACTTCTCCATGAAGGCAACATAGAATTGTGCCCAAGTAAGCGGAGGTGACCTAGCTGGTCTTCAAGCTATATAAGACCTCCATCATTTTTTCGTTGGAATATCCAATTGAAATATGGTGTAATCTATTTTGTGTGACTCAACCAACCCAAGGTTATGCAACCTCTCTTAGTAACTAGTCAAAAACTCATGCACATCCTCCCTAGGAGCACAAGAAAAACTCAGAGGACCCAACCGTAAAAACTTACCAAGCATCTCCTGCTCCTTATAAAACATAACAAGCCTAGGTGGAGTAGGTAGAATAATGGTAGGAACTAGCAATACCTCTAATTAAGGAGCCGTAGTAGCAGGTTGCACTCCTGAACCTTGTGTCGCTTCTTGGGCTAATGTCTAACCCTCGTCCATAATATATAAACCAATCAGAGTATCAAGCAAAGCTACTGGCTATGACATACCCTCCAGAAATCCAAGCAAGCGAACTAATGTATCCTACAGTATAGGTGTAGCCACAAAACCTACCAGATGTTGAGTTGGCCTCACACCCTCTGGCTCATAGTGCACCTCCTCAACCTTATTATCTAGCTCTGGTGATGGTAATCTAGCCTGGGCCTAAGCTTGCACCATAACCCATCCCCTAGCTTTACCTCTAGGTCAACCTCTACCCCATCCCTAGCAGGGGCTCTAATTGTAGGAACAAGGGCCTCATCCTCACCTGACGCCGATCTCATCTGAACCATCTGAGAAAGAGTGGAACAAAAGATACTTAGAAGTTGATAGAGAAAAGGACACATGACACAAAATCAAATAAGGTGGAATCATTCCTAGAAATGTCTTCTAGACTCCTACAGATTGGATACAAATGTCATTGTACCGATCCACAAGACTCTACTAGAACATTTGCTCTAGTACTGGTAAGATCGATAAACTTAAAGCTCTGATACCACTTTATCACAATCCAAAATTGGCCCACGATGGCGCCTACATAATCCCCCAATAGGCAAGCCAACCAAAGAATGCAAAAGTACAATAAAACATAAAAATAACAAAAAGTGGAAGGGAAGCATACAAGAAGGGGACCAGCAGTATAGATACATACCAACAGTAATAAATATATAAAAATGGCCCAAAAACCACGAAGACAAACATATTCACGAACCAACCCCTAACCTGGTATCACTGGTGCAAGAGCATTTAAAGTATAGAAAAGACTTATACAACATATATTGTCTTTTCAAATTACAAAATATAAACAAAAGAGTAGATGGAAAGCAGTAAAAGATCTCCAAACGTCGGGAGATCACCACGATTCAAATAGCAGCAGGCCACGAATGATAAGAAGATCAACAAGGGTGGCTCATACTAGGTGTTATATCATAAAAAGATGTAGAAGTGTAGTATGAGTATCAAAACATGGGGTACTCAGTAGGCATCATAGGCCAACCATGCTCAAAAAGATAATATATAATATAAACTACATGAAAGTAAGTTAGCTACAGGAATTCACCTAAATCTAGTTATCAATAGAAAATAGAACAGTCTAAGCTGCTGGTGAAGATACTGATGATAATCAAATGCACTATAAAATCCAAGTACATCCAAGCAAATGCAATGCATCATGAGATAATATGATGCATAAATATGGCCAATGCAGATATTTAAAAACTCGGTATCTAGTGCCCCGGGCACCCATAATTTAACCTCAGACTCATCAACATATGCATAAAAGTAAAACTCATATATGTGCTCATCGGGCCACCCAAAATTGAAAATCAGACTTATCAACATAAAGTAAATAGAGAAAAGATCTGAAAACGACCCTCGAATTGGCAAAAAAAGTTGTACCTTTCTTTCTTTTTCCAAAACCAGTGATGAAATATGAGATAATTCCTTTGAAATCCAAAAATTATAGTAAAAGTAGAAAATCTCAAGTTTAGACCAAATATCGTATTTTCTTTTACTTATGAACCACTAGCCATGCAAATGCAGTATGAACGTGTAAATTTCCCAAATTTAGAGAATATACTGTACGAGGAAAATAGGATAAAATACCCTCTAAATAAGAGAACTGACCTGGAACTCCGTCCAAACTGTGTTATGACCTTGGTCCCACAATTACACATAAACAACAATAAAAGCATAATGGAACTAAAAGTGTAAAATCTACAAGAAAAGCCTATGCTATCACAAACCACAACTAGCATATTCTAAGGATTCTAGTCTATCATTACGAGTCTATAGCACCCTAAGCTAAGGATAAGCAACATAATTCTATTTATGGTCCCGGAATGGCCAATTATACAAAGACACGATTTTAAGCCTAATTCTAGCCTAAAACTTACCCTATGTACCAGTAAATTATAAAATATATAATCTAATTAAGCCAAGTCTAAAGAAATAAATCGTAACCTACCTTGAGGTTTAACTGCAAACACAAACCATCACTCTTGTGACTTTCCCTTCCAAATAGCCTCAGAACATTGTCACACTATCACAAACATAAACTATATGTAAAGATGAGCAGAATGACACCCATATTGCTATACAAAATTTTGTGTCAGAAATTGGGTCAAAAAATGACCCTCGGGGTCTACTTAATGAAATGGAAAGCAAAATTCATAAACATATTCCCAACAAGGTACGGGGTGCTGATAAGTCGGTAATCTACCAACTTACTGAGCCTTTAATCATGAATTATTACTATGTTTTGATATGACTTAGAGGTTCTTATGGCCTTTATTAATATGAATGCAGGTACTCTTGGTTAAAAGTAGAAAACAAGGAATTGGACCTAAAAAAGCTCAAAAGGAGTTAAAGTATGAAGTTGATCAAGAGAGATGAAGATTTTGCTAAGAGGTGCGACTATCGTGCAACACACATAATACTTGGTGTGGTCAGCACCTCCCTCTACATGAAGATCAATGAAAGAAGAAGAATTTTCTAAGGGATGCGGCCGCCGTGCGACCTGCACAATGCCTGGTGCGGTCTGCACCCTACTTCACACTATACCCAAAGTTCGAGCCAAGTCACTGGTTCATTGGGAAGGAGTTGTGCAATGTGCATAATGAGATGTGTGAAATGCACGTCGCGACGCATAGCTCCTGAGGGGCATTTTTGTCCACTTTTATGTGATGAATTGGGAGCATTCTAAAAGACAATTTAGGCATAGTTTCTGATAGATTTGAATAGTTTTTAAGTATTGACCAAGTTTTTTCTCCCAAGGAAAGATAGAGGGTTTCACTCTATTCTCTTCATCTTTAACATTGGATTCACCATAATTGTGTAAATTGAGCTTGGATATTGGAAACTTCTTCATTAATGAAAGAGAATTTGAATTACTTATTTGGTATTCTTATTCCTATAGCATGAGTGGCTAAGTCTACTTGTTTAAAGGTATGTTGGTGATGGGTGTTTGAAATTGAGTATGGGTCTTGTTTAATTGTTCTTATAATTACAAAATTAATATGGGTCTAGTGAATTCTCCATGTTATAAGTATAAAATTAATGGTTGCAAACGTTGATTGAAATAAATTGATTGTGTTCTTGCTTGAGAAAGAGGTTTATAATTTTGGATGAGAATTCACTGGTGGGAACTTGGGATTTCCACCTAGATTGAGGCTAGAAATAGTTCAATCACCGAAAACACCCATTTAAGAGTCTAAGCTAGAAAAATTGTGACTTCCCCAAGCCTATAATTGGTTGGTCATTATTGAAACCATGGTGAACAAAGACCATCGGAAATATGATTATTGGATTGAAAGATTGACATTCATAATTAAAACCAATGATATCCATGTCATTTTACACGAATTTGCACAATTAAATGAGTATCTTAACCCATGCTTAAGTCCCATTGGAAACATACCTCTAGTTGTCCTCTCTCATGTTACAAATCCGTGTTTACTTTACGTTTTTAGGTTGAATTGCCAATTGTGACAAATTTCTCAATTCCCTGATTTCCCTCTTTTTACTTTTATTATTGTTTAAACATTGCCTCTATTATGATTGATATACATCAATCTTATAGGCAACTCTGCCATTTCTCAGTGGGATCAACTCCGACTCCTATAGGGAATAATAAATTTTGTTTTTACTTAATGATTGCCTTCACCTCCGTATGGAGAGTGTTACTTGAGCATTATAAAAAATGGCACCATTTCTGGGGACTTGGTTTTGAGTAGCCTTTTTGATTGTTCTTTGAAATCACTTTGTGAGTTTTTGTTCGCCTTTTACTTTGTTTGTTGTTTTTGTTTGTTGTTTTTGTTTGTTGAGCAGGCTTCCCATGAGCAAGGGGGCGACAACAAAAGTGTTGAAGGATTCATGGATGCGGCCCCTGAGCCCAAAATTCAAGGAGGAATCAGTGCAATCTGCCTACCTCCCACAATTGGGAACGGGGTGTTCCATGTCACTAGTACCATTCTCCACCTCATACAAATGAGGGGTTATTTAGAGGAGATGCACATGAGGATTCAAATAGGCACATCTAAAATTTAATTGAAATTTGCCAGCCTTTCATCTTCCACAAAATCCCTCAAGAATCCATCCGACTTCACTTGTTTCCTTTCTCTCTCACAGAAGAAGCCACGACATGGTTAGAGGAGTTTCTGGAATGCTTAATCACCACATAGAATAGTCTTGTTGAAGCATTTATGGTGAGATTCTTCCCTTCCTCAAGAATGATGCAATTGAGGGATGAAATCACTAATTTTCATCAACTCCAAGATGAACTATTACATTAGGAATGGCTGAGATTTAAAAAGAAACTCTTGTTGTGCCCCAATAATGGATTGATGGATAATGTCCTTCTCTAAAGCATTTATATGTCTTTGAATTCAATGAACAAGTCTGTGGCCAACAACCTCGCGGGTGGTACTTTATGGATCAACGATATGGTATCACCTCGGCTCTTCTAGAAAGAATGACCAAGATGAATCATTCTTGGTATACAAGGGAGGCTGATGTTCCCATAGGTGTGGCCTCATCTATTTTGATAAAAAAAATGCGCCGTAAGGATGAGAAGAGAGATGAAACTATAGCCAAAATGATGAAGTAAATTTATCTTTTGGCCAAGCATATGATGGGGGCCAGAACTACTAAAAGTGTAAGTGCTATGAGTACACCCGAGCTTATTGCAAGTGATGAAGATCTCTTCACCATCGTGGATGGAAAAAATTTCTACTTGTTAGCGCGTTCTTATCCCGAGTATTATCGCCTGAGAGACGAGAATCAAGGTTGGATTAAGGATAAAGAGCAAGATAGAAATTGGAGGGATCATGACAACGAGTGTGATAGATACAACCACCAGAGTTCTAACCCATATATGCCTCCTTCTATGGCTGATACTGCTTTTCAACCTTTCGTAAGCAACCCCGAGCAATCAAAGATAGAAGATATGTTGTCCCGTGTGTTAAAAAAGGTTGAGTCAACCAATAGTGGCGTTAGTAAGCTAAAAAGTGAAGTCTCAATGCTCCACCAAATAGTGAGCTCTCACTCGGCCTCAATCAAGCATCTCAAAGAGCAAATGAACCATTTATCCACTCAAATGAATCTGTGAATAAAAGGAATACCACGGCAAATCTAAAAAATGATATCCATTTCATGGCTATTGTCACAAGGAGTGGAAGAATGAGTGGTGTAGTGAAAAATCCTAGTGTAGTAGTTATTATAGAGAAGATGGTTGTAAGGGATGCTGAGATTGTGAATGAGAAGAATGATGAAGAACTGGAAGTTGGGTTGAAGCTTAGTGAACCCAACATTCTTGTAAGTGATGATGATTGTGAAGAGGAGAAGGAGGTTGATGCTCCTTCTCTAGTGGCTATAGATATTGAAGAGGACAATCCAAGTGTGCCGACCACACTACCCAAGGGACCTCCTCTGTACCCTCAAAGGTTGACCAATAAAAAAGAGGAGAATCAATTCAAAAAGTTTGCCAACATGTTTAGCAAGCTTTTTATTAACATTCCTTTGGTCGAGGCCTTAACGCAAATGCCCGGGTACACAAAATTCATGAAGGAGCTTCTTAAGAAAAAGTGTGTTGTTGATGTGGGTACCATGGAGATCTCACACATCTGTAGTGATATGATGACAACCAATGTTGCTACAAAATGGGAGGACCTAGGCGCATTTACCATACCTTGTATAATTGGACTTTTTGTATTCTAGAAGGCCTTGTGCGACTTAGGGGAAAGAATCAACTTGATTCCCCTAGTCATCTTCAAAAAGCTAGGCTTGGGTATGCCCAAACCTACACCTATGTGATTGATCATGGCTGATAGATCCATCAAACATACAGTAGGAATCCTATTTGATGCATTGGTCAAGGTTGAAAACCTCATCCTATTGGCCAATTTTATTATTTTGGATTGTGAGGTGGATATAGAGGTGACCATTATATTGGGGAGACCATTGTTGGCTACAGGGAGGGTCTTAGTTGATGTTGAACTCGGGGAACTCAAATTTCGAGTGGGAAGAAAAGTTGTAACCTTCAATGTATGCCAATCCACAAAGCCTCTGGATGATCTTCGAGTGGTGTCAGTAATTGATAATGAGGGCAAGATGGTGGATGCCCATAATGAGTTTGTAGTGAAAGAGATGCCCGAAAAGGTGATATTACCCTCTTAGACACAAGATGATGTGACTAAAGTATTGATGGAGAAATTCCCACACTTAGGATAGGGCCACGCAAAGAGGATTGGCATGCCTTCCAATAATGATTAAGGATTGATGTAACATCGTTGAATTGCGACGTAAAATCAAGCGCTTCTTTGGAGGCAACCCAAGTGTTTTTGCTTTACTTTTGTTACCTTTTGTTGTTTTTGGTGTTTTTCTAGGAATGCATGATGAGGAAAAATGACCAAGTGGAAAAATAAGGCAAAAATTGGATGTACGGAAGCCCATGCAGCTCGCACATGTCATTGTTCATATCGCATAGGGCACCATACCCCAAATCATAAAGCTGGAAGAAAAGTTGAAAGTTGGAGGCGATGTGTGCTGGGCCGTGCATTTTGCACAATACCAAGTGCACGTTGCACCTCTATCGCACCATGAGTCAGAAGCCTAGGCAAAGTTTAGGCACAAAACTGGCTGGTGCAACACGATTTGCGAGCTGATAAATAGCTTGTGTGGCCACACATCGTGGTGCACTGAGGTAAATTTAATTTTTTTTTGTTTGACCGACCCAACCCGGTGACCTTTTCTTCTTCCTTTCTCTTATTAAATCTAATTTCTTCACCTTTTTCTTCCACATTTCCCCTCAAACCCCCATAACTCTCTCTAGAAATTCCCCAAAAATTCCTCAAACTCTCCCAAATCTTCTCCTCTCTCACCCAAACCTCTTCACCACCGCATCACCACCACCATGGTGTCGCCATCTCTCTTCGGGTGAATAAGTGGGTCTCCATTGTTGCTCTTCAAAAAGCTTAATTTTTTGCTTTGCCCCTCCTAAGATTCACTTGTGGTAAGTTCCCCAATATTAAATACGTGTTTTTATGATGATTGGGAACTCATAGTTTGAATCTTGCTCATTAAAATTGCCATGTTGATTTTGGGTGGGATCCAAAAATTTTGGGACCCTGATTTTGGGTTATATTATTGATTTTGCTTAGGATTAACTCGATAAAACTTGAACTTATGATGATGCATATTGCTTGTGGTAAGTTTTAGCCTTAAAAATCTGTATTTTGGGTAAAGTCTGAGTAACCCACTTGTGTTGGTGCATGATTTGTCCCTATGATAGATTGGGTGATGTCATTCTTAAGGGAAAATCATCACCTTCATGAGATTTTTGTTGGAAATTGATATATGGGGATGAAATTGTTACTACCATTGCGCCCTTGAGATGTTTTCTTTTTAATATGTTTATTGGGTGTATATTATTGGTTGGGGGCATGAAATTTTTAGTTGAATGAATGTGTCTATTGCTTTGCAATTGAAGGCTTGATGCTCCCAATGATAGACGGGGTAACGTCCTGCTTAAGGGAAGTCGTTAAGTTCTTATTTTATTTTTAATGTGTTGATAGATTCTGAGAAAATCTGAGTACCCGAATAATTTGGTTTTGTCATATGATGTTTAGCCCATGGTTAGAATTGTTGGGTTAAATCTTGGTGCCAGATGCTTATCGCAAATTTTGCTATACAATTCACATGCGTAACACACAAGAACATAAGGAACAAAAAAATTGCAACTGTTTCCTTGTGCGATCCGTATGTGGCGCATATATCTTGATGTGTGAAATGCATAAGATGCTGCACATTATGGATAAAAGATGCCAGTTGACTGGATTGAGGGGCAAAGTACTGTGCGACATACACTTAGGCTGGTGTGAATCGCATCAGCCTTCGCACCCCAGAGCAGAAATCACTCCAGGTTTCTAGTAGCTCATGCGAAGGCACATGCGACGCGCACAATCCTTGGTGCAATTTGTATGTGGTTCACATAAGCCACAAGTTACCTGTTTTGTTTTCCTTCTTCTTTGCATTCCATTTTTTCATTTGTTAACTTCTTGTAGCATTTTCTTATTTTAATTAGTTCAAACATTCAAGCATATGGTGAATATAAGCATGATGCTTGCCACTAACGTCCATTTGCAGGAATATATCCCCTAATAAACATCGTCGAAAAAGCTATGCTACGAATCAAGCTTCAATATCCAAGAATCTGGGTGTTCTTCTCCAAGAGAAGGGGTATTCTAAATCAGAAATCTGGGTTGGTCTCGAAGGAATGGAGGCCTATTATCTTAAGTTTTGGGAAAAGCGACCATTCTTGGAAGAGAAAGGGTTTGATGTGGAAGCCTTTGAGGCTGATTTCCCAAACATACCCTATCAGTTTAGTATAAGAATCTAGGCTCACCTTGCCAACACCCCGGTCTGTATTGCCCTGAGTTGGTTCAGGAGTTCTATGCATCATATCAGGCTAGGCAAGACATTCTGAAGCATAAGGGGCCAACAAGCAAGCTCTTGTGTGTTGACTCAGTTTTGGTGAGGGGCAAGGAAATAGATATTACTCCAGCAGCCATCCATTTTGCTATATGGGATGATGAGCCTATTCCAGAGTCATAATATTTAGAATATGTGGCTATAAAAGAGGACCAATATGATTGGGTTGCGGGTATCATTGCTAAAGGAACTCCTCTTTGCACCATCTCAAAAGGAACTATCTATCGATCAAATCTCAAGTTTGAAGCTCGGATGTGGTTAGATTTTGTATGCTCACGACTCATCCCAACTGGGCACAAAACTAAGGTGAATATAGAGGTGGCCATTCTCATTGCGTATATCATGTCTAGTCTCCCGATACATGAAGGGTAGGTCATTGCCGAACAACTCAAGCGGAGAGCTATACACGAGTCCACCTCTATGGCTCTGTTCTCATAAGCTTGCTATTCTTCCAAGCAAATTTCCCCCAGTTTTATTCATTGGACAAAATTAGCCAAGCTAATGGAATGGTTCAATTGGACACAAGGCTAGACAAAGATGCCGCGCAACCTCCAAGTTCCATAGGAGGCAATACAAATGCTGAAACTGTTGCTTATGATCATATGGACTTCCCGTCCCCATCTCAGGAAGCATCAAACACCTCCCATATGGCTCCCCAAACCACATCTACTTCTGGTAATTTCCTTAAACTTGCTCACCTTGTTCGCCATAATGAGAAGTGCTTGCACAAGGTCGCTAGGGGCATTCCAAGATTGATTCAATCCTCCATCAAATCGGCCTTAAAGCCAGTAGTGTCGAGTGTGAGAAAGCTTTAAGCTAGGGTGGATACCATGGAAGTAGACGTTAATGAGCTTAGGCAAGTGATACCACATGTTAAGCCAAAGATATCTAATTGGTATCTTAATTTATCGGCCCCAAATTCAAATTCACCTCCGAGGGCTGATAGTCCACCCAATGATTGGTGTATAAGCTGGGATTCAAATGAAGAAGAGGGCCTATACGAGATCCGAGAGGCGATTGAGCCAACTGATACCATAGCACCACCTATGCAGTACTATTCGGCTTACCATGACTCTAATGTGTCAGAATAGAGGCATCTGCCTAGGCCCAGATGGGCTGCTCCTCCTCCTTCATACTATGAATTGATGATTGCAAGGGATAAGTGAGAGGTTGTGGAGCCATATGGCCTTATTCAGGTGCAATAGGATTCCGCAATTCCATTAGTGGAAGGATTTTAGATAAACCTAGAGCATGCCTACATCCCACCACCATCATCACCGCCACCTCGGTATCCTAGGCCACCTCAGCGATTTTACTCGAGGATGCTTCATCATCACCATTAGTATCACCAGGGAGTTTAGGAAATCATTATTATTTGTAAAATTTTGTTTGTGCATCGAGGGATATGCTTACTTTATGTCTGGAGGGTTGTGTAATTGTTGATCACTAACCTTGTGCTTGATACCTTGCCCTTGCCAAGCCTTTTTGTGTTATTATGATGCTTAAATGGTGCCCTCGCCGGTCTTGATGTTTAAATTTTGTTTGTGTTGCCGGGTTAGTCTTACATGATCCCATTGTTTTACTACTCATGCCTTGCAAATGTGCTAGTGCCTATGCTGAGGCCTATTTTCAAATGACGCATGAGCACGTAAATTTGCAGTCTCCTTATTATTAGTAGATTAGCAATAAACTCCAAGGATTTTCTTAATACCACGGTTCTTTCCCAAGGAGCAAAATCAAAATATTTTCTTATATTTTTCTTTTGTTTCTTTTTGTGTGGAACCGGGTTAGTGTTTCCCTATGATAGATTGAGAGGCAACTTTCTTAAGAGAAGATTCCAAGTTTTAGTTTTAATTTGAGTTCGTGCTTTGCTTGTCCCTAAATGAACCCAACAAAAAAATTTCTTGGCAAGAAGTTCTTGAAAATTGAGGAAAGAGGAAAAATGAATTTTGAGGAAAGCATTCTCTTGTCATGATCTGCACATTCTCAGTTTGGCTTGATCAATTCACAAATTAGTGTGTAATAAACTCGTAATAACTTGTCAAAAGCCATTTGTTCCAATTGATTTTGAGAATAATGTTGAAAATCCTTGTGATGTGATGCCTTGTGTGGTGAGGCTATCCTTTGATTCTTGTGCATATGTGCCATTTAGAACTTGCCCCAAATGTTATTCAAGGCAAAATCCTAGATGTGACATAGCTTGGAAGATGAATTTATGCCCTTTTTGAATAGCCACTTCACCCGAATGACTTCCCTTGACATTGACCTGAGTGAACCACTTTGAACTTGTGACCTTTTTTTGGTACCTTGTTAACACCTTGACCCTTTTTGGAACTTCTATTCTTACACCCATCCTCCCTAGTTGCTCGAAAGTTAAACATAGGCTAAAAGCCTAAGTTTGGGGGGGGGGAATTGAAATGACAACATAGGAAAAAGCCTAAGTTTAGGGATGTATGTACTTAATATGGAGAAGAAAAGGAATGTACTTCAAGTGAAAGGTAGAACCTTATGTTGAATTGAAAAGTGCTAAAAAAGACCAAATGCAATGAGCACGATGACTTGAAAAGGAATTGGTGCTACCAAGTGAAGGTTATACAAGGAGGTTGAATGATCAAGATTGAAGAGAAAAGCTTGGGTTGTGTTAGGGAGAAATAAGGTGAAGTCAAAGTTCAAAAATGTGAGCGGTGTTTGAAATGATAAGAAAGAGTGTTAGGGAGGTTTAGTTACTTGAGCCAAATGCAATCCTCACCGTAGTCCTAGCCAACATAGTAACTTAAGTCCTTTCTGATTTTGAGCTTGGTCACTCTACATTAGTGGTGATTTACATGAAGGGAAAGCCTATGGTTCGACATGTGTGCACTTAAACTTCCTTGAGAGAGTGAGAGTCTCTTCTGTTCTCTTATAGTCCCTTGTATTGTGAATTGCATAATTGTGACTGGGATTCTCTCTTGTGGTGAGTGGAAACATTCACTCAAATTGAAGCATGAAGCCTCTACTTCAATTAAGAGGAATGAATGAGACAAGCTGTGTGGCGAATCTTGAGGAAAACTTTGATAGTCCATGCCAATGACTTGAGAAGCTTAATCTTGTTTTGAATGAAAAATTTCCCTGTTTTTGAGTGAGAAAGGAAGTCCTTTTGATGAATGTTTTGAAATGATCAATTGCCTTGAGAATGTGGTGGTCCAAATTGGGATAAGCATGGTAGTTGAGTCTTTTGTTTGAGTCTTTTTGTTTGTTATTTTTCTTAGTTTATTAGAATAGATTAATATTTTGTGCCTTGATTGAGTTTTAGAGCATAATTCATTACTTACCTTGTGAGTATCTTTGTTGTGGACAAGCAATAGTTCAAGTTTGGGGGTTTGATAAGTCGATAATCTACCAACTTATTGATCCTTTAATCATGAATTATTGCTATGATTTGATAAGATTTAGAGGTTCCTATGGCCTTTATTGATATGAATGCAGGTACTTGTGGTCAAAAGTAGAAAATAAGGAATTGGACCCAAAAGAGCTCAAAAGGAGTTGAAGTGTGAAGTTGATCAAGAGAGATGAAGATTCTACCAAGAGGTGCGACCGCCGTGCGACACACACAATGCTTGGTGCAGTCCGCACCTCCCTCCACATGAAGATCAATGAAAAAAGAAGAATCTGCTAAGGGGTGCGACCGTCGTGCGACACACACAATGCATGTTGCGGTCTGCGCCCTACTTCGTATAACACCCAAAGTTCAAGTTAAGTCACTGGTTCACTGGGATAGAGCTGTACAATGCGCATAATGAGACGTTCAAAATGCACGTCATGTCGCACATCTTCCGAGGGGCATTTTTGTCCACTTTTATGTGACGAATTGGGAATATTATAAAAGCCAATTTAGGCATAGTTTTTGACAGTTTTGAATAGATTTTGAGTATTGAACAAGTTTTCTCTCCCAAGGAAAGATAGAGGGTTTCACTCTATTCCCTTCATCTTCAACCTTGGATTCACCATAATTGTGTAAATTGAACTTGGATATTGAAAACTTCTTCATTAATGAAAGGGAATTTGAATTACCCATTTGGTATTGTTTCTTATTCCTTTAGCATGAGTGGCTAAGACTCTTTGTCTAGGGGTGTGTTAATGATGGGTGTTTGAAATTGGGTATGGGTTTTGTTTAATTGTACTTATAATTGCTAAATTGATATGGGTCTAGTGAATTCTCCATGTTTTAACTATAAAATTAATAGTTGCAAACATTGATTGAAACTACTTGATTGTGTTCTTGCTTGAGAAAAAGGTTCATAATTTTGAATGAGAATTCACTAGTGGGTACTTGGGATTTCCCCCTCGATTGAGGCTAGAAATAGTTCAATCACCGAAAACACCCATTTAAGAGTCTAATCTAGAAATATTGTGACTTTTCCAAGCCTAAAATTGGTTGGTTATTATTGAAACCATGGTGCTTGAACAAAGACTATCAGAAATGTGATTGTTAGATCAAAAGATTGACATTAATAATTAAAACTAATTCTATCCATGTCGTTTAACATGAATTCACATAACTAAGCGAGTATCTTAACCCATACTTAAGTTCCATCAGAAATATACCCCTAGTCATCCTCTATCTTGTTACAAATCCGTGCTTACTTTATATTATTAAGTTGAATTGTGAATTGTGACAGATTTCTCAATTCTCTAATTTCCCCTTTTTTACTTTTATTGTTGTTTGAACATTGACTCTATTAGTGTTAAATATATGACAATTTTATAGGCAACTCTACCATTTCTCTGTGGGATCGACCCCGACTCCCATCGGGAATTATAAATTTTGTTTTGCTTAACGATCGCCTTCACCTCATATGGAGAGTGTTACTTGAGTGATATCAGGTGCGTGCCCTAAATTTGGGTGAAAGCAGAAGAGAATTCAGACCTCAAATAGTTCAAAACATGCCACTTTTAATCGAGGGATTAATGCAATTAAAAATCAAATTTACAAAGAGAAACACAGAAATAATGCTAGAACAAGTACTAGAACAAGGAGGGAAATAGAATTACCTCTCAAGAATACAAAATCGATGGGAAATGTCAAATTTTCCTTCTTAGTCGAGCTCTATGAAATGGTGGAATGGGTTACGAAATGATTAAAAATGAAGAAGACAACTTTATTTAACTGCCAGCGATCGATGCACCTGTAGTTATATTGACGCCGGTGCAGCGTCACCACAGTGGCCAGACCACCACAGGAGCAGAGGTCAGCAAGACCCTCAGCTCCGCAAATGCAGCACTCGAGCCACAGGGGCGGTGAGAGAAACACAGGGGTACCATCTACCGAAGTTATCTAGCACCGTAGGTGTGTCTAGTGACCACAGGGGCGGTTGTGCAGGTGCGGCCTGATAATGCTCAAATGCACTCTCCAAGAGGGAGGTGACAATGATTGTTAAGCAGAATAAAATTTATATCACCCAATGGGAGTCGGGGTCGATCCCACAAGGAATGGTAGCTTAGCCAGTGAGATTGTAGAAAGGACTTCACAACGAGAGTAGATTGTCCAAACAACAAATAATATGAAAAGAGGGGAATTGGGAATCTGTCACAATTCAATTCCAAACAAAATAATAAAGTAAATGCGAGGTGTAAACAAGAGAGAGAATGACTAGGGATGCGCTTCAGATAGGACTCGAACACGGGTCAAGGTACTTGCTCAATTGCATAAAATCTCACTAAACAACATAGGTAGCTTTTGTTTTAGGCATGAATGTTAATCTTTCGATCTCACAATCATCTATCCAAAAGTCTTTGTTCAAGCACCATTGTTTAGGCATAAACCAACCAATATAGGCTTGGGGAGGTCAAACCATCTCTAGCTTAGAACCTTAAATGGTTGTTTTTGGCAAGTTGAGCTATTTTTAGCCTCAATCTAAGTGAAATCCCAAGTACCCACTAGCAATTTCACATCCGAAATTATGAACCCCTTTCTCAAGCAAGAACACAATCAAGTAAATTAAATCAATATTTACAACCACAAATTTTAGAGTTAAAATATGGTGAAATCATTAGAATCATGTCACATTAGCAATTATAAACACAAATAAGCAAGACCCATACCCTTTTATCAAGAACCCATCATCAACACATCCCTAGACAAGGAAACTTCGCCACTCATGCTAAAGGAAGAAGAAAGTATACCCATTGGGAAATTCAAATTCCTTTACATTAATTGTAGAAAGAATCCAATATTCAAGCTCAAATTTACAAGTCCAAGGTTGGAGATTTAGAGATTGTAGTGAAACCCTCTATCTTGCCTTGGGAGAGAAACTTGTTTCAAAAACTGAAAACTATCGAAAAAAACTATCAAAAACTATGCCCAAATTGGATTTTAGAATGTTCCCAATTCGTCATACAAAAGTGGAAAAATTGTCCCTTGGGAGTTGTGCACCGCGACATGTGATTTTCATGTCGTGTTATGCACATCGCACAACTCTGCTTCAGTGGACAAGAGACTTGGCTCATATTTTCAGCTTCTTGCAAAGTGGGGTGCGGTTCGCACCAAGCCTTATGCGTGTCGCACGAGCACCGCACCCCCTTAACAGATTCTTCTCTTCTTCTGAGCATTCATGCGGAGGGAGGTGCAGACTGCACCAAGGGTTATGCTTGTCGCACAAGGTCCGCACCTAGATGCAGAATCTTCATTTCACTTGATCACTTCACACTTCAACTCCTTTTGAGCTCCTTTGGGTCCAATTTCTTATTTTCTATCTTTGACCACCTGCATTCATGTCAATAAAGGCCATATGAACCTCTAAATCTTATCAAAACATGGAAATAATTCATAATTAAAGTCTCAATAAGTTGGTAGATTACCAATTTATCAAACGCCCAAACTTGAACTATTGCTTGTCCTCAAGCAAGATACTCATAAAGTAAGGAATGAATTATGCTCTAAAACTCAATCAAGACACAAAAGATTAATCTATTCTAAAAACTAAGAAAAATAATAAACAAAAAGACTCAACTACAATGCTCATCTTAATTTAAACCATCACATAATCAAGGCAATTGATAATTTGAAAACCTTTTCAAAAGGACTTCATTTCTGATTCAAAATCAAGGGAATTCTTCATTCAAAACAAGATATAAAGCTTCTCAAGTCATTGGTATAGACCAACAAGGTTTGCCTCGAGATTTTCCATACAGCTTGTCTCATTCATTCCTCTCAATTGAAATAGAGACTTCATATTTCAATTCTAGTACGCGATACCACTCACCATAAGAGAGAATCTCATTTACAATCATGCAATTCACAATACAAGGGATTAGAAGAGAACTGAAAAAACTCTCACTCTCTCAAGGAAGTTCAAGTGTACATAGGTCAAACCATAGACTTGCCCTTCATGTAAATCGCCACTAATGTAGAGTGGCCAAGCTCAGAATCACTAAGAACTTGTGGGTTATGATGTTGGCTAGGGCTAACGTGAGGATTGCATTTGGCTCAAGCGACTAAACCTCCCTAATGCTCTTTCTTATAATTTTGAACACTGCTCAAATTTTTTAACCTTGACTTTACCTTATTTCTCCTCACACAACCCAAGTTTTTCCCTTTTAATCTTGATTATTCGCTCTCCTTGTAACACCTATGCTTGGTAGCACCAATTCTTTTCTTTTCATTTTTCTCGTTAGATTGAACTTTTGGAGCAAATTTTCAATTCAACATAAGGTGTTACCTTGCACTTGAAGTGCATTCCTTTTCTTTTCCACATTAAGCACATATACCCCCAAACTTAGGCTTTTGCCTATGTTGTCATTTTATTCCCCCCCCCCCAAACTTAGGATTTTTGCCTATATTTCACTTTAAAGCCATTAGGGAGGACGGGTGGAAAGACAGAGGTTTTAAAAAGTTCAAGGTGTCAAATAATGTTCCAAAGAAAAGTCACAATCTCAAAAGGGGTTTACTAGGATTGATGTTAAGGAAAGTCATTTGAGTGAAGTGGTTATTCAAAAAAGGCCTAAGATCATCTTCCAAGCTCGGTCACATGTAGAAATTCACTTTGAACTACATTCGAGGCAAGTTCTAGATGACACGCATGCACAAGAATCAAGGTATAGCCTCATCACACACGGCATCACCTCGCAAGAACTTTCAACATTGGTCTCAAAATCAATTGGGACAAATGACTTTTGACAAGCTATTCTGAGTTCATTACACACTCATTTGTGAATCGATCAAGCCAAACCGAGAGTGTGCAAGTCATGACAAAAGAATTCTTTCCTCAAAAATTCATTTTCACTCTTTCATTTCCTTTTCAAAAACTTCTTGCCAAGAAAGTTGTTTGGTGGATCCATTTCGAGACCAGCAAAGCACGGACTCAAATTAAAACTAAAACTTGGCATTTTCCCTTACGAAAGTCGCCTCTCAATCCATCATAGGGAAACACCAACTCGATTTGACAAAAAACCAAAAGAAAAAAAAAATAAAGAAAACATTTTCTCCTTGAGAAAGAATCGTGGTATTAAGAAAACCCTCAGAGTTTATTGCTAAACTAATATTAACAAGGTGATTACAAAATTAAAGCACCCCAAATACAAATAGAGCATTGTCCTCAATGATATTAGAGGAAAAGAGAGTACTCCCTAGTATCATCGTGGGAGACGCACAAGGTCTAGGGCAATACGCATCATCAATCGCACCAGCATATGGAATATTGGTGCTAGTGTTTTGCCAGCTAATGTGCGAAAGACATGCGGGGCGCACTTTGATATGTGCAAATCACCCCAACGGTTGCATGGTGGGCTAAATTTTTGGTGAAATTGCCAGTGTTCTGGTCAGTGGTGCCAAACTAATGTGCAATGCACACTATCGATGATGCAGACCTCATGCCAGTCGCATGCCAAGGTTTTAGACTTACAAACTTTGGTAGTGTTATTTCTCCATCAAGCAATGTCTAGTATGATGTGTGATTGCATAGTGAGGCACACATCCTGATAATTTCTCTCGCACCCTTAGCATGGTTCCTAACTACAAAGCCAATAAAAACAACAGGCCAAATAATACCAAAAGCAAAAATACGGAAAGTAAAGATGAATGCTTGGGTTGCCTCCCAAGAAGTGCTTGGTTTAATATCATGGCTCAATGATGGTACCTCCTATTCAAGGCTCATTAAGGTAAATAGCTTCTAAGAGCACGACTTCCTTCAGTCTGCCCAAGTACTTCTTTACTCGCTTCCCATTGACTCTGAACGTTGAGCTATCTTCACTGTCCAACTCTATTTCTCCATTGGTGAAAACTTGAAACACTTTGAAAGGGCCTGACCATTTGGACCTTAATTTTCCCTAGAAAATTTGAAATATAGAATTGAATAAGAGCACCCAATCACCCGGATAAAACTCTCACTTGAGAATTTTCTAATCATGATAGTGTTTCATTCGGGCTTTGTAGAGTGAGACATTTTCATAAGCCTGCATCCGGAACTCATCCATCTCATTAAGGTCCTGAACTCTAGCACGAGCGGCTTTTTCCCAATCTAAGTTTAGCTTCTTCGAAGCCCACATAGCTTTGTGTTTTAATTCAACTGGGAGGTGACAAGCTTTGCCAAAGACCAATTGGTAGGGAGACATACCAATCGGGGTCTTGTATGCTGTCTTATAAGCCCGTAATGCATCATCTAACTTTCGGGCCTAATTTGCTTGATGAACATTTACTGATTTTGAAAGAATAGATTTGATTTCCTTATTAGAAACTTCAAGTTGCCCGCTTATTTATGGGTGGTAGGGAGTGACAACTTTGTGTTAGAGTCCATACTTTTCAAGTAGAGCACTAAATAATTTGTTGCAAAAGTGAGATGCCCCATCACTAATGATGGCACGGGGGGTCACAAATCGAGCGAATATATGATTTTTTAGGAAAGCGGTGACACTTCTCCCTTCATTATTTGGCAATGCCACAGCCTCAACCCACTTGGAAACATAGTCTATAGCCAGTAAAATGAAAGTGTTCCCATACGATCTCACAAATGGTCCCATGCAATCAATCCCCCATATATCAAATAAATTTACTTCAAGGATTGGTGTCAATAGAAGTTCATGGCGTCTAGACATACCCCCTCCACATTGACATTTGTCACATTTCTTCACCAAGTCATAGGCATCCTGAAACAAAGTCGGCTAGTAAAATCCACATTGTACCACTTTTGAAGTTGTGCGCATACCCCCATGGTAACCACCAACAGGTGAAGAGTGGCACGTCTTAAGAATAAGTATCATCTTAATTTTGGGGATGCACCTTCGAATTATTCCATCGGTGCAAATCCTAAAAAGGTAGGGTTTTCTCCAATAGTACTTTTGGACATCATGCAAGAACAACCTTTTTGGTGTGAATTCAAACCATCCGTAAGTAAATCACTTGCTAAAAAGTTACCGGAGTCAGCGAACCATGGGGTAATATCATGCGAGGCAGCTAAAATGCGCTCATCGGGGAATGAATCATTTATCTCAAGTTCCCCTACGGGCCTTCCCTCTTCTTCTATTCTTGATAAGTGGTCAGCTACTTGATTCTCACATCCCCTCCAATCCTTTACTTCAAAATCAAATTCTTGGAGAAGTAATATCTTTAGAATTAGCCAGGGTTTGGCATCTTTCTTAGTCATCAAATATCTAATTGTCGCATGGTCAGTGTGCACTATGACTTTGGTCCCCAAAAGATATGCCCAAAACTTTTCAAAAGCAAAAAATTACGGCCAACAAGTTTTGTTCCGTCACATTGTCATTTGTTTGAACCGTATTCAATGTTTTGCTGGAATAGTAGATTGGGTGGAAGAGTTTCTCTCTTTGTTGACCTAGTACAGCCCCCAAAGCTACATCACTAGCATCGCACATAAGCTCAAACGACTTTGTCTAATCCGGTGCAATGATGATAGGGGTTGATGTTAACTTCTCTTTCAATGTGAGAAAGGCATTTATGTAGCTACTATCAAAGTCAAATTTTTCTACTTTTCAAGAAACTTACACAAAGGATAAGCCACCTTCGAGAAATCCTTGATGAAGCGCCTATAGAACCCGGCATGACTTAGAAAGCTCATTATCCCTTTTACGGTTTTTGGAGGGGGTAGCTTGTATATAACTTCAATTTTGGCTTGGTCAACTTCAAGAGCCTTTTCAGATATTTTGTGCCCCAATACTATTCCCTCGTTTACCATAAAATGGCACTTCTCCTAATTTAGCACCAAGTTTGTTTTCTCACATCATTTAAGCACTTCTTCTAAGTTTTCTAAACAATCATAAAACTCATCCCCAACCAAAAAGAAATAATCCATGAAGATATTTATAGTATCTTGGACTATATCTAAGAATATTAACATCATGCACCATTGGAAGGTAGTCGGGGCGTTGCACAGTCCAAAGGGCATTCTTTTGAATGCAAAATTACCATAGGGGCATGTAAAGTTCATCTTCTTTTGATCTTCCGAGGTGATTGAGATCTGGTTGTAGCTGGAATAACTATCAAGAAAGTAATAAAAACAATGGCTAGCCAATCTATCTAGCATTTGATCCATGAATGGGAGAGCGAAGTGATCCTACTCTGTCCATGAGTTCAATTTCTGGTAATCCATACATACCCTCCATTCAGTCATGGGTTTGAGGGCTATCATCTCATCTTTTTCATTCGAAACGATAGTAATTCCACTTTTCTTTGGCATACACTACTTTGGACTGACCCAGGTACTATCAGAGATAGGAAAGACCACCCCAGCGTCTAACCACTTAATAATATCCTTTTTCATCATCTCTTGCATAGGTGGGTTCAGTCTTTATTGATGCTCAATTAAAGGGGTGCTTTCCTCTTGGAGATTTATCTTGTGCATGCATATCCCCGGGGGTATGCCAATTATGTTGGAAATAGTCAACCCCAGGACACAAATGTCCTTCTTCAACACTCTGAGCAATGCCTCTACTTGTTTATCACTTAACTTGTTGGAGATGATGACCAACAAGGTCTCATTAGCACCCAAGTAGGCATACTTCAAGTGAGATGGTAACGGCTTGAGCTCCAATTAGGTGGTTCAATAATTGAAGGTTTAGAGGGAGGTGTTTGCCTATTCTTCAAGTCGAGATCGAGCTTCTTTAGGGGGAAGAAGTAGGAACCCATTCCCCCTAAAGCACAACAAATCTTGTCATATTCTTCTACCCCTTCACAATCATAATTCAACAACACCGCTTCTAACGCTTCATCGATGAACCCCTCTTTTACATGTAGGTCAATGCTTTCCTCAATTTTGCTAATTGCAAAAGCCATTTGAAGGTCATTCGGTTGTTTCATAGACCTACACAAATCAAAGGTTGCCTCTTCATCATTCATGGAAAATTTTAATTCTCCCAAGTCTATTTCGCTCAAAGTGCGCCCTATTTTTAGAATTGGTTGGCCCAAGAAAAACGGTATCTCAAAGCCCCCTTTACAATCAAACACAATGAAATCCATAGGGTATAAAAGTTGACCCATCTTCACCAAAATATCATATCTAACCCCCACTGGGTGCTTTATCGACCGCTTCATTATGAGAAACTTCATAGATGTGATGATAGGTTGCCCAAGCTCCAACTTTCTAAAAGTGGCTAGCGATATCAGGTTTACACTTGCATTTTCATCACACACCAACTTTGTAGACTTGTGCACTATATTTGCATCACAAATAGTGTACACACCCTGATTCACCTCATCATTAACAAAGTCATCTGATAGCATTGCACCACTTTGAGGGGACATGTGAACAACCCCATATTCTTCAAAGTTGTATGTAGTGCACATTTCTTTCACGAACTTGGCATACTCAGGCATTTTGTTGAAAGAATTACTCGCTATAACGTTGATGTTGATTCTCTTTAACATAGATTCAAAGTCTCTTGGACTGTTACCCCCTTTTTCTTGCAATAAACATTAAGGGAAAGGAGGTGGACATGTAGGGAAAGGTTTGAAAACCTTAGGCACCTTGTTCTCATGATTTAGTGTTTTTGACACACCATTTACCCAAGGCCTCTTGTTTCTAGGCTGACTCGTAATCGGGCTTGCAATCTCTACGAGGTCAGTTAGGTTTTTCATGTCACCCATTACTTTATTTCCCTTAATTTGCTTACACTCGAATTGAGAAGTGAGCCATACCATTCTTTCTTCAAAATATTCGATAGCAATGGTATGAGTGCGCAGTTTAGGCAAGACTCCCAAGATCATATATCATCTCCATGATGACTCTGTCAGTGGACTCTACTTTCTCTAACACTCTCGCGAGCATAATTTCAATTTTAGAGCCACCATTTCATTCATTCCAACCTTTATTCCCATGATCATGGCTTCCCAGACTTTGAAGACTTCCACGGGAACCCATCTCGTGGTCTTCCACAAATGCCTCTTCACTACCTTCATTCGAACCATCTACATCTTCCACTAGCCTCAAATCCCTAATAACACCAATGGTATTGACTGTTTCAAACTAGTTATTCACTGCACTCATTGCCATGAATTTAAGAAGTGTGGTGGCGATTGATAGCTCTTTATCCCTTCGCGCACGACTCTTTACCCAATCCTTAATCTCTCTAGCGAAGGTCGCACCCATTGCTCCCTCGGCTCTCCAATATCTAACTCACGGTCTAATAAGGTCACATTCTCAAGTGCACATGGGTTGAGTGAGAAGTACTGGGCATTTGGTGCTTGAGGAATATTTGCCTGTAACCAATCACTAACAATAAACTAAATAAAAAGGAACAAATACTCTACAAGGTGATTTCAATTCACAATCAAAAAGGAAATTGAAACACCAATCCCCAGCAACGGTGTTGGTTTTGATAATGCTAAAATGCACTCTCCAAGAGGGAGGTGACGATAATCATTAAGCAAAACAAAATTTATATTACCCGATGGGAGTCGGGGTCGGTCCCACATGGAATGGCAGCTTAGCCAATGAGATTGTAGAAAGGACTTCACAACGAGAGTAGATTGTCCAAACAACAAATAATATGAAAAGGGGGAATTAGGAATCTGTCACAATTCAATTCCAAACTAAACAATAAAGTAAATGCGAGGTGTAAACAAGAGAGAGAACGACTAGGGATGTGCTTCTAATGGGACTTGAACACGGGTCAAGGTACTTGCTCAATTGCGTAAAATCTCACTAAACAACATAGGTAGCTTTGATTTTAGGCATGAATGTTAATCTTTCGATCTCACAATCATCTATCCAACGGTCTTTATTCAAGCACCATTGTTTAGGCATAAACCAACCAATATAGGCTTAGGGAGGTCACACTATCTCTAGCTTAGACCCTTAAATTGGTGTTTCCAGTGAGTTGAGCTATTTCTAGCCTTAATCTAAGTGGAATTCCAAGTACCCACTAGTAATTTCACATTCGAAATTATGAACCCCTTTCTCAAGCAAAATCACAATCAAGAAAATTAAATCAATGTTTGCAACCACAAATTTTAGAGTTAAAATATGGTGAAATCACTAGACCCATGTCATATTAGCAATTATAAACACAAATAAACAAGACACATAACCTTTTATCAAGCACCCATCATCAACACATCCCTAGAGAAGGAAACTTAGCCACTCATGCTAAAGGAAGAAGAAAGTATACCCATAGGAAAATTCAAATTCCTTTTCATTAATTGTAGAAAGAATCTGATATCCAAGCTCAAATTTACAATTCCAAGGTTGAAGATTGAGAGATTGGAGTGAAACCTTCTATCTTTCCTTGGGAGAGAAACTTGTTCCAAAAACTGAAAACTATCCAAAAAACTATCAAAAACTATGCTCAAATTGGGTTTTAGAATGTTCCAAATTTGTCATACAAAAGTGGATAAAATTGCCCTTCGAGAGTTGTGTGCCACGATATGTGGTTTGCATATCTTGTTGTGCACATCGCACAGCTCTACTTTAGTGGACCAGAAAATTAGCTCATATTTCCAACTACGCGCAAAGTGGGGTGAGGTTCACACTAAGCCTTGTGTGTGTCGCACGGGCGCCGCACCCCATTACTAGATTCTTCTCTTCTTCTGAGCATTTATACGGAGGGAGGTGCAGACCGTACCAAAGGTTGTGCATGTGGCACGAGGTCCACACCTCAAGGCAGAATCTTTATCTCACTTGATCACTTCACACTTCAACTCCTTTTGAGCTCCTTTGCATCCACTTCCTTATTTTCTATCTTTGATTAAGAGTACATGCATTCATGTTAATAAAAAACATAAGAACCTCTACATATTATCAAAACATGACAATAATTCATGATTAAAGGCTCAATAAGTTGGTAGATTACCGACTTATCACGACCCTAGGCATGCAGACATGTCACACTAGAACCAGCATCACCTGCTATAAAAACTCAACTTCAAAACTTTTCGACCGCACCCTTGGGATTCATCTGGAACCCTAAGAACACAAACCAGATATGCTACCCTACTAAAAATGATATCTCAGACTCAACGGGAAGAAATTCCCAACGAAGATTATTTCAACGATAATAGCTCAAAATGAGTCTGAAAGCTTTGGGACCTGAATCAAAATGTCCCTCTAGCCTAAAGTCAATGTTCTGGAGCTAATATCACTGAAATATTTTCCATCCAAGGCTGTCTTCTCCAAATATTGACCAAAGTCAACTCTTCTAGCTTTAAGAATTTCAAAATAGAGAAATGGACTTAAAACACAAATAAACTACTCGAGAATCAAGTCGTCAGTCCTGGCAAGTTATGTATGACCTATGGATACTATAGAAAAGCCTAAAATGTAGAAAAAGTATGAAAATCAAGAAAATAACCTAGAGAGTGATTACAACGGGGTACCTATTTTTATTATTTTTTACTATGGTACTCAGTTTATATTGTGCTTCTGGAGGTCTATTCAGAGAGAGTTGGGTACCTGAGTTGATCTTAGCATAACATTCAAACTACAAACTGATGGTTAATTTGATTGGACTATTCAGGTTCTTGATGATATGCTACAAGCATGTGTCATTTACTTTGGAGGTCAATGCGACCAGCTCTGGGCCGTGGTAGAATTTGCGTACAATAAATAGCTACCATTTGAGTATTTAGATGGACCTATTTGAGGCATAATATGGTAGGAGGTTCAGGTCCCCAGTGGGTTAGTTTAATGCTTTCGAGGTTAAGCCTTGGGGTACTGACTTGTTGTGTGACTCTATGGATAGAGTTCGAGGGATTCGAGAGAGGCTTTATAAAGCTCAGAGTAAGCAAAAGAGTTAGGCTAACCAAAGGGTGCATGACTTAGAGTTTATTATTTGTGGCTGAGTCTTCCATTGTGTGTCGCCCATGAAAGACGTGATGAGGTTTGGTAGGAAGGGCAAGCTTAACCTTAGGTTTATTGGGCCATTTAAGATATTATAGTCGATTGGAGAGATAGGATATGAATTAGCTTTACCTCAATCTCTTTAGGTGTTCACCCTTTGTCCATGTTTTTATGTTGAGGTGGCATGTTCTAGATGAGTCTCATGTGTTGTAGTGGAATTCAGTTCAGTTAAACGAGGCTTTGGCTTTTGAGGAAGAGCATGTTGCTATTCTGTACATGCAGCTTAGGAAGTTGAGGACTAAGGGATTTTGTCAGTTAAGGTTCAGTGAATACATCGTCCAGTCGAGGAGGCTACTTGGGAGACCAAGCTTGACATGCGAACCAGATATCCTCAACTTTTTTAGCCTTCGGGTACCTTCTATTCTCTAACTTTTGAGGACAAAAGTCCTTTTAGTAGTGGATGTTATAATGACCCTCGGGGTCATTTTCTCATTTTTGTGCATTTTTACCACTTTGACCCTTCCTATAGCTTCTGCATTACTTATATGACTTGCTAAGATGGGTGGCATTCTTCCTGAGATATTTGGTTGAGTTTTAGAAGAGTTTTCTTATTTTGGAACTCTTAATATTGAAATGTTTAATGTTGGTCAACATTCTGAGTAAACAAGCTTAGATAAGAATCATGTTAGTGTGATTAGCTCTAGAATGTGGATTTTGGGTGAATGGGACCTTTGGTTTGGGTCCCAAGGCTTTTTGACTCGTTTTGGGTACTTGGGTGATTTTTATCAAAAACCAGAACAATGTTGACTTTGGTCAATATTTTATCAATATGACCTCTATTGGTCATTTCGATGATTTCATTGAGTCTGAAATGCCATTTTCAGTTAGGTAGCATGTTTGGTTTATGTCCAGGAATTCTGAATGAATCTCGAGAGTCCATTCAGAGACTTTTTGAACATAGTTCTTTTGGTGGTTTTCAGCTGCTGGAGCAACTACCTCTTCTTATTTGCGATTACAATGAGTCCTTCACATTTGCAATAGTCTATTTGTTGACCACCATGATCATGAGAGGTCTTCTGCATTCGCAATGAAGGGTCCACTAGGACCCGGTCCATCTTCCTTCTTCGCATTCGTGGAAAAGACCATCACAATTGCAATGGGTCTTTTAGGGGTGGTCCCGCATTCATGAAGGGGGTCCCCGCGATCGTGATGAAGGTGACCCTGGCAGTTAAATTCTCCCCAACTTTGTTATTTTCACCTTTATTCATGAACTTGTGTCCCTCTTCGGCTTAGAAAGGAAGTTCATGGTGAATTCTTCACCCTCATCTGTTCCAGGTAAGTTCTTTATGTTCCCCCATTTTATTTTCATTAGTTTTATGTGTTTTGCCATCTCTAAAATCCATAAATTTTGTATCTTTATTGTTGAAAACTCTATTGATCATAGTTTACTTCGGGGCTGTTTTGAGCCCCAAAATGATTTCCGTTGGTGCCCAACTTTTAGGCATGGATTTATGACCCTATAGGGAATATAATTGTGATTTTTAATTCTATTTTTGTCAATGAACCTCGAGAGTCAATTTTTGACCCAATAGTGATATGGGTGTGATTAGTCCCGTATTGATGTGTAGATTATGTTTGTGATATCATGGCAGCGATCCGAGGAACTATGGAAGGGAAAGGCTCCTGAGTAGCAGTTCATAGTTATTGTTTGGCCTCGAGGTAGGTTATAGTTTCCTTTCTTTAGACTTATCTTGGTTATATAGTATATTTTATAAGTTTCATGAATGTTAGGGTTAAGTTGTAGGGTAGAATTAGCCTTTAACTCTTTTTTGAATATGTGGCCATTTTTGGGACCTTAGAATAGTAATTCATGTTAAACCTTAGTTTAGGTTGCATGTACCCTTAGCATGATTAGATTAGTGAATCCTTAGCTATGCTTAGGGGAAGATTTCATAGCAGAGTAGTTTTTTATTGCTTGGTTTTATGCTTATCACTCCATTTTCCCGTTTTATTCCTTATATTATGTCATTATAGGCCCAAGGTGGTGGTTTTGAAAGCGTAGAACTCCAGGTTAGTTGACTTTTTTGAAGGGTGGCTTACCCTATTTGGTGTATATATATATATATATATATTTCCTTGTGATGGCACGTATATATTCATATATGTCACACATGGATCATGGTACGATTTGGAAGGAAAAATGTTGGCTTTTTGGTTTTAAATGAGATTCTTCACTTTTACAATAGTTTTTAAGTTACCATTTCATTGATTTTTCACTAGTTTCTGAGATGAAAGATGGTATCACCCTTTTATACTCAGTCCTAAGGACATTTTTGGACCTCTTCACATATTTACTTTATTGCATATATTGATGACCTCCAGCAGCCCGTGAGATTACTCCAGGTTTTATTTTATTTCATATGTTGATGAGTTCAAGCGGTCCGAGGGATCATTCATGGTTTTACTTTACTGTATTGGCCGCATCATTCACTACATCATCTTATATTGCACTGCATTCTCTTTGTAATCATACTTTGAGTGTATTATTATCATTATTATTATGTTCACCTTTGTCTTAATGGTACTTGATATTGCTAGGTTAGTTTCAGTTATAATTGCCTTTATGTTTCCTATATTATATCATATCTGCTGAGCTCAATCGGCCTATGATGCCTACTGAGTACCTCATGTTTTGGTACTCATACTACATTCTTCTACATCTTTTTCTGATGCAGCACCTAGTACGAGTTATCCCTGCTGATCCTCTACTCGTTCGTGTCTTATTGTTGTTCAGATCATGGTGAGATCTCGACGTCGGGAGATTTATAGCTTTCTCTCTTAAACTTACTGTCTTTATATTGTATTTTGATAGACAGTTGTATCTTGTATAGACCTACATGTACTTTAGAGGCTCTTGTACCGGTGACACCAAGTATGGGGTTGGTATCTAGTATGTATATTGTCTTTCCTGGTCTCTTTAGGGCCCATTTTTTATATTTTGTATTATTGTGTATATATCTATACTTGTGGCCCGTTCTTCTTATTATTTTGCTTTTGCATTATTTATACTCTCCTTTGTTTCTAGTTTTTATTTGGGTTTGGCTTGCCTACTGAGATGTTATAGTAGGCGACATCATGACCCAATTTTAGACTGTGACATCAGTAAATAAGAAAAAGGAAAAGAAGGCAAAAAAACTAGAAAGAAGAAGAATATCGCTGTCCCTAGATTAGAAGCTAGGGTTTGAAAAAAAGAGAAGGAAAGGAGAGGGGGAGAGGATATAGAAAGTTGTCTGAGAAAAAGAGATAGAAGTCGACTTACCTGGTGCAAATCTCCCTGGTGGTCGCTGACCGGAGTTTGGTCCAAGGGGTTAGGGATGGGGGGTTTGGGGAAGAAGATTGTTCTAGTCGAGCATTAGAAGATGGAGAGCATATCAAAAAGGAGAGATAACCAGGCCGCTATTACACATCAAAGAACCTTTTATTCAAATTAAGCTGTATGAATTCCTTAAATTATTATTCTTGTTGTTTACTTTCAAGAATAAGTAGTTAAATCCTCTACTGAAATTTTGAAAACCAATGAGGGTGTAAAGTTTATCGGTTTTTGTGTGTTGCATAATTTTTGAGTAGTAAGATATCAACCTTCTTCTCATTCTTACTTATTGGTTGGTGGTTGCAAACATTAACCTGCGCCATTATATTTTAGTTTTTCTTCGAAAAGCAAATTAAGATTTGGTAGATAAAATGTTACATAAGCTCAAGCCGCTAATCCTTATTTAATAGATTTGCTTAGGAATAAGTTAAATTTAAATGGTATAATCAGTCATTTTTATCTGAATAACTCATATAGTAGTTGGAACATCATATTGAGATAAATCATTCAACTCTTCAGAAAGATTAAGTGATAGTTTAGGAACTGGGTGCATATCTAGAATTTGATTATCAGTAATTACATAAAAACTGATATACTATGAATTCCATTGTGGAGTCATAACCTTAATGCTTTTATCTGATAAGTTTACATCTCTTAGTTATTACTGCAAATTCTAGTTCTAGTTATACAAACTCTTTTGAACTCTTGCGATATATAAATCAGATCATTAAATTGGTATTCATCTAATTTGTATAGTATTCTTCTTATTCCCTATGGGATTTGACCCCAACCTTGTTGGGGTTACTATATTTGCATATGATTGTGTTACATTATCTTAGAGTGTAACTTTGAGTATGATTACCCCCTTTATACTTGCTACACCTTTTTATGTGCTGAGACTGAGCCAGGTACTAATGGTACTGGACTTGCTGCGTATTATCGAGACTTGTGATTGTTAGGATTTAGGGTAAGCTACTTTCTCTTCAGAAGTACTAGATTCTATAGACTCCTTATATTTTATGTTTTATCTCTTTCTATACAACTATTTTGACTTTTTCAAACTTGCTTTGTATTAGTAGATGCTCTTGCATCCGTGTCACTAGGTCATAGGGTTATTTTGGATTTTAAGAGCTTATAATAATATTTTTTGTAATCTTTGAAATGTTCTTTTTAACACATAAAATTTAATTATCTCTTTATATTTTATAATTCTTTCCCTGTTTATTGTAATTATTATACTTATAAATTTAAATTTCTTCTAAATAACTTTAAGGACAACTTAGTCATTTTTATAATAAAAAAATTATTTCTCGGCAGTTTTACCAAGCAAACTGATCGATTATTATTACTTCCAACACTTTTATAAGTGTTTACTAAACCTTGATGATATTAGCTACTTTTGATTATATAACCAAAATGATTTCTTATTCCCTTTTCTTTTATATGTATATACATAAATATTAGCTGAGAATGAATAATTTATGATTTGCACCCTTAATATATACATTCTTTTGTGACTTACACCTTATTCTATCATTTTCTGCTATTTGCACCTTAATATCCTAATTGCTTACAAAATCATAAAATCCCAATTTTTTCAATAATTTTCAAAGGGAAAATAGGAAATTAAATATAAAAAACAAAACAATTAATTAAATCATGCTATTCTAAAAGTAAGAAGCCTAGTTGAAAAGTTGAATTACCAAAATGTCCATCAAATATTGAAAGATTGTTTTGCCCTTCAATCTAAAACTATTTCTATAATATTTTATGTACTAAAAAGTAAGCTTACACTCTAATAAAAAAGAATAAAATATATTTAAGTAAATAATTACATTTAATCTCTATAATAATGGTATTGAGTCACTTTAATTATCTGTCATTATTATGCACTTCAAAAACCAATAAAGAATTCAATTTACAAATTTATATTTACCCGTTTGCCTTCCTAATAAAACTTCACTAAATATACATTTGAATCATTTAACAACCCACTACATATCCTTCAATTAAATAAACTAATGCCCAACTTGCTGATTGTTTTCTTCTTCTTCTTCTTTTGCTTTTCATTTGCCCCCGTAATCTAATTTCTTTAATTATAATTTTCACTTATTGCTATAATAAATTAGGAGAATGAAGAGTTATAAAGCTGTTAGAGAAACTTTTCGTTTTTCTATTAGATATCAAAGATTATATATAAAAAAATAAAAGTACTAGAGAATTATTATAAATATATTATTTAAATGTAGTTGTACATAATTTTTAGGTGTAATTTCATCGTTTTGTATAGTAAAGCCCACACCTTTACTACCTCCCCCACATTCTCAAGGAGTTAATGTTATACTTATGACACCCTTTGATATTACTCAATGATATCCTATAAATGGTGGCACTGGATACAACATTGACATTTTAAAAAGACTTGAATATAATTAGAAAAAATAAGAAAAACTTTCATATCATGTCTTTATATTTCTATTGTATTTATCTTTCAGTATTGTTACTTTTAGCTTCTTTTTATGACACTGATCACTTTATTTTTCATATACTCTTTTGTTGATTACAGAAAGGAGATGTGTACAAATTCGTAGAATTTCTAATGGAGCTTGCAACGAGAGAAGAGATGTTGCAATCTCTCCGGAAGTTGAAATCAGTCTTTTAATTGCCGAGTTAAATTTTTATCAACTTAATTAGTAATCATGATCATTTGCATGTCCTGTGAAATTGCATTATTGTTATTTTTGTCGTTTTCTTTTCGCTTTATTATTGTCCAAAAATGTTTGACTAGGACCTAAAGCCAGTGAATTATTCATGTTCATAGCTCTCATTATCTAAATTGTAAGTATATAAATTTATCCGTGCTTATATAACAATGGTTATCACATGGCATATGATTAAAAATAAATTTTTACATCTGAAATCAAAATTGTAACTGAAAGGGTTTAAATTATATATTATATTCATGATATAAAATAAAGTTATCTTTACTCTTTAAGAACCAAAAAGATTTCAAAATAACAGATGCCAAGAAAAACAAAAGTTCTTGAACACGTAATTATGAATTTTGAAGTACTATTTCTACATCTCTCTAACCATATAATTATTTTAATTTTTCCTTATTTTTCCTATTGAATCACATATTTCTGATCTTATTTTTCACAGGTCATGAAATCAAAAGAGAATTATTAAGAAATTGCAATCAAAGTTTACAAACGCTACCTCTCTATCCTACCCCTAAACCAATTCGTAAGAAATATTTCTAATATTGGATCGTGATTATATTCATTTTTCTTATTTTTGCATTTATAGGTTGATTCTAAATTTCATTATGAAAAGATTTAGAGCTTATAAATACAAATATATAAATTATATTATTATATTTCGATTGAAAGTTTGAAAGTTTGACGCATGAATTTAATTGTGGTTTTCATGTTCAACCGCGATTACTAGGTTTGATAAATACCTATAAGAAGGATTTATTATGAGCGTGATCTACTTATTAATCTAAAACATGTGAGATAATTAAACATGTCGATTTATGCATTATTTAAAACAAGTGGGAAAAAAAAGACATGCATACTTATTTGTTCCTAATATGTCAGTCTAAGTAATCAAATAATTAAGCATAGAAAATTTTATTCAGACGAATAACCAAACTAGATGACATTTCAATTGTTATCCAATAGTATGAATCTAGGTGGTAAAATGGTTAAGCATGCTTACTTATTTATTAGTTATTTAAAATGAGTGAGTAAAACTAAATACAGAAATAACTTGATTATTATTTTTTTAAGGGAAAATTAAAAGAAATAGCCACTCGGGCATAAAGTTTACCAAAAAAATGTCACCTCTTCTTCCGTCTTCTTCTTCCTTCTTTTTCATCGTTGTTTATGCTTCCGTCTTCTCCTTTCAGCTTCTGCTCCCTTCTTCTCCTCCTTCTTTTTGTTCTTCTTTTTTTTCTTCTTATTCTTCTTCTTTTGCGTCTACTTCATCTGTCTGTTTTTAAAAAAAATTGATGTACCATGATACGCCCAAATTACACCTCCTTTTAGAAGCGTAAGCGGTCGCTGATCAAATATAGAACCCAACAAAGGTTGGGGTCGATCCCACAGGAAATATGGTAGGACTATGGTCGATTAATATTTACTCGTGCTCTTAGTCGTTTATTCCCCTCGAAAGGGAGGGGGGGTTTAAAGTAACAAGTAGTAATTGAACTTAGAATGTAAACAAGTAACACGTGACAATTTTAAGAGTTGTTATCAATAATGGAAGCGACTAGGGTAGTGTTCCCCGTGAGATCATAACTTAGTAAGGCTTTTGTACTTGGTAAACTAGTTTGATACTTAGCATGCAAAATCGGTAAGTTGGGTTCATCTAACTCCTTGGTCCGGTATCTAGATGAATTTCACCACACGCCTTGGTCCGGCCGCTGGTGTAAGCTCTACTAACCCTTACCCTGGATCGTAGATTAGCTATTCCCGGACAAGGTCAAGCTATTATATGAGGGTTGGTAGCCTCAAATCTCCGTCGTTGAACAACTCTTTTCCCATCCGTTACCTCCTTAGTCCGGCAAGTAAGGATAAGGCAAGTTCTAATGTTGTACACCGCTAGAAAACAATCAATACGAAGGGAAGAACAATACATGCATAAACATCGCTCTAGCATTACTAAGTACTTTGTCTACTTTGTTAATCCTTCATGGTTCCCACAACCCTAGTTGTGGATTTAGCTACTCATGTTCATAAGTATACAATTAACGTTTGTTTTAGCAATCATCAATAGATACTTACAAGTGCAAATAAAGAAATCCAGAATCTTGAAAAACAATATGAAGAACACTTCAATTAATTAAGAACTTGTCTTTAAAGTCAACACCAAAATAACAATGTAGTAACTATCCGAGAATATTGTGTAACAACCGAAAATAAAACCTAAGGGGAAGTATTTATTATAGACAAAGAGACCAAATCCTAATAAATATAGGAGAAGTTGGACGCGACAGATCTGACGGGACGCCTCACGGGCCGTCACTGGTGTGATAGGCGTCGTGGGTGCCCGTCGGCCATCTTCAAATCTTCAAGTCAAGTCTCCTGCCTCGATTCCATGGGCTGAGGTGATGGGACGTCACGGCTGTGACTCCCGTCGCGCTCCTCACATTGCCTGACTTGGGCTCTTCTCTAGCTCTCCTGCCTTGTTTTCACGGGCGACAGCTACGGGCCGTCGAGGTTGTCACGGGAGTCATGGCGCCCGTCGCCCTTCCTTGGCTTCTTGCATAACTCCATGGACGGTTTCCACGAGCAACTTCGACGGGGCATTATGATTGTCACGGGCGTCGTGGACGCTCGTCGCCCTTCCTTTGCATCTTGCATGCTCCTATGGATGGTTTTGATGGCCTTAGCGATGTCCCGTCGTGTCTACCATGGGCGTCGTGCCAGCCCGTCAGGCTCCACTGCCTTAGCAATCCCTGCTGTCTTGTTCCAACGGCTTGCCCCACGGGCCGTCGTGAGTGTGACGCCCGTGGTGGCCTGCCTTTTGCCCAGAAAACTGCAAACTTTGGTACATTCATCTATTTCATACTTTGTCCCTGCACAACTAACAAATGACATTAAATCCAACAAAATGTACTCAAGAACTCCCAAAAATCCTTCGTTTTAAGCGTCGAAAGTGTCGTCAAATCCCGGAACATCATACATCAAACGTGAATTATTTTGAGCGAATTATATACCAAAAGACTTGAAACATCGAGGGGAGCTCATATCTAAAATTTGAGACAGTTTAGAGGAGATTTTGAGTTCGTCGGGATTGAGTAAATGATGGACCCTGTTGGCAATATCTACATGTTTGGCTGCAATAAAATCCATCAGCTTACATTAATATATATATGTAAAATTCATAATTGGTGTTGTTTGATAACTGTTTGATATAACCACGTGTTTGAGAATATTTATGTCTTGTACCTTGATTTTGCTAAAAACGATCGACACACTTGTATACACTATTTAAATAATATCGATATATATTTCTACACCATTTATATAATATTGATACACATTTGTACACTATATATACAATATCGATACACATTTATATATTATTTATATAATTTTGATACATTACATAATTTTTATACAATATCGATACACATTCATACACTATTTATACAATTTTGATACATTACATAATTTTTAAAAACTATCGATATATTGCATATACATTATATATACATGCGGATATTTTTTTGTAATTTTTTTTTGTGGCTAGTTCTGTTTTTGGCTATTTTTTTGTAAATAAAACTTGGCTATATTTTTTATAAACTAATTAGTTTATTGTACATATTTAAAATTATCCCCTTTTTATACAAGTCTAGATAACTAGGCGATTAATCTTGCGAAAGTTATTAGATAAGCCAGAAGAGAGAATTTATTTAAAATAGTAAAACAAAGAGTGGCTAACTATTTTTATCGAATGGAATCAAAATTTAAGTAGTTACACAAATAATTATTCAAATTGATTTAAACAAGTAAAACTATATTTTTATTACAAAGGAAATAGCATGCCTTGAAATAAAATATTAACTACCCCAAATAAATAAAAGAACAAAAATAAACATAAATAATGATAAAATTAAATTCATTAGAGTATATGAACTTAAGATTTTAAAAGAACTCATAAGAGAATTTTAAAACACTTAAAATGTTTGTTACTTTACAGGGGTGATGCCACGATATTGTTGATCGCGCTCTTCCACCATAGCAACAATTTGATTAGAGGTCGATTTTATAGTTGAAAAATAATAATATTATATTCTCTAAAGACAAGTAAAAGATTTGAAGTTTCAAATAAGCACATAAATATATTTACATATAAATACACACAATTCCCATTTAAAAACTTTGGTAGATGGTACTTCCGGGGACACGTTGGCTTAACTTTAAAAACTTTAAAAAAATGAGAATTAGGCCTCGTAATTCCCTTTTTACCTCCCGCTAACTATTTGTTAGGAGAAATATTTATTAGTGATTCTAAAAAAAACACTGTCATGGCTCAAATAATTTAAGAAAAGGACGAACCATTGGCAGTGGTTTCAATTATATAAAGTGAAAATTATGAAAAGATGAATAATAATATGAAGTTGTAAGAGAACTATTTAAATAGTAAATGAAATGCTTAAGCACTTAGCACATAACTCCCAACCCCCTAAGCAACCCCATAATTTTATTTATTAACGAAGTTTATACAATATTACAGACCAAATAAATGAGTGAAGAAAAAATATAACAAAATTGATAAAATCTAATAGTCTTAAAGTCTCCCAAATCCCGAGCAACTCTTCATTGTTGCCAGTTAGTCAACTTCTATCAAAGAACCTGTCAATTGCAACAAGGTATATCCAAACACACAAAACACACTATAAAGAATTCCGAAAGACCTATAGCATTCGATAACACTAATCCTTGACACGTCAAGATCACGAGAACCTCAAGGGTCCTGGGCAATGCTCGTATCAAGAGGTGTAGGATGCATTAGGATCTTTCTGTATTAGCCCAAAGAGTCACATAACAATTATTCTTTTGTAGGGCACAGTGTCCATAACAAACATGTAGAAATAGAGAAAATGAGTTTGTTACAGAAAGATGCATACATGTAGCATCTAAACAGAGAAATAAACTCACATCAAGGGTCACGAGTATATTTATAGGTTGTATAACTTGAGCAGATAAGCAGACAATTTTTTAAAATGCTTTCTACCATTAGAGAACCAAGTCAGTACACTTTTCTTTTATTTCTATGAAAATTATAGAGTCAAGACACCATCGAAAGAAGTACTACATGTAGACTATCAGATAAGAAAATTGAAATTACTTCGATAGAGACTAACTGGTTTAAGAAGAAACAGTCTAGGAAAACAACAGTAGCACAAAAGTTTCCTTCCCAGAGATGCCCAGAACTTAAAGAAATTTTGAAAGAGAGGAGAGTAGTATCAAAAGTCTGAGAAAGTGTGGAAAACTTTCAGTATGTGAGTTCTAGATGATTAATAGAGAGGAGAAGAGCTACTTCTATAGCCTCAAAATCCTAGTCAACAAAGATTAGTATATGGAAAGGAAATAACCACAAATCAGCCAAATTGCAAGACTCAATCAATTAGATGTAGAATATTTAAGTTACCATATTTATGCAAGGCTGACCCATACTACCATGTAATTTTCACAAAGTAAAGATATCAATCTACCATAATTGACATAAGAGGAGGCAGTCACAATTAGGTTCAAAACAAGAATGGAAACAACCATTTCAGACTATCAAATTTTATCAAAATAAATAAGTACTAAAGCTGTCAAAATTAGGCACGGGAAAGAAAAGAAAAAAGTATGAATCAAAAAAGATTTTCCTCAAATTAAATCTAAAATCGGTCCAAGCCTACCAAAGTTAATCCAACATTAAAGCTATTCAAGTCTACCAAAAATAGACAAGCACTAAAGTTGTGACAATTAGTTAAGGGAGGAAAATATTCAAAAAAATCAATCAAGGGATTATTTTCCTTAAATAGAGGGGTTGAATCAATTAGGAGCCAAATCATGTCGAGATTACCTTAATTACACAAGTACTGATGTTGTCAAGCATTTACAAGAGCAAATAAGAGAGTATAAATACTAAAAGATTTTTTCTTAAATAAGGTAATCAGATCAATTCGTCACAAATCCAGTCAAGGCTTACCAAATATTAACACAGTATTAGAGCTGTCACAAACACCAAATTATAGCTTACCACATTAACTTAAGAGATTGTCCTAATTTAAACTTAAAAGGAAAATGCTTTGATCGAAGTTACCACCATTAGCATATAAAGTGATAGCAGAGAAATCAATCCAAGCAGCCTTTAGGATTTAACCACTTATTCGCGAAAAGGCCATCAAAATAGTGCTTAAATAAGACAACTGAGGGTATAATGTTTATTAAGGGATGAGTGAAATCACAGTGCACTCAGACTTGGAGTGGAAATTATACAAACATGCTTAAACAACAGATGGATCAAACAAAGGAACACGATTCAAAACAATTCATGTGTAACAATGTAGAAAGCATAGGGGAGCATACTAATCACATCTTAACACAAAATTTGCACCAATCATTAAATCCACGAGTCTGCTTAAAAGAAAATCATAAGTCGAGATAGAGGATAATCAATTGAGCACAAAATGAATGTCAAATAGCATACCAGATACGGATTCGAGGAAATTCATAATTAAAATGATTTTCAAATGCAAATAGTGAACTGAGGTTGACGAGCGTCAAACTCGGCATCTTTGTCGGAGGAGACAAACCTTTGGGGTTTTTGGTTCTGAATTGTAAAGGGGGTTAAAGGGGTCTATTCGGAGGTGGTTTCACCGGAGCGGTGATGATGGGTTGAGGGAGGAGATGAGGAGAAAGGAGGGAAAGAAGAGGGAAAGAGCGGAGTCGGCAGTGGTGGTTGTTTACAGTAACTGGCTGGTCGGAGAAGAGAGGAAAGAAAGTGGGCGGCTGGTTTGGTGGTGGTTTGGCAGTGCTTCACCGGAGATGAGGGAGCGGTGGTGGAGCAGTGGAGGTTCGCTGGTGGTTGGCCAGAGTTGAAGGCGGAGGCAATTCCGACCGAGATGGTGGCGGTTGAAAGAGGTGAGGGAGAGAGAGAGTTTGAGAGATGAGTGGCGGCTGGTTGAGGAAGGTGGCGGTGGTGATGGCTGCGGGCGATGGTCGGAGGAGAGGAAGAGAGGGAGTTGTGGGAGATTAGGGATTTGGGTTATCTTGGTTAATTGGTTAAAAAGGGAAATAAAATAAGAATTAATCCTGGTCGTTGGATCTGATGGAGTGAACGGTTGTGATCAAATGAGTGAAGTGGGTCGGATTCTGGGTCACTGATGGGTCACAAATTGGGTTCAGCTGAAATTGAAATTGAGGTTTAAAATGAAGCACAATTAGACTCAATTGAGGCTAAAATCGACATTAAATAGGTAGAAAGTGGCTAAAATTTAAATAAATTGAGATAGAAATTAAAATTGGGCCGCTATTTAATTACTAAAACACTACATATATATAATTTAATAGATAAAAATAATAATTGACTATAATTATCAAAAATAATATTATTTAAAATTAAAATAAATTACCTATATATTTACGTAAAATTAATGACATGCAATATTATACGAAATTCACGATAATAAAATATATATTTATAAATTATATACGAGTTTAGAAAGTGTCAAGACGATGATAAAATACATAATTTATTTAGTAAATAAAAGTAATACGTAAGGAATTTAAGATCTAAAAATAATAATAATTAGTAAAATAACAGCCCGAGCGTGGTATAGGGAGGTCAAAATTGGGTGTCAACAACCCTTATCAAGACAACGTAATTATAGTCTTACGCGAACTACAAAAATTTTCATTTTCCTCGGTGTACTAATAAAGCTCAAAAACACTCTCAAATAAGAGGTTGCAACGATCGTCAGAGCAAAATAAAATTTATATTCTCGATGAGTATCGGAGTCAATCCTGCAGAGAGTAGATATAAAGATTCGCCAAGAGACAGTTAAAATAATATTCACCAAGAGAGTAAATGCCCAATAAACTAAAAGTAAAAATTAGGGGGAATCAAGGAAAGTAGAAGTAGCAATATCGCAATTCAAACTAGAAAACAACCTAAAGAAGAGATTTGTATTCAAGAGAGAAGGACGGCTAGGGGTATGTTTCTGATGGGATTCAAACGGGGGTTAGGGTACTTGCTTAATTATGCAAAATCTCAACAAATGATACGGGTAGCATTGGTTTTAGTCATGTTTGTCAATATCTCGATCTTCTAAACATATATCCAATGGTCGTTGCTCAAGCATCATGGTTTTAACACAAACCAACCAATTCAAACTTGGGGAAGTCATACTATTTCTAGTTTAGACTCTTAGATGAGAGTTTCCATCGATTGAGCTATTTCTAGCCTCAATCTAAGGTGAAAATCTCAAATTTCCACTATTGAATTCCTTCCGAATTATGAATCCCTCCTTCAAGCAAGAACACAATTAAGTAAATTCAACCAATGTTTTCAACCATCAATTTTAGCATTAAAACTTGAGAAATTCAATAGACCCATGTCAATTTATCAATCATAAACACAATTAAGCAAGACCCATACCCAAATTCAAATATCCATCATACACATACCCCTAAACAAGAAAATTAGCCACTCATACTAAGGAAATAAGAGATTATACCAATTGGGTAATTCAAATTTCCATTCATAGTTATGCCAATATCCAAATCCTAGCTCAATTTGGTACAAAAATGGTGGATTCTCAAGGTAGAAGATGAAGAGAATACAAGTCACTCTCTATCTTCCTTGGGAACGTCTCTATGCTGAAAAATATTCAATAATGTGGCAAAAACTCTCAGGTACACACCCCAAAAAGGGTTTTAGAAATTTCCCAAAACATCACTTGAAAGTTGATAAAAATGCCCTTCGGGCGTGGTGTGATATGACGTGCAACATGACGTGCGATTGCACCACACATTGTGCACATCGCATGACTCTAGTTTTCAGACCAGTGACTCCAGTAGCTTCAGCTATGATGTGCGAAGGGAGGTGCGGACCGGACCATCTGTTGTGCACATCGCACGGCGGCTGCACCTCTTGGCAGATTCTTCTTCTCTTTTGATCACCTTCACACTTTAACTCTTTTTGAGCTCTTTTGGGTCCAAATCCTTGTTTTCTACTTTTGACCAAGAGTACCTGCATTTTCATCAATAACGGTAATAAGTACCTCTAATTCTCATCAAAATATGGCAATAATTCATGATTAAAGGCTCAATAAGTTGGTAGATTACCAACTTATCAAACCTCCAAACTTGAACTATTTCTTGTCCTCAAGCAAGATACTCACAAAGTAAGGAATGAATTATTCTCTAAAACTCAATGGGGTGAACGCAAGATTACTCTACTCTAAAAACTAAGAAAATTATCAAACAAAAAGACTCAATCAAAAAGACTCAACTACAATGCTTATCTCAATTTCGACCACCACATTCTCAAGGCAATTTCTCATTAAAAATGTTTAAAAAAAAGGATTTTTTTTCTCATTCAAATCAAGGGAATTTATCATTCAAAACTATATATTCAAGCTTCTCAAGTCATTAGCCATGGACCTTCAAGGTTTGCCTCGAGATTCGTCACACAACTTGTCTCATTCATTCCCCTCAATTGAGATAGAGACTTCATCACCCCTTTTAAGTGGGTGATACCACTCGCCACAAGAGAAAATACCACTCACAATCATGTATTTCATAAGACAAAAGGATTATAAGAACCGAAAAGACTCTCACTCTCTCAAAGAAATTCGAGTGCACATGTATTGAACGAAAGGCTTGCCCTTTATGTAATTCACCACTAATGTAGAGTTATCAAGCTCAAAATCACTAAGGACTTGTGGGTTACAATGTTGGCTAGGGTTAAGGTATGGATTATATTTGGCTCAAGTGACTAAGCCTCCCTAACGCTCCTTGTGATCATTCAAACACCGCTCCTATTTTCAAACAATTTATTTCTCCTTTACACAATCCCAATGTTCCCCTTCAACTTGATCATTCAACTTTCTTTATCACCTTTACTTGGTAGCGCCAATTCTTTCTTTTCTTCCCATTTGTTCATTTTCATTAGATCATTTGAAGCAATTTTTATTCTGTGATGACTCTTTCGGTCATCTTCGTATTTACACATTCATTATACTGTTAGAGCTTTTCTGTAGCGACTCCAAGTCATTTATGGTTTGCTGGGGCTGGTAGTTTGGTGCCCTAGTCATTCGTTTGGTTGTTTTGGACGTTTACCTATTTTAGAGCCTTAACTTAGAATATCATTGACATTAGTTAACACTCTTAGCTAACGTGCTAGAAATTAAATTTTGACAGTTCCCGTAGCTCCGGAGCATTGAGTTTGGTCTAGTTAGACCTTAAGTCAAGGCCTGAGAACTTTCAGTGTGGGTTTTGTGTTGATTTTTTTGTATTCAGGCCATTTAGAGTTAAAAGTGTAACTTGGGTCAGCTTTTGATGATCGGAGCATCAGATTCAAAATCTGATGATTCCATCAGCTCTGAAATGTTAAGTTTGGGTTGGGTAGATGGTTGGCTTGGGTACTGAGTGAGCCAGGCTTAATTTGGATATTAGGTTGCGTGTTGGTTAGTGTTTACTTGGGTCAATGTTCCTCCAAAATGACCTGGTATATAATTTTTGTCGATTACTTTGAGTCCAGAACATCGTTTCCACTCTATTAACATTATTGGTTTTTGAATATTGATTTCTGATTGTGCTCGAAATTCCCCATCGAGTTTTGGAAAGTTGCAGACTTTTTCTGTTGCAGGTGCATGCATCAAGCCTCAATCGCGATCGCAAGCCCCTACCTTCGCGACCGCGATGAAGCACCTGGACTCATGTTCTTCGCGATCACGTGATCGACTGTCTCGATCGCAATGAAGTCTCTTCCCTATTGTTCTTCACGACTGCGTGGCTGGCCTTCGTGATCGTGATGATCTAGCCAACGTGGTCCTAGCGACCGCAAAGGGTCCCTTCGTGATCGCTATGAAGGACCCCTGGGCAGTATATATCTTTTCCATTTTGTTTTTCCAGCCTTCATCTCATTTCCCTCAACTCTATTATACCCAAACACTCACTAAATTGCTCCAAATCAGTGCACCCTTGAAGAACTCTTGTCCCCTCGATAAAGTCTTGCCCTGTTGGCATTTTGGGTATGTTTTCCCTCTTTTCATAATTGTCTTCTACATTGGTCCCAACCACCATTGTTGCCCTCTTTTCAAGCTCGAAAATTGGTTGTAGATTCTGTCCGAGTGAAGTGCATGCTAGCAGACTCATTCAATTCATAGCTCTTGGCATAACTCCCTCAATTTGGTAGGTGATTCTTATTTTTTTCTGGTTTTTCATTCCTAAATTTCCTTAATTGAGTTCTTAACTTGAGGGGCCGTTTTAGCTCAAAATTATTGCCCAAATTCCTTGATTTTTCCGGGCATGTACTCCCATGGTCTTGGTGATCATAATGTGAGTTTTCATTTTTGGTTTTGGGTTGTGGGACCCACAGGAATGCCGATGACCCAAATTTTGATCCGGCTATAATTGTAGCATTATGGGTATCATTAGACTTATTTTAATATATTATTTATGTTTATGATAGTTTTATCATCATTCGGGGTTTCTCGGGGTGATTCAGACTAGGATATCATTGTCCTAACAGCTTGTCATTAGACGACATGTAGGTTACAGTCTAAACTCCCTAGACTTAGCATATATCGGATTAAATTGTACTAACTGACATCCTTGGGTTGGGTTATTAGCTTGGCACCACAAACCTTGATCGTTTTTCCATGATTTGCCTCATTTCTTTCCTCCGTTTTATGTAGTATTCTTCATAGTTGATATATCACCCATATGGTCCTGTGTGGCCTTGTCTGACTCTGGATCATAGATGGTGGGTTATTCGGGGGTGCCCATGAGTCCCGGGCATTATTATCATGATATTATGCTGGCTATCTGTGTTGTAGAGTGATTGGAGCTTGTGTAGGGCCGATAGGTTATTTGTGAGCTGTTGGGTGGCTATTTGTGTTGATCATATCATTTCCATGCATATTATGAGAATTTCCTACTACATATTACTACGATTTTGGCTTCAGGCCTACTGGTACTGATTTTCCAAACTTTGCATGGCCCTGGGGGCCCCTTTTTTATGGAGATGACTTGGAAATGATTTGGAATTGATTTGTGGATCTTCTTGGGGTAAAAGAAAGTTAAATTATGTTTTCTATCACTAGTTTTACCATTAATGCTAGACTCGGAAGGGCCGGAGTGCTAGTTGAGTTTTCTTACTGATTTGAGATGGCATCAGTCTCGGTTGGACCAAGCACCAGAGATGTTTTACCACTGTTTTAGACGCGGTTATGCTCGGGCATCTTTGGTGGGGTTTTTGAGACATTTTTCACTATTTTAGACCTGGACAGAGTCTGGGCATGCATACTCAAGATTTGAGCCTTTAGCTTGAATCCAGACTTACTCCGGACGATATTTTTTGATACTGAGTTTTAGTATAGGGTCCAGGACCTCCATGGACCTTGTCATTCCAGACTTGGGGCTGCGTGTGCTGGAAGAAGGGTATACAGCGGAGTAGAGGTATATGGGCGGTGTCCTTCCATGGAACCTACCTGTTGGGCTCGTTCGGCACTGGAGGAGGTACATATAGAGTTTCTATTCCACCCAAAGGTTATCATGCATCATATCATTCATTGTTTAAGGCTCCACCCCTGTCTGCTGTTTATTATATGTACGCTCTAGTTGTATGGGCGGCTGGAGGGTTTGTTTTCACTTATTTGCTTTCCTCGGTTGTATGGGCAGCCGGGGGACTGTAGGTAGACTCTTGTTACTTTATCACGGTATTATCCCCTGTTACGATTATATTTATGAGATTAGATATTCTGAGATTGTTAGTTTTGACTTGAGATTGGTATGATTAGTTTGGTTATTAATTTCGGTTTTCGTAGCATGCCTATCTTTGTTCCTCTTCTCCCTCCCTTTGTACTTGAGGTTACCGGTATACCATCCACTTCTGAAAACTTATTATGTATATATTGTTATTGCAAGGACCCCAGTTGCATCATTTCCTACTTTCACCTGTGCCTGTTGCGTATATATTATACTTGCTAGCCTTGTATGTTGTTGTTTCTGTTGTCTTCCCTCTGGGCTAGTTCCTGTGTGCCTTTTTGTAGATTTTTGTGACTACTTGTTTCTATTATGTCTGTTACTACGCTTTTATCTTATATGTGCCCAGTCAGCCTATGATACCTACTTGGTACCTTATGCTTCGCATTTGGTGCTCATACTACACTTTGCATCTTCTGGTGCAGATCCTAGTGTGAGCCATCACCGCTAGCTCATGAGAGACTCGTGCTTGAAGATTTTGGACCATCCCAGACTGAGGTGAGCTCTTGGAGACCGAAGCTAGCTTTTAGTTTATCTTTTGCTCTATGTACTCTATTATTACTAGGGGACATTGTGTATATATTATTTTGGATCCTTTCGTACTCCTTATATGTAGATCCGGCTCTTTACTATGATACCAGATTTTGGGTTTGGTTTAGCTTTCGCCTATGCATGTACATATTCCTGTTATCTATTTTCCTCATCTTGTTCTTTGGCTTCCGCTTATTAAACTGTTCTTCTGCTTAAATTATTATATAGTAGCCCATTACTGACTGTTCCAGGCTATGGGGGATTGGTTCGTCTACTGAGGGGTTGTAGGTTTCATCATGATCGAGAAATCAGGTCGTGACAGCTTGGTATTAGAGTTCTAGGTTCACTGGTGTCATCGGTATAAGAGCCAATGTATAGTAGAGTCCTATGGATCGGGGCGGAGACATCCGTACTCAATCTTCGAGAGGCTATAGTGACATCTTAGGAAAAATAGACTTTTCTTACTCTATCTCGTGCATAGTATCCTTGAAAGTTTCTGGAAATTTCACTTGTTTTGGTTCACTTTTTTGCAGATGGTTTGTACGAGGTCTTTGGCTTCTGGTGGAGAAGATCCTCCTGCCCCTACGCCTCCGACTCCAGCTAGAAGTTGGGGTGGGCGCAAGGGTAGGGCTAGAGGTCGTCCCAAAGCAGCAGCACCAGCTAGAGCTGCTAGATTTGAGATAGAGCCCGAACTTGACTAATAGCCAGATTTTGTTCCTGAGCCGTAGCGTGTGGACCCAGGGATAGCCTAGGCGCCACCAGTTCCAGCACAAGTTTCTGTGCCAGCTTCAGCCCCAGCTCAGTCTTCGGATATTTGGGGTTTACTTATTCAGCTTTTGGGTATGATTTGGGGAGAGACCTTCTAAGGTAGCACAGACATCCGCTCAGGGGGCAGCCTTGGGTGCACCGAGTTCAAGAGTGCAGCCTGCCACTATGGCTCCCCGTGCCGAGGTTATTTCGGTCCCCTCAGTTGCACAGCCTCTTACTCCCCGCCTGGTTATGATAGAGATGGAGCAGAAGACTTAAGGTAGATTCTTGAGATTGGAACCTCCACGGTTTGCTGGAACTTCTGGATAGGACCCACATGATTTTATTACTACCTGTGAGGAGATGTTGTATCATTTGGGGTTATTGGAGACTCACGGGGTTGGCTATACTACATATCAGCTGGTGGGCCCATCGAAGTTATGGTAGAGGGCCCAGGTTGCTTGCAGACCAGCATCATCACCTTCTTTGGTTTGGTCTGAGTTTTATGAGGCCTTTATGGCCAAGTTGTTGCCATAGAGCGATGGGGAGAGGCGGAGAGAGGAGTTCACTAGACTTGCTCAGGATACTATGACCGTCTCAGAGTATGAGACCCGTTTCCATTATATTGCTCCATCTGGGGCGATGATTATGCCTACTGAGTCTGACAGAGTCCATAGATTTGTTTAGGGACTATGGAGAGAGTTTAGAAAGCCTACAAAAATATTGGTTGCTAGTGGCCAATCATTCCAGGCTATTACAGACTATGCCCATACTGTAGAGTCGTGTCACCATGACCCCGGGGCCAGGTCTCGATATCAGGATGGCTACAGTGGTCCCAGATATGGTGGTAGAGGTTCGGGCCAATGGGGCCGAGGTTATCATCCACCATAGCATCAGGGTCAGTCTAGCTGACCTGTTCAGGCTTCACTTTAGACTTCCGGTAGTACTCAGTTTAAGCAGGGTCAGAGTAGCCATCAGGGCTACAACAGCCAGTCTTCGAGGGGTGCAGCTTCTAGGGTATCAGGCCGTGGTGGCCATATGGGTTCTACTTGTTCATCCCGACTGAGTAGGTCATCATGGGCTTGTTTTGCCTATGGTATTGTTGGTCATTTTGCTAGAGAGTGCCCCCAGCAAGATGCAGTTCATCCAGCCGCTCCGTCGGCTCAACCTATTCGATCAGTTCAGTCACCGGCTCAAGGAGTTGGTGGTCAGGGTAGAGGTGGTGCTCCACATGGCAGAGCAGGTGGTAGGGATGGCGGTCGGGCAGTTGGAGTTCATCGTCAATTTTATGCGGTCCTTGGGAGATCGGAGGCAGAGGCCTCGGATGCTGTGATTACAGGTACGATTTCTGTGTGCCATCAGTCTGCTATGGCTTTATTTTATCCTGGATCTATATGTTCTTATGTATCTGCCTACTTTCTGCCTTGTTTAGGGTTGGCTAGTGAGCCGTTATCTATGCATGTTTATGTTTCAACCCCAGTAGAAGATTCTTTAGTAGTGGATCGGATTGTGAGATCTTGCATGATATATTTTTTGGTGATTTAGAGACTTGGGGTGATTTATTCCCCAATACTGTATGGCTCCTGCTGAGTTGAGAGAGCTTAAGGAGCAGCTCTAATATTTGTTAGCTAAGGGGTTTATTAGACCGAGTGTGTCGCCTTGGGGTGCTCCTATTCTCTTTGTGAAGAAGAAGGATGGGTCGATGTGGATGTATATTGATTATCGGCAGCTAAATAAGGTGACAGTGAAGAATAGGTATTCGATGCCGAGGATGGATGACTTGTTTGATCAACTTCAGGGTTCATCCATGTTTTCGAAGATTGATTTGAGGTCCGTCTACCATCAGTTGAGGATTAGGGCGGAGGACATCCCTAAGACAACATTCATGACACGTTATGGCCATTATAAGTTCTTGGTAATATCTTTTAGGTTGACTAATGCCCCCACAACTTTCATGGATTTGATGCACATGGTGCTTAGCCCGTACTTGGATATGTTCGTGATAGTCTTCATTGATGACATTCTGATATACTCGAGGAGTATAGATGATCATGATTAGCACTTGAGGAATGTACTTTAGACTTTGAGAGATCATCGGCTTTATGCCAAGTTCTCAAAGTATGAGTTTTGGCTTGAGTTGGTTGCATTCCTAGGGCACGTGGTGTCTAAGGATGGGATTAGAGTTGATCTGGGTAAGATTTCAGCGGTTCGTGATTGGCCTAGACCTACTACTCCTACCGAGGTTCGCAGCTTTGTAGGGTTAGTGGGATATGACAAACGGTTCGTTGAGGGATTTTCTTCTATAGCAGCACCCTTGACTATGTTGACTAGTAAGAATGTTCCATTTCAGTGGTCGGATCAGTGCGAGGATAGCTTCCAGCGGTTTAAGGCCTTGTTGACTTCAGCTCCAGTTTTGACTTTATTAGTCGAGGGTCAGAGTTTGGCCGTGTATTGTGATGCTTTCGGGGTTGATCTTGGTTGTGTGTTGATGCACCAGGGTGGAGTGATAGCTTATGCATCGAGGCAGCTGAAGGTTCACGAGCGCAACTACCCCACTCATGACTTAGAGTTGGCGGCGGTAATTTTTGCACTTAAGATCTAGAGGCACTACTTATATGGAGTTCATTGTGAGATATTCACCGATCACCATAGTCTTCAGTATATTACGAGTCAGCGAGAGCTAAACTCAAGGCTGAGAAGATGGATTGAGTTGCTGAAGGACTACGATTTTACTATTCTATACCATCCGGGCAAGGCAAATATGGTAGTGGATGCCTTGAGTCAGAAGACAGTGAGTATGGGCAGCCTAGCTTCACTTTCAATTTTGAGCGACCATTAGACTTTAACATCCAGTCCTTTGCCAACTGTTTGGTTAGGCTTGACTTGTCGGACCCTAGCAGAGTTATTGCCAGCATTAAGATTCGTTCTAATCTAGCTAATCGGATTCAGAGCCGAGAGTTCGAGGGTTAGAGTTTGTGTGACCTTCGTGATTAGGTAGTTCAGGGTGAGGCCAGCCAGGATACTTTGGGTTTTGATGGTATTCTGAGGTTTGGTGGTCGACTTTGTGTTACGAGGGTTGGAAATTTGATTCAGTTGATACTTTGTGAGGCACATTGTTCTAAATACTCCATTCATCCTAGCGTAGCGAAGATGTATAGAGATTTAAGACTGCTTTACTGGTGGAGCAGTATGAAGCGGGACATAGCAGAGTTTGTATCTCAGTGCTTGAAATGTTAGCAGGTAAAGTTCGAGCACATGAGACTGGGTGGTTTGATGCAGCGACTTCCCATTCCTGAGTGGAAGTGGGAAGGAATTACTATAGACTTTGTTGTTGATTTGCCTCGTACTTCTTGGGGTTTTGATTCCATTTGGGTGATTATGGATTGACTGACTAAGTTGACCCACTTCTTGCTGGTTCAGACTTCCTACGGTGCTGAGAGGTTAGCTCAGATTTACATTTGTGAGATTTTTCAGTTGCACGGGGTCTCAGCTTCTATCATTTCAGACCGCGACACTCAGTTCACATCTAAGTTCTGAAGGTCTATACAGAGGGATTTGGGTATAGAGGTTCAGCTTAGTACTGCTTTTCATCCTCATATAGATGGCCAGTCCGAGAGGATCATTCAGGTCCTGAAGGACATGCTTCGGGCTTGTGTACTTGACTTTAGAGGGTCATGGGATCAGTTCGTGCCTTTGGCTGAGTTTTCTTATAATAATAGTTTTCATTCGGGCATAGACATGGCACCTTTTGAGGCCTTGTATGGTAGACGTTGTAGATCATCGAATGGTTGGTTTGATGGTTTAGAGTCCAGACTACAGAGTAAAAATTCGCTTAGAGATTTCTTAAACCGAGTCCGTTTGATTCAGGATAGACTCAGAGCAGCCCAGAGTAGGCAGAAGAGCTATGCTGATCGTAGACTTTGTGCCTTGGAGTTTAGTATTGGTGACTTGGTTTTTCTTTGAGTATCGCCCGTGAAGGGCGTGATGAGGTTTGGTCGATGGGGCATGCTTAGCCCCAAGTTCATTGGACCGTTTGAGATTCTCCAGAGGATTGGTAGTGTTGCCTACATGTTAGCCTTGCCTCCGATGTTTTTAGCTGTGCATCCTATTTTTCATGTCTCGATGTTGCGCCGGTATGTTCCAGATAAGTCTCATGTGTTGCATTGGGACTCAATTCAGTTAGATGAGAGTTTATCCTTTGTTGAGGAGTCGATAGCTATTCTGGACAGAGATATCAAGAGATTGAGATCTAGGGAGATTCCAGTTTTGAAAGTTCAGTGGAGGCATTATTCGATCGAGGAGGCTACTTGGGAGACCAAGAGTGAGTTGCGTGCCCAGTATCCGCAGTTGTTTGAGCCTTCAGGTATTCTCTTTTTCCTTACTTTCGAGGACGAAAGTCTTTTTAGTAGTGGATGTTGTGATGACCCTTCCGGTCATCTTTGCATTTATGTATTGATTGTACTATTAGAGCTTTTCTATAGTGACCCTAACTCATCTATGGCTTGTGGGGCCGGTAGTTCGGTACCCTGGCCATTCGTTTGGTTGTTTTGGTTGTTTGCCTATTTTAGAGCCTTAACTTAGGATATCATTGACTTTAGTCAACATTCTTAGCTAACGTGCTCAAAATTGAATTTTGTCAGCTCTCTAAGCTCCGGAGCATTGAGTTTGGTTTAGTTGGACTCTAAGTCGAGGCCTGAGAACTTTTGGTGTGGGTTTTTTGTTGTTTTTTTTGTTTTCAGGTCATTTGGAGTTGAAAGTGTAACTTGAGCCAGCTTTCGATGATCAGAGCATCAAATTCAAAATTCGACGATTCCATCAGCTCTGAAATGTTGAGTTTAGGTTAGGTAGATGGTTGGTTCAGGTTCTGGGTAAGCCGGGCTCATTTTAGGTATTATGTTACGTGTTGGTTAGTTTTGACTTAGGTTAACATTCCTCCAAAACGACCTCATATGGAATTTCGTCGATTTTGTTGAGTCTGGAACATCATTTCCACTCTGTTAGCATTATTGGTTTTTGAATATCGATTTCCGATTGTGCCAGGAATTCCCCGTCGAGTTTTAGAAAGTTGCAGATTTTTTTTGTTGCAGGTGCAAGCATCAAGCCTCAATCGCGATCGCGAGCCCTTACCCTCGCGACCGCAATGAAGCACCTGGACTCCTATTCTTCGTGATCTCATGATCGCCTATCGTGATCGCGATGAAGTCTCTTCCCCACTGTTCTTCATGACCGCGTGGCTAGCCTTCGCGATAGCAATGATCTAGCCAGCGTGGTCCTCGCGACCGCGAGGGGTCCCTTCACGATCGCAATGAAGGACCCCTGGGCAGTATATATCTTTTCCATTTCATTTTTCCAGCCTTCATCTCTCATTTGCCTCAACTCTATTATACCCAAACACTCTCTAAATTGCTCCAAATAAGTGCACCCTTGAAGAACTCTTGTCCCCTCGATAAAGTCTTTCCCCATTGGTGTTTTAGGCAAGTTTCCCCTCTTTTCATAGTTGTCTTCTCCATTGGTCCCAACAACCATTGTTGCCTTCTTCTCAAGCTCGAAAATTGGTTATAGATTCTGTCCGAGTGAAGTGCATGCTAGCAGACTCATTCAATTCATAACTCTTGGCATAACTGCCTCAATTTGGTAGGTAATTCTTGTTTTTTCGGTTTTTCATTCCTAAATTTCCTTAATTGAGTTCTTAACTTGAGGGGCTATTTTAGCTCAAAATTATTGCCCAAATTCCTTGATTTTTCTAGGCATGTACTCCCATGGTCTTTGTGATCATAATGTGAGTTTTCATTTTCAATTTCGAGTTGCGTGGCCCACGAGCCTATCGGTGACCCGAATTTCGACCCGGCTACAATTGTAGCATTATGGGTATTGTTAGACTCATTTTAATGTATTATTTATGTTTATGATAGTTTAATCATAATTCGAGGTTTCTCGGAGTTATTCGGGCTTAGATATCATTGTCCTATCAGCTTATCATCGGACGACAGGTAGGTTACGGTCTAAACTCCCTAGACTTAGTATATATCGAATAAAATTATACTAACTGACATCCTTAGGTTGGGTTATTAGCTTGGAACCACAGACCTTGATCACTTTTCCATGATTCGCCTCGTTTCTTTCCTTAGTTGTATGTAGTATTCTTCGTAGTTGATATTATCACCTTTATGGTCCTGTGTGGCCTTGTCTGACTCTGGACCATAGATGGTGGGTTATTCGGGGGTGCCCGTGAGTCCTAGGCATCGTTATCGTGATATTATGCTGGCTATTGATGTTGTAGAGCGATTGGATCATGTGCAGGGCCGATAGGTTGTTTGTGACCTGTTGGGCGGCTATTTGTGTTGATCATATCATTTCCATGCATATTATGAGAATTTCCTACTACATCATACAACAGTTTTGGCTTCGGGCCTACTGGTACTAATTTTCTAAACTTTGTATGGCCCTAGGGGCCCATTTTTGATGGAGATGACTTGGAAATGATTTGAATTGATTTGTGGATCTTCTTAGGGTAAAAGAGAGTTAAATTATGTTTTCTATCACTAGTTTTACCGTTAATGCTAGATTCAGCAGGGTCGGAGTGCTAGTTGAGTTTTATTATTGATTTGAGATGGCATTGGTCTCGATTGGACCGAGGACCAGAGATGTTTTACCACTGTTTTAGACCCGATTATGCCCGGGCACCCTTGGTGGGGTTTTTGAGACATTTTTCACTACTTTAGACCTGGACAGAGTCTGGGCATGCATACTCGAGATTTGAGCCTTCAGCTTGAATTCAGACTTACTCCGGACAATATTTTTCGATACTAAGTTTTAGTATGGGGTCCGGGACCTCCATAGACCTTGGCCGTTCCAGACCTGGGGCCTGGGGTTGCATGTTCCGGAGGAAGGGTATACAGTGGAGTAGAGGTATACGGGCAGTGTCCTTCCATGAAACCTACTTGTTGGGCCCGTTCGGCACTGGAGGAGGTACATACAGAGTTTCTATTCCACCCAGAGGTTATCATGCATCATATCATTCATTGTTTGAGGCTCCACCTTTGTCTGATGTTTGTTGTGTGTATGCTCCGGTTGTATGGGCAGCAGGAGGGTTTGTTTTCACTTATTTGCATTCCTCGATTGTATGGGCGGTTGGGGGACTGTAGATAGACTCTTGTTACTTTATCACAGTATTATCCCCTGTTACGCTTATAGTTATGAGATTGGATACTGTGAGATTGTTAGTTTTTAATTGAGATTGGTATGATTAGTTTGGTTATTAATTCCTGTTTTCCTAGCATGCCTATCATTATTCCTCTCCTCCCTCCCCTTGTACTTGAGGTTACCCGTATACCATCCACTTTTGAAAACTTATTATGTATATATTGTTATTGCAAGGACCCCAGGTGCGTCGTTTCCTACTTTCACCTGTGCCTGTTGTGTATATATTCTACTTGCTAGCCTTGTTGTTGTTGTTTCTGTTGTCTTCCCTCTGGGCTAGTTCTTGTGTGCCTTTTTATAGATTTTCATGACTACTTATTTCTATTCTGTCTGTTACTACATTTTTATCTTATATGTGCACAGTCGGTCTATGATAACTATTGGGTACCTTATGCTTCACATTTGGTGCTCATACTACACTCTACATCTTCTGGTGCAGATCCTAGTGTGAGCTATCGCCGTTAGCTCCTGAGAGACTCGTACTTGGAGATTTTGGACCATCCCGGACTGAGGGTGATCTCTTGGTGACCAGAGCTAGCTTTTAGTTTATCTTTTGCTTTATGTACTCTCTTACTACTCGGAGATATTGTGTATATATTTTTTTGGATCCTTTCGTACTCCTTATATGTAGATCCAGCTCTATACTATGATACCAGGTTTTGAGTTTGGTTTAGCTTCCGTATATGTATGTATATGTTCCTGTTATCTATTTTCCTCATCTTGTTCCCTTGCTTCTGCTTATTAAATTGTTTTTCCGCTTAAATTATTAGATAGTAGCCCATTACTGACCGTTCCGGGCTACGGGGGATTGGTTCGCCTACTGGGGGGTTGTAGGTGTCATCATGACCGATAAATCGGGTCGTGACACATTCTTAGCATATGGTGCTACCTTATATTGAAACACATCATTTTCTTCTCCACATTGGTGCATGCATCTTCAAACTTAGGCTTTTGCGGATGTTATTATTTCAATCCCCTCCCCCAAACTTAGGCTTTTAGCCTATGTTTCACTTTTGAGCCATTAGGGAGGATTGAGTGCAAAAATCTAGGTTCCACAAAGGGTCAAGGTATCAACAAGGTGTCAAAGAAAAGTTACAAGCTCAAAAAGGCTTACTAGGATCAATGTAACGGGGAAGTCAATTTGGGTGAAGTGACTTATTCAAAAAGGGCCTAAGGTCACCTTCCAAGCTCGGTTACATCTAGGATTTTGCCTTGAATCACATTCGGGAAAAGTTCTAGACAACGCATGCACACACGAACTAAGTATAGCCTTACCACACAAGGCATCACAACACAAGAATTTTACAATTAGTCTCACAATCAATTGGGACAAATGACTTTTGACAAGCTATTCTGAGTTATTTTACACACTTGTTTGTTAATCGATCAAGCCAAACGGGGAGTGTGCAAGTCATGACAAGAGAATGCTTTACTCAAAATCATCTTCCCTCTTTCTTTCAATTTGCCAAAAACTTTTTGCCAAGAAAATTTTTTGGTAGGCCCTTTTCGAGATAAGAAAAACACGGACTCAATTTTAAACTAAAACTTAGCATTTTCCCTTAAGAGAGTTTCCTCTCAACCTATCATAGGAAAACACCAACCCGGTTTAACACACAAAATAAACAAAAGAAAACAAAAATAAAAGAAATAATTAGCTCCTTGGGAAAGAACCATGGTATGAAGAAAACCCTTGGAGTTTATTCACTACTCTACTATTAACAAGGCGACCAAAATTTAAGAACATTCCAGCACCCCCAAATTGAACATAACATTGTCCCCAATGAAATAGAAGTTTTAGGTGAGGATTATTCCCTGGAGTGGGGTGCAAAATGCACAAGGGCTGGGGAGAACCTCCCTAGCTTTTGCATGTTCAGTTGAGAAATGAGAGAGTTTCCAGTGATCTGCCTACCTCTATGTGAAATAGGATGTGACGCACATAATGTGGTGTGCGGTTGCATGACCCAGCGCAAGTGATCTTGGGAGTTGAGTTGTGGGTCTGTTGTGATGGGCGATGGCTTGTGCGAAGTGCACTTCCCCAAGTGTGTTTCGCTCATTACATGAATAGAGGTGGTTTGATGGCCAATGAACATTCCAAGTCCATTAGCTTGTTTCCTACCTACAAACTTCAACAAAAATAACACCAAGAGAAAAATATGGAAAATAAAGGTGGATGCTTGGGTTGCCTCCCAAGAAGCACTTGGTTTAACGTCACGGCTCGACGATGGTACCTCTCACTCATAGTTCGTCGAGGTAGATCACTTCTAGAAGCGCTACATCCTCCGGGATACCCAAATACTTCTTGACTCATTGCCCATTGACTTTAAATGTTGAGCCATTCTCGGCTTCCAATGTTTCATCTATGAACTTTTCTTTCGCATGTAATTCGACACTCTCCTCAATTTTGTTAATTGCAAATGCCATCTGGAGATCATTTGGTTGCTTCATGGATCTGCATACATTGAAAGTTGTCTCTTCCTCATTCACAGAGAATTTAAGTTCCCCTAATTTCAATTCATTCAATGTGCACCCCGTTTTTAAACCTGGCTGCCTCAACACAATTGGTATCTCAAAGCCCCCAGTGCAATCAAGTACAACAAAGTCAACAGGGTACACAAGTCGACCCACTTTTGTAATGCCCCAAACTTAAGATATGCGTACAACTTGTAAACGCAAAGGAATCATTATAAACCAAGAGGATAAGGTTGTGAATGAATAATTATGCAAAGGGACACTTATATTAATCCATTTTAAGTGATATACTAAAGTTATAGACCAAAGGGAGACTTGAAACAAAATTTCAAATTGAAGGATTCACTATGGTGGACTATTTCAAGCAAGCTCGTATAAGGTCTTACTTGTAATAGGTATATCTCTCAATATAAAAGAATTTAGAGGTCCTATGAAGTACCAAATCAAAGGTATTTGAGTCTAGTTTGCAACGCAATAAACCGCTCATCTATACGAGTTTGGAGTAAAAAGTTATGCTCATTTTACTACAGACACGCGCACTGCCCAATCATTGTGGGACATGTGGCAGCCTTGGGTAAGTCCGCCAAAAGTTGTGTATTTATATTGAAACTTTGGGATTTCATCTCCCATATATATCAGAACATAAGGGACTTTCTTAACACTAATTTTCTTTGGTTCTTCTTCATCTCAACCCCTCTCTAGCCTAAGGTAAGTGAATTCCTTCAAGAATCAAGTGTACTTTTCATCATAGGTCTTGGAAACATACTTAGTCAAGTATTTTCTTGAAGGAAAAGGTGTTGTTCTTGAAGATAAAAAAAAGTGCAGGGATTTTACTCTAATTGATAAAGGTATGGCTGCTCTTCTATCCATAAATATGACTCTAAGAGTTGTTTTAAGTATAGTTTACGGGCAGGACTCGCGGGACAGTGATAGGAAGTCGTGGGTCCATGTTTTGCCCATTGTAATTGATATAATTGGTGAGGAGGGAGTATGTAGAGGGTTGTGATAGTTTTATTGTTGACTAAATGAGGTGTGTATTATTATGCATTGAGGCAGCATGCCTACTGCAATAAGGAGGGAGGCTAGGTATAGCAAACACGACTTTTATGGCTCTTGCAAGCTTGTCCCTCGTCAAGTGTTTGAAAAAATACCTATATAGATTGAGAATGTTGTTTATATGTTGTTAGGCTTCCAATCACTGTATGAAATGTTATAATTCTCTCCCAACTTAACCTATGATCTTAAAGGGTCATTTAAATGCTACTAGATAAAGAACTCCCGATGTGGTGTTTGGAAGTTGAGGGGTCAAGTTTATGACCTTGTTTGGGATATAGAATGGGCTATATATTGTAAGGAAAGGATGGAGGGATTAATATTGACTTTATAGGTGGTCATAGTTCAGTTGATAAGGGGAAAAAAGAGAGGTCTGGTGATACACCATTTACTTATCTTATTTGCTAAGCTTGCCGCCCGTAAGCTATTATCATTTTCCAACCTCGCCATATTTCTTGGTTAGTTGCTTCTGCTATTGAATATGTTGTTATGTCATAGATAAGAAGTATTTGAAGGGAACCAACAATGTGACATAAGGGAGAGAGAGTCTCAAAGTAAGCTATGTAAAGCTAAACCTTTTTCGCCATCAAGAAATGACCTAGAGTCACATATTCCTCCTATAAAGGTCGTCATAGATTATATCTACTTGAAAGCAAAGCTTATTACTATTATAGGTCTCTCTCGTGTGGAGTTCTAAATCAATAGAGTTATAGTACTCATTTTTAGTCAAAGAAGTCATATGTTTCACACGACCATACGTGTCTTCAGTTTAAACTCCTAAAAATTACCGAGCATATATGTCATGAAACTTAGAGGAAGTAATTAGCCACAGAATAGCCCTGAGTATATAGATCACATAAATATATGATTCTTCAGCTAAAATAAAGTAATCAATATTCAGATAACAAGTAATATAATTCATAAGTTTCTTACTATGAGCCTTTACAACCAAGATGAGATTATAGCCTACTCTGCAGCATGGGGTGGATATCTTTAGGGCCACTACGTGCGATGCTATTTTGTGCACATAATTCAGACAGAGTTGATTGGAACTTCCCATTGTGGATTCCCCTGACTAGACAGGCCTACGGGCAGACCTTAGCCCTGGAGCGCGTACCTTGACAGACCACATTATCCAGACTATGAGATTTCATACATGGTTGTGATAGTTGGCTACAAATGCCAAACAGGTATCACCGATCGCCGATAGTAGGCCATCTTGTGACTTCCTAACAGTTAGTATAACATAAAGAATAGATAAGCTATATAAAAGGGTAAAGATGTCACCTAGGTAAATTCTAGGAATTTTAAATATATATAATTAAGTAATGTATAGGATGTTATATAAGGACTCATGATATTGGTCATTGTATCAGTTTTAGTTTCAGATTACATTCCATGTATGTGTATGCTCAGATTTTCCTATTTTTGATATTCAATTTAGTGAGCATTCTTACATGTCTACTTATTATTCAGTCTGCTTTACATACCAGTACATGTTTTATATGTACTGATGTCCCATTATTTTTGGGCGCTGCATTTTTATGAATGGAGGCTCAGGTACTCAAGCTAGCAAACATCCACAGTAGACCAATGCCTTCTAGTTGATCAGTTGGTAAGCTCCACCTCTCTCTGGATCTATCAGACGCCTAGGTCATATGTTTTGGATTCATGTATATATCGTACATTGGGTACTTCAGAGCCCTGTCCCAACTAGTTATCAGTTTTTTAGTTGTAGACATTATAGAGGCTTCTTAGACATAGTTTTGTTTCAGTTGTACATCTAGTCCAGTAGTCCCTTTAGTTATCTATGTTTCAGTATATGTAAGCGTATATTGATGTCCATGCTATTGCTTGTCAGCTTACAAATTTAGCATGAGTTTAGTTTATATGTTCAGCAGGTGCTCGTATAACTCCTTGATGTCCACCCCTCCTAGCTAGGGGCGTGACAACTTTCACCAACACATCATAGCCAATTCCCACGGGACATTTCATTGACTGGTTTGTCATGAGTAGTTTTATCTCTGTAATGGTGGGTTGGCAAAGTTCTAACCGTTTAAAAGTGGTGAACAATATCAAATTCACACTCGCACTTTCGTCACAAACCAATCTTGTTGATCTATGCACCTAATTTGTATCACAAATAGTGAAAACACCCGGAGTTCCCTCATCATTAGCAAAACCTCCATAGTATGGGCATGGTATGCTATCGCCTAAAATGGCCGCCCACTACCAACTAGTACCTCTGCAGTTTCATGAAGCTCGGTCCTCATCCCCCAAACAAAACAATGAATCTGATCTGGCATTGTAGGAATGATCATAGCCCTAAATGGAGCCAATTGGTGAAAGCAGGTCTCGTACTCAGAAACTGTCATAGACCCCTGCATCAATCAGGTAAATTGCTCCCTACGGTGCTCACGATCACACTGCAGCAAGAACTTGACCATAAAGGCCTCGTAGAACTCTCTCCATGTCAACTGAGGAGACTCGGAGTGTCTGCAAGCTACATGGGCCTTCCACCAAAGATTAGCTTTCCCCTCTAGATGATAGGTGGTATAATCTACTCTGTGGGCATCTAACTGACCAAGGTGATGAAGCATCTCCTCACAAGTAGAAATAAATTCATAGGCATCCTGTCCGGGAGCACCGGAGAACCTCGGTGAGGATAGTCTCAAAAACAGGCCCCAGGCCTTCTGCTCTGACTCTAACATAATCGGGCAAGGAGCGAGAGGCTGAGCGACTGTAGGCACTAAAAGGACCTGTGCATGAGGAGCCGCAGTAGTAGGCTCTTTTCCTGAACTCTAAACACCCAGGGCTGCCCTCTGAGCGAATGTCTGGGTCATATTAGAAGGCTGACCCCCAACCATGCTCAATAACTGAAGAAGCACACTCCGTATATTTGGTGTAGGAGATGGGGCTGGTGCTGATACTGATGCTGCTACTGGCCCTAGTAGCACTTGGGTTGCTCCCTGGTCCATGGGTTGCTGGTCTGGAACTGGCTCAGGCTCATACTCGACCTCAGGAGCTCTAACTGATGTCGCAGCTCGAGCATGTCCTTGACCTCTACCTCTATGTCTAACCCGGCCCCTGACTAGAGCTGGAGGTGTTGGTACTGAAGGCTCGCCGTCGTCTGCTGCGGAAGATATCGTATGAACCATCTGCGGAAGAGTGAACTAGAACAAATGAGATTCCAGGAAACCATCTAGGATAAATCTCATGATATAGAAGCAAGAGAAGACTCATGCTTCCTAATATATCATTGTAGCCTCCCGAAGATAGAGTACGGACGTCTCTGCCCCAATCCGCAGGACTTTACTAGACATTGGCTCTTATATCAATGACATTGGTGAACCTAGGCTCTGATACCAAGCTGTCATGCCCTGATTTCTCAGGACATGATGCCACCTACAACCCCTTGTAGGTGAACTAATCCCCAAAGTTTAAAATGGTTAGTAATGGGCCACTACTTAAATGAAGCATGCACAACAAGGATAAAAAGCAAAAGAAGGTAAATAAGGCATAGCGAAAGGAAGGCAACCTGAATATATACAGAAAACTACACCATACCACGACCTGGTATCATAAGTACGAGAGCCACTACTAAATATATAGAGTACAAGAGAGAGCAAAAGTAATATATACAACTGTCTTTGAATATACAAAAGAGTCAATTGTGCAAAAAGAAGAGATATAGCCAAGCCCCGGTCGCCAGGAACTCACCCTATGTCTCGGATGTCCCAAAAGTTGCACGAGGTCCCCACATCAATGGTGATAGTCCACACCAGGATTTGCACCAGAAAGATGCAGAAGTGTAGTATGAGCACAAATTGCATAAGCAACGGGTACCCAGGAGGCATCATAAGCTGACTAGGCACATATAAAATTTAAAAGCAGTAGATAGCATATAAAGAAAGAAAAGGGTCGCAGAAGCAAATAGAGTGAAGTACAAGGAAGCTAGCAACATATAAAAGGCATAAAAGAATACAAGTGTACTAAGCTAGCCACAGAAGATGTATCACAGAACACAGATGTAAGAGTAGAGAACGCACCTGGGTCCTTGCAATAACAGTAAATAAAGAAAGCTTAACGAACATGGTAGTGTACCGATAACCTCAAATAAAGGAAGAGAAAGAAAGGCCATTAAACATAGATATGCTAACAATACATCTCACAAGGTAAGGATGATCGAGAAGTAAACTAACAGGTAACTACAGTAGGAGTAAGTAACACTAATCTACCTACAATCCCAATGAGCGCCCATACACCCCAGGAATACATACAAGTGCAGACAAACCCTACCAGCATCCCATACTACCAGAGAATACACTCAGCAAACAACAAACAAGGGGTGGAACTGTGCATAAATGAATGATATGATATGGTATGCCAGCACTACCGTATGCACTTCCTCTAGCGCCCGTAGGCCCAGCAGGTAGGACCCATGGAAGGGCTTCCCCCGTATACCTCTACTCTCGCGTATACCCCTCCTCCAGTACTCTCGGCCCATAGTCCCTAGTCCAGATCGGCAAGGTCCATGGAGGTCTCTGTGATCACATACCAACTATCAAGATCTCATCATGCGTGCCCAGAGTCTATCTGGGTCTAAAATTAGTAATAAAACCATGTCTAATGCTCAGTCTGGTCGAGTCTAGTATCATCTCAAGTACCAATGTGAAAAACCAATATTTAATCCATTTTACTTCAAGAAGATCCATTAAACCAGTTTTAAGTTCATTTATAGCCATTAATAACTGAAAACAGGCCCTCGGGGCCATGCAAGGTTAGAAAATCGGTGATAGTCAGGCCTACAGCCCTGCAGTAGTAATAAACCAATGCAGAAAACTTCTTTTCATGATGATGATATGCTCAGATACAACCAACAACTCAATATCAACCTACTAGCCCTGCACAGGCTCAAATCCGCTCTACAACACAAATAACCAACTAGCAATCGCGAATCAGTTTCTGGGACTCACAGACACTTCCCAAATATCTCACTAACTATGGTCCAGAGGCAAATGCAAAGGCCACTCAGGGCCATAAGGGGTAATACTATCGTACTAGCTCAAATACTGAAGCAAAAGAAACAATAATAAACGAAAAGGAAGCGAACAAGGTTGGGGTTCCAACCTAGTAATCCCAACCCAAGGAGGAACTAAATAGTACAATTACATCATATATAGGCCAAGTCTAAGATTGGTAAGCCATAACCTACCTGGTGTCCAATGAAAAGCTATTGGAAAGACGTCGTTCGAGCCCAAACTACTTTGAGAAGCCCGAACATCAATCAAACTATTAAAAACATAATCTACTCATCAATATGAAGCTAAAGACACCCATAATGCTAATAATTTAGCTGAGCTGAAATTCGGGTCAAAACAGGCCCATAGGCCCTGCAACCTGAAATTGAGGACGGAAATTACCATGAGTTTTCCAATGCTGCCAGGAACACATGCTCAAAAATTGAGCATAATTCGGGTAAGGGAAGGGCCTAAAACAGCCCTTAAATCTCAAGAACAAATTAGAAATCAATCAAAGAATTAACGGAATTAAAGGTTAGAAACTTACAATAGACGATGAGAAGTCGACCACGGGAATGGAATATGCCACCCCAACACTCAAAGATGCTCCCACACAGAAATTTGAGCTTAGAGTTCTAAGAAAATAGTGGAAAGAAATGATTTGAGACTAGAAGAATAAAGGAGATGCCCCTTTAAAACTGCCAGCGATCGGCGCACCTGCGGTCATAATGACGCAGGTGCGTCGCTGCAGTGGCGCCCAGACCACCGCAGGGGAGGGAGAAGAAGCACAGGTGTGCCCCTAACCAATGCCACCAGGACTGCAGGTGCGGCCAAAGAACCGCAGTCGCGTCCATACCAGAACCAACAACAACCAGCTGCAAACTGAACTCAAAATTCCTCTGATCACACCCTCGAGGATCATCTGAGGACCTGCGTTTGCAAATGGACTATGCTATCCTACCAGAAATGACATTTCAGACTCAACAGAAATGATGAAATTCCCATACAAGGTCAATTTAATAAAAAATGGGCCCTACGCCCAAAAATCTAAATTTATCAAAACGGAACCCAATAGCCCAAAATGAGTCTGGAAGCCTCGAGACCGAAACCAAAGGTCCCTCTAGCCCAAAGTTGATATTCTAGAGCTAATCGCGTAGATGAAATTTCCATCCGAGGTCGTCTTCTCCAAATGTTGACCTAAGTCAAACTTTTAACTCCAACTGGCTTGACATCTCAGAAAGTGTGATAAAATCATACCGAAAGCTCCTAGGCCCCGGCTAAGGATCCAACTAGATCAAAATCCACACTCCGGAGCTAATGGAGCTGTCGAAATTTAATTCCGAGATTGTTTGCTAAGAATATTGACTAAAGTCAATGATTTCCTAAATTAAAGCTCTAAAAGAGGGAAATGATCATAAAGACCAAACGAACGGTTCGGATACCGAGCCATTGGTCCCAGCAAGTCATAAATGACCTGGGGCCGCTACAGGTAAGCTCTAGGAGTACAAAAAAGTGAAAACGCGAAAATAATCGAAAGGGTCATTGCAGATGAATACATTGTCAAATTAATAATTTTTTGATACCCAAATATTGTTTTCTCTTTTAGTCACTAAATTTGATATTTTTATTGAATTAAATAAATAATATTGATACATAATTTTTTAAGACTATTTTAATAATGATACAAACTTTAGTAGTGATCATATTATATAACATAAAACTAAAAATTTATTTACGTAATATTCATTAAAATTACTTTTAGGAACAAAAAATTAACTATTCAAACACATTCTATTTTAATTAGTTCAATTTTTTTTTAAAAAAAATATGTCTAAACGAGCTTAGTATTTATTATTTTTTGCCAGAAGTTAGTCAATAATAATTTTTCATTATAACACAATTACAAAAATATTCCTATGAGTCATAACAAGAGTAAAGACATGTATGGATTCTTTTAAAATTTTATTTTGATCATTAATTATAAAATTATTATTTACCCTTAAATAAAGTTAGAATTACTAAAATGTCATTGATCGTCATTCTTGTGGCTCTTCTCATTCTTGTGGCTCTTCTATGTAATAGAAATGTAATCATCAATCTTGTAGCTATACTGTGAGAGATTAATCTGTTTATTAAGCAAAACTATCAGATTTTTTTCCCTATAAGTTGTTCAATACCTGTGCTTTTGAAGAAACCTACCTATGTTCACATAAATAAGGGTTGAAACTTAAATCTACAGGAGATAATCATTAAGTATGTAAATTTTAATTTTCTTACTATAGGTAAATATTAGTTCAATTCCTGCAACAAAACTGATAAAAAAAATTAAACTTTCAAATGTCCAGAAAGTCACATTTGTTAGGTATGCGCTTTGCATCAGATGTCTTATCTATGTGCAAAAAAAAATTGAAACTATTATTTTTTGTATTGCGAAATAGTATGTCAGTTATGTTTGTATAGTTGTTCATCAAATGAGTTATAGCCAGTAGGTTGAGGCAAATCTTTAGCAATTGGGACTGGAATGATACAGAAGACTTATTCGCCCCTTTGCTCTCATCATTATGTCTATGTGTCTCTATTTCTTTCTTTCATCTCCGATTATGTAGTCGATTGCTTACGATTTATGCATAAATTTGATTTGCATATTCTCAGCTTTTGAACGATGGTGAGCCGTTCTAACAGAAGGGAGTGAATTTCTGAAAATTGATGATTTAGCTATTTATTTTGATTCAATCAACTACTGCTATTTCTTTTTGTATATATATAATTTCGATTGGCCTGAAATTTGATTAAGCGATTATGATTTTCGTTGAGATCATACATGATATGTTGTTGTTAGTGACATACATTTTAAGGAAATATTTTAATATGCCAAATCAACTGCTTGACAATATATCATTATGGAGACAACATTGGTACATACATCTCCTTTATTATTATTTTTCCAGTTCAACTTTAGATCAATGCAATCTATCTAGTATTATCTAGATAAGGGTCCAAATATGCTTCGGGCTTTAAATTTCTCTCCTTGCCTTGGTTGATATGTTCATAGAGTCTTTGTTTAAAATTATAATTTTTTATAGTTCAGGTTTCTGTCTATTTAATTATACATGATTACCTTAACAGTAGATTATTGCTTAGATTTAGCTTGAATTTCTAGTACTGAAGACTAATATATTTTTAATTTAATATAAATTAAGTAATAAAAATACAAGATATAGTAATTACTCACATACACACTTTCTGAAAAAGTTGTAATGCATATTGTATAGTATGCATTTATGCCTTGATTGCCACATCATCAAAGATTTAATATTTTTTTCTACCAATCAATATCAAAGTTGTAATATAATTAACTCAATAGAGTACTCACATATTGGCGTAAATTATAGCCCACTCTTACGATAATTTTATTGTCATCTTTTTTCTTGTCAGCAGGTGTAATGAGTAGCTTTATTTTGCTCATGGATAAGTTTTTGAGTTTTGTCCTCACACAAGATGAAAAACAATTAAAAAAGAGAGGAAGGCTGCATATGTTTGAGAAGAAGTTGCTCAATCATCCATAGACGAGACCATTAATCTGCATCCAAATGGAAGAAGAGAGAAAGAATGCGTATGGTTGAGAGGCAAAGGTGTGACGAAAAAGACTTCTAAATTTTTGTATAGTTAAATTTTTTATCAATTATTTTTCATGTAATATCAGAACTGCCCTTCATAGTAGTAGATGGTCTGTTTGCACAGTTAACAATTAGACTAAAATCAATCAGTTTAGTTAATTCAAGGTTAAAAGTGCAGAGTCAAATATCACAGGGACCAAAATTGCAATTACGTAATAACATGAGGACGAAAATCACCATTTCCCCCTTTTTTTAATACTCCTCAGAATTTGAGTATAGAACTTTTTTTCTTCAAATTTCCTCTTGTTAATTAGTTTATCATATTTGATATTAAGAAAATCCTACATAGAAAATGAAAGATAAATAATTTTTAATCGTTCGATGAATACATTATTAAGTTAATAATTTTTTGATATCCAAACATTCTTTTCTCTTTTAGTCACTAAATTTGACATCTTTGTTGAATTAAATAAAAAAATATTGATATATAATTTTTTAAGACTATTTTAATAATGATACAAACTTTAGTAGTGGTCATATTATGTAACATAAAATTAAAAATTTGTTTACGCAATATTCATTAAAATTACTTTTAGAAACAAAAAATTAACTATTCAAACACATTTTATTTTAATTAGTTCAAATTTTTCTTCCTAAACTATGTCTGAACGAGCTTAACATTTATTGTTGTTTGCCAGAAGTTAGCCAATAGCAACTTTTTATTATAACACAATTACAAAAATATTCCTATGAGTCATAAAAAAAGTAAGGACATGTATGAATTCTTTTAAAATTTCATTTTGACCATTAATTATACAATTATTATTTACCCTTAAATAAAGTTAGAATTACTAAAATGTCATTGATCGTCCTTCTCGTGGCTCTTCTAGTATTGGAAATATATATATGGATTATGAGAAAGTAATACCCTCTCTGTCCAACAATAGTTGTCCATTATTGACTTGGCACACAAGTTAAGAAATAATAAATAATATGGATAATTTTACTACTCCCTCTGTCCAATAATAGTTGTCCACTATTGACTTGACACACATGTTAAGAAATAATAAATAATACGAGATATTTTACTATATCACCTATTGAATATAATTAATTCAATGATTTGAAAAATGTATTGGGTAATGATTATAATTAATAATTAAGGGTAAAATAGATAGCAATGAGTAAATTATTCATTAATTTTCTAAACTGAATAAGTATTATTAGACATTTATTTTTAATAATATGTACAAGTATTGTTGGACAAAGTATTTGATAAATTGTGTTGATTCCAAAAACATAAACCAAACTCAAAACAAAAATTTGCCCCAAGCTTTATTCCTAGGGAACGGAAACAACCACAGAAAGATGCGCGTGTAAAACAAAGCGCGTAGCTTGTGACAGTACTTCCAACCAGAAGAAGAAAAAGAGATACAGGCCAAGCCCTTCCACACATGCACTGTTTACGTCTCTACCTTGAACGCGCGCGCACACAAACACGCCTCTCTCTCTACTAGCAGTGTCCATCTATTTGAGAACGAAGAAACCCATTTTTGTTGAATTGCATTTACAATACAGTGTAAATTGTTGCTGAAGTATTTATCTACTCAAGTATGTTCTTTTCATCTTCCTTCTACTTTTTCAATTACTGTTGTCTGTATCAAAATATTTGACATCGAGATTTAAGTATACTACTACTTTAACATTTTAATATGAAAGAGAATTGCAGTTTATACTAGTAATATTCATGTAGTTTTGCACTACTTACATATTAATTCAACAAAATAAAGCACTCCATTCTGATTCTTACTCTCAATAAGCAAGATTACCCAACAAATTGGATTGGAGGGAACAGTAGAAACATTGAGATACAAATTTCCTAAAAAAAGTTCTTTTTTCAATCTATCAATTATGCTTATCTGTAATCTCGATAAGCATAATTTCATAACAGTGGTGATTGGGCTTTCATTTTATCCTTCAAATTTTACGTTTTTATCAATTGCAGTCCGGGTTTCTTTTCTTTTCTCTCAGAATCCTTTTGGGAGGTTGAATTTTGATAGTATATTTGAATGGACAGCGCCAAGGTTTGACAGCGTTTTTCTCTATTTTTCAGATTCAACTTTACTACTTTGGCATTTCTTTTTTCAATCTCAAGGGGATACTGCATTGACAAGGTGCTGCTAATTTTCGCAGAAGTTACGAGAAGGGGGCTTCTGAAAATTTTGTTTGGTTATTTGAAGGTGAAAAGTTGCTGATGAATCATTTGGTAGTTTTGGGGTGTGGGTTTGTCTCAGTTTGGTGTTTATAGTTATGGGTTGTGTTTATTCAAGAGCTTGCATTGGAGAGATTTGTGCACCAAGGAATGTGGAAGTTAAAGAACCTGAAAATGTGAAAGCTGCTGAAATTGCTGTATTTTCACCTGCTTCATATGGGGAAGATGGAGAAATTAGAGATCAACTTAATCAATTAAGTTTATCTAGGGACAATGAAATTGGTATAACCAGACTGTCAAGAGTTTCTGCACAATTTTTACCACCTGATGGTTCACGGGTTGTAAAAGTTCCATCAGGGAATTATGAACTACGGTGTTCGTTTTTATCTCAAAGAGGGTACTATCCTGATGCCCTTGATAAAGCTAATCAAGATAGTTTTTGCATTCACACTCCATTTGGAACAAGTCCAGATGATCATTTCTTTGGTGTTTTTGATGGCCATGGAGAGTATGGAGCTCAATGCTCACAGTTCGCGAAAAAGAAACTTTGTGAAAATTTGCTTAGGAACAGTAAATTTCATTTAGATGCTGTGGAGGCATGTCATGCGGCATTCTTGATGACCAATTCGCAGTTGCACGCTGATGCTATAGATGATAGCATGAGCGGAACAACTGCAATTACTATACTTGTACGAGGTAGTACACTTTATGTTGCTAATAGCGGTGATTCAAGAGCAGTTATAGCCGAGAGACGGGGTAACGAAGTCGTGGCTGTTGACCTTTCAATCGACCAAACACCATTTAGGCCTGATGAGTTTGAGCGGGTTAAGCTCTGTGGAGCAAGAGTTCTTACACTGGATCAGATTGAAGGATTGAAGAATCCAGATGTGCAATGTTGGGACACTGAAGAAGGTGATGATGGTGATCCTCCTAGGTTGTGGGTACAAAATGGGATGTATCCTGGTACGGCTTTTACAAGAAGTATAGGTGATTCTGTCGCTGAGACAATTGGTGTTGTTGCAAATCCTGAAATTGTTGTTTTGGAGCTCACCTCAGACCATCCTTTCTTTGTGATTGCCAGTGATGGGGTATTTGAGTTTCTTTCCAGCCAAACTGTGGTGGACATGGTAATAAATTCTTCTCTCTTTCTAATTTCTAAATCTGTAGGTTCTATTTATTCAACAAGTGGACTTAAATTATTCTGTTATTTAGTACTGATAAATAAAGTGCTTTGAACTTTGTCTATTTGCTTGACATGTGTGATTATCTGGCCATATCTGAATACTGTTAGGAAATGTGCAGACTGTTGGAAATTAGTTGGAGGCTGCCATAAGACCATTGACCATTTTTTACACCCATAATATGGAAAGAAATAACTCCGTCTTTTTCGCTTTGTGAAACTAAATTTTGTCGACTAACCACAAAAGACTAGCTCATCTAAACCTCCAGCACACATCAATTCCCCAACCTATTTTTGAACAATACAGGGCAAAAGTATCTTCTGACAAAAGGAAATATCTTTCGAAAGCAAATATCTTACCATAAAGTACTCTTATGTTTTCCCTATAATGGAACATCTTTTCTTTTTGGGCATTTGAAATTTGATGAAATCTATACGTTATTCACAAATACACTTCGTGCACCTGACTCCACAATTACTGCAATTATGTCTTTTCCATCCAATACTATCATGTAAAGGTTAAACTAATCTCTTAGTTGTGTGTGCATTTCAACTCTACATAAGATCAGTTTTTGGGAGAATTAATTCGAGTCTTGTTGATTAGTTTAGGATGCTAGTAGGAAACAAGATTCTAGGGCGACATTGAGACTATACTGCACACGTTTTAAATAGATTCACAATCCAGAAAAATAAAAGCAGTGTGACTCATTTTCACTTTTGGGTAACATCCTCTTGAACTGTTTTCCTGAGGATAGAGAAAAAAAAATGTAGCTCTGGAAATTTCACTACTTCCCGATCATTTCATGCCTTATATTGTAATTTCTTGATCCAATTGAGACGTAATTGATTGATTGAGTGATATTGTAATTTCTTGTTGGTACAAATAAATGATACATGTCAAATTGATGTGATTTTTTGGGTTGACAAGAACCAATCGACCACGATTAAGTTCTTCAAGAGAAAATAATGCATAGATGGTCTGATTTCAAGAACAACAAAGGATGTAGAACTCAAAATCAGGTGATTCCGAAACGAGGTGAAAGATGAGATTCTAAACTGACAAATAACTACTTGTTCACAACAAGCAAAGAATGACTTCAAAACAAGTTGAAACAAGTTCCGATTATTGAATATTAAGATGGATGAAATTGTATTAGAGATGGGCATTTTTGAGAAAGGTAAAAGATAGATTGGAAACCAGCAACCACCACAACTTAGCCTAGAGGACGAACCACAGACCTTGATGTTTATAATGATTTGCTAATATCCACTACTTGAAGGAATCTGGCTTCAAGATAAAGAAATGAACATTCGAGAAATGAACTTCAGAGTTTTCTCTCAAAAAATAGCAAGTCAACTTCAATATGAGCGCCTTTATTTGGAAAAGGCATTTGGTGAGACATTGGTTGGTGGTAGGCAGATGAGTTGTGTTGTTTTGAGGAATATTGATAACTTGCCCAAGAATCCAAAAGCTCAAATGGTTACTCCACAAGAGTGAGTTGACTTCTTTCACTAGTACTAAGACCTAGAATAGATAAGTGAGTTAAGGATGGACTCTTTGAAAGAAATAATTACGAGGATTAACCAATTAGCATGAAATGATTCATTTATGTCTTGGAACTTAGGGTAACACCTGGTCTTTGAGATTGTAAAGAAAATGGATTTTGCATCTAATTCAACTCCAAAAGTCAAATCATGAGGTGAGGATTGTCTAAAACTATATAAGGAGACAAAAGTTAGCTAACTGTAATTGTTTTCCCTATTGCTACAAAATAATAATTCGACTGGTAGTGTTTTATGTCACGCCCCAACCCTTGGTGAGACGAGCAACCCTGTATGAACACATGAACCTAACATACACCGAATCATATACAGATAATATCCTGAAAGTGTAAGGAGACGTATAAAACTAATATGATTTTAACAGAAGCAGCTATATACATATGGAAGGGCTACTGGCCCAAAACACCTGTGTGATAATAAGTACAATTGACATATAGATGCCGACGTAACATCTGTATACATATGACAACATACCATAGGTCTATGAAGCCTTTACGAATAATTAACAACTGAATTCTGTCGGGACAGGGTCCGACCTACCCATAATGCCTATACATATACATGTTAACAAAAAGGGATTCCTAAACTCAACTTAGCCCCAGATATAAGTGGAGTTCACCAACTAACAGCTGAACAGTGATGCAGATGCCTAGTGGGGTGGTCTGCCACTCTATGCGTCCGAACTTGCAGTGAGAATGTTGTGGCCCCGGCAAAAGAGACTTGAGTATTGATAGAATAGTACTTATATGTAAGGCAAACAAAATAAAATAAGGCATATAATGAAGCTCATGTGAAAGGAACATCAAACAAGATCAACTGAAACATCCTATGGAGCTCACCTACCATGTCTTACAATTTCTGAATTGTGATGCGTTAAACATGTCTTTTGGATCGTTCTTTGTAACATTTGGAATTGTTCATTGTGGCACTTGGATTTTTGTACATCTAATACGTCCTTATGTTTTAGCATATGCATATGAAAGCCACGAGGGCATGCATCATATGAACAAATGTACCATAAAGGTCTCGTGCACGGTATCACATGAAGAGTCTCATGCTATGCACAATCTCATGGTATCGTGCTAGGAACGGTAGCAAGTGTATCACAAAGCACATGAATGAAAATGCAATTACATTAACTTTGGGTACGTTACACATGTTCCATATGATAGTTATGCTTGTGGAGATGATTCATTTAGTGCACATGGCATATACAATCCAAACAAGGAACATAAATATGTCAAATGGGAGACTCGAGACTATATAAGATCATGTGAAAGCTCAACACAATAGGAGCAACGTCAAATAAAGGACATATGCAGATATGAAGCATACAATGTGAAAGACGGTAACAACTAGAAGAGCACGTAGCTATGAAACATATAATAACTCTAGTGGCTTATTATGATATGAAATACGTTTACTTGATCAAAAAAAAACTCTAGTTGCTTATGTTGTTTCGGCATATAAGACCTCATAGATTCACATAAGAGGGGACATATGATAGGGAGGTCGTGCCTTAGCGGCAAAGAAAGGATTTAGCCATTACATACCTCAATTCTTAATTAAGAACAACTTATGAAGGATCTCCCTCCCTTTAATACGTTAATCTACAAGAACGACGGATAATCTAACATTAGCAACTACCTAAGAAGCTCTGCCACATATATGCAAGATGATGACACTCGACGAACGACAAGCTTGTAAAGTTCTCAATTCACGACATTTATTATATTTAAGCTATCTCGTTAACAATAATGACTCAACCACCTCCTACGAGGCCATCCATCCTCCCTCCAATCTTATAACAACCAAAATAACCTAATACATATTTCAATCTCAATAATTTAATTTGCCAAAAAGGGCGAAACTCGGACTCACGGCTTTCAATCACCATCCCGTGAGTCTCGCCCGTAAACTATGCTCAAAATGCCACTAGAATATCATTTAGGGGAGTGGGAGAATAGCCATACCTTTATTGTGAAGAAAATCCAGCTCCTAACACTTCAAATCACCAAGGGAAACCGATTAACCTTCAAGAACACCACATAACTAAGTATGTTTTCATGATCTAGGATGAGAATTACACTTGATTCCATGGAAGATTAGCGTACCTTGAAGATATGGATGGGGAGGGATTTAGGTATGCTAGGGTTCATATCCAGGTGAAGAAGATGAGGAAAAATGAATATAAAGTCAGCTTTTGGGATTTATTTATAGGCATCTTTGGATGTGCAACGTGTCTATCCCATGTTTCTTGGGCACTGGGCAGGTCTGTATTAAAATGCACATTACTTTTGTTACCGTGGTCAGATTGACAAACAGTTTGATACGTTGGAAGCTAGACTTGTAGACCTTTAATTTGATTGGTAATTCAACTCTTAACTCCTTATATCCCAGGAGATAATACTTATTTGAAATTGAACCTTGTGCGAGCTCATTCGCAAACTTTAACTCGTAGGGCAACTTCCAACTCGACTTGTCTGCTCGGGTTCCCTTTCCCCTTTGAATTACTTCCAATACACATCTTATACTTGTTATCGTGCCAATGCTATATAGTTCTAGGCCATAACCTCTTTTGTCACTTAAAATATTATTTCTAATTGTCGTTATCACACTTTAAAGTCTTGAATCATTTCAAGACTTTATCCTTTTGTTCGAAGTACTTCCGCACTCATCCAAATTCTCTTAATTAATTTTTGACCTTAATATCCTCAGGTGGTCACCACACTTTTTGTACATACGTCGGACGGGTCAAACCTTAATCTGGAGATACGGGGTGTTACATTTTCCCTGAGTTTTACCTTAGGTGCCAAGTGCTCATGTAAACACACATATATATTTGCCACACCCTAAAACTGTAGGGTCGTGTGATTGATACCCGATGCAATAAACCCGCAACAAGAGAACCAACCATACCATGCATCCCATACAAACAACACACGCAATAATTTATACTACTTTATCACGTAATGAAATCATAACTTTAGCTCATCAGTCTCATCATATATGTAAATAAGTAACAACAAGGGATCACCATAGTATGCTACCCCATAACATTTACATAACCTCCTACAATGTGTCAATGAAGTCTCTGATGTACAAAATAATGAATATGCCCGGGATGCAACCCGACTATGCAAAAGAATGCCATCACAATCCTGGCCATCGTTGGATATGTCGTGGGACTCACCAAAATCTTAGTGGAGGATTAGGAGCCTAGCTCCTCTTGCTGTTTTGAGGAGTACTTGTCTCTGTAAAGGAAAAACAACAACAAAAGAGATCTCACTGGCACATGTAGTTTCTAAATTAACGCCGCAAACTTTTGGGAAGTGAATAACTTTTTGAAAACTATAGATTTATTTTTTTTGAAAACTTTGGGAAGCGAATATCTTCTCAATTATCTTATGATTACTCCCAAAACATTTCATATATTATTTATGGTAGTATCGACCTCATTCATAACTTTAAACTTGGCACTATCGGTCTTTCATATCATTTCATAATCATCGCACTCATGGCCTCATCATATATTAACATCAAGTATATGTAGTAGAAGCTTATAAAAGGATCACATAATCCATCTTTGAAATCATATATCTGCAATAACTTATAAACATTCATAAAATATGTGCTATCTTTGTAATGTAATTACACAAAACATGAAATCATTCACAATGTTCATTTCGTATTCAAAATAGCACTAAGTTCAATTTTATGCACAAAACATGGTGCGACATGTGCTTTCTCGCCCCCTCAAGCATGAGTCCACATTTATAATCATGCTGGTAAACATTTGAAGGCGTGCATTTGAGAAAAATGCCTCAAGGAAGGTTAGGTCTCCATTACCTCAACCTTGACATAATTTCAACTCCCAATAGTCCAATGAGGTCCAAAGATGCCAATCTACATCAATTATAATTTAAACATTTCATTTGGAGTTCAATTCATCCAATTACAACTTTTGGCTATTGACCTTGGCCAACCAAATCTCAATTCTTTTAACTTAGGGTGAGTTCTTGATTCACCTACCATTCCCACTTCACCTATAGACTAATTCTAATCATTTGTGGTCCTATAAGATCCATCAATTCACTCAACTACTATTCGTCACCTTCCCTAACTTCCAACAGCCACTATTAATGCCCCTCAAGCTATGGCATACCCAGATCTTCCATACAATTACCATTTTAACTCATAAATGCTCAAATCTTTTATACAACATAAATATATTCCAAGTGGTAGAAGTACCTCTTTGTATCCCAACTAAAGATTTTCTCTTTTGAGAGATTCTTGGAAAATTCGGGGATTCTAAGTAAGACCCATGAATTTGATAGTTAGCATAAGTATCAATAGATACAACTACTACAGAACACCATAAATATACTCACCTCAGTGATTGGACTGGATCTTGGGTGAATTTTCCCCTCAAAAGGCCAAGCTGTAGCTTTCCTATAGTTTTTGGACCAAGTACCCGGTTAGACTTCCTCCTGTCGGACACCCTTTGGTAAAACTCTCATAACTTTGTCTAGAAAATCCCAAATGACGATCCATTTAAACCGCTGGAAACTAGACTTCTGTGACTATGATTTTGCTTTGAAAATCATGGCAAATTCATTATGTATCACGAGATGTATATTGAAGTCATGCCTTATTTCAGTTGCTAAGACTTTCTGGTTCTCAAACTTCCTGTTTAGCTCCAAAACACTTCCATTACATCCGAATCATCTAACACACACACTTTCATCGTTCCAACACATTATCAGTTATTTAGTCGCTAACCATGTGTAAAGTGGGTTTAAACGTGTTTGAAATTTTCCGAGGGCTACAATGTATTTGTTGTGTGTGTGTTGGAACACACACATAGACACATATATATGTCTTCGTATGTGTGTATTCATATAAAATGTTAGTGCGCAAGATAGCTTTCACACATCTCCTACTACCTCCCATCATCAAAGGTATCCAATAACCTTGCCCATCAAAATTTAGACAGATAAGAATGATTCATATTGTGTTGCCTCGGCTCGGAGTCAAAACATGATTTGAAGGTTGTTTTTCCAATTCTCAACCAAGCCATCCCTTGTTGGGTTGTGCAAAGAAATTGTTATTAATAGCATTCACGACTTTCTTCTCATTCTTATGTAATAGATTTCCAATCAATTCTATCTCTCTGGATCTGGAAGTAGTTTTTTGCATTTGTTAGTTCATTTTTCAGTTAGCAATGGCAATGACCAAAGGAGGTCCTAGTCTTGAAATGTGGACTTGGAGGAAAGCTAAACTTAGAGGGAAAAAGATGACATAATTAGTGTTGCTAAAGGCTCATTTTGAAGCTTACTTAATATTGTTGTCAAGTCTCGCTCAAGGCACGTTTAAGCCCATATTTTTATGCAAAATTTGTCGCTCCGCCCCGCTTAAGCGACATTTTAGTGTAGGCACCAAGGAACTTAAGCGAGCACCTCATTGTTCATGAACTCTGTCTTGAACATAGCGGAACTAAACGATAAATCTTTCACCTAATTGTAGTTTTTCATTCTTTTGTCCATATTATTGCTTGTTTGGGTTTATAATTATTATTTTCTTGAACTGCATATATATTCTTAATCATTCTCTTCAGTTGCAACTTTCTACATTGAAATTCATGGTTTATTTGTGCTTTGTGCTTAAAACTCCAGTAGACATCCACACTTTTTTTTCCCCACTTTTCATCTTGAATTACATTGGTGCATAAGACCTTAATTTAGGTCTTATGCAAGATGTCTTCACTCAACCAACATTTAATATAGGCACCAAGGCGCACCACTGATCACCACGGTCTCTATCTTGAAGAGACATCAATAGTCAATAAATATAGCTTGCGAATTGATATGTGAACTGTTAATATCTCGTTATGAATAGATATGTTTGTTGATTAAGACTAGAAAATTGTACAATAAGAATCTAGTCATTAAATTGGAACTAAAAGTTGCCCCAAGGTTTTGGTTTAACGGTAAAGGTACAATGTTGTATGTGTAGTAGACACACATCACTAGTTTGAATTCTGCTGGTGAACCATGACTAACATACAAGCAGAGAAGAGTAGAGGAGGGCCTATTATCCACCGAGTTTTGAAACTGTAAATAATGGATTTCTTGATTATAAAGATAACCGAATTAAAAACTGCATCTTTTCATCTGAATAACAACCTTAGAAGGTATAATGACACAATTTAAATGTTACTTGTAGTTTTATAATTATTTGTTCGTATAATTGCTGTTTGATTTTACTTATTGTCTCATGCATTACATTATATTTCTTCACTAAAGCTCGCGTTTTAGTTTTGCACTTAAAACGGCAGAAAAGCTGCTACATTTATAGACATTTCTCCTTTGACAACACTTCATGTAGTGTAATCATAGGCATGGGTCATTTTTGGTAGGATTAACATTTATTAGAAGAAAATATCTGGTAAAGTTGCAGAAGCGAGAAATTACCTTAATCTGTTCAAAAGTCTGCAGAACAGGATTTTGGTACTTAGTAGGCGTTTGGACTTGCGATTTGGGATCAAATCATGATTTCAAATCTAACATTTGGATGTGTGATTTGGAATCATGAATTCAAATCCCAAATTTTCAAAAAAAAAAAAAACGGATTTGGGATTCCAAATTTTTCAAATGTTAAGCTTGACCCGTAAGTGTGTATTTTGTAAAAAAAGACTCATCATTTTGAAATTTTGCGAAAAAAGACTCATGCTTGGTGTGAAGAGATTGGCCGTACCATGTGAAAAATTATATTAAAGAATAACTAGTTACTACTATTGTTGACTAGTGGATCTTTATAAAATTGTGTATTTGAAAGTTTGAATCGCAAACATTTATTTATAAAAGGAACATGGAGATATGCGATTTATCAATGCAGCGCCTTAGAATATTCTGATATCTTGTTTTTGCTCATTTTTTGTAAGATTATATAGGAATTAGGAAAATTTTGATAGTTTTCACAACTTGTGGGGTTTTCAGGTTTATGAAAAAAAATACAATTTAAAAGAAAAAAACTTCAACTTAAAATCAATCTGATTTCAAATCATGTCCAAACGGGGCCTTAATTATGTAGATATTGCTATGTATTTCTGTACTTTATTTTTGGAGTAACATGGAAAACATCATGAGCGTGATGAAGTAGAAGGCGCAGTTGATTTTATTAGCTCTCTGCACAATCTGTGAGAGCTACTTTTGGTGTACTCAGTGGTCTATATCGGCATACTCTTACTGCTGATACATATATATAAAACTTTACCTTAACAAAATGGAATGGTGTACTCAGTTGAGAATGCCAACATGATGCAAGCACAGTGTTTACTCTGTTTTTGCGTTTTGCCTGTTAATAATCCAAATTCTCTCAATGACCTTGTAGGTTGCAAAGTATAAGGAACCGCGTGATGCTTGTGCTGCAATTGTTGCTGAGTCATACCGTCTTTGGCTACAGTATGAAACTCGCACAGATGATATTACCGTGATAGTTGTACAAGTAAATGGATTGACTAATGTAAGATGTTTTCATGGCTTTGATATTCTGTTTCGGAATTATTTTATACTTTCTGTAATTTAAATGTTCACTTATTACATTTATTTTGTTGTCAGGTTGCGGTTGGTCAATCAACAAGTTCTGATGTAGTTTTACGACCACCATTGCCTCAGGTTGTTGAATTGTCTGGATCAGAATCTCCATCAGTTATGAACTGGAATTCTAGGATTCAACGTGCCAGGCAAGATATATCACGGGCACGACTGCGTGCTATTGAGAGTTCCATAGAGAATGGGCAGATATGGGTCCCCCCGTCTCCAGCCCATAGGAAGACATGGGAAGAAGAAGTAACCCTTCTTTCTTTATCTATTTCCGTTTGATATTCTGTTCTGGAAAAGAAAGAATCTTATAACCCACTTCCTCAATTGTTATCAGTTTAATCGATCTCATGGTTGAAAAGAAAACATTATCTCTGCTTCACAGGCACAGATTGAACGGGTTTTGCATGATCATTTTCTTTTTAGAAAGCTTACAGATTCTCAGTGTCAAGTTTTGTTGGATTGTATGCAAAGAGTTGAGGTTCAAGTTGGAGACATTGTAGTCAAACAGGTAAATCTTTGTAACAGAGTATTATTGTTAAAGAAGCTCTAAAATCAAGTGCACAGTTTTCTTATAAGTTGTCCTGTATTATTGATCTTAGAGGATCACAATTTTTTGTATTTCATGTTTGAGGAAGAAACATGTGACTTAGACTTGCAATATCTTGTGCACTAAATTCTGACATTCTGAGAATTCTCAGTAGTACCAAACTGCCAATGTTTTGCAGGGTGGAGAATGTGACTCTTTCTATGTCGTTGGAAGTGGGGAATTTGAGGTCTTAGCAACACAGGTGGGGAGTTGGTTTCTTTCTTGATTTTGCTTAAATGTCATCAAACTGACTGTGCATGGTTTACCATAGTCTCTGGCTAAATCCTACAATTGTCAGACTCATTATTATCATGAAAAGAGGCTAGTCCCAATTAATATCCGTCAGATCTAATTTGAAGTCTTCAACTTTGAATTACAAATGCCAGGATGAGAAAAATGGAGAAGTTCCTAGGGTTCTTCAGCACTACACAGCTGATAAGCTGTCATCCTTCGGGGAGCTGGCTCTGATGTAAGATATCTGTTCTTTCCATTGGAATTCATTAAAACTCAAATTTGAAATCTTTCATTGAGGGGAAAGTGAAATTCCGAGCTAGAGCTTCTATTTGCAGAACTTTTATCTATTCCTCTCTAGTTTTCACTTCTGGATAAAGCATAAAGCTGTATGATACTGAAAAAATAATGTGGTACCTTGAAGTTTACGTAATGCTGGAGCTTTGCACCGATATACTAGTTTTCTTAGTTCTTTTTGTATCCTCTCTCACAATCTGAAGCAGCAATGTCATTATGTCCCTTCTCTGCTTCAACTGAAGTGCTGTGTCCTATCACCTGCTTACCTGTTTGGTGGTTATACCTTTGCTGTCTGGATCATAAATATTGCAACACCATAGTACTGGTTTATTAGTTACAGTTGATTAATCTCTCCGCCCTTTGAATCATCTGTAGAATTATTTTGGCTCTCTGTTTGGCCTGAATTCAATTTTACTACAGGTACAATAAACCACTCCAAGCTTCTGTTCGTGCTGTCACCAATGGAATTTTGTGGGAACTTAAACGAGAAGATTTTAGAGGAATTCTTATGTCAGAGTTTTCTAATTTGTCTTCGTTGAAGCTTCTGCGTTCTGTAGATCTTCTATCAAGATTGACAATTTTACAACTAAGTCATATTGCAGATATGGTTTCAGAAGTTCCCTTTTCTGATGGACAGACAATAGTAAATGAGGTACCTATTTCAAATTTCTTCCCTTGCCTGCTTACACTTTGCTCCATTTAAAATGATAATTATTCTTTATGACAACTACCTTCTGCTTGTGACTTTCTCTTACACATGCTTTGGATTTGTTTGCAGAAAAAGGAACCTTTGGGCCTATACATTATCCAGAAAGGGGTTGTAAAAATTACATTTGACATGGATTTAGTAAAATTTGAAAATGCATCAAGTCTCCTGTGTGAAAACCAAAAGCAGGATGACAAAAAAGGCGTAACAGTTGAAAAGAGTGAAGGGAGCTACTTTGGGGAATGGACACTTCTTGGGGAACACATTGCCTCATTGAGTGTCATTGCTGTGGGTGATGTGGTATGTTCTATCTTAACTAAGGAGAAGTTTGATTCAGTTGTGGGCCCTTTGGCAAAGCTCTCACAGGATGATCCTAGGTATGTCAAAAATCTAGCGAAACAGAAGTCACCAAAGCAAAAGAAAAAAAGATGTCTACATTCTTTGTTTTACATTTTGGGTCTGATTGATGTATGATGTAAAGTGATTGCATTCTTTACCTTTTCTTCGTATCTATGACTAAAGATTCTTTTGCTAACATTTATATAGGGCAAAGGGCCATCAAACAATTCTCTCTTCAGAATCTGTCCAACGCTTTGACACTTTGATGCTTGCAAGTTTGCAGCTTGCTGATTTGGTGAGGGATTCTTTGTACTTCTTCCTAATGTATTTCTGAAAACCTGTTATTAGTCAGGTGTTTGAATTTATTAGCTATTTGTCCAGGAGTGGCAGACTTGCTTATATTCAACAGACTGCAGTGAGATTGGCCTAGTGCGTCTAAGAGACTCAGGTTGTTTTCTGCATTTCATCTGTTGTTTTGTTATGATCTCATTAGTACTCTTTGTTTTTTAATGCTGATATATGCAGAAAGCATTCCTTTGGGGGCCTTTCCTCTCTTGGTTTTACTTTGTGTCTGACCAGTAATACCTGTTAGAAACAATTTGTGGACGTACTAGATTCTTGATGATTGTATTCAGTAAAGGAATGCAAATTTTTCTCTTTCTGCAGATAAATTGCTTAGCTTGAAGAGGTTTTCAAAGCAGAAAATTAAATTGCTTGGGAAAGAAGCACAAGTATTAAAGGAGAAGAATCTATTGAAGCAAATGAATACAGTAGCTTCAGTACCTCAAGTTTTATGTACTTGTGCCGATGAAACTCATGCTGGCATAGTTCTGGACACATGCCTGGCTTGCTCTGTGGTAGCAATACTTCACAACCCCCTTGATGAGGAGTCAGCACGTTTCTGTGCTGCATCAGTTGTCATTGCTCTGGAAGACTTGCACAATGTAAGTTGACTCCTGGTTCTGGTTATTATAAGCACATGTAATTTCAAAATTTAACTCTTTTCCTTTTTCCTTCCATTATCAGAATGACATACTTTATAGAGGTGTTTCTCCTGACGTACTAATGTTAGACCAAACTGGCCATATTCAGGTAAATATTGCTCTTGTAGCGTATTGCCTACAGAGTTCTTCTTATGTGTAGACCACTATAAATGACAAGGTTCTATTACAATCTAGGCTTGAATGGTTTGCTGTATATGAAAAATCGATACCAATCTAGATATCTGCATTATTGAAAGGGAGCCTTTCTGTGTATCTATAGGTCCACGGGTTCGAGCCGTGGAATCAACCACTGATGCTTGTGTCAGGGTAGGCTGCCTACATTATACCTCCTTGGGGCGCGACTCGTTCCCGGATTCTGCATGAACACGGGTTGCTTCGTGCACCGGGCTGTCTTTTTTAAATCTCTATTTTTTTAATATGGCGTTTGGCTTCCAATATAAAACATTCCATAATGAATATAACGTTTACTTTTCCGGTATAAATTACGTATTGCTAATACTTGCATAACATATGGAGATTTTTGTATTATTTTATTTGGGATTTAAAATTGAGCAAGAAAATGTGTGAAATATCTATACTAGGATAAAGCTAAATCTTGACTTTGGTGTTACAATCTCTGCACAAGTATCCATGTACTTTTTCATTTCATAACAATCATTGTATGTTTCTCATTGCATAATGATTCATGCTTTGTTATTCGCTGCTGAACTGAATAACTCCGACATATAATACCTACATAACTAGTTCTTGAAACAACGGGTGAATTACCCAAATGATCCCTAGTGTATAGTGATAGATTTATTTTGGTCTTTGATATATACTACTGAATATAATGTCCTTTATATATGTAGAAAGTAGACAATTTTTGTCAAAATCAGTTTAAAACCCTACACTCAACGGAAAAAAGAAAGTGGGTAACAGACCTAAAGTAAAAACCAAAATAAATAAAAGAAACCAAATCTTCTTCTCCAACAATGGCATTGCCTGATACACCACCCTGAACTTCCTTTACATCATACTTGAGCTAACCAATGTCCAAAGATATAAAGTTTAATAAAAAATGAACTTAATATTTTTAATACAATTTCTAATTTGCAACATTGTATTTTAAGTTCAAAAGTTGCAAGTTACATAGTAAAATTTGCATTAAAAAAAAATTACATAACTTTAGAGACTCCTTCCAATTGTGCTACAGTTTCGTGAGGCTCTTCCGTTGAAATTGGAATATCTTTGTCAAATTCCTCGCATTCACTGTCGCCCCTTCCTGGTGATAGGATCTTATTATAAATTCTGTTGTCTTCATCATTAATCTCTGGGTGGCCAAAGTTTGTTCTCTCTGCTTTGATCCAATCTCTGAATAAGACTGCATTCTGTAAGTTGTCCCCCGCCAACGAGTGTCTTTTCTCTTCGAGATGGAACTAGTGTACAAAACGCTGACGTGTAATTGAGGTTGATTGTTGAAACTTGCTCGATCCCCAAGCTAATTGCCAACTTCACTCTCAATTTCCAAATAACTAATAGCATATAAAATATTTCATTACTCAATAGCAATTTTAGAGAGAGATTAGAGAGGTAGTAGGAAGATTTGTGTGAAAAATGAAAACAAGGGAGTATTTAAGACCAAAGTGTAATTTTTTAAACTTGTGAATTTAAAATAAATTTTAGGAGTGTTGGGGGTGTTTTGGGGGGGGGGGTTGGGGGGTTGGGGGCCGTTTCTAGCTATTACCAACAGCTATTTCTGCAAAAGGGCTATTGCGGTAACAACTATTTTGGTCAATTCTTTGTCCCGCCCAGACCCCCTACCCTCCCGTCAAAGTGGGAATGGGACACCCAGGCTCACTTGACACCCGTCAAAAGTAGCCCTTTTGATGAGCAACAACAAAAATAACTCTTAACTTATTACGCTGCCAGTCAAAAAATAATTTTACCAAACAGTTTGCCGGCGAGAATAAGTTTGTAAGAAATATAAGAGAGAAATATTATTGAATTGTGTATCTTCATTATTACACAGAGACCCTATTTATAGACATTACATTACAATACTTTTCCAACTAGGACACTACATTACAATCCTTTTCCTAGTGGAATTATCTATACTATTTCTGTTCCTACTCCTATTCTAACACTCCCCCTCAAGCTGGTGCATACAGGTCATATGTACTGAGCTTGTTATAGCTGTAATTAATACGAGGACCAGTGAGGGACTTGGTGAAGATACCTGCAAGAAAACTGTTATAGACTACTCGGGGACGTCTAGAGGACCTCAATTAAAAAGGAACAAACTGAAAAAGTGATCGAAAAAGTAGTAAACGTCTCCGTGAAGTCGATCTGTCGCCGGAAAATTGTTGGAAACTGGTATAAAATATATGGGTCGTCTCAGAATCAAGAGACGAGTAGATCTTGAACAAGAAAATCCCCGAAAAATTGGCCAAAAAAGGCTCACGCGTCGGCGCGTGGTCATATCTCGCCGGAGGTGACGACTTCTTGGGCGGTGCTTGGTCGCAGGGAGACACTGGACCTCTTGATCGTGTTGGTTCTCGCACAACACTAACGAAAGTGAAACTACACAAATAAGATCTGAGGAGTCACCGGAAAAATACACGGAACTACGCAAATCAGATCTGAGGAGTCACCAGAAAGACGCACGGTGCTACCAAATCAGATCTGAGGAGTCACCGAAAAGACGCACGGTGCTACCAAATCAAATCCGAGGAGTCACCGGAAAGACGCATGATGCTACCAAATCAAATCTGAGGAGTCACCGGAAAGACGCACGGTGACTGCTTTCTCTGTCCCGAATGCTTCTCAAATCAGTCCTTCTCAGCATGATTATTTTTCATGCATATATTATTGACCCAACTTAGACTAACATAATCATTGGCCAAACGGGCGCTATATGAGTTATTACTGCCCGCCGGCTGTGGAAGCTTTTTTTTTTAATTAACTACCAAGATCGTAGAAGCTCTGATACCATGTGAGAAATATAAGAGAGAAATATTATTGAATTGTGTATCTACGATATTACACTGAGACCCTATATATAGACATTACATTACAATCCTTTTCCTACTAGGACACTACATTACAATCCTTTTCCTAGTAGGATTCTCTATACTATTCCTATTCCTACTCCTATTCTAACAACATGCTCGTTCTATAGACAGGGAAAAGAGAAGCACTTATACTACTGATATTCTATGTTTACTTTAAGTTTGTGACCTACTGAAGAATTTTAATTTAGTGATAAGCCAGATGAACATCACTTCAGGTTCTATGAAATTGAAGTCCTTTTGCTTGTCCCACTTTTTGGATGAGTCAGGTCAATTGGAGAAGAAGTCTGGTTTGTTTGCTTATTTTATCTTTTACTGTTGCTCAGTTAAATGCTTGCAATTCTCCATTATATGTGGAGGTTTTCCATCAGTTTTACATACTTAGCCACTTGGGGGACGATTTGTATTCATATGTATTAAGGACCAAGATAAACCTACTTGGGCACCATTTGGATTTTTTTCTCTTAAAATGACCCTGGATACTGGAGATTGTTGCTGTATAATATATTACTTTTTTCAATAATGATATTCCTCTATTGATTTTCTGTAGCTAGTGGAATTCAGATTTGCTAAGAAGATTTCTTCTGAGTTGGATGAGAGGACATTTACCATATGCGGAATGGCAGATTCTCTAGCTCCAGAAATAATCCAAGGGAAAGGCCATGGATTTGCTGCTGACTGGTAAAATGCTACTCTCATATCGGCCAAACTTTATTCAAGTACTACGTATGACTATGAAAAAAGTTAATTCGGTAATTAAAGGATAAAATTATGGAGATGAAGAATTGTTTATCTTGGATCTATTCTGAGGAAACCTAGTTTAACAGAGGAGAAGTGCAATCGAAAGCACTAAATTGCCCTAATTATTGAAATGTTTAAGAGAAGTTTTACGAAGATGGGTTGGGATATTCTGCCTATCGTGATGTCTAAAATACAGTTGGTTATCCAAGTGATTATAATAATGTGATGCAAGCATCAAGAACAAGCATCAGCAACCATTTATCCCTCTTACCCTTGGAATATCTTGAAGTTTGAAATGATTATTATAGGTTAATGATGCATTGATTACTACCACATCAGATACTTAGGTGCCGTTTGGCCATGAGAACCAAATTTGTTTTCACTTTTTTGGAATTTTCAAAGTTGGAGTTGTGTTTGGCCATAACTTTTGCAATAATTATCTAGATCTTAAATATATATTTTTAAAAAACATAAAATATGATTTAAAAATGAAATATAATTTAAATGGGGTTATTTTATGAAAATAAAAAATTTAGGAATTTTTCGAAAAAAAATAATTAAAAAAGTGAAAAAAGTGAGTCGGAAAAAAGTGAAAACACTGGGGTGTTTTCACTTTTCCAAATACAACTCCGGAGTTGTATTTGGAATTTGTATGGCCAAACACTATTTCCGGAAAAAAGTGAAATAATTTTCCGGAAAATAGTGAAAAATTCTCATGGCCAAACGCCTACTTAGTCTGATTGATTAACTTTAAAGACATGTATGGTTATCATGCTTTGGTAATTATTTTAAGAGGATGGCAATTATCTGGAAGTTGTGAATCTTGAAATGAATAAGTATCCCATCTCTTCTGACCATAAGATTGCAGATGTGAATCTATCATTTTGTTTTATCTCCTATGTAGTGAGTGTTTTTGTGTGCATGTGTATATATTTTGTGTGATACATCGAAGGGGCAAAGAATATTTTACCCATGAGCTCATGGTCCTGAGGTATGAGTTTAGCTTTACAGTTACCGAGCTGTACCCTGAAGACATGCATAATAGGAACATTACTTCCTCTAGAATTGTTCTTAATCTAATGAATATTACTCATTCACGAGAGAGATTATTCACTCAAGTTAGAGCATTGTTTGGAAGGCAAACTTGCAGCAAGCCCTGTCTGGTCTTCTCTTGTTTCTTTTTTGGGATTTGGAATGAGGAGATAATGAAGTTAGGTAGGTTGCTCCTTCATGGTGAAAATCATTTAGAAACAAATCCAAAAGCTTCATATAACTTAATTCTTAAAACCCTTGAACGGATGTCTCAGGTGGTTAGTTGGTGAAGGGAGAAGCTGCGGTAAATTGAGTAAACCTGGAAGACGATGATGAGTGACTTTTAAGGTCACCTACTCGAGTGTTTCCTACTTTCCCTCTGTGTCTTTCTTCTTGAAGAGTGAAATCAAATTTTCTAGTGCTCCGCCCTCCCACCCTCCTCCTCTGGGGAAAAGAGAACTGGGAAGCCTTCTAACACTTGCATTGACTATCACGTCTTTGGAAGCGTCTTTGAGCTGTTTCACTGGACACACTTCTTTTCTCAGCAAGCAACTTTGCAGAGATATCATGCTTCTTCGAGTCTTCAGCTACATATAGTTTTGTCGTGAGTGCTTCTTTTGTGGCAAAAGCTATTTCTCCAATTTGTGGTCTTGACTGACATTTGCTGGTTGAAATCGGCAGGTGGGCATTGGGAACATTGATCTACTTCATGCTACAAGGTGAAATGCCATTTGGATCATGGAGAGAGAGTGAGCTTACATTTGCAAGGATTGCTAAAGGACAGTTGACACTTCCACATACATTCAGCCAAGAAGCTGTTGATCTCATTACCAAGGTATCACCAGGTCTAAAGGAGTTGATTGCTTAATACATAGAGGATTGGAATTGGAAAAATGACTGATACTATATTATAACCTAGAAATGCATTACTTATCCATTCTTTTAGTCCTTCAAACCAGTGTTGTGAATGGCGCTCGCCACGTCGCCAATGGCGAGAGGCGAGGCGAGGCGAGGCGAGCCTATGTTGCCATCTTCCTTCGTGGCGATGCCACCTTCGAAAGGCGACGCCATGGCGTGAAAGGCGACGAGGCGACCGTGGCGAGAAAGGCGACGCCTTTTGTTTATTTTTAAAAAATTAGGGGCAATATAATGAAATGCATGTTGGGCTTGAAGATTATGAAAATCTTGAAGAAGAAATTTTTAGAGTTTTAGTATTGCTTGTTTTATGGATTGTTGAGTCATTCAAGTTTTAGACTTTTAGTATCTACTATCTATTTTTAGTTTTTGAATTGAAATATTTGCTAATGTATTATTGCTATTGAGATTTTGATTATATATATGCAATTAAATATTTTCATTTATTGGTATTAATTGGCGCCGCACTTCAAAAAGGCGAGCGCTTCGTTGCTCGCCTCGCCACGTGGAGAGGCAGAGCCTTGTCGCCTTTTGTCGCCTTTCGCCGTCCAAAACACTGCTTCAAACCAATAACAAGGCTATTAGTTGTTTATCTTTTTATTACACAAATTCTTCAATTTCTTCGTATCTTTCCTATTATCTTGACATAAATTTTGTGCCAGTTACTTCATGTTGAGGAAAAGCTGAGACTCGGAAGCCAAGGTGTTGGCTCTCTCAAAAGTCATCCCTGGTTTCTTGGTGTTGATTGGAAAGCAGTAGCAGATCATCGAAGTCCTGTTCCTGCAGAGATTCTCTCTCGTATGAGTCAACGCTTGGAAAACCATGGTGATGAGAACATAGCTTCCCTACATTCCCCTATTCGTGACTTGGAGGAGCTTAACACTCCAGAGTGGCTTCAAGACTGGTAGCACGTTTTTATTGGAGTTCTGCCCATCACATTCCAGGATGCTGCTACCAGCAAAATTGACCAGCTTCTTGATTCATAACTGTCCCTATTGGAGACTCAATTCAAATGAACTGAGTGAGGTGGTGCATCTAGATCTTGTTCTCCTGTTCATCAACCATGTGGACCTCCTAGAGAGAAAATGTCTTGCTGCTTTTCTTGGACATTCATTTGCTTATGCTAGAGGTATTATAAGGTTCATACGTATGTTCCTTTTGAATATTTACCATGCCTATGTAAATACGTAATATGTAAATCAAACAGAGCCCTTTCGTTTTATCGCATCCTAACCAGTCTTCCCATCCCATCCCATCAAAAAAGAAAATGGATGTATCTCTTAAAAGCATCCATGGCTGAGAGAGGCTATGTTGCACCAGTTTATCAGATTTTAGGTCTTATATTTGGAAAAAATGAAGAGCTTTTTTGTTCTGTAAATTATTCTCCAAATTGGAGCTGTGTTGCTTTGTTTTTGAACTTATTATTCTAGTTATTTGAGGTTCCCCGTGCCTTGTATTGAGTAATGCAGATTTCACTGTCTTAGGCCACCAAAAGCATGATATGGGCAATCAACAAATTTCACTTTGATATACTGATTACATTTTCGTTGGTTGAGACTTGAGAGAAGCAACTACAAATTGATTGATGGGCATCTTCTTTAGCTCAGCTAGCTTTTGTTTTATCGCTAGAAGCTGCTATTGTAATTGAAATGAGTTATTGTTTGCAAAGTAGCCCCTAGTGTGATGCAGATGTAGTTATAATAGTTGTACTCTTCTGTTGCTAAGCTAAGTTATGGGGGAAAAGCAATTACCAAAGCTCACCAAACTACCTCTGCCTGATTTGGATTGCCTACTTTTCACCAGACCTCATGATCAGACTAGGATGACCCCAGTCCTCGAAGTTGGATCAGTGAAATTGAGCACTAATTGAGTCAAGAAACAAAAATTCCGAAAGAAAAGATGGAAGAAGAGCACAAAATGATATTTAACTGCTATGACAGTTGGGATGCTAAGTACAACCCTAATGAATTTTCTGCTTTATTTTGCGTAATCTAAGTAGGCACCTGGACATAGATTTACTTGAATTGTTTTTTTTTAAATGAGATTTTTTGTAGGGAAAGTTATGCTTGCACATGGATTTCACTTGAAAAAGGACGTGCATTCCACTTGAAATTTTTTAAAGTTTTGTGAGTGACAAAAAAATTCACTTGAAAAATCAGTCAAAATCAGTTTTTTAAACTTGAAAAACTCATATTAAAAAACTAATAAAAGATTATTCTAATATATAACCGAATGTTGTAAAGATAAGGTGGATGCCATGTGAACTGCACAAGGGACAGCCTAGATGCCTAAGTACTTTGCTGCCACTGCAGCAATATTAGTGACCAAGTAATATGCAATATTGAAGACAAAGTAATGTTAAAGGCTTAAATAGTCAATCTTGTATAATGAGACTAGAAAAGGAAAACATCGTAAAGAATAACAATTTTAATTGTGGCATGCTTATTCACCCCCTCCCCCCTCTAATATGCTGATATTTTTCTTCTTTATATACTAACTAGTTATCGACAGCCCCTGCTATGCACGGGCTCAATATATGCTACATTTTTTGTCTCAATTTATATAACATAAAATAAATTTAGAGAGTCGGTTAAAAATATTTTGTATGATTTTTAAATATCTTAAACTGTTAATTATTGTGAATTATAATACTTTTTTTATGTGGCACTGATGGAATTTGGAGATTCATCCTAATTTGTTTATATAGTTTTTAGATATTATAAGTTGTTAGTTATTGTGATTTATAGTAGTTTATATGTAATTTTCAATTAATATATGTTACTCTCTCTACTCCAATTTATGCGATATTGACAAAATTTGGAGTTAATTAAATTTTTTATGTCTTTTAAATATTTTAAATTATTAATTATTGTGATTTATAGCACTTTTTATATTATTTTTAAATAATATATGTTACTTTTATCCCAATTTATGTGACATTGATAAAATTTTGAGAGTCAATTAATTTTTTTATGTCTTTTAAATATTTTAAAAATTGTTAATTATACATATTTTTTAAATATATAATAGATTTTATAAAAATATAAATAAATTAAAATAAATATCGGGCCCACAAATGAATAAGCAGGCAACAGAAGTAGGCATGTTGACGCTCTGCTGCCTGCTTATTTTCCCTTATTAGATAGAAAAATATAACATAATATGTTGATAGTTTTAGTTTTATATTATTTTTATAAAAGATCTTTATTTTTACACATAAGAGATTTGAAAAGGTCATGTTCTTTTATTCGAATCGTAAAAGGGTAAAAGATCTTATTTCCCTGAGAAATGGTATTTATCAAAAAAAATAATAGTGAAACATATTATTACTTAATTAATAACAATAAAATATGCTATAATTTTGAACAATAAATTAAAAAAAGAGCTTTTTATAATTAACTTGTAATGTAATACCATTAATAACATATTTTCTTTTAAAGAATAAGGCCCTTGGGCCAAATTTATTTATTAATGAGAAAATCATCTAAAAACAGTTCTTATGAGGACGTACTTCACCTAGTTAATACTTATCATTAATTCAAGTCTCATATTCTTAAGGGGAATTAGTTTGCCTATTAACTAACAATGAAATATCTTATTAGAGAAAGACAAAACATAATGGATATAAAATTAAGAAAAAATTACATAATGTATCAAATATCTATGCCCTAATTACGCCGCATACTAACAGTTTAATTCAATTACATTCGCAGTAGAGTGTTTAAAAGTATTGCTACACTCAACTGTATTAGTAGGCGTTTGGTCATGAGAATTTTTCACTTTTTTCCGAAAAATTATTTCACTTTTTTTCAAAAATATTTGGCCATAAAAATTCCAAATACAACTACGGAGTTGTATTTGACACTTTTTTCCAACTCACTTTTTTCACTTTTTAATTTTTTTTTTTTTGAAAAAATCCTAAATTTTTATTTTCATAAAATAACTCCATTTAAATTATATTTCATTTTTAAATCATATTTTATGTTTTTTAAAAATATACATTTAACATCTAGATAATTATTGCAAAAGTTATGGCCAAACACAACTCCAACTCCAACTTTGAAAATTCAAAAAAAGTAAATTTTTTTTTGGTTCTCATGGCCAAACGGCACCTTAGTATTTGTATGCCTGTATTTTTGTATTTGTATGCCGAGATTTCACAAAATATACAATACAGATTTGTATTTGTATGTCGAGATTTTACGAATTTGTATTTATATGCCGAGATTACTCTATTTGTATTTGTATGTCTATATTTATATTTGTATGCCGAGATTATATAATTGTTATAGAAAGTGTTGGCACATATTGTAATTATCAAAGTGTTGCTATAAAAGCGTCATTAAATTCCTCTTTTTTTTGGCTAGTTTCTCTAAAGTTAATAGTTACAAACAAAAAGTGAGTAAACATTACACAAATTTGCATGAAAAAATAATCATTTGATGAACTACATAATTAAGTTAATGCCATACATATTATTTGTAATTTTAAAATATTGATATGCAGGGGCGGAGTTAGGTGGACGGGAAGGGGTTCATTCGAGCCCCCTTCGTTTAAAAATTACACGGTATATATAATAATTAAATCTGCATATTTCGTATATTTACATTTTAATGAACCCCCTTGACACAGTGGAGCAGCTCAGTGGTTAAGGGGGTTCAAGTCTTGCCGCATGTTGCCAGTTTGATTCCCACTAGCCACTTGTTTTTTTCCTTTTTTTCAAGCTTCAATGCTCCCCTAAGCTTGGCCCACAATCTATTTTCCCCATCTTAGTCCACGATTTCTTTTCATTGGTGCTAGCCCAACTATATACAATTCTTAACTTTTTAGTACTACAAATTAGAGATTTATTGGGTAATTAATCTAGAGCTCATTCTCCATTCATTAAATAAAAATAATAATTAATAATTCTTACAAACAAGTAAAATTAATGGAGAGAGGATAATACGTATAGTATATATATGAGTACAAAGTAAATTTTAAAACTATATAGAAAAAAATTATGCACATGTAAAATATAATATGTATGTTTACCTACATATAGATTTTCAAAGATAATATATGATTAAAGGGACATTACTTTAGAAGAAAAAAAATAAAGAGTTCAAAATAAAGTAAAACGCCAAAAAAAAGTGCACACTTTATGGACTCGATATAGGAGGGCAAAAGTAGGAAGAAATGTTAAAACTAAAAAAGTATGACAAGACGAGTTATATTTTAACGGGTTAAGACTAATTTTGTCCTTCGCACGCTGTCACGTCCTGCCCCACCCCATTTATCATCATGTAATCTTGATGTGTTATTTTTTAATTTATATTTTTAACCCTCTTGATAAAAATTCTGTCTCCGCCACTGTATCATACAACTGGTACTTTTTTAGGAAAAGTTTGCTGAAAACAAAGGTGAAATTTTTGAAAAATAGAAAGAGAATAAATTAATGCTTATATGTTGTAATGTTAGTCTCATGGTACGCCAACAAACTTATGTACTTCTATGTCATATCCTGCACCATGATTATTTAAAGTCTCCTGAATCATCCCTCATCACAATATTAAGCTTTCAATAGTTCCAACACCAAGATTTAACTTTTGCTTTTTTATGAGATTTGATTTGGCTTATTGTAATTTGTTGATCTTCTCGTCCTATATGCTTTCTTTTTTAATTTCACGTAGTAAATATTAATTAGACAGATTGTTTGATGCTTTATATTAAGTACTCCAATTAATGTCTCTTTTTATCCCATTTGGAGGAAACAAAGTTCCTCGACCTAAAATTTGATATTTGTCTCTCATGCATGTCAAGTAGACTCTACCACCATTGCACTTATATTTATTGGTTAAAATTTTATACTCAATCATGTCCGACAATTCATATGGACTTCTATAATAATGAGAAAATACTACGACATAGATTAGATTAGGAGAAAAGAAATGCCCCCCTTTTTTTTTTAATTTTGTAGCCGTTCCTAATTGTGCCGGAGACAAGATTTTTATTAAGGGGGTTCAAAATATGAAGAAGTAAATATACAAAAATTATAGGATGAAAAATAGAGCAACAGGGGGAACGATAAGACTAACCTTAACCCACAATTTAACTTGTCTTGTCATGCCCCGTTTAATATTTCTTCCTACTTTTATCCTATTCCATCAAGCTTTCTTAAAATTTTTTGTGTTTTTTTTTGCTTTGCAATGTTCTACTTTATTTTAAACCTTTTTGTAATTTTAAATTAGTGCCCATTCAATAATATGCAGAAGCTAAATAACATCATTAAATTTTGAGTTCATTTAGTTCAAAATACTAGGTTATTTATTTGAAAAAGGGACAAATAATGAACATATCAAATAAGTATAGTTTAGCTCAGTTTTCCTCTCTTGAGAATATAATTGGAAAAATAAGAAAAGAAATTCCACGAAATCGAATAAAGTAAATTTAATTAAATAGATATTGTTAAAAGGATCTTCAAAAATTTTAAATTTCTTCATTTGATTAAATTTAACTTACCTTTTAAAATTTTTTTTTGCTATCTTAATTTCAACTTTAATAACAATTCATCATTTTCGTAAATAGTTTCTTCGAGTTATAACCTTTTTGGCCAAATGTCACGACCCGAAAACTCAAGTCGTGATGGCACCTACTATAACCCACCAGTAGGTAAGCCAATCCTTAGCCCGAAATCACAAGCAACGGGCTAACTCAAAAAAGGACTCAAAAGCGGAAGAAACAACAATAACAACGGAAGATACGATAAACCAACATAAGTAAAAAGGAGAAGGGAAGAGAATAAAATACACAAGAATCCCTCAAGAGCTGGTGTCAGTCGGTACAAGTGCTACTACAACTTAGATGTTCTAGATAGATACAACAAAATACGAAAAATCTCCAAAGGTACAGTAGGAGACTAGTCCAAAAGTAGAGGGAGATGGATCAACTCTGATCGTCAAGAGCTCACCCAATGTCTCCAGTCAGCAACTCTGCACGAGGACATCAAATCAACTTTGATAACCTGCACTAGAATCTGCATCAACAAAAAGATACAGAAGTGTAGTATGAGTACCAAAACATGCGGTACCCAGTAGGCATTCATCGATCGACTGAGCTCAAATAAGATATAAATATAACAAAAAGCGAATATAACCCAAGGGTAAGAAAGATGAGTCAGAAGGAAATATAGTGGTCAAAACCTAAATAAAAAAGGGAAATACCGCTACAATATGAAAAGCATAAATAGTAAACCAGCTACAACCAATTCAGACTTCCAGAGTTCAGAAAATACACCCAATAAAGACATCCAACTATACACAGATTCCGATAGTAAAGATACACAAGGGATACCATGAAGATGGGATATGGAGTGGATGAAATGAAATGAAATGTGAACAATGCAATAATGAATGAGAACCCCGAGTCACCTCACGTGCCGCCGGATCTTACAAACCAATACCGTATCATAATACCTGAAATGTCCCTTCAGACCGCCGGAGCTTATCAGTATAACAATCAATGCCACAATCTCCATGTATAATCAAGAAAACCTAGAGTATTCTTATGGGCCGCCGGAGCTTACCAATATAATCCCATAACCAATGGAAAGCAAGGTTCAAATCGTCTCTTAAAGCAAGTGCACAAATAGAAGTATTTTCACATCCCGAAGTCAGTAAAATAGTGATGTATAATTTCTCCTTAACCGCACATGTTTATAGAAAAGAAACTGTTTTCCCCTCTTTATTAATCAAAATATAGTGATAAAAGTGAGGTGCTCTCCCTGAAGCTCCATTCACTTGAAAAGGAAGTATTTTGGGTTTTAACGTTAAAAATCAGCCTAAATCAGTAAAATCTTTCCTTAGTTTGAAACTATTTGTTAAAAAAAGAGTTTCTTATTAAACCACCAAGCCAATCGATTCCCATAATTTCGTATCATTCAACTCCCGTCAATCCATAACATAACCCAATCATATGTGAAAAAGGAGATGAACACGATTCAATTCAAATGTATGTATGTATGCATAATATACACGCAGCTAAATCAAGATAGGGCATTTCGCCCTTCAAAATAATATCGTACTAACCTGGACTCCAGCCAGCCCAACACCATGTCTTCAGGCCCACAAATCTGCATGCCAAGCCAACCATAAGAATATAACACGATAAGAACAACCAGAAAACTAAATAAGAAACTACCCTACAATGAACTATACCAATTGGATGCTAAGACAGACTATTCTAATACAAATACTAAAAGGGAACACTACACTATCTAGCAACCTCCAATGGACCTGCCTAAAGAAATCCACTATCTAAAATTAAGCATAAACTTAAGTAAAGCACAACCATACTAACCTGGCTCCTGTCAGTCCCATCTCCACGGCCTCGGGCCCACAGTTACATGATAAATAGAACATCAAACCAGCAATAATAATAATAATAATAATAATGAAGCAATGATAACGTCTACTCTATCCCGAACCTTTATCTAATTCTAGGCTAAGATTCCCTAATCTAAAATCTTCAATCACAAGCAGTCTAGACTAAACTAAGGCATCTGACCCTAATCCCAAGGATATTATACCACCTACGCTAAGTCTTACGGAAAGCTACAACCTATACTAAGGATTGCTAGCCAAAATCTTACTTTAGAGCACCTAAATCACCTATAAGGATAGATAAGCCTACTCATAACCGTATCCAAACCACAAGATCCCACCAACCATTAACAAGTTATTATATTTATACCTCATACGAGCAAATTCTAGAAAATAGTAAACCATAACCTATCGAAAAAGTCGAGCACAAACGCACGCACAATCCAATCCACAAGACCAGAGCTTATCTCCCTCGAGAAATATCCGTAAGCTGCCCCACTATCATAACAATGATCTACACGTCAAATCGAGACTAACGATACCCATAATGCTACAAGAATAGCCGGGTTGAAATTCAGGTCACTGGCGAGTCCGTGGGCCTCACAACCCAAAGCCAGAAATGAAAGAGCGCACGATGGTCACAATGACCCAAGGAGTGCGTGCCCAGAATATTGAGGGAATTGGGCAAGAAATTCAGGCTAAAATAGCCCACCCAAACCAAGAGAAAAAAAGAGAGAATCTGAAGGAATTTTATCAGAATTTAGCAATAAAACTTAGCGAATTAAGGCCGAAAAAATGATCACGAAGCAAGGATGATTCTCCTCCAAGAGATTTGATGAGCAAAGTGAAGGAAATGGAGGTTTAGAGCTGTTATAATGGAGGATTCGGAGTTTGGGAGTTTAAACAATGAAGGAGAGGCTTAATTTAATATATTGCCAGCAGATACCGCAAATGCATCACTTTTATCATAAATGCGGAGGTACAGATGAATAGTGACCTCTGCAACTGCGAAAAAATCACCGCAAATGTGAAACTTTGCAATTTCGACCAAAACAACGCAAATGCAGAAAAAATACTGTAAATGCGGTATTTCACCGCAATTGCGGTAGCCTCAAATGCGGTTAAATGTCCGTAATTGCAGACCCACCAGACCCGAAATGTCACGACCCAAAAACTCAAGTCATGATGATACCTACTATAACCCACCATTAGGTAAGCCAACCCTTAGCCCGGAATCGCAAGCAATGGGCAAACTCAAAAAAAGACCCAAAAGCGGAAGAAACAACAATAACAACGGAAGATATGATAAATCAACATAAGTAAAAAAGAGAAGCGAAGAGAATAAAATACACAAGAATTCCTCAAGACCTGGTGTCACGAGTCGGTACAAGTGCTACTACAACTTAGATGTTCTAGATAGATACAATAAAATACGAAAAATCTCCAAAGGTACAGTAGGAGACTAGTCCAAAAGTAGAGGGAGATGGATCAACTCTGATCGTCAAGAGCTCACCCAATGTCTCCAGTCAGCAACTCTGCACGAGGACAACAAATCAACGGTGATAACCTGTATTAGGATCTGCATCAACAACAAGATGCAGAAGTGTAGTATGAGTACCAAAACACGCGGTACCCAGTAGGCATCATCGGCCGACTGAGCTCAAATAAGATATAAATATAACAAAAAGCGAATATAACCCAAGGGTAAGAAAGATGAGTCAGAAGGAAATATAGTGGTCAAAACCTAAATAAAAAGGGGAAATACTGCCACAATATGAAAAGCATAAGTAAACCAGCTACAACCAATTCAGACTTTCCGAGTCCAGAAAATACACCCAATAAAGACATCCAACTACACACATATTCCGATAGTAAAGATACGTAAGGGATACCATGAAGATGGGATATGGAGTGGATGAAATGAAATGAAATGTGAACAATGCAATAATAAATGAGAACCCCGAGTCACCTCACGTGCCACCGGATCTTACCAACCAATACCATATCATAATACCTAGAATGTCCCTTCAGGCCGCCGGAGCTAATCAGTATAACAATCAATGCCACAATCTCCACGTATAATCAAGAAAACCTAGAGTATTCTTATGGGCTTCCGGAGCTTACCAATAAAATCCCATAACCAATGGAAAGCAAGGTTCAAATCATCTCTTAAATCAAGTGCACAAATAGAAGTATTTTCCCATTCCGAAGTCAGTAAAATAGTGATGTACAATTTCTCCTTAACCATACAAGTTTATAGAATTTTTTTTCCCTCTTTATTAATCGAAACATAGTGATAAAAGTGAGGCGCTCTCCCTGGAGCTCTATTCATTTGAAAAGGAAGTATTTTGGGGTTTGACGTTAGAAATCAGCCTAAATCAGTAAAATCTTTCCTTAGTTTGAAACCATTTGTAAAAAAAAAAAGTTTCTTATTAAACCACCGAGCCAATCGATTCCCATAATTTCATACCATTCAACTCCCGTCAATCTATAACATAACCCAATCATATGTAAAAAAGGAGATGAACACGAATCAATTCAAATGTATATATGTATGCATAATATGCACACAGCTAAACCAAGATAGGGAATTTCACCCTTCAAAACAATATTGTACTAACCTGGACTCCAGCCAGCCCAAACCATGGCCTCAGACCCATAAATCCGTATGCCAAGCCAACCATAAGAATATAACATGATAAGAATAACCGAAAAAACAAATAAGAAACTACCCTACAATGAACTATACCCATCGGATGCTAAGACCGACTATTCTAATACAAATACTAAAAGGGAACACTACACTATCTACCAACCCCCAAGAGACCCGCCTAAAGAAATACACTATCTGGAACTAAGCATAAAGCGTACGACTAAAGAAACTTATGCAAAGCACAATCATACTGACCTGGCTCCTGTCAGTCCCATCTCCACAGCCTCGGGCCCACAGTTACATGATAAATAGAACACCAAACCAGCAATAATAATAATAATAATAATAACGAAGCAACGATAACGTCTACTCTATCCCAAACCTTTATCTAATTCTAGGCTAAGGCTCCCTACTCTAAAAACTTCAATCACAAGTAGTCTAGACTAAACTAAGGTATCTGTCCCTAATCCCAAGGGTATTACACCACCTACGCCAAGTCTTATGGAAAGCTATAGCCTATACTAAGGATTGCTAGCCAAAATCTTACTTTAGAGCACCTAAATCACCTATAAGGATCGATAAGTCTACTCATAACCGTATCCAAACCACAAGATCCCACCAACCATTAGAAAGTTATTATATTCATACCTCATACGAGCAAATTCTGGAAAATAGTAAACCATAACCTAGCAGAAAAGTCGAGCACGTCCGCACAACCCAATCCACAAGACCGGAGCTTATCTCTCCCGAGAAGTATCTTCAAGCTTCCCCACTATCATAACAATGATCTACACGTCAAAATGAGACAAATGATACCCATAATACTATAAGAATAGCCGGGTCAAAATTTGGGTCATCAGCGGGCTCGTGGGCACCACAAACCGAATTCAGAAACAAAAGAGCGCACGATGGTCACAATGACCCAAGGAGTGCATGCCCAGAATATTGAGGGAATTGGGCAAGAAATTCGGGTTTAAATAGCCCACCCAAACCAAGAGAAAAAAAAGGAAATTTGAAGGAATTAAATCGATATTTAGCAATAAAACTTACCGAATTAAGGTAAAAAAAATGATCACGAAGCAAGGATGATTCTCCTCCAAGAGATTTGATGAGTAAAGTGAAGGAAATGGAGGTTTAGAGCTGTTATAATGGAGTATTCCGAGTTTGGGAGTTTAAACAATGAAGGAGAGGCTTAATTTAATATATTGCCAGCAGATACCGCTAATGCAAAACTTTTATCACAAATGCGGAGGTACGGATGAATAGTGATCTCCGTAAATGCAGAACTTTGCAATTTTAGCCAAAACAATGCAAATGCGGAAAAAATACCGCAAATGCGGCATTTCACCGCAAATGCGGTCAAATGTCCACAATTGCGGACCCTCCAGACACAACAAAAACCAACAATAACCAAAACTTCTATGGGGCATTCCGGGAACAATCAAAATCTGATACTCAAAAACCAATAATGCTATTAGAGTGGAAATGACGTTCTGGACTCAACATAATCAATGAAACTTCAATACAAGGTCGTTTCGAAAGAATGTTGACCTAAGTCAACACTAGCTAACGCCAACCAAGCATCCCAAATGAGCTCGGCTCACCCGGGACCCGAATCAACCAACTACCTAACAAAAACTTGGCATTCCAGAGCTAACAGCGCTGACGGAATTTCCATCAGAGGCCGTCTTCTCCGAATGTTGACCAAAGTCAACCAAACAAGCCCAACTGGCCTAAAACACAGAATGAGAGAGAATTTCAAGCTGAAAAGCTCCCGGATCCCGACCAAAGGCCCTACTAGACCAAAATCCACACTCCGGAGCTAACAAAACTGTCGGAATTTGATTCCAAGCACGTTTATCAAGAATGTTGACCAAAGTCAAGGATTTTCCAAGTTGGAATTCAAAAATAGGGAAATGGTCATAATGATGAAACAAACGGCCCGGGCACCAAACCGTCAGTCCCGGTAAGTCAAAAATGACCTGTAGCCACCGCGGGGAAAGACGAAACGCAGAAAATGCAAGGAAACAGAGAAATGACCTGGAGGGTCATTACACCAAACTTTTAAAATCAGCTTATTTTGAAATGTGCTTTTCAAGAAAGAATTTTTGGTAAGAAGCAGTTTGTGTTTGACCAATAAATTTAAAATACACTTTTGAGCAGCAAATAGTGTTTGACTAAACTTTTAAAAATGTTTTTAAGTGTATTTTTCTCAAAAGTGTTTTTATGAAAATATTATTTTTTGAGCTTTTGAAAAATAACTTCTGCTTCTCCCTGGAAACACTTATTTTCTCCTTAAAGCTTGAACAAACACTTCACATTTTAAAAATATGCACTTTTTAACTTTTTAGAGAAATAAATTTGACCTTCACAGACTATTAGTACACGGAAAGAGAGTTACATAGAAACAAAATGAACAATAGAGATAAGAAGAATAAAAAGTAAAAATAAAAAAGAATATGTGTAATAAATTTGAACAAAGAACAATTGAAAAGGAGAAATAGCATAAAAGAGAAAAATAGAAAACAAATAATAGAAGAATAATAAAACGGCATATTGACCCCAAAAAAGTGAGAACTCAATCTCTGCCTCTATTATCGGGAATACCAAAGGAAAAATGAAGGAGATTTTTTTTTTCCTATTGGTTCAAACTTCACCGCACGCTGATGACATTAGGAATTCAGCATTCTTTAACCCTTCAATTTAATTCATAAACGAATTTAGTAGTACCACAACATTAGCATGATGACTTGTATAGAGTAGAGGACCTCCATGAGGGTAAAGATGTGAAAGAGAAAGAATTCGAGTTGCAACAATCAAATATCAGCTAATAAAATTTATACAAAATTATCAATTTCTCAACAAACACTTTGAAGGATATCCTTTCAAATTCATCCAAAACAATTTCTTCTATGTTTATATTTTATGAAAATATATATTGCATGACACGGCATTTACGATAACTTAATATTTAAATTACAATAATAACCCTCATATCAACCTAATATCCTACTATCTAATAAATAAGAAAGATGAAGAAAAACTAATTGACATAAACAGAAGCAACACATCTGTTTAAAAGGATCAACCAGGCGTTGTTCTTATAACAAACAAAATCTACGTGTTATTAAGAAAAATACCAAGCAGAGGGTAACTCTCAAATTTCAATCTCAGGGTGTGTTTGGTACGAAGGAAAATACTTTCCTAGAAAATATTTTATGGAAAACAAATTGATTTTTTACTTATTTTCTCATATTTGATTGGTGGGTAAAAATATTTTTCGAAAAATATTTTCTACTATTTGATTGAGGAGTGAGAGCACATTTTTCAAAAAATATTTTTGTTTTGTTTTTGATTAGAGAGTAGAAAATATTTTCTAGGGGATAGGTTGGGGATTGGGGGTGTGGTGGTGGTGAGGGGAAGGGACTAGGTGGGGTGGGGTTACAAAAAATATTATTTTTTTAAATAAATTAAAAATTAGATTTTGGGTGGGGTGGAGGTGGTTTGCTGGGGGGGGGGGGTGATGCGTGGGGGTTGGGATACAAAAAAATTTAAAATTGAGTTTTGGGTGGGGTGGACGTGGGGGGGCTGGATGGGGTGAGGGTTGGGGTACAAAAAAAAATACTTTTTTTTTAAAACGAGTAATATTCTTTTAAAAATAAAATTTTCTTTTAATAATTAGATCTTGGATGTGGTGGTGGTGGTGGGGGAGGTTGGAAAACAAAAAATATTATTATTTTTTTAAAAAAAAGTAATTTATTTTTTTAAAAAAAATTTAAAAATTAAATTTTGAGTGGAATAGAGATGGTGGGGTGTGTGTGGGGGGGTGGGTGGTAAAGTGGTGGGGTGGAGTACAAATTATTTTTTTTTAAAGAAAAAATTGAAAAAAATTAAAATTTTTGGATTTGAGTGGAGGGAGGGAAGGGTGGGGGGTGGGGTGAGTGGGGGCTGGGGAAGGGTTACAAAATGATTACTTTTATTTTAAGAAAAGTTAATTTTTTTTTTAAAATTGAGTTTGGAGGAGGGGGGGGGGGGGTAAGTGGAGTCGGGTGGATGGGGGAGGGGTAAAAAAAATTATTTTAAAAACTTGGGGTGGGTGGGGTTTGGAGGGGTGGAGGATTTGGGGTAAGGTGGGGTGAATCGTGGATTGGGTTGGTGGGAGTGAGCTACAAAATTAAAATTAAAATGATTATTTTTTTTGAAAAAAAATTACTTTTTTATGAAAGAAATTGAAAAAAATTTGCAGTGAAGGTGGGGGTGGGGGTGGGGTGGGTGGAGGGTGTGGGATGGGATAAAAAAATATTTTTAAAAAATTGTGTGAGGTAGGGGTGGAGGTGGAGGTAGGAGATGTGAGTAGGAGGGTGGAGTGGGTCAGTGTGGGGTTGAGGTGTTGCGAGGATGGAGACTTGTTTTTCCTACTTTCATTAATGAAGTCATTTTCTTTATTTTAAAAGAAAATATTTTCCTAAAAATAATATTTTTCAATTTTTTTGATCAACCAAATAAAAATTAGAACTTGCCAAACACACTCTCAATCTCGTGCTTTTCTCCTACCAAGTATAATCTATTCTTTAACGCACTAACTTCCTTTTTTGCATAATGAATTGAAACTTTCTATGATTACCTTTTGCTAGATATGAAATAAATATCACACATCCTAAATTTATTCTCCTAATTTTTGAGAATTATATTCAATTAATTACCATTGTGATTAGTATTGTTTAGTTGACTCAACATAAAAATAGAATGACGAATTAATTTCTATTCCTTTGAACAAAAGAAAGTACAAATATTATATTATTTCTATTTGATTCAGTTTTTTTTTTTTTTTTTTAAATAAAGACAAAACAACTAAAAGATGTTTTACCTCTTTCAAGTAGTTTGCAAATTTTGGTTTAACTGATAAATCAAACCAAGAAAATGTTATTGGGTTTATCAATACTGGGTTATCTATTTAAAGATTTTCAAATAATTCTATTTTATGTCGGTTTATTAATTCAGTTATCAGTTCTTTGAGATTACTTAACAATTAAATAGATAATAGAATGAGATTATGTTAAATTTACCTTTTTATTACTTGTAATATAAAAGTGATTTAGAATTAGAAATCCTATTCCTAATTCCCTATTTCTATTCCATAAGTTTTGTTAGCTTGACTGGTAGGCGACTTTCCACTCACACGCAAGTGTACGTGGTCGTCCAAGTAATATAGACTGGTTAGTCCGGATATCGTACCCAAGAGACTTATGACTTAACAAATATTTTAAATTATTCGTATACCGCTGAAATAGACAGGTAAGAAAGTAACTGAAGTATGAGTTTTGTAGTAACTACAGATCTAAAACAAAATGACAGAATTAAATACGAGTAAGTAGTGATTTTTGATTCCAAGTTTAGAGAGAATTCCAGGTTTACAACTTATTTACGCAATCATAAGTAGTAGTCACTTGAATCGACTTGTTTGTTCACTTAATTGTTGATTCCGGGGTTGATTTTACAAATATGGTCTTTCGAGCCTCTAGTTGCCTATCCAAAATAGCATCACAAATACATCGTTGAGCGGGGATGTGACATCTTATTTTGAAAGCATTTAGATGTCTTCCCGTATGAACCAAGCAAGGCGTTCTAGGTATATTCCTATCCTAGTCGCTAACCTACCCTTTACGTTACAAAAGAGAGGCCTTGCTCCTTCTATTCCTCGGTCTATCTTGTTGATCCTTCTCCCGAGTTCACAACAATGTTCTATATTAATCTTAATGGCGGCCAGGCATCAAAATACTAAACACAGGAATATAAGAATAACCAATAATGGCAAACGAACAATCAATCCAATTTCGTACTAAATACTCATGCGTTTGTAGCCGTAACCCCATAACAAGGGTTCTTAGCCACTCATGCTAATCAAAAACACAAATAACAATGTTTTCATCCAAAGTTATGGATAAGAAAAGGAAGAAGAAAAGAAACCTAATGATGAATTCTAATCTCTGCCAGTGCTCTGAAAATATGACGGAACCCTTACAAAAGACGCACAAGGTTCTATTTATAGGGCTTGGAAAATAACCCCTTTTTCTTCTTGGAGTCGGAATAGGAGAAAGTTGGAGAACTATGTCGGGACAGGGCTGGCGCGCCGCGCCATTGATGCGCCAGGTTGACCCCTCTAAAGTTTGGGGGCTGGGGCAGCGCGCCAGTGATGCGCCACTGCCCGTTTTCTCTCTTTACGTGTCTCTCGAGCATTCTGTTACATTGCATCCATGCTTTATTCATCCGTTTCATCTTTCCATGGTTAATTTCCCACGTCATTTTACCTGCAAATATCTAATCATGTGTATTAGTACAACATATAGCAATTCAACTCAAAACACACACTATATGGTAAGTAATGTTCTTAAAACATAAGGTAAACATGGATAAAATTCGATAAACGGGCATATAAATATGCCCAAGATCACCACCCCACACTTAAACCTTTGTTTGTCCTCGAACAACTCACTATCATCTATGTTAAGATTCACCATAAACACCTAGAGAACTTTCCGTCCTCACTTGCAAGCGGCTAGACAATTTTAATCATGCTTTTGTAGTTCATGTAGCACGCAACATCCAAACACCTTTTTTAGCTTTAAGATCTTTCACTTGAAACAACACACCCTCTATAACTGACTCTTCATCTAATATCGGACCAACATATCTATGTGTAAACAACGCAAGTAATAACACTACCAAATACATGCCATGAGTGCCTCTCATAATTTAGTTTTGCCCCTATTTTTCAATCACACCAATTTAATTTCAATGGGGCATTTTGAATCAATAAAGCACTCACTCTCTCAAAAGATGTTTCAAACATATCATAACATACCATAGGCTTTCCCTTAGTGTATAGTGAATTCAACAAAGCAATCACATTCATGAAATCAAAAGGACTTTCGTTTGGTTGTAATATCGGCTTCGGGACGGGTAGGATACTTTTAGGTACAAATTGACTCTTCTCCCTATTGCACATGACGCTACATTTTACTCTTTTCTTCATCCTTCTTTTCTAGTTTCTCCTATGTTTACACCTTCTTGCACTCTCACTTTTTCTATCTACTCTTCGCCCTTTATTTGATGCGTACTTGTTGCTAGCCAAACCTTTTTTTTTTCCATATATGGCAAACTCTTGACTCCTAACAACAAGCACTTTACAAGCTTTAACCGGGCTCTACATCTTTATTTCATTATACTCACCTCCACTTTCATCTATCCTTCTCCTTTTGTTTCCCTTTTCCTTTTTTTCATACTTTTTGAGTTCATAGTGCATTAGGGACTTTCATTTGGATCAAGTTCATAGGGTATCAACAAAGTGGATAGGCTCATTATGCGGCTTAACAAAAAAATTAACTTCAAGGCTCAAAGGGGCTTCACTAGTAGCAATGTCAAGGTGGCACAAACAAGCATCTAAGAAACAAGAGAAAAATGGCTTTTCAAGAAAATGCCTTAATCATATACCACAAATTTCATGCTCGTCAATGCTCATACACACGCGGGGCAAGTTCTAGATGCTACTCTATGCAAGAAACCAATAAAAAAAAACTCACACACGGCACCATGATGCATATATAGGACTGTTATACTTGCATGCTTATACACAAACATATTGAGTGAACTTACAAAATTAAGCCCGTTTCCTTCATCTTTCGAGTCTAGTTAAAGAGCCTATGTGTCTCTTATGAAGTTCTCACTCACTTTCCTGGCTTCACATGAACTACCCATGACATCTAGCTAAGGCTCCAAGTGGGATTTCTAAGTTCCAAAGGCAAGGCTTCTAATCCTACAATCCTATGACTAATTTTCCCTTAAGACGGTCGTCATCCATCCATCATTGGGACAAGTCATTACTACTATGACTCACCTAAAAAAATCTAACCTAAAAAAAAAATCTACCCGGTTCAAAGGGACTATCCTCAGGAAAAGAACCAAAAACAAAAGCCGAGGAACCCAACCTAAGAAAAAACAAACAAACTTAACTAAGCATACTACCAACCATCCTTCTCAACAGCTAAAAACCAGTCACACTACGCTCACCGCACTCAAGATATAGCAATGAAAATCAGAGGAAGTCTCTTCTCCACCCCACACTTAAACATAACATTGTCCTCAGTGCTTCAAATAGGTACAAAAGTAAAGAGTAAGAGAAGGAACTCCTTGGGCCTCTAGGCGTCGTCCTCATCATCATCAGGAACGAATTCCTCATCCTTATCAATTGTAGTATCATCAACTGCCATAAAAACTGACCCATCATCATCATCATCATCATCATCATCCTCATCTCATTAGTGCCATGTACGGTCGACTCATCATCATCCAATGGCTCCTGAAATACCGGCCCCATCTTGCACATATACATTGCACTATCAGTCAGTGGGTGCCGATCGTTCAGTGCCGCCATCTCCTCCTCGGTCACAGGTCGACCGCCAATCCTTAACTGTAGCTCCGCCATCCCATACATTCTGCCCATCCAACTATCATCTCGAGCCTATCGGTCAACATTAGAAAGTACCGGCCCATGTGAAGTATTTTGGGGCTTTGTCTTTGTCACATCAACCAATTGACTCACAAGGTACGGTACTCGAGGTGGGCACAAATCATGAATTTCTTCCTCAACATTATCTTGACTTATAAAGCGGGTCACCAATCCTCCATAGCAGAAATGCCATCTTTTGGTGTTGCAGAATTTTATCATGTTGTGCCTCAGCATCGAAGCCACATTGATCGGCATTACCTTCATGAGCATGTATACCAATACTACTCTGTCCTTAGTCACCTCAGTTATGTGGTTGCACGGTAGAAGAGTGGTACACACAATTTTTAACCACACTCTCGCCTCTTAGTTGAAATATGCATAATGTAGGGTGGCATGTCGCCCAGTGTCTTTACTTCTTTCCAAATGAGCCGTTGAATTTACCCCATAAAGTGTGTGGCGTATGTCTCAATATGGAGGCTCCTCTTTCATTTCCAAGTACGGTGCTGCATCAATATGTGGTATCCCTAAGAATTCATTCAGGACCCGCTTGGTGAATTAGAGTAACTCTCTATGAACCATCACTTTGTGACTCTTTCCCTGATCCGTATCCCAATTTGCATAGAACTCGCAGATCATAGTGAGGTTTCACTCGCCCTGATCCTGGAATATGTATTGAATTCCTAACTGGTAGATCATCTCATGAATTATGGGGAATTCTGCCTGCAACCACGCTTCATCCACATGTCGGTCCCCAAGGTACTTCGCTTCTTTTTGGGACTCAAACCAATCTTCCCCATATGTTGCAATAGCTAATTTTCCAAACTTCTGTGGGGTGCCCGTGGGATCGGCAGAGCTGCTATCCCAGATGATTCACCTTTTCGGGACCTCTTGCTTCCCGTGCCTTCTGTAATAGGTTTCTTTCCTCTTGAAGGCATTGTACCTACAACACATAATTTACACAAATTAGCCCAGTACAATTAGAACTAGTCAAATCAGTGTTTTCATATGGTCATAACAACCCCACACTTAATTTGCTAGCAATGGTGTCTATAGGTTGATAACATGAGGTACTCAGACTTCCCTCTTTTAAGACAAGTTTATTTTCATTATCCTACGACACCATATCGACCAACTAATTCCCACAAGATTATTCCAAACAATTCTCAAGTATTCACTACCCTTTTTCAAGATGAAATACTATTTAAGGCCACAACTTTACTCAATGTACTACAAATTCACCATTTTTTTCTTGAAGTTCTAGAGTGTTCCATCTCTTTCTACTACTTACTTTGCTTTCCATAAATCAAGACCCAACAACAAAACAAGAAACAAAATTTGAAATCCACCATTACTAGTGTATATACGAAAAATAATCTTCTTTGTGGGTGTATTTTAAGAGTTCAAGCATTCATCAATGGTGGATTTTTTTTTAGTTCTTCCAACAAGATGAAACAAGTTTACACCTACCGATCTTGATAATGGAGAGCATAAATAAGAAGAAGAGAGTGTTAGAAAGTAAAGGGAGATCTTACCTTGAGAAATTATGGAGGGAGTAACAATGGAGGAAGAAGAAAGTTTTTGAGAGTAAAAGAGAGAGGGGAGGCGCTCCAATGTGAGGAATAAAAAAATTAAAAAAATTAGGGGTTTAAAAGGGTGAGGTTTGAAGGAATTTTGGGTCTTGGGTCGGTTGACCCTTGACCCGCCCCATTTTTCTTTTTGTTCAGACGCCTGGGAAGGGCCTAGGGCGCCGCGCCCCTGATGCGCCAAAAATGGCTCACAGAAGTTTACCCCATGGCGCGTTGCCAGAGCTGCACCCATCTGGTTTCTCGCATGGAGAAACGTGCTAGAGACGCGCTCAGTAGTTCGGGACTCAGGGCGACGCGCCTAGGGTGCACCCACTTGGGTTCTCGCATAAATAGGCACAAAACTATACTACAATAAAATAACACTACAACCGAACTACACAAACACTAAATAGTAATAGAAGCCAAAGAGAAAGAAACTACAAAAGTAGTCCTACAACTACTAATAGGGCAAAAAAGACACTGCATTCTTACCTACTAACCTTCTATTCTAATCCGTGCCCTCCGCACCTTTCTATCTAAGGTCATGTCCTCAGTAAGCTGTAACTACATCATATCTTGTCTAATCACCTCTCTTCAATATTGTTTTGGTCTACCTATACCTCTCTTAAATCCATCCATAACCAACCTCTCACGCCTTCACACTAGGGCCTCTATGCATCTCCTCATCACATGCCCGAACCATCTCAACCTTGTCTCTCGCACCTTGTCAATCACTAAAGTCATTCCCACTTTATCTCGGATGTCCCTATTCCTAATCTTATCTCTCCTAGTAAATCCATACATCAGCGCAACATCCTCATCTCTACCACTTTAATCTTTTGAACGTGCGAGTTCTTGATTGTCCAACACTCCACCACATATAATACAACAGGTCTAACCGCCACTCTGTATAACTTGCCTTTCAATTTTAGGAGGGACCTTCTTATCACACAGAACTCCATATACGAGCCTCTATTTTATCCACCCTGCATCAATATGGTGGGTAATATCATTGTCAATCTCACCATTTCTTTGGATAATAGACCCAAGATATTTGAAGCTACCTCTCTTTTGAATGACCTGAGTACCAAGCCTCACTTCCACGTCAGTCTCGAGTGTCACCTCACTGAACTTGCACTCCAAATATTCAGTTTTAGTCCTGCTCAACCTAAACCCTTTAGACTCCAGGGTCGTTGCCAAACCTCCAACTTAGCATTAACTCCTTCGCGAGCTTCAGTAAAAACTATGTCGTCTGCAAATAACATACATGGCACCTCGCCTTGAATTTTCCATGTCAATACATCCATCACCAAGGCCAATAAAAATGGGCTAAGGGATGAACCCTGGGGCAACCCTATTAATAAGAGAAATTGCTCCGAGTCTCCCCCTGCAGCTCTAACTTGACTCGTTTCTCCATTATACATGTCCTTAATCGACCTAGTGTATGCCACGTGTACACCTCTAATCTCCCAGAACCTCCCTAGAAACTTTGTCATAAGCCTTTTCTAGGTCGATGAACACCATGTGCAAGTCCTTCTTCTTCTTCCTATACTGCTCCACCTGTCTCCTCATGAGATGAATAACTTCTGTAGTCGAGCGTACTATTATGAATTTGAACTAAATTTTGGAAATAGTCACGATTCTCCATACCCTCAACTCCACCACCCTATCCCAAACCTTCATAGTGTGGCTTAACAACTTGATACAACTATAATTGTTATAATTTTGAATAACACCCTTGTTCTTGTACAATGGAATCATCGTACTCCATCTCCAAGCTTCGGACATCTTCGCCGTCCTGAAAATGACATTAAACAATTTTGTCAGCCACTCTAAACCCTCTAAACCCACCCCACTAGTGCACTTCCTAAAATCTAATTAATTATATTAAATTTAGATATTATAAATGATCACACCACATGCATATAATTTATTATTTTAATACAAGTATTATAATAATCGAGGAATGATATTCATGCAGCGCACGTGTCATGACCCGATTTCTCAGGTTATGATGGCACCTATAACCCCCTGTAGGTGAACCAACCCCCATAGTCTAGAACAGTTAGTAATGGGCTACTACCTAAGCAAGCACGCACAAGAGGTATAATAAGCGAAAGCAGATATAGAAAGAAACGCGGAAGGAAAGAAACCTAAATATACATATAAAGAAACTACACCATCCCACGACCTGGTATAGAAAGTACATGAGCCACTACTAGATATACAGAGTACTAGGGAGCGCAAAAGAAGAATATAAAACTGTTTCTGAATAAACAAAATAGTAAACAGTGCCAAAAGAAGAGATATGGTCAAGCCCCAGTCGCCAGGAGCTCACCCTATGTCTCGGATGTCCAAAAGTGATGCATGAGTATCCATGTGATCAATAGCGATAACTCACAATAGGATCTGCACCAGGAAGATGCAGAGTGTAGTATGAGCACCAATTTTAATGCAACAGGCACCTTGTAAGCATCATAGGCCGACTGAGTATATATAAGATATAAAAGCAGTATATAGAAGATAGAAAAGAAGTAGTCACAGAAGCAAATTGAGAAACGCACACGAAAACTAGCAACAGATAGAAGACAAGGAGAATACAAGTATACTATGCTAGCCACATAAGATATATATCACAAAAGACAGGTGAAAGAGTAGAGAACACACCTGGATCCTTGCAACAACAATATATACAGAGAGTTTAACGAACATGGCGGTATACCGGTAACCTCAAATAAAAGGAAAAAAAGAAAAAATAACTAACATAATCATGCTAACAATACAACTCATAAGATAAGAATGATCGAAAAGACAACCTCACAAGTACTACCATATGAGAGAATAAGCTAATCGACCAATGATCAGAAAGGCAACTAATAAGTACTACAATAGGATCGAGTAAGCTAATCTACCTACAGTCCTAACGGACGCTCATACACCCGAGGAACACATATAAATGAAAACAAACCCTCCGATATCTCATACTATCGGAGCGTACACTCAACAAATAACAAACAAGGGTGGAATCGTACACAGAATAAATGATATGATGTGACATGATAAAACCAGGTATGCCAGTAGTACCGTATGTACCTCCTCTGGTGCATGTAGGCACACAGATAGGATCCATGGAAGGAGTCCCCCGTATACCTCTACTACACCATATACCCCTCCTCCGACACTCGCAGCTAGTAGCCTCTGGTCTGGATCGGCAAGGTCCATGGAGGTCTCCGCGACCACATATAAAATCTCAGAATTCCAAAGTGAGTGCCCGGAGTCTATCTATGTCTAAAATCAGTAAATCTCAGAACGTCAATATGAGTGTACAACGTCTATTTGGGTCTAAAATTAGTAAATCTCAGAGTCTCAGTAATCATACCCGGAGTCTATCTGGGTCTAAAATTAGTAATAAAATATGTCTAGCGCTTGACTCGGCCGAGTCTAGTATCGCCTTAAAATCAGTGTGAAAACCATCATATAATCTCTTTTATCTCAAGAAAATCCATAAAACCAGTTAAAATCTATTTATAGCCATTTATAACAGAAAATAGGCTCTCGAGGCCATGCAAGATTTAGAAAACTGGTGATAGTTAGGCTCGCAACCATAATAATAGTAAATAAATGCAGAAAATTCTTTGCATGATAATGATATGCCCAAACACAATCATTATCTCAAACACTCACAATCAACCTATCGGCTCTGCACAGGATCAATCTGCTCTATAACATAGATAACCCTCTCATAATTGTGAACCAATATCCGAGACTCATGGACATTCCCTACTTATCCCACTATCTATGGTCCAAAGGCATCTACAAAGTCCACACTATGGCTGGTAGCAGAATCGAGAGGTACCAGTACTGGTACTGGTCCGTACCAGTCCGTTATTGGTTCTAGCCCAGTCTGGTTGCCTCCGGTTGGGGAAGGGGAAGAGGGGTATGGGGAAGGGGTAGCGGGATGAAAGAGGATTTTTTACCGGATCATCCCAATTTGGTTCGTATCGATACCGGTACGGTTTATTAGGCGGAAATTATTTAATTTATTTTTAAATGTTATAGCCATTGGGTTAGCCATTCGGAATGGCTAGTGGGATCCACCCAACAACCATTTAATCCCCACCCCCCTAAAACACCCCCTACTCCTCAAACTTATTTTAATACCCCAAGGTTTTTAAAATTATATTTTAGTCTAATTTTTTACTATAAATACCCCCACCTCTTCATTATTTACTCACACAAATCCAATTAAATCTTCTTCTTCTTCTACTCTCTCATCTATAACTCTCTACTACAATCTTTATTAAATTATTAGTTTTATTAGTTTGAAAGTTTTGGTGAATTATTTTGGAGCAATCTTCAAACTTCAAGTTTCATCTTTTAATTTTCAGCTTTTGGTTATACACGTCTGCTTTTATGCAGATGTTTGGTACATTCATTCTTTCTCTTTATTTATTTACATTTTTGCATTTAATTTTTATATTATAGTTAATTTATCTACTTTTAATAGTTTAATATGGATTTCGGTAATAAAAATGATAGTAAAGGTAAAAGAATAATTTTTGGTAGGGTCACTAATGCATTTTCCAGAAAAAAAGGAGTACTTCTTCTAAATCTAAAACTAGAGAAGTGGCTCAAGCAAGAATTAATACGGATGATTTTTTGCATATCGATGAAACTGCTTTTAATATTGATAGTAATACTTAATTAGATCATGAATCTTTACAAAGAAGGTTTGGTAATTTTGATGAAGAAATAGATGAAGAAGTAGAATACGATAATGATAATGATGATTATGATGATGATGAACAGAGACACCTACTAGTCCCGCTACTGAACTCTCCCCCTTCCTGCTCCCTCTCCCCCTGTACATCCTACTAGGGCTAAGCTCAAGACTGAATGTCCAAAAAAATCTATTGTGTGACAATTTATGACTTAAAGTGAGGATAAAACTCAAGCTATTTATAATAAATGTAAACGTATTTTGAATCATAAAACTTTGGGAAAGAGGGTGGGACAGGATATTTAAGTAATCATTTGATGGGATATTGTAAACTTGAATTTTTTCAAGCTAAGACTATAGACGAAGCTAGAAAAAATGGTACTCCCCTTCCTGATACATCTGTAGGAGTAGGGCATTCTAACATGGTTCAAACACAATTAAACGCTTCTAATATTTCTGGCCCTAGTACACATCGCACATATAGTAAAGAAAGAGATCTTGAAGAATTATCTAAAATGATTATTGTTAGTGGCTTGCCTTTTAGTTTTGGTGAAAATTTCAGTTTTATTCATTATATTCAAATAGTGTATAATCCATCTTTTATAGGGTTTTCAAGAAACACAATTAAAAAAGCTATTTTTGATTATCAAGGTCAAGGTTTTCATTATCTTCATTGTTTATTTTTCTATGATACTTGTAAAATGACTATCACTTCTTATATGGATCGTAGTGTTAATGGTAATGATTATTTCACTATTACTAATCATTGAATTGATGAAAATTGAAACATGCAAAAAAGAATTTTAGATTATAAAATTTGTGAATATAATAAAACCAGTAGTTACATAGCTCAAACTATTGTACAAGTTTTAGAATTTTATGAACTTTGTAATACAGTAATTATTGTCACCTTAGATAATGCTTCTAATAATATAAAAACTATTGATAAACTAAAACCCGTACTTTGCCTTATTTATGATGATGGTTTTCATATTAGGTATGCTGCACACATGTATAATTTGATTGTAAGAGATGGTATAAAAATGTATAATAATGATTATATAAAATGTGAAAAATTGCTTGTCATTTTATTTTTAAATGTCAAAAAAAGAGTAGACGTAAGGATTTTTAAAACTGTTGTGTAGAACTTAATTTTTCGGTTAGAAAAATTTCAAAATCAGTGTCTACTAGATGGAATTCTTTATATGAAATGCTTAAAGTTCCTTATGAATATAAAAAGCCTGTACAAATGGTTTGGAATGCTCATAATGGCAATATGAATTATAGAATTACTGAAAGTGATTGGAATGACGTAAATTATCTTATAGATTTTTTAAAAGTTTTTTTATTTAGCAACAAAATAAATATCTGGACTTTATTATCCAACTATTTATTCCGTTTTACCAAATATTTGTGCTATTTCTGATAAATTTTCTAAATTCAAAAATAATGAAAGGTTTGAAGAGTCTATTAAGCAATGATTGAAAAATTTAAAAAATAATTTTTTACTATTCCTCAAATTTATTTAACTGCTTGTTTATTAAACCCAACTTACAAAGAAATAGGTGCATCACGAATGGTTGTAAAAATATATTCAAATTTAGATATTAAAGATGATGAAGTACCTAGACAACAGCTAAAGATAGGATAAAAATTAAAGCTAGAAAATTATATGACTTGTATAATTCTGGTAGAATAAATGAAGTAGTACATAATGAACAACCTGAAACTTCTAGGCATAGATTTGAAGATAATATTGATGATATGCTAGAAAATTATCTTGGTCTTACTTCTAATGAAAAGAATGATTTTGATGAATATCTTAATCAGAGAACAAAAATTATTAGGGATGCACAAGGTCATCATCAACTTTTAGAATGGTGGAGGACTCGCAGCAAGACATTTGCAAAACTTCAACTAGTGGTTCGAGATGTGCTAGCTATTTAAGCATCTTCAGTAGTTTCAGAGGGCGCCAGTGCAACAAGATTTCAAATTGGAGAGCATAGGTATTAATTAGTATCATACAGCTTGGATATATCGGTATTGTTTAGAAATTGGATCAATACTGAGTGAAGAAATTATGGGCGTCCAAATTTACCTGCCCAATTTAAATATGATATAGATACTATTTTGGTAGATAGTAGTGAAGACGACATGGATGCATTGAAGGAACAAGCACTACCACAACTTTCAGAATATGTTACCAAAGAAATATTAGAAGATCTAAGACAAGACTATTTTGGACCTTACAGATATTGGTATGATAATTCTAGGCGTAATTCAAATAGAACCCTTCCTAGAAGGTGGCTGCGTAGATTAGGTTCTCTTCTAATATTTATAATACAAATTATATTATTTTATTTTTTATGAATAAATTATAGGCTATTCTCCTTAAATATTTTTAATTATTGTCTTCAATTTAATAGAAGTCTTTTTTATATATTTTAATTTTCAAGACTTTAACAAACTTATAGTTTAAAATATTTTAAACTTAAGTTATAATTTGAAATTAAAAAGGTTTGAAAGTTTCATATAGTTTAAAAAGTTTCAAACTTAAGTAAGTAAGTTATATAGTTTAAAAATTTTAAATTTTAAATTTAAGAGTTTAAATTTAAACTTTAAGAGTTTAAAATTTAAACTTTTAAAAAAGTTCAACTTATTAAGTTATACTTTTAAAAAAAAATCAAATAAGTTATATATTTTGAATCTTTTTCAATAACAAATAATCAAGTTTTAATTTAATTAAAATTTTAAAAAAGAGAGGGGGAGGGGGAAACCCAAATTCTGGTCCGGTACCGGTCTGGTCCGGTCCCGATACATATCGGTCCAGGATGGGTATGACAAAAACTGTCGGTACGTCCGGTACCAATACCGTGCTGGCTCTGGCTGGCTTACCCATTGAGTGGTGCCAGTTCTGGTCTGGTTCCAGTAATTACCAGTCCGATTGATCCGGTTTCGGATCCGCTGCCAGCCCTAGGCCACACATGGCCGCAAGAGTAATACTACAAAACTTGTAATACCCCAGAACTCTCAAGCCCAGACTTAGCTCAGAAAACCAGAAGAAAATAAAATTTCCAACTGTTAGTAGAACAACGAGTCACTTCCACGAGCCGTGGAATGTCCACGAGTTGTGAACTGGACTCGTGGAACTCAGATCAGAGGACTACTCCTCTGAAGTCCGAACCACGACTCAAGTTTACGGTCCGTAGAAGTTTCCACGGACCGTAGATGCCATCCGTGGAAACCATTTCCAGTAGCCCAACATTTAGCTCCCAGTTCACGAGTGGGATCCATGACCCGTGGAAGTTTCCACGAGTCGTGAACCCCAGTCGTGTAACTCAACTTCAGAGACCCAGGTATTTCATCCCAGGAACCACGAGTGGGTTCCATGACCTGTGGAAGTTTCCACGAGTCATGAATCCAGCTCGTGGAAGTTGTTCCAGTAGCTCTGTTTCTAGGTCCAGGAACCACGATATGGTTCCACGAGCCGTAGAACCCATCCATGAAATCTGAGACGCGAATTTCCATCAGCTTTTAAATTAATTTCTCAGGGGTGTTTTTGACCTTTCTTTTATAATTGAGCTCTGATTATAAATAGTCTTAGGCTTATTTTATTAAGTCTATTTCCCCAAAAAAACAAAGTCAGACTTTTCTAAAGCGATTCAAGTTAAGAACAAATCGTCTTCTCCAAAGTTCCAGGCCTAGGGTTCTCTTCTCCAAGCTTCAAACTCCAGATTTCTTGCAGGGATTTTTATCCACCAGGTATGTGGGTATTCAGTAAGGGTCTAGTTCACCTTTATTCCCAAAACTCTCAGTTTTTTACAGTGTTTTCCATGAATTTAAGAATAAGGGTTCCTATCCAAATTGTGCAAATCTTTCTAGAATCTTGTTATTTTGATTCTCATAATATAAATATATTGTTTTACATGATTTGCATGAGTTTTTACCCATTTTGGGAAGTTGAAGAAATTGCCCTAAATTGTAGAATTTTTCGAAAGTATCACATGTACTTCGAACTCAGTATAGATTTTAGTATAAGCTTTAAAAGCAGATTTTAACTAGTTTCTAGTCTGCTACAGTATTTCAAAATAACAAAGATGTTAGACTAGTCTAGTCCTGACCAAGAAACTCAGGATGTCAGTTTTGAATTGAGCTACATTTAGTTTGGGAGTAGTATTTTTGCACCGAGTGGGACTAGGTTCAGCATACCCTAAAGGTCCCAAAACTACGTGCCAACATAGGATTATATGTCCCCTCATGCCTCTATACCCTGGAATGGTATATTGGGTCCTATCAATGGGCCGTATACATCGGACTCCACATTTAGCTCACATGGTTTATGTCGATTAATAAGCTCTCCCACAGTATTAGATTCAGAAATGTACTTTAGGCCCTCAGTTACATTTATTTTCAACTTTCAGCATACGTTCATGTTACTCGTGTATCTCATCTGTTTTATGCATGATCATACATTTGGGCCTATGTACTACAGTTTAATTCAGATTATAGCTTTCAGTATTTTTAGCATGTTTACATTTCAGTCAGCTTTGCATATCCCTCATGCTCAGTTTATTCAAAGTACTGACGCATACTCTATGCTGTATCCTATTATGATGCAGGCTCAAGTTCTTATGTTCAGCCACGTGGTTAGCTCTTACCGGTGCCACATCAGCTTAGTCAGGGGTGAGTCCTCATTCTCCGAGGACATTATATTATGATTTTTGATTTGGTCAGATGTTGCTAGTTTCATTATTTTGGAGTTAGCTGGGGACTTGTCCTAGCAGCTCGTCAGTATTAGCGGCATTCAAACATAGAGTCAGTATTCAGTTGATTGGGTTGTATTGCTTGAACTCAGTCATTTCTTTCAGATACTATCATATGTATATTCTCTTAGCTTTATTCATTCCTCAGTTATGTTTACGCTTGATTTAGAATTATATTCAGTATGCTTATGATATGCCAGCTTCAAGGTTAACTTGGGGTTGCTTGTGACACTGGGTCCCGTGTTACGTCTAGGGGCTAGCCTCGGGGCATTAAAAACTTGGTATTAGAGCATCAGGTTCAAGAGTCCTAGGATGTATGAAAGCCATGCTAAGTAGAGTCTCTCTCATGGGTGTGAAGCACGCCACACTTATGAGGGGGAGGCTACGAAGTGTTCTAAGAAAAACTTCACTTCTTTTGCTATATTTATCGTGAGATTAAGTGTGAATCAACTTCTCCCTTCTAATACGTTGTTATGCATTTCAGATCATGCCTCCTCGCAGAGCTAACACTCACAATGCTAATGAAGTTCCTCCAGTACCAACCGTGAGGTTATGAATGTAGAGTTCCAGAATACAATTCAGTTGTTGGCTCAGACAGTTGCCAATCAGGCTAATCAACAAGCCCCAATTCCTGCGAACCTCGCTGGTGGATTAGCTGCGGTCAGGGTTCATGATTTTGTGCGTATAAATCCGCCAGAGTTTTTAGATTCGAAGGTTGGTGAAGACCCACAAAACTTCATTGATGAGATAAAGAAGATTCTTGAGGTAATGCAAGTGACTGGTACTGATAGTGTGGATTTAGCATCCTATTAACTCAAGGATGTGGCTTACATTTGGTTCACGCAGTGGAAGGACAACAGGGGTGTGAATGCAGCTCCTGTGACATGGGACTGTTTCACTGAAGCTTTTCTGGTATAGGTTTTTCTCGAGAGATTTGAGGGAATCTAAGGCCCAGGAGTTCATGAACTTAAGGCAAGGGTCCACGACGGTCCAAGAGTATGGGCTGAAGTTCACTCACATCTACAAATATTCTCCACACATGGTTGCCAATTTGAGGGCTCAGATGGGCAAGTTCTTGTATGGGGTGTCTGATCTGGTAAAGACAGAGTGTAGGAATGCTATGTTATTAGGGGATATGAATATCTCTAGGCTGATGACCCATGCATAACAGGTTGAGGAGGATAAGCTTAAGGAGATGGATAAGGATAATACGAAGGCTAAGACAGGTAACCATGAATTTTCTCTGCAAAGGTCGGGCGATGGAAGTAGATCACAGTTCCACCAGAGGTCAGCAACCCTAGCACCTTCATCAGTTAGCGCTCTATCTCTCAGACCTCGACATGAACAGAAAAAGTGAGCACCAGGCTCAAAATTGTAAGGCAGCATCTCAGGTAACTGTACTTTTCTAGCCTGCCCCTAGTGTGGTAAAAATCATCCAGGTGAGTGTTTGTCTGGCTGAGAAGGGTGTTTTGGGTGTGGTCAGCTTGGACATAGGTTGAAGGAGTGCCCTTCTGCCAGGCAGGGGCAGAGAGGTAACAAGGCTTAATCTACCACTTCAGCAGTTCCAGTGGGTTGCCCCACTTAGCAGGTTGCCTCGTCTGTTATGGGTGGTGGTCAGCGTCAGAACATATTATATGCTCTTCAGACTCGGCAGGACCAGGAGGATTATCCCGATGTGGTCACAGGGGGAGGCTACAAAGTGTTCTAAGAAAAACTTCACTTCTTTTGCTATATTTATCATGCGATTAAGTGTGAATCAACTTCTCCCTTCTAATACGTTGTTATGCATTTTAGATCATGCCTCCTCGCAGAGCTAACACACACAATGCTAATGCAGTTCCTCCAGTCCCTGACCGTGAGGTTATGAATGCAGAGTTCTAGAATGCAATTCAGTTGTTGGCTCAGACAGTTGCCAATTAGGCTAATCAACAAGCCCCAATTCCTGCGAACCTTGCTGGTGGATTAGCTGCGGTCAGGGTTCATGATTTTGTGCGTATAAATCCGCCAGAGTTTTTTGAGTCGAAGGTTGGTGAAGACCCACAGAACTTCATTGATGAGATAAAGAAGATTCTTGAGGTAATGCAAGTGACTGGTACTGATAGTGTGGAGTTAGCATCCTATTAACTCACGGATGTGGCTCACATTTGGTTCACGCAGTGGAAGGACAACAGGGGTGTGAATGCAGCTCCTGTGACATGGGACTGTTTCACTGAAGCTTTTCTGGATAGGTTTTTCTCGAGAGATTTGAGGGAAGCTAAGGCCCAGGAGTTCATGAACTTAAGGCAAGGGTCAATGACGGTCCAAGAGTATGGGCTGAAGTTCACTCACATCTACAGATATGCTTCACACATAGTGGCCAATTTGAGGGCTCAGATGGGCAAGTTCTTGTATAGGGTGTCTGATCTGGTAAAGACAGAGTGCAGGAATGCTATGTTATTAGGGGATATGAATATCTCTAGGCTGATGACCCATGCACAACAGGTTGAGGAGGATAAGCTTAAGGAGATGGCTAAGGATAATAGGAAGGCTAGGACAGGTAACCATGAATTTTCTCTGCAAAGGTCGGGTGATGGAAGTAGATCACAGTTCCACCAGAGGTCAGCAACCCTAGCTTCTTCATCAGCTAGCGCTCCATCTCTTAGACCTCGACATGAACAGAAAAAGTGAGCACCAGGCTCAAAATTGCAAGGCAGCATCTCAGGTAACCGTACTTTTCTAGCCTGCCCCTAGTGTGGTAAAAATCATCCAGGTGAGTGTTTGGCTGGCCGAGAAGGGTGTTTTGGGTGTGGTCAGCTTGGCCATAGGTTGAAGGACTGACCTTCTGCCAGGCAGGGGCAGAGAGGTAACAAGGCTCAATCTACCACTTCAGCAGCTCCAGCGGGTTGCCCCACTCAGCAGGTTGCCTCATCTGTTATGGGTGGTGGTCAGCGTCAGAACATATTATATGCTCTTCAGACTCGGCAGGACCAGGAGGATTATCCCGATGTGGTCATAGGGGGAGGCTACAAAGTGTTCTAAGAAAAACTTCACTTCTTTTGCTATATTTATCATGCGATTAAGTGTGAATCAACTTTTCCCTTCGAATACGTTGTTATGCATTTCAGATCATGCCTCCTCGCAGAGCTAACACACACAATGCTAATGCAGTTCCTCCAGTCCCAGACCGTGAGGTTACGAATGCAGAGTTCCAGAATGCAATTCAGTTGTTGGCTCAGACAGTTGCCAATCAGGCTAATCAACAATCCCCAATTCCTGTGAACCTCGCTGGTGGATTAGCTGCGGTCAGGGTTCATGATTTTGTGCGTATAAATCCGCCAGAGATTTTAGAGTCGAAGGTTGGTGAAGACCCACAGAACTTCATTGATGAGATAAAGAAGATTCTTGAGGTAATGCAAATGACTGGTACTGATAGTGTGGAGTTAGCATCCTATTAACTCACGGATGTGGCTCACATTTGGTTCACGCAGTGGAAGGACAACAGGGGTGTGAATGCAGCTCCTGTGACATAGGACTGTTTCACTGAAGCTTTTCTGGATAGGTTTTTCTTGAGAGAGTTGAGGGAAGCTAAGGCCCAGGAGTTCATGAACTTAAGGCAAGGGTCCATGACGGTCCAAGAGTATGGACTGAAGTTCACTCACATCTACAGATATGCTCCACACATAGTGGCCAATTTGAGGGCTCAGATGGGCAAGTTCTTGTATGGGTGTCTGATCTGGTAAAGACAGAGTGCAGGAATGCTATGTTATTAGGGGATATGAATATCTCTAGGCTGATGACCCATGCACAACAGGTTGAGGAGGATAAGTTTAAGGAGATGGCTAAGGATAATAAGAAGGCTAGGACAGGTAACCATGAGTTTTTTCAGCAAAAGTCGGGTGGTGGAAGTAGCTCACAGTTCCACCAGAGGTCAGCAACCCTAACACCTTGATCAGCTAGAGCTCCATCTCTCAGACCTCGACATGAACAAAAAAAGTGAGCACCAGGCTCAAAATTGCAAGGCAGCATCTCAGGTAACCGTACTTTTCTAGCTGCCCCTAGTGTGGTAAAAATCATCCAGGTGAGTGTTTGGCTGGCCGAGAAGGGTGTTTTGGGTATGATCATCTTGGCCATAGGTTGAAGGAGTGCCCTTCTGCCAGGCAGGGGTAGAGAGGTAAAAAGGCTCAATCTACCACTTCAGTAGCTCCAGCGGGTTGCCCCACTCAACAGGTTGCCTCGTCTGTTATGGGTGGTGGTCAGCGTCAGAATATATTATATGCTTTTCAGACTCGGCAGGACCAGTAGGATTATCCCGATATGGTCATAGGTACGTTACAAGTCTTCCATTTAAATATTTATGCACTGTTAGACCCACGTGCTACACTTTCATTTGTAACTCCTTTCATAGCAGTAAACTTTGGTGTCAGTCCCAAAATCCTCCGGGAACCCTTCTTAGTCTCTACTCCATTTGGAGACCCAATTATAGCTAGACGGGTATACAGAAGTTGCCCAGTCACAGTTTCCTTGAAAGTCACCTCAACAGATCTTGTAGAGTTAGAAATGGTAGACTTTGATATCATTTTAGACATGGATTGGTTACATTCCTGTTATGCCTCAGTCGATTGTAGAGCTAGGATCGTTCAATTTCAGTTTTATAATGAAACAGTCTTAGAATAAAAGGGTAGTAGCTCAGTGCCTATAGGTCATTTCATCTCCTACTTTAAGGCTAGAAAGGTGATTTCCAAGGGGTATATCTACCACCTTGTTCGGGTTAAGGATTCAAACTCCGATACCCCAAATTTTGAGTCAGTCCCAGTGGTGAATGAGTTTCCAGAAGTGTTCCTAGAAGATCTTCTCGGAGTTTCTCCCGAAAGGGAAATCGACTTAAGAATAAATCTCCTTCCAGATACCCAGCCTATTTCGATTCCTCCTTACAGAATGTCTCCAGCTGAGCTTAAGGAATTTAAAGAACAGCTGAAAGACCTCTTAGTTAAGGGATTCATCAGACCCAACATCTCTCCATGGGGTGCTCCAGCATTGTTCATGCATAAGAAAGATGGTTCGCTCAGGATGTGCATTGACTACCGTCAATTGAATAAAGTTATAATCAAGAATAAATATCCCATCCCAAGGATTGGTAAAGGTGGACAAACTAATTATTCCTGCAGACTTTGTCATCTTGGACTGTGAGGTAGATGTGGAGGTGCCCATTATTCTGGGATGACCATTATTGGCTACAGGGAGGACCCTTGTTGATGTAGATATCGGTGAACTCAAATTCTGAGTGGGGGATGAGGTATTGACGTTCAATGTCTACCAACCCACGAGACCTCCGGATGATTTGAGAGTAATATCAGTGATAGAATTGGAGGGGGAGTGGGATGATGCTCTTGGAGAGTGTGAAGTGGGAAAGACGCCCGTATTTGATTTATTGCCAAATGAGCAACTTCATTACATGTCTAAGATGTTAATGGAGCAGTTTCACCTCTGGGGAAGGGGCCATGCCAACTGGATTGGCATGCCTTTCGACAACAGTTGAGAATTGAGGTACTATCGTCAAGTTGCGACGTAAAATCAAGCACTTCTTAGGAGGCAACCAAGTATTTTCTTTAAATTTCTTCACCCGTTGTTGTTTTTATTGATATGTAGTAGTTTATGAAGTGAAAAATTGAATAAGGGAAAACAGGGTGGGGTTGTGCGGCAGACTGTGCGCACTGCAAAAAACAATTGTGCATGTCACAAAGTGCACCGCATACCAAAATAGACTGCTTGGAGGAATTCAACCATTTAGAGGCAATGTGCGCTAGGCCGTGTAGACTGCACGAGCCTAGGTGTGCGTCGCACGTCTGTCGCATGATGAAACAGATGCCTGGGCAGACCTAGGAGAGAAAAAAGGGCATGTGCAATACGCCATGTGGTTCACATATTGTCAGGTGCGAATCGCATGTCGTGCTGCACCAGCAGTTAGTTTGAACTTTAATTGACTTAACCCATTGACCGACCTGACCCTGAGATGACCTGGCCGACCTTTCTTCTTCTTTTTCTTTTCAAACCACTTCTCTTCTCCTACTTCCACCATTTTTTCTTTCAAACTCCCAAAATTTTCTCCTAAAGTTTTCTCCAAATTCCCTCAAATTTCCCCAAAAATCTTCTCCTTCTTTCACCCAACCATTTCCACCACCTCACCACCATTGCCGCCATCACTCTCCGATTGGGTTTCGTGGGTCACCATTATAGAAGAACAAAAAGCTTCAATTTTCACTTTCTCCCTTTGTAATATTCACTTGTGGTAAGTTCTCCGACGTTACATACTTGTTTTTATGAAGGTTGGAAATTCATATTGCGAAACATGCTCAATAAAATTACCATGTTGGTTTTGGGTGAGATTCAAAAATTTTGGGTCCCCAATTTTGAATTACATTGATGATTTTGTTTGTTTCCAACTTAGTAGAACGCAAATTGAAATTGATGCATGTTGATTGGTAGTGATTTTTGGCCTTGAAATATGTGTTTGGGTGAAGTCTGAGTAACCCACTTGATGAATGAATGAATTGGCCCAATTATAGATTGGGTGACGTTATTCTTAAGGGCAAGTCATCGTTCGTCATGAGGTTTTGATTAAAAGTTGACTCTTGAGGCTAAATTTTGCTAACTGTATACCCATGATTACTGTTAGCATTAAATTTGGGGTATATGATCTTGTGCGGGGAGGGAGTTAATGGTTGCTAGAATTGTTGATATTTTGTGTGCAAGTGAGAGCTTGATGTTCCCGATGATAGACGGGGTAACGTCCATCTTAAGGGAAGTCGTTGAGTTTCCTTCTTGCTTGTTATAATGTAAATGATAATATGGGGAAGTCTGAGTACCCAGAAGTTATAGTCATGAGATGCCTTGCTTCTATTGGTTTATTGTTTATTGGTTTGCATAAGCACATCTTGCTCTACAGATCACATGCGGAAATCACAAGAACACAAAGAACCAAAAACTTTGAGTAGGCTTTTGTGTGTTTCGCATGCGATACATAGATCTTGATGTGCGGGTTTCATATGGTGTCAAATCTTATTAAAAATGGAGAATTACTCACTATTTTGAGGGGCGGATCTTGGTGCGACACACACTATTGATGTTGTGAATCGCACCAGCTTCACACCATAAATGGAACTACCAGAAGGAATCTGCTAGATCATGTGATAGTAGGTGCGACATACACATCCCAAGGTGCGATCCGCATGTGCTTCGCACGAGCCCCATCTCCCTCATTTGGTTTCCACTTCACTGAATTCCTAATTTAATTTAGTTGTGTATATAGTCATAGTGCGTATTGCTAATGCCCATCTACAGGATAATTCCTTCCAACAGGCACCATCAAAAGAGTCATGCTGTGAAGCACACTCAAAATGCAGGTGTTCCTATGATAGAGGCTGAGCGCATTGAGTCAGGAGTCTGCTTTGGGCTCAGAGGAATGGTAGCCTACTATCTTAATTTCCAAAATCGCCCATTCTTAGAGGAAAAAGGATTAAATGTAGAAGAATTCCAAGAGGAATTCACGAATATGCCAAAGCAATTTCACATAAGAGCTTGGGAACACTTTTCCAGAACACCAGGCCTCTATTTTCCTGAGTTGGTGGGGGAATTCTATGCCTCCTACCAAGCCCGCCTCGATGAGCTAAATCGCAAAGGCCCACTAAGAAAGTTGCCATGCCTCAAGTCAGTATTGGTATGAGGTAAGGAGGTGAACATTACCCCTGAAGCCATTCACTCTGCCGTTTGGGATGATGAACCAATCCCCAAATCAAAGTACTTTGAATATGTGGCCAGAAAGAATGAGGCATATGAGTGGGTTTCTAGTGTAATTTCTGAGGGAAACCCATTTTGGGCCACCTTGAAGGGACAAATTCATCGCTCAGATCTTAAATTTGAAGAACGTATGTGGCTTGACTTTGTGAGCACCAGACTCATCCCGACTAGCCACACCACTAAAGTAACCATAGAGATGGACATTCTCATTGCATGCATCATGAGAGGGATTCATTTGAATGAAGGTGAGATCATCACCGAGCACCTCAAGAGAAAAGCGCGACATGACTCCACATCCATAGCTTTCCCTGTGCTTATAACCCTTCTATGTGTCCAAACTGGGTGTCCTTTGTTTCGAGGATTTGACAAGGCCAGCAAGCCAAGGGGATGGTTTGCTTTGACACAAAAAGGGAAAAAGATTCCCCTCATGTCAAAAGAAGGCATCTCGATCAACCTTCGCATGCTATCACACCCATGTCTCAAGGCACTCCGAGCACAGTTCATGGGGCATCTCAAACTACCACCTCCTCCTCAGGTAACTTGCCACAACTACTTTAACTTACTAACAAGAATAAGGAGATACTACAAAAGTTGGCCAAAGACATTCCAACCATGCTTCAAACCTCCATCAAATCGGCATTGAAACCTGTGGTGTCAAGAGTAAAATATCTTTGTGCTACAATCGACACCATGGAAGTGAAGGTCGACGAACTCAAGCAAGTAGTCCCGCATGTTGAATCAAATTGGGATCTTAATATGCCAGCCCCAAACTCCTCACCACCTTTAAGGGCTGCTAGCCTTCCTGATGATTGGTGCGTGGGGTGGACTCAGTCTGATAATGAATGTACATCTGAAGCAGTGCGTGATCCATCATCAGCCCAGCAATACCTAGATCCTTCTGACTCACCTGTGCCAGGATGGAGGACTCTGCCTAGACCTCGCTGGGGAAGGGGACCGTCTTATCATGAGTTGATGACCCCGGAGGACAGATGGTATGTGGATGACCTATTTGGCCCCCCTTAAGCTGCCGATGGATTCTATGATACCACCATTGGTCGGTTTTCTAATTGATCCTGCGCATGCCTATATACCTTCACTGGAACTACCCGCTCCACCGGCACCTCAACCTCCTAGACCACCATATCGGTTCTACTCAAAGAGGCGCCATTATCATCATTAGCCTATTCAGGGTGTTTTTTTCACTCATTCACTTTTGTTTTTATGCATCAGGGCTATGCTTACTTAAAAGTTTGGGGGAGCTTGTAACTATTAACATTGCGATGCTTGTTGTGTTGACATTGCCCTTGCTGGGCCTTTAGATTATGTTTTATTTTATGTTTTGTTTTACCTTGAGCTTATTTGTGCCCTTGACGGGCCTGATTTTTATTGTGTTACCTGGTTGGTCTTACATGCTCCATTGTCTTGCTACTCATGCTTTGAAATTGCGCTAAAGGCTTATGCCGAGGCTTGTTTTAAATGAATGATGAGCGTGAAATTTAGATATCGCCTTGTTAATAGTAGTTTAGATATAAACTCCGAGGGTTTTCTTAATACCACGGTTCTTTCCCAAGGAGCAAGAGTTTTTTTTTTCTTCTCTTTTGTTTTTGTGTCGAACCGAGTTGGTGTTTCCCTATGATAGATTGAGAGGTGACTTTCTTAAGGGAAAATTCCAAGTTTTAGTTTAGAATTGAGTCCAGTTGCTTGTCTCGAAATGCGCCCACCAAAAAATTTCTCGTGGCAAATTATTTGAAAATAAAAGGAAGAAAGGAAATGAATTTTGGAGAAAAAGAATTCTCTTATCATGACTTGCACACTCTTGCTTTGGCTTGATTGACTCACAAATGAGTGTGTAATGAACTCAGAATAGCTTGTCAATAATCATTTGCCCCACTTGATTATGAGACTAATGAAAGAAGTCTTGTGGCATGATGCCTTGTGTGGTGAGGCTTTACCTTGATTCTTGTGCATAAGTGTCATCTAGAACTTGCCCCGAATGTGATTCAAGGCGAAATTCTAGGTGTGACCAAGCTTGGAAGATAAACTTAGGCCCTTTTTTATAGCCACTTCACCCAAATGACTTCCCACGACATCAAATCCTAGTGAACCCCTTTGAGCTTGTGACCATTCCTTGGCACCTTGTAACACCTTGACCTTTTTGAAATCCCTATTTTGGCACCCATCCTCCCTAATTGCCTAAAAATGAAATGTAGGCTAAAAGCCTAAGTTTGGGGGGGGGGGGACCAAAATACAACATAGGCAAATGCCTAAGTTTGGGGGTGCATGTGATCAAATGAAGAGAATAAAAGAAGTGCACTTCAAGTGCAAGGTAGCACCTTAATTTCGAATTGAAAATTGCTCCAAAAGATCAATCCAATGAGCAAATTGAAAAGCAAAAATAGGTGCTACCAAGTGAAGGTGGTATAAGGAGTTTGAATGATCATGAGTAAAAAGGAGAAATCTTGAGTTGTGTGAGGGAGGAATAAGCTGAAGTTGAAATTAAAAATGTGAGCGGTGTTCGAAATATGAACAAAGATCATTAGAGAGGTGTATTCACTTGATCCAAATGATAGCATCACCTTGACCCTAGCCAATATCGTAACCCGCAAGTCCTTGGTGATTCCGAGCTTGGATACCCTATATTAGTGGCGATATACATAAAGGGCAAGCCTATGGTTTGATGCGTATGCACTTGAACTTCCTTGAGAGAGTGCGAGTCTTCTTGGTTCTCCTATAATCCCATGTTTTGTGAATTAAATGATTGTGAGTGGGATTCTCTCTTGTGGTGAGTGGCATCATGCACTCAAATTGAAGCATAGAGTCTCTATTTCAATTGAGGGGAATGAATGAGACAAGTTGTGTGGAAAATCTTGAGGCAAACCTTGATGGTCCATGCCAATGACTTGAGAAGCTTAAACGTCTTGTTTTAATTGACAAAATTCCCTTGAGTTTGAATGAGAAATGATGTCCTTTTGAAAAAGGTTTTGAAATGACCAATTGCCTTGAGTTTGTGGTGGTCCCAATTGAGATAAGCATAGTTGTTTGAGTCTTTTGTTTATTCTTTTTCTTAATTTTTAGTGTAGAGTAGTCTTTTGTGCCTTATTTGAGCCTAGAGCATAATTCATTCCTTGTCTTGTAAGTATCTTGCTCGAGATAAGAAATAGTTCAAGTTTGAGGGTTTGATAAGTCGGTAATCTACCAACTTATTGAGCCTATATCCATGAATTATTGCTATGTTTTGAATAGATTTAGAGGTTCTTATGGCCTTTATTGATGTCTATGCAAGTACTTTTGATAGATGATGATAAACAAGGAAACGGACCCAAAAAGAGCTCAAATGGAGTGAAGTGTGAAGTGTTCAAAAAGGCTGAAGATTTTGACCGGAGATGCAGTGGCCATGCGACACCCACATGCTAAGGTGCGAACCACACCTCCTCCTCACAAGAGCATAAAGTCACTGAAGAGTCTGTCACGAGGTGCGGTCGTTGTGCGACGCACATATCCTTTGGTGCGAACCGCACCCCCTTCGCACGGAGCTCCCAATTCTAGCTGAAGTCACTGGTTCAACCGAAGGCAGTGTGCGATGCACACATCGCAACGTGCGAACCGCATGTCACATCGCACACCTCCCGAAGGGCATTTTTGTCCTAATTTTTAGTATTGTTTTGGGAAACTATTAAAAGGCATTTTCAGGCACAATTGTAAATAACTTTTATCATTCTGAATAGTTTGAAGACTTTTGAGCTTGGAGACTAAGTTTTCCACCTCCATTGAGAAACGGGTTTCAATCCAATTCTCTTGATTAACAATTGTGTACTCAAATTGAAGCTAGAACTTGAGATTCAGCTCTAATGAAAGAGATTTTGAATTACCCAGCTGATATCTCTTTATCTCTCACCATGAGTGGCTAACTTCTCTTGTCTAGGGGTGCACTGATGATGGGTGTTTAAGAAATGGGTATGTGTGTTATCTATTCTTGCTTATAGTTGCTTAATTGACATGGGTCTATAAATTTCACCTAGTTTTAATCCTAAAATTGGTGGTTGCAAACATTAATTTACTCTACTTGACTATGTGATTACTTGAGAAAGGATTTCATAGTTTTGGATGTGAGATTGTTATTGGGAACTTGGGATTCCACTCAGATTTGAGGCTAGGAATAGCTCTTATCGTCGGACTCTCTCATTTAAGGGTCAAAGCTAGAGATAGTGTGACCTCCCAAGCTAGATTAGTTGTTTATTGGTTAAACCGATGATGCTCTACCCGAGATCATCAGAAATAAGATTGTTGATCGAGAGATAAGCAAATCTTACTTATGACCAATGTTGTTCATGTCACTAAGTGAGAATAGGTATGAATTGGTAATTACCCAAACCCATAACAAAAACCCCATCGGATATGCATCCCTAGTCGTCTAGTTAAACTTGGTACATCCGCTTTAGTTTTCTTGTTTTTAATTGAACTGTGATTGTAGTGACAACTTTCCTAATTCCCCCCATCCTTTTACTTTTTGTTTTGGGCAATTACTCTCATCTTGAACTCAATTCATTGCAATCGAAATTTAGTTACCCCAAGTCCCTTGGGTAAGGCCCCAACACTCACTGGGTTTATAAATATTATTTTGTTGCACGATCGTTGTGGCCTTCTAGTTGGAGAGCATGATTTGAGCGTTCATTATAGTCCAAGGCGGGGTAGATGCAATCTGTCTACCTCCCACGATTGGCAATGCCATGTTTCATGTTACAAGCACTATGCTCCACCTCATCTAAATGAAAGGATTATTCAGAGGGGCTGCATATGAGGATGCAAATAGGCATATCCAAAACTTTACCGAGATATGCCAGCCCTTTATTTTTAACAACATCTCTCAAGAGTCCATCCGACTCCATTTATTTCACTTCTCCCTTACGGGGGAGGTGATGACTTGGTTGGAAGAGCTTCTGGAGCGCTCAATTACCTCATGGAACGAATTGGTTGAAGCATTCATGGTGCGATTCTTCCCTCCCTCTAGAATGATGCAACTGAGGGGCGACATCACAAATTTCTAACCAATTGGTGGATAAGCCATTGCATGAAGCATGGCTAAGGTTTAGTAAGAAGCTCTTGCTATGTCCCAATCATGGACTACCATAATGTCCTCCTCCAAAGTTTTTATAGGGCCTTGAATTCAATGAACAAATCTGTTGCAAACAACCTTGTAGGTGGAACATTTATGGACTAACTATATGGTGTTACCTCGGCTCTTTTAGAACGGATGACTAAGACAAATCGTGTTTGGCACACTAGAGAGGCAGATGTTCCCACAAGGGTAACTTTGGCCATTTTGACAAATCAAATGCACTGTAAAGATGAGGAGAGAGATAAAACTATGGCCAAGATATTGACGTAAATCGATCTTTTGGCTAAACACATGATGGGGGCTGGAAATACTAAGAGTGTGAATGCTGGGAGTACTCCTTAGCATAAAGCTAATGATGTGGATGTATTTACTATTGTGGATGGGAAGATTTGCTATCTATCAGCGAGTTCTTAACCCATGTATTGGTACCTGAGGGACGAGAACTAAGGTTGGAACAAAGATAAATACCGTGAAGGCCATTGGAAAGATCGTGAGAGGGAAGGTGATCGATATAATCACCAAAGTTCAAATCCCCTCGATGGGTGTCGGAGTCGATCCCACAGAAAATTGTTATGATGAGTCGCTAAGAAACTATTGTATGTCAGTCAATAAGAAAGTAATTGTTCAAATAACTAAAAGTAAAAAATTGAAGGGAGTAAGGAATTGGGAATTTAACAAAATCAGAATTCAAACAAGAAAGCAAAGTAAGCAAGGGATCTGTAATCAAATGAGAGGAAGACTAGGGGTATGTTTCTGATGGGATTCAAACGTGGGCTAGGGTAATTGCTCAATTATGCAAATTCTTAACAAACGATATGTGTCGCATTAGTTTTGATCATAAATGTCAATCTTTCGATCTTCCAAACATTTATCCAATGGTCTTTTTACAAGTACCATGGGTTGAACTCAAATCAACCAATTTAAGCTTGAGGAAGTCATACTATTTCTAGCTTAGACTCTTAAATGGGTGTTTTACGGCAATTGAGCTATTTCTATCCTCAATCTAGATGGAAATCCCAAGTTTCCACTATCGAATTCTCATTCAAAATCATGAACTCCTCTTTTAAGCAAGAACGCAACCAAGTATATTCAACCAATATTTTCAACCATCAATTTTATAGTTAAAACATGGAGAATTCAATAGACCCATATCAATTTAGCAATTATAAACACAATTAAGCAAGACCCATACCCAAATTCAAATACCCATCATAAACATACCCCTAGACAAGGAAATTAACAACTCATGCTAAGGAAATAAGAGATCATACCAATTGGGTAATTCAAATTTCCATTCATAGTTAAGCCAATATCCAAATCCAAGCTCAATTTGGTACAAAAATGGTGGATTCTCAAGGTAGAAGATGAGAAATATCAAGTTCACTCCCTATATTCCTTGGGAACCTCTCTATGGAAAACTATTCGATAATGTGTCAAAAACTATCACGTACACACCCCAAAAAGGGTTTTAGAAGTTTCCCAAAATGTCACTTGAAAATTGACAAAATTTCCCCTCGGGTGTGGTGCGATGCGATATGCGACAAAACGTGCGGTTGCACCACGTGTTGTGTATGTCGCACAACTTCACTCTAGCCAACCGGTGACTTTAGCTATTATTGGGTGTCATGAGAAGGGAGGTGTGGAATGCACCAGCTGTTGTGCGCATCGCATGGCGGCCGCATCTCTTGGCAGATTCTTCCTCTCTTTTGATCACCTTCACACTTCAATTCTTTTTGAGCACTTGTAGGTCTAATTCCTTGTTTTCTACTTTTGACCACGAGTACCTGCATTTGCATCAATAAAGGCAATAAGTACTTCTAAATCTGATCAAAATATGACAATAATTCATGAATAAAGGCTCAATAAGTTGGTAGATTACCAACTTATCAAACTCCCGAAGTTGAACTATTGTTTGTCCTCAAGCAAGATGCTCACAAAGTAAGGAATGAATTATTCTCTAAAACTCAATGGGGTGCACACATGTATACTCTATTCTAAAAACTAAGAAAAATAACAAACAAAAAGACTCAACTACAATGCTCATCTTAATTTGAACCACCACATTCTCAAGGCAATTGCTCATTTCAAAACATTTGTTAAAAGGATTTGATTTCTCATTAAAATCAAGGGAATTTGTCACTCAAAACAAGATATTCAAGCTTCTCAAGTCATTGGTGTGGACTCTCAAAGTTTGCCTCAAGATTCGCCACACAACTTATCTCATTCAACTCTCTCAATTGAAATAGAGACTTCATCGCCCCTTTCAAGTGTGCGATGCCACTCACCATAAGAGAGAATCCCACTCACAATTATGCATTTCACAAGACAAAGGGATTATAAGAGAACCAAAAAGACTAACTCTGTCAAAGAAATTCGAGTGCATGCACATTGAACCATAGGCTTGCCCTTTATGTAATTTGCCACTAATGTAGAGTTACCAAGCTCAGAATCACTAAGGACTTGCGAGTTACGATGTTGGTTAGGGTTAAGGTGTGGATTGCATTTGGCTCAAGTGACTAAGCCTCCCTAACGCTCCTTGTGATCATTCAAACACTTCTCAAATTTTCAAACAATAACTTCACCTTATTTCTTCATCACACAATCCCAAGGTTCTCCTTCAACTTGATCATTCAACTTTCTTTTTCAACTTTTCTTGGTAGCACCAATTCCTTTATTTCTTTCCATTTTGTTCATTTCATTGGATCATTTTAAGCAATTTTCAATTCAAGCATATGTTGCTACCTTGCATTGAACACATCCTTTTCTTCTCCATATTGGTGCATGCACCTCCAAACTTAGGCTTTTGCCTATGTTCCCGCCTCAAACTTAGGCTTTTAGCCTACGTTTTACTTTCGATCCATTAGGGAGGATGGATGCAATAATTAGGGTTCCAAAAAAGGTCAAGGTGTAAGGTGCCAAAGAAAAGTCACAAGCTCAAAGGGGTTCACTGGGATCAATGTAAAGGGAAGTCAATTTGGGTGAAATGGCTATTCAAAAAGGGCCTAAGGTCATCTTCCAAGCTCGGTGACATCTAGAATTTTGCCTTGAATCACTTCGAGGAAATTTCTGGACAACACATGCACACAATAATTAAGTATAGCCTTACCACACAAGGCATCACAACACAAGAATTATCACAATGAGTCTCCAATTCAATTGGGACAAATGACTTTTGATAAGCTATTCCGAGTTTTTTACACACTCGTTTGTAAATTGATCAAGCCAAATAGGGAGTGTGCAAGTCATGATAAGAGAATGCTTAACTAAAAATCATTTTCCCTCTCTCCTTCAATTTTCAACAACCTCTTTCCAAGGAAAATTTTTGGTGGGCCTATTTTGAGACAAGCAAATCACGAAATCAAATTTAAACTAAAATTTGGCATTTTCCCTTAAGAAAGTCACCTCTCAATCTATCATAGGGAAATACTAACCCAGTTCGATACAAAATAAACAAAAGAATAGAAAGAAAACAAAAATAAACAAAATAAATAAAGAAACAAAATTAAAATAAACATTTATTCCTTGGGAAAGAACCGTGGTATGAAGAAAACCCTCGGAGGTTATTACTAATATACTATTAACAAGGCGACTACAAATTAAAGCAATTTAAGCACTCCCAAATGTAAACAGAACATTGTCCTCAATGACACACAAGTTTAGAAAAATTACTCCCTTGGGTGTTGTGCGATGCGCACATGGGCTGGGGTGAACCGCCCTAGCATTCGCACAAGCGGATGATGAGTTGTTGCCAGTGGTCTGCTGATTTTAGTGCAAAATGGCATGCGATTCACAAAAGGGGGCGTGTGAAATGCCTTAGTTGTTGCTTGTCAGGTTGAAATTTCTGATGAGCTGCCAGTGATCTGGTTGGATGTGCGAAAGGACGTGCGATGCGCACAATAGATGATGTGGAGCGAACACTAATCGCCTGTCAGGCTACCAGAACTTATCAATAATTGCCAGTTTTCTGCCTCCACCATGCGAACTATAATGCGACACACACAATGTGATATGTTATTGCATGGCCCAATGCAAGTGGTCTCCACTATTAGGTGGTGCATCTAATATGAAGGGCATTGGCTCGTGCAAAGCGTATTTCTCAAGGTGTGTTTCGCCTGTTTTGTGACTGAAGTGGCTTAATGCCCAATAAACATTCCAACTCCCTTATCTTGTTTCCTACCTACAAATTACAACAAAAACAACACACAAAATAACACCGAAAGAAAAATATGCAAAATAAGGGTATATGCTTGCGTTGCCTCCAAAGATGCGCTTGGGTTAACATCATAGCTCGACGATGGTACCTCTCTCTCATGGTTCATTGAGGTAGATCACTTCTAGGAGTGCAACGTCTTTCGGTATGCCCAAATACTTCTTGACTCATTGCCCATTGACTTTAAACGTTAAGCATTTTCACCCTCCAACTCTACCACTCCATTTTCAAAGACTTGAAACACCTTGAAGGGGCCAAACCATTTTGACTTTAATTTCCCTGGAAAAAGTCAGAGTCTAGAGTTGAACAAGAGCACCCAATATCTTGGAGAGAATTCTCGCTTGAGAATTTGTTGATCATGGTAATATTTTATGCAGGCTTTTTAGAGTGAGGCATTTTCATAGACTCGCATCTGGAACTCATCTATCTCATTGAGGTCCTATACTCTTGCACAAACGACTTTTTCCCAGTCCAAGTTCTATTTTTTCAAAGCCCACATGGCTTTATGTTCTAGTTCCACCAGGAGATGACAAGCTTTTTCGAATACCATTTGGTAGGGAGACATTCCAATCAGAGTTTTATATACTGTTCTATAGGAATGGATTTGATTTCCCTATTGGACACCTCCAACTTCCAGGCCTAATCCATTCTATTAAGATTTTCCAATTTTGTTAGAATGGATTTGATTTCCCTATTGGACACCTCAACTTACTCGCTTGTTTGTTGGTGGTAGGGGGTAGCGACTTTATGTGTGACTCCATATTTTTCAAGTAGAGCACTAAATAATTTATTGTAGAAGTGGGATCCCCCATCATTAATGATGGCACGGGGGGTGACAAGCCGAGCGAATATATGCTTTTTCAGGAAAGCTGTAATGCTCTTCCCCTTATTGTTTGGCAATGCCACAACTTCTACCCACTTGGAAACGTAGTTCACAACCACTAGAATGCAAGTATTCCCACACAAACTCACAAACGGTTCCATGAAGTCGATGCCCTACACCTCAAATAACTCAACCTCAAGTATTAGCGTTAATGGGAGTTCATGGCATCGAGATACACCCCCTTCGTATTGACATTTGTCACATTCCCTCACTAAATCATGGACATCTTGAAAAAGTGTTGGCCAATGGAACCCACTTTGTAACACCTTTAAAGCTATTCGCATACCCCCATGGTGACCACCAACGGGAGAAGAATGGCATGCTTTAAGGATGGGCATCATTTTGATTTTGGGTATGCATCTCCGAATCATGCCATCAGCACAAATCTTAAAGAGGTAGGGTTCATTCCAATAGAACTTTTGAACATCATGAATGAATTTCTTTTTCTGATATGATGTTAACCCATCCGGTAATAAGTCACTTGCTAAGAAGTTTGCAAAGTAAGCAAACCAAGGTGTAAGATCATGTGAGGCAGCCAAAATATGTTCATCGGGGAACAAATCATTTATCTCAAGTTCCCCTATGGGCCTTTCCTCTTCTTCTAATCTCGACAAATGATCAACTACTTGATTTTCACACCCCCTTCGATCTTTTACTTCAAAATCAAATTCTTAGAGTAACAAGACCCAATGAATTAGCTGGGGCTTGGCGTATTTCTTGGTCATCAAGTACCTGATCACTGCATGATCCATATGCATAATGACTTTGTCCCCAAAAGGTATGCCCAGAACTTTTCAAAGGCAAAAACCACAACCAACAACCCTTGTTCTATTACGGTGTAATTTGTTTGGGCTGTATTCAGTGTTTTGCTTGCATAATAGATTGGGTGGAAGGGTTTCTATATCTGTTAACCAAGTACTGCCCTAAAGCCACACCACTGGTGTTACACCTAAGCTCGAACAGTTTTGACCAATCTGGTGCAATAATGATGGGGGATGATGTTAACTTCTCTTTCAATGTGAGGAAGGCCATCATACAACTACTATCAAAGTTGAATTTGGCCTCTTTTTCAAGAAATTTACACAAGGGATAAGCCACCTTCGAAAAATCCTTAATGAAGCGCCTATAGAACCTGGCATGACCCAAGAAACTCCATATCCCTTTTATAGTCTTCGAAGAAAGTAGCTTGGAGATGACCTCGATTTTGCTTGGTCAACTTCAAGGCCTTTTTTAGATATTTTGTGTCCCAACACTATCCCCTCTTTTACCATAAAATGACACTTCTCCCAGTTTAGCACCAAGTTTGTTTCCTCACACTGTTTGAGTACCTCTTCTAAATGCTCTAAGCAATCATCAAACAAGTCCCCAACAACAGAGAAGTCATCCATAAATATCTCTATGGTATCTTCAACCATGTATGAAAATATGGACATCATGCATCATTGGAATGTAGCTAGGGCATTGCATAATCCAAATGGCATTCTTTTAAATGCAAAAGTCCCATAGGGACAAGTGACGGTTGTTTTATCTTTGTTTTCTGGAGCAATCAAGATTTGGTTGTAGACAGAATATCCATTAAGAAAATAATAGAAACCATAGGTAGCCAATCTATCGAGCATCTGATCTATGAAAGGGAGATGGAAATGATCCTTTTTGGTCAAAGAATTCAACTTCCGGTAGTCCATGCGCGCCCTCTACCCGATCATGGGTCTTAAAGCTATAATCTCATCCTTTTCATTAGGTATGTAGTAATCCCATATTTTTTTGGTACACATTAAACTGGGCTGATCCAGGTAGTGTCAGATATCGGGAAGACCACCCCAACATCTAACCATTTGATGATCTCTTTTTTAACCACCTCTTGCATAGATGGATTCAGCCTTCTTTGATGTTTAATCGATGGTGTGCATTATTTTTGAAGATTGATTGTAATGACCCTTATGGTCATTCTAGTGTTTATGCTTTCTTTGTGCTATTAGAGCTTGCCTGTAGCGGCCTTAAGTCATTTATGACTTGCTGGGACCGGTGGTTAGGTTCCCTGGCTGTTTGTTTGGTCTTTTTTGCCATTCCCCTATTTTTGAGTTTAAACTTAGGATATCATTGACTTCGGTCAATATTCTTGGTAAACATGCTCAAAATCAAATTCTGACAATTTTGTTAGCTCTGGAGCATGTATTTTAGTCTATATGAACCCTTGGTCGGGGTCTGGGAGCTTTCGATTTAGTTTTGTGTTGCTTTTTGTGATTTTAGCCAGTTGAACTTGAAAGTTTGACTTTGGTCAATATTCTGAGAAGACAGCCTTAGATAGATATTTTATCAGTGCTGTTAGCTTTGGAGTGTCAACTTAAGGCTAGAGGGACCCTTAGTTTGGGTCCAAAGACTTCCGGACTCATTTTAGGCCACAAAGTTCTATTTTGGAAAAGTTAGCCTAGAGTTGGTATTAGGCATGGGCCCCACTTTTTATTAAATCAACCTCCGTTAGGATTTTCATCAATATCATTGAATCCAAAATTCCATTTTTAGTGAAATAGCTGAGCTTGTTTGTGTTCGCAGGACCTCGGATGCATTCCCAGAGGTCCATATGTTGAAAAATTCCTAAAGTTAGTTGCAGCATGTGCTGCTTGATGGTATGGCGCCAGGGCATTGCCTGTGCTAGTGCACCTGGACGCCATGCCTGCGTGCCTGCCAGGCCTCGGTAGCCAGTGCTCCTGCGCATTCCAGCATACCTGTGATATTTGGCCGCTGCAGCGCTAGCACGCATGCTCTTTCATGGCCGCTCCTGCGCCTGGGCGTTGGCAGCCTATATAGCTGGCCCCTTTTAATTTTCCAACTTATTCTAGCATCTTCCCCAAAAGTTTCCCCCATTAAAATTAGCTCTAAAAACCTCCATTCTTCACTCTGATCATTCCAAAACCTTGGAGGCTTACATAATTACGGTCTGTGTGCGTTCTTGGCTTCTAAAATTGCTAAGTTCCCTTGTTAATTTTTGATAAATCTTCTTAAATTTCCCTCCTTATTTATTTAGTTTGGTGGGCTGTTTTGAGCCCTTATTGTTGGCCAAATGCGCTCAGTATTGGAGTATGAACTCCTGGGAATGTGGGGAACATCGTGGTATTTTTCATTTATGGCTTCGGGTTACGAGGCCTACGGGTTCGCTTGTGACCTGAATTTTGACCCGGATATACTTTTAGCAATATGGGTATTGTTAGTCTTATTTTAACGCATATATTAGCTTCTTGATAGTGTGATTTCTTTTTAGGACTTCTCGGAGCAATTCAGGCTTGGAAAATGTCATTCCAGCAGTTTATCATCGGACGATAGGTAGGTTACAGTCTTCTCTATATTAGACTTTGCATATATAGGCTATAATTGTAATAATTAGCATCCTTTAGTTGGGTTTTATTAGCTTGGCACCCCAGTCCTTTTCCACTTCGTTTCTATCCATCTTATTTCACTCGTATTCTTGTAGTATTCATTTTAGTTGGTAGTGTTACCCTTGTGGCCCTGTGTGGTCTTGTTATGCCTTTGGACCACAGATAGTGGGTTATTTGGAATGTCTATGAGTCTCGGATATTGGTATCTTAAATTTAGAGCTAGTTATCTGTGCTGTAGAGCAATTAGAGCCTGTGTAGTGCTGATAAGTTGGTTGTGAGCCGTTGAGATACTAATTTTGTTTGAGCATGCCATTATCATCCATATAAAAAGATTTTGTGCATGTTTTCATACTATTTTGGCTGTGGGCCTATTATAAATGGTTTTCTAAACCTTGCATGGCTCCGAGGGCCCTTTTTGGTAAAAATGATTATAAAAGGGTTTGGAAATAATTTTTATGGATCATCTTGGTGTAAGAGAGAGTAAATGATTATTTTATTATTGTTTTTCATACTTATACTAGACTCGGCTGAGCTGTAGTGCTAGACATGTTTTACTACTGATTTGAGACAATACCAGCCTCGATTGAGATGAGCGTCAAACCATTTTTACTACTATTTTAGACCCAGATACAACCTGGGCACACTTTAAGGGGATTTCGAGACCTTATTACTGATTTAGACTCAGATACACTCCGGGCAGTTATATTGGATATTCTGAGATTGAGTATATGGTCGAGGACCTCTATGGACATTGCCAATCTGGACCAGGGGCTACGTGTTGAGTATGCCAAAAGAGGGGTATACGATATAATTGAGGTATACGTGTGTGTCCTTCCATGGATCCTACCTACTGGGCCTATCAGCGCCGTAGGAGGTACATATGATACTATGGTTACACCTGGTTTTCACACTATTGCATCATATCATTCATTTGTGTATGATTCCACCCTTGTATGCTATTTGTTGAGTGTATGCTCTGGTAGTATGGGATGCCAGCGGATTGACTTTCACTTGTATGTGTTTCTCGGGTGTGTGGGTGCCCATTGGGACTAAAGGTAGATTTATTATTATTATCCTATCATAAAACTGGTTCTTGTTATGGTTACATTTGGATTCTTGTTTGCTTTTCGTATTTGAAAGTTGTGTTATTAGCATGAATTGATTAGTAGTATTGTTTCAAGCATGATTATTTTATTTGCTTTCCTTCATTCCCTTTTACTTGAGGTTACTGGTGTACCGCCTATTTCTTGAACTTTCTCTATATATATTATTGTTGCAAGGACCCAGGTGCATTCTTTTTTCCTTCAGTTGTGTTTTGTGATATATATTTGTAGTAGCTAGCTGAGTATGATTGTTTTCTCCTTGTATTCTATCTATGCTAGCTTCCATGTACTTATCCATTTACTTCTATGACTACCTTCTTTACTTTCTGCTATTTATTACATTTATATCTTATATGCGCTCAGTCAGCCTATGATGCCTATTGGGTACCAGTTGCTTTGCAATTGGTGCTTATACTACACTCTGCATATTTCTGGTGCAGATCCTTGTATGAGCTATTGCCGTTGACTCATGAAGACTTGTGCGGAGTGCTTTTGGATCATCCGAGACTGAGGGTGAGCTCCTTGCGTCCGGAGCTTAGCTTTTGTCTCCTTTTTATATTATGTACTCTTTTGTTATTTAGAGACAGTTGTGTATATATTATTTTGGACCCTTGTACTTTGTTTATGTAGTAGTGTCTCTTATACTTTTATACAATATCATGGGATGGTTTAGTTTTCCTATATATATATATTCATGTTGCTCATTTCTTTTACTTTATCTCTTGGTTTTGCTTATATCTTGTTCTTCCTCTTGCTTAGTTAGCTAGTAGCCCATTACTACCCATTCCGGGCTACGGGGATCTATATGCCTACAGAGGGTTGTAGGTGCCATTATGACCTGAGAAATTAGGTTGTGACAGCTTGGTATCAGAGCCTAGGTTCACCGGTGTCATCGGTATAGGAGCCAATGTCTAGTAGAGTCCTGCAGATCAAGACAGAGATGTCCATACTCAATCTTTGAGAGGCTACAGTGGCATTTTAGGGAACCTGAGTCTTTTCTTGCTTCTATATCGTGCGTCTTATCCTAGATGGTTTCTTGGAAAATCACTTGTTCTAGTTCACTCTTCCGTAGATGGCTTGTATGAGATCTTTGGCCGTGAGTGAGGGCGAGCCTTTGACCCTAGCATACCCGACTCTAGCTAGGGGCTAGGGAGGTTGTAGAGGTAGAGGTTGAGGACATGTACAAGCAGTGGCACTAGTTAGAGCTCCTGAGGATGAGTTTGAGCCTTAAATAGTCCCATAGCAGCAGCTCGTGGACCAGGGGACAGCCCAGGTACCACCAGGGTCAGCACCATCATCTGCATCTATACTAGCCCAAGATCCTTCATCAGATATCAAGGTTTGCTTCTTCAGTTATTAGGTATGATCGAGGGTCAGCCTTATAATATGGCACATACATCCACTCAGAGGGCAGCCCTTTGGTGTTCCGAGTTCAGGAGCACAACCTGCTACTGCGACTCCCTGTGCTGAGGTTCTTCTAGTACCTTCTATTGCTCATCCTCTTTCTCCTCCCCTAGTTATGACAGAGATAAATCAGAAGGCTCTGGGCAGATTTCTGAGATTGGTGCTGCCTAGATTCTTCGGTACTCCTTGTCAGGATTCACATGACTTCATATCTACTTATAAGGAGATGGTATATCATTTGGAGTTTTTGGAGACTCACGGGGTTGGTTATACTATCTATAAGATGGAGGGCCCAACTAAGCTATGGTGGAGGGCCCACATTGCTTGCAGACTATTTATATCTCCTCATTTGACTTAGAGGGAGTTTTATGAGGCCTTTATGGCCAAATTCTTGCCATAGAGAGATCGTGAGCATCACAGAGAGCAGTTCACAAGACTAATACAGGGTTCAATGTCTGCATTTGAGTATGAGACCTGCTTCCACCAGTTGGCTCCATTTAGGGCCATGATTATCCCTATCGAGCATGACAAAGTCCACAGATTTGTTTAGGGATTGAGCATAGAGCTTAGACAAACGACTGAGGTACTAGTTGTCAGTGGGCGATCCTTCCAAGCTATAGAAGATCATGTTCTTACTATGGAGGATTTGAACCATTATGATACAGGGGCCAGAGATAAGAGGCCACATCATCAGGGTAGTTAGAGTGGTTCCTGCTATAATGGTAGAGGTTAATAACAGTGGGGCCGGGGGTATCAACCAACGTAGCATCAGGGTAAGTCAAGCTGGCCAGTTCAGGCATCACTTCAGGCCTTAGGAGGGTCTTAGTTTGAGTAGGCTCAGAGTAGTCAGCAGGGTTACAGTGGTAAGTCTGTGAGGGGTACAACTTCTGGGGCATCAGGCCATTGTGGCCACACGGGTTTAGCTAGTTCATCTTGATAGGGTGGGCCATCAGGGCCTTTTTATGAGTGCGGTGTCATTAGTAATTATGCCAGAGATTACCCCTAGTGAGGTACAATTCAGCTAGCCGCTCAGCCGACTTAGCCTATCAGAGAAGTGCAACCACCGGCTAGAGGAGGTGGTGTTCAGGGTAGAGGTAGTGTCCCTCATGGATGGGCAAATGTAGGGATGGCGGTCAGTCTAGTGGAGGTTGGCATCAGTTTTTTGTAGTCCTTGGTAGACCAAAGGCAGAGGCCTCGGATGTGGTGATCATATGTATGATTTTTGTATGCCGCCAGTCAACTTTAGATTTGTTTGATCCTAGATCTATGTGTTCATATGTATTTGCCTACTATGTTCCTTGTTTGGGGTTGGATAGTAAGCCATTATTTATTCTTGTATCTGTTTTGACCCCAGTAGGTGATTTTTTAGTAGTGGATCATGTTGTGAGATCCTGTATAATTGATGTTGGTGATTTGAAGACTTGGGGTGACTTGATAATTTTAAACATGTTAGATTTTGATGTGATTCTAGGCATGGACTGGTTATCCCCTCATCGAGTAGTTTTGGATTGTAATTCCAAGACTGTTACCATAACCATGCCTGACGTATCCCCAGTTGTGTGGTAGGGCTCTATTAGCCACACACTGTCTGGGATTATTTCTTGCCTTCGTGCTAGGAAGTTAATTTCTCACGGGTGTTTGGCTTATCTAGCATATGTCCGAGATGCTAGCACTGACACTTCTTCTCCTGAGTCTTCCTGTGGTTAGATATTTCCTAAATGTGTTCTTGACTAACCTGCCAGGCCTTCCACCTGAGAGAGATATTGACTTTGCTATTGAGTTAGAGATGGGAACCAGACATATTTCTATTACTCCATATCATATAGATCCAGCTGAGTTAAGGGAGCTTAAGGATCAGCTTCAGGATTTGTTAGCTAAAGGTTTCATTAGGCCGAGTGTGTCACCTTAGGGTGCTCCAGTTCTGTTTGTGAAGAAGAAGGATGGGTCGATGCGGATGTGTATTGATTATTGGCAATTGAATAAGGTGACGGTGAAGAATAGGTATCCGATGCCGTTCATAGATGACTTATTTGATCAGCTTCAGGTTTCAGCAATGTTTTCAAAGATAGATTTGAGGTCAGACTACCACTAGTTATGGATTAGGGTGGAGGACATCCCTAAGACAGCATTCAGGAAACGTTATGGCCACTATGAGTTCTTAGTGATGTCTTTTAGGTTGACTAATTCCCTGACAATTTTCATGGACTTGATTCATAGGGTGCTCAGACTGTACTTGGATTCGTTTGTGATAGTGTTCATCAATGACATCTTGATATAATCGCAGAGTGAGGAGGATCATGAGCAACACTTGAGGATTATACTCCAGACTTTGAGAGATTATTGACTTTATGCCAAGTTCTTAAAGTGTGAGTTTTGGCTTGAGTATGTAGAATTCCTAGGATGCGTGGTGTCTAAGGATGGGATTAGAGTGGATCCGGGGAAGATTTCAGTAGTTTGTGATTGGCTGAGACCTACTACTCCTACCAAGGTTTGTAGCTTTGTTAAGTTAGCAGGGTACTACAAGAGGTTCATCGAGGGGTTTTATTCCATAGCAACACCTTTGACTAGGCTGACTAGGAAGGATGTTCCATTTTAGTGGTTGAATCAGTGTGAGGATAGTTTTCAGAGGCTTAAGGCCTTATTGACTTTAGCTCCAGTATTGATGTTGCCAATTGAGGGTCAAGTCTTTTCAGTATATTGTGATGCTTTAGCGGGTGGTCTTGGTTGTGTGTTGATGTAGCAGGGTTGTGTTATAGCTTATGCATTGAGACAACTGAATGTTGACGAGTGCAACTACCCCACTCATGACTTAGAGTTGGCGGCACTAGTCTTCGCACTCAAGATTTGTAGGCATTACTTATATGGGGTTCACTGTGAGATCTTCACCGAGCACTGTTGTCTTCAGTACATCACAAGTCATTAAGAGCTGAACTCTAGGCAAAGGGGATAGATTGAGTTACTGAAGGACTATGACTTCACTATTCTGTATCATCTGAGCAAGGCAAATATGGTAGTGTATGCCTTGCGTTAGAAGACAGGGAGTATGGGCAACCTAGCTTCACTTTCAGGTTTAGAATAACCATTGGCCTTGGACATCTAGCCCTTGGCTTACCGGTTGGTTAGGCTTGACTTGTTGGATTCTAGCAGAGTTCTTGCTAGTATTGAGGTTCATTCTACTTTGGTTGATCAGATTTAGAGTCATCAATTTAAGGATCAATAGTTATGTGATATTCTTAATCAGGTTGCTCGTGGTGAGGCCAGCCGGGCTACTTTAGGTTCTGATGGTGTCCTGAGGTTTGATAGTCACCTTTGTGTTTTGAGAGTTAGGGATTCAATTTAGTTGATTCTCTGTGAGGCACATTGTACTAGATATTCCATCCATCATGGCGCAGCTAAGATGTATAAAGATTTGAGGCAGCTTTATTAATGGAGTGGTATAAAGCGGGACATATTGGAGTTTGTATCTCGATGCTTGAACTGTCAGCAGGTGAAGTTCGAGCACATGAGACCAAGTGGACTGATGTAGAGACTTCCTAGTCTTGAGTGGAAGTTGGAGTGGATTACTATGGACTTTATAGTTTGGTTGTCACACACTTATTGAGAGTGTGACTACATTTAAGTGATTGTTGATAAGCTGACTAAGTCTGCACACTTCTTGCAGGTTCATTCTTCCTACAATGTAGAGAGGTTGGCTCAGATCTATCTGCGTGAGATTGTTCATTTTCATGGGGTCCTAGCTTCTATCATTTCAGACCATGTCACTTAGTTCACATCTCTATTTTGGAGGACTATTGAAGGGGAGTAAGGTACAGAGGCTTAGCTTATTATTGCATTTCACCCTCAGATGGATGTCCAATCTGAGAGGACTATTCAGGTCCTGGAGGACATGTTACAGGCCTGTGTTCTTGACTTTGGAGGTTCATGGGATCAATATGTGCCTTTGATAGAGTTTGCATATAATAACAGTTATCATTCAAGAATTGGCATGGCACCATTTAAGGCATTGTATGGTAGGCATTGCAGATCGCCAGTGGGTTGGTTTGATGGTTTGAAGTTTAAGCCGTAGAGTACAGACTTGCTTCATGATTCCTCAAAACCAAGTCCGAGTGATTCAGGATAGACTTTGAGCAACCCAAAGTAGGTAGAAGAGCTACGCAGATCATATACTTTGTGCCTTAGAGTTTAGTGTTGGTGACTTGGTATTTCTCCATGTATCGCCCATGAAGGGCGTGATGTGATTTGGTAGGTGGAGCAAGCTTAGCCGCAGGTACATTGGGCCATTTGAGATCCTTTTTAGAGTTGGTAGTGTTGCCTATCAGTAAGCTTTGCCTTCGATGTTTTCAGATGTGCACCTAGTTTTCCATGTATCGATGTTGTAGCGGTATGTCCCGGATGAGTCACATGTGTTGTAGTGGGAGTCAGTACACTTGGATGAGAGTTTGGTCTTTGTTGAGGAGCCGGTAGCTATTCTAGACAGAGATGTCAGGAGATTGAAGTTTAGAGAGATTTTGGTAGTTAAGGTTCAGTGGAGGCACCATTCGATTGATGAGGCTACCTGGGAGACTGAGAGAGATATGTGGGCTCAGTATCCACAGCTATTTGAGCCTTCAGGTACTCCCTTGTTCTTGACTTTTAAGGACAAAAGTCCTTTTTAGTAGTGGATGATGTAATGACCCTTCTGGTCATTTCTGCATTTATGCTTTCTTTGTACTATTAAAGCTTGCCTGTAGTGGCTGCAAGTCATTTATGTCTTGCTGGAACTGATGGTTTGGTGCCCTGGCTGTTCATTTGTTCTTTATGGACGTTACCCTATTTTAAAGTTTAAACTTAGGATATCGTTGACTTTGATCAACATTCTTGGTAAACATGTTCGAAATCAAATTCTGACAGTTCTATTAGCTCTGGAGCATGGATTTTAATCTAGATGGACCTTTGGTCGGGGTCTGGGAGCTTTCAGTTTAGTTTTGTGTTGCTTTTTGTGTTTTACAACCAGTTGAACTTGAAAGTTTGACTTTGGTCAACTTTCAAAGAAGACGGCCTCAAATTCCGTCAGTGCTATTATCTCTGAAATATTAACTTTCGGCTAGAGGGACCCTTGGTTCGGGTCCCGAGGCTTCCAAAGTCATTTTAGGCCATGGAGTTCCATTTTGAAAATGTTAGCCTAAATTTTGTTTTTGGCGTGGGGCCTACTTTTCATTAAATCGACCTTCGTTGGGATTTTCATCGATTCTGTTGAGTTTGGAATGCCATTTTTAGTTGAATAGCTTAGGTCATTTGTGATTAGGGGACCCTGGATGCATTCCCGGAGGTTTGTCTGTTGAAAAATTCCTAAAGTTGGCTGCAGCATGTGCTGCTTGCTGGTATGGCACCGGGGCATCGCCAGGGCGTCGCCTGGGCTGCGCCTGCGCTAGCGTGCCTACGTGCCTGCCAGGCCTTGGCAGCCAGCTCTCTTGCATATGCCAGCGCATCTGGGCGCCAGCGTGCCTGCAATGTTTAGCCGCTGTAGCGCCTGCACCTGCATGGCCGCTCCTACGCCTGGGTGTTGGCAGCCTATATAGCTGGCCCCTTTTAATTTTATAGCTCATTCCATTGTTTTCCCCATTAAAATTAGCTCTAAGAACCTCCCTTCTTCACTCTGATCATTGCAAAACCCTGGAGGCTTACATAATTCCGGTCCGTGTTCGTTCTTGGCTTCTAAAATTGGTAAGCTCCCTTGTTAATTTATGGTAAGTCTTCTTAAATTTACCTCTTGTTTCTTTAGTTTGGTGGGCTGTTTTGAGTCGTTATTGTTGGACAAACCAAATCCGCTCAATTTTGGAGCATGAACACCTGGGAATATGGTGAATATCGTTGTGTTTTTCATTTTTGGCTTCGGGTTACGGGGCCCATGAGCCCGCTCATGACCCAAATTTTGACTCGAATATACTTTTAGCAATATGGGTATCGTTAGTATTGTTTTAATGCATAGATTAGCTTCTTGATAGTGTGATTACTTTTCGGGACTTCTCAAAGCAGTTTGGGCTTGGACAACGTCATTCTAGAAGCTTGTCATCGGACGACAGGTAGGTGACGGTCTTCTCTATATTAGACTTTGCGTATATAGGGTATAATTGTATTAATTAGCATCCTTGGGTTGGGTTTTATTAGCTTGGCACCCCAGACCTTGTCCGCTTCATTTCTATCCATCTTATTTCACTCGTATCATTGTATTATTCATTTTAGTTTGTAGTTTTACCCTTGTGGCCCTGTGTGGTATTGTTTATGCCTCTAGACTATAGATGGTTGGTTATTTGGGCATTTCCGTGAGTCCCAAACATTGGTATCTCGATTATAGAGCTGGTTATCTATGCTGTAGAGCGATTGGAGCCTGTGCAAGGCCGATAGGTTGATTATAAGCCGTTGGGCTACTGATTGTGTTTGAGCATGCCATTATCATCCATATAAAGAGATTTTCTCCATGTTTTACTACTAGTTTGGTTGTAGGCCTACTATAAATGGTTTTCTACATGTTGCATGACCCCGAGGGCTTGTCTTTGGTAAAAATAGTTATAAAAAGGTTTGGAACTGATTTTTATGGATCTTCTTGGGGTAAGAGAGAGTTAATGATGATTTTATTACTGTTTTTAATACTTATACTAGACTTGACTAAGCCGTTGTGCTAGACATGTTTTACTACTGATTTGAGATGATATTATCCTCGGTCGAGCCGAGCGTCAGACATGTTTTACTACTATTGTAGACCTAGATACACCCTGGGCACCCTTTAAGGGGATTTTGAAACTTGATTATTGATTTAGACTCTTATACACTCCTGGCAGTTATATTGGATATTTTGTGATTGAGTATGTGGTCGAGGACTCCATGGACCTTTTCGATCTTAACCAGGGGCTACGTGCTGAGTGTGCCAAAAGAGGGGCATATGATGTAGTTGATGTATATGGGTGCGTCCTTCCATGGATCCTACCTACTGGTCCTATTAACGCTGGAGGCGATACATATGGTACTATGATTATACCTAGTATTCACACTATTGCATCATATCATTCATTTGTGTATGATTCCACCTTTGTTTTCTATTTGTTGGGTGTAAGCTTCGGTAGTATGGGAAGCCAAAGAGTTTCTTTTCATTTGTATGTGTTCCTCAGGTGTATGGGCGCCCGTTGGGACTGTAGGTAGATTTATTATTATTATTATCTTATCATAGTATTGGTTCTTGTTATGGTTACATTTGGATTCTTGTTTGATTTTTGTATTTGAGAGCTGTGTAATTAGCATGAATTGATTAGTAGTATTGTTTCAAGCATGATTATGTTATATTCTTTCCTTCTTTCCCTTTTACTTTAGGTTACCGGTATACTACCTATTTCTTGAACTTTCTCTATATATATTGTTGTTGCAAGGACCCCAGGTGCGTTCTTCTTTCCTTCACCTGTGTTCTACGATATTTATTTCTAGTAGCTAGCCGAGTATGATTGTTTTCTCCTTGTATTCTATCTGTGCTAGCTTCCATGTACTTATCTGTTTGCTTCTGTGACTACCTTCTTTGCTTTCTGCTATTTATTGCTTTTACATCTTATGCACTCAATCGGCCTATGATGCCTACTGGATACCCGTTGCTCTGCAATTGATGCTCATATTACACTCTGTATCTTTTAGATGCAGATCCTAGTGTGGGCTATCATCGTTGACTCATGAAGATTTGTGCGGAGTACTTTTGGATTATCCAAGACTGAGGGTGAGCTCCCGACGGCCAGAGCTTAGCTTTTATCTCCTCTTTAGTATTATGTACTCTTTTGTTATACAGAGACTGTTGTGTATATATTATTTTGGACCCTTGTACTCTGTTTATGTAGTAGCGACTCTTATACTATGATACCAGGTCGTGAGATGGTTTAGTTTTCCTATATTTATATATATATATATATATATATATATTCCTTGTTGCTTATTTCCTTTACTTTATCTCTTGCTTCCTCTTATATCTTGTTCTTCCACTTGCTTAGTTAGCTAATAGCCCATTACTATCCGTTCTGGGCTACGGGGATTGCTACCCCTACAAGGAGGTTGTAGGTGCTATCATGACCTCAAAAATCATATCATGACATTGACCTTGTGCGTGCATATTCCCGTGGGTATGCCAATTATGTTGGAAATGGTTCAACTAAGAGCCCGAATATGCCTCTTCAAAACCCTGAGTAATGCTTCAACCCGTATTTCCCTTATTTTGCTAGAGATGATCACCGAGAATGTCTTATTTGTGACCAAATAGGCATACTTCAAATGCGATGGCAAAGCCTTCAGCTCTAATACTTCAAATGAAAGGAGGAGTTTGTCGGTTCTTCAAGTCAAGCTCAAGCTTCTTCAGAGGATAGGAGTAAGAGCCCATTCCCACTAAAGCACAACATACCTCATCATACTCTTCCATTCCCTCACAATCATATTTCAATATAATGACTTCCAGTGCTTCATCCACGAACCATTCTTTCATATGTAATTCAATGCTCTCCTCAATTTTGTTAATTGCAAACACCATCTGGAAGTCATTGGGTTGTTTCATAGACCAACACACATAGAAGGTCATCTCTTCCTTATTCACAGAGAATTTAAATTCCCCCAATTTCATTTTATTCAATGTGCGCCCTATTTTAGACTTGGCTGCTGATAAGTTGGTATTCTACCAGCTTATTTAGCTTTTAATAATATGCTTTTGCTAAAGTAAAGTGAGAAAAATAGTGCAACTAACACAAATTACTTCTATTTTACAAGTTACTATGTTCTAGAAGTGTTCAGGAAAGATTCGGATGAAAACAAGTCAAAATGGGGCTATTCGGAGAAGCTAATAACTGGCAGCTGGATATACCTATACGCAGGCAGTGGTATACACACGTATGCAATGGTCAACAAAGGGAAGCTCCACGGATGCACTGAAGCGACCGCGTACGTAAAGGTCAACCAGATAAAGCCACTTCACGTACGCGATGAGCCTTCCGCATAGGCGAAGAAGAAAGAATCAGCTGCAGGGTAGATTTGGAAATTTCCATTTTTTGAAACCCCAATCCACATAAAAGCTCTTCTCAACCGCTTTTGAAAGGGAGATTAGATTATTCACAATTGTTCTTGAACCAATTCATCCTTAGTCTTAGAGTGAACAACTTAGGGCTAGCTTGGGGAGCAAGTTTATCCTCCAACACCATTGGAGTGAAGATTGGCAATTTTTATTATAAAATCTTTAGTTCCTTTCTTCAACTCTTGCTTTGTATTGTTAAATCTATTGGTGTGTTGGTTGATTTGAGATTTGGATATTGGGTTAGAGATAAACAATATTTGGGTGTGATTTCTTTTCTTGTGCTTCTACAATTTATTAAATATTTTCTAGTCTATGAATTGGGTCTTTGAATCTCTAATTAGTCTTGTGCTTGAATTAAATATAAAGGGAGTGATCAATCCTTGGACTTGCCCTGTTTACTTTAATTTGGCTTGAAAGAGTGAATGAAGGTGGGGAAATATTGATTAGCATTAACTTAAGGTTCTAACCCTCATTAAGTAATTGGATAGAAATAGTAATTGTAATGTTGCCATAATTAGAAGAGCTTTGTTAACGCTTGGTTGGGTTTGATAGAACTAGTTGAGGTATATTTGTCGATAGTCGAGAGACATTGGTAAATTACCGATACTTCCAAGGCTTGTTTCATTTGACCTATGATTAATCTAGTTTATAGTTGGTAAACTTGTAATGGATCGTATGGATTTGAAGTAATATCAATTCCTAAATCTCCCTTGCGATCCTTGCATTGGGAAGAGTTGACCGACCTTGCAATTGCATCAACTCTCATGTTTTTGACTACAAATGCCCCAATCATTTTGCATATCTTACTCCTTAAACTTGAATAAGTTACTTTAGTTCTTTGCTATCTCAATCACATACATTATTCTCTGTTGGATCGACCCTGTCTCCCATTGGAAACATAAATGTGTTTTGCTTAACTATCGCCGATACCCCAATCTTGGAGAGTACATTTGAGGGTTATAAGAAATGGTGCCATTGTCGGGGAATAATTTGGCGTATTGAGTTAGTGTAGGATTTGAGTTTACTTACTCTAGTTCAAATTTATGAATATTTGTTGTTATTTTGTTTGGTTTTATTTTGTTGATTTATTCCATGGTATCTTGGAATGTTAGAAATACTGGTGGTTACACCCCAGTTTATATTCTTGACTATTGTTATTATTATGGAGGACCCTACCTTGGGTAAAGGTGTAGAATTAGACCTCGGAGAGGGAGGCATTCACCTTCTCGCTCCTATGATTGGCACAATTTCTATTTGTGTAGTGGTTGTGATGGACATTGGAGTGAATGCCCTAATGATGAACGTCCTCCTCCCCCCTCTTATGCTAACAATGTTGCTAGTGGTGCTTGTGATCTTAATAGGAACCATGACTTAGCAAGATAAGAAGGCATGTGTGCCATGCTCTAAATTCTCTTGGACACACAAGATAGCTTAGAGGAGGGTGTGTAATCCATAAAGCAAGGCTTTGCGGAAGCAAGGGCTAAAGAAGAAGAGGAGAGAAATTGTGCCATGCAATCCATGGAAGAATTGTCTACTCATCTTGGTCATATTGGTGAAGAAAACCCTCCAAGCCTACTTAATGAGCATGTCTCAAATATTGAGCTTAATCAAATTCACTTCGGGGATGATGATGAAGATTTGCAAAATATGGGATCGCTCAAAAGTGAGTTCATACCAGTAATGCTTAAACCCCAACAAGATTTTTTTTTTGTATTAGGTGAGGTTGTGAGCCAAGAATGGGTGTTAAATCGAGATTACCAACTAAAGGCATATGGAAAGCAATGTGAAAGAATGCTACCAATGTTTGAGATATTGTTGAAAAGACATACCAAGAGAAGTCAAAAAGAAGGGTTGCTTGAAATTGCTATCCGAAATTTGGACACCGATGTGAGTGCTCGTGTTGAAACATGCACGCTTGTGGGTAGTAGTTTTGAGTTGTTCCCTATCGAAGAGGAAGACACAAGGGATGCTCATGAATTGAAGGGGTTGTGGTAACCAACTACTCCATATATGAATCATGATACCGAAATCAAACGGATGATACTAGAGTTACAATACAAAGTCCAATGGTTCATCTTGAAAGGCTCTAGTTCATTCGAATGTGAGGATGTTATAAATGAAGCAAACTTGAGAGTGGAGATGCCAAAATCTTACTTCAACCACTTTTCGACCTTAAGTTAGGTTCAATGGATGAGATTCGAAGTAATCAAGCTTTTGGAAGACCTTAGAAGAAGGGTGGATCAAGGTTTATCCAGTTTCAAGTTTGTTATTGAAAGAAGGAAAAGCGACCTTCCTCACTGAAGGTGAAAAAGTACAAAATGCAAAACCCAGAAAATGGCCTTCTCATGTTCACACCTTCATCTCGTGATTATCACTAGAAGTTTGATTCAAGTTTGGGTCGAAGGTTCAAATCCTCTAAATGGAGATCCAAATGGTGACATATCTTGCATTGCACCGCGACGTTAAATTGTGCGCTTGATGAGAGGCAACCCATCGATCTTTATTCTTTACTTCACTTTTTGTTTTTTTTTGATTTGTTTTTCGGTGCCAAAAGGAATGAGAAGGGGACCTAAGTATTGAGAAGCACCAAAAATACCTCTAAAAAATATGTGTTTCACACATAGAAGAGTGCCCGTCGCACAAGCAACCAGTGAACTGGGTAAAAATATCAGCTTATACAAAGGTGGTGCATTTCGCACCTGTCATTGTGCCCGTCTCACCTGACTTTGCATGACAAAATAGTAAGCTAGGAGAAACTGTGAAAATCTGGTCCAAAGGCCCTTCTTTGCATACGCGGTAGACCGGCCATGTATGCGAAGGCCAAGCAAATAGCATACTATCGCGTACGCACTGGACCGCCCATGTACCTAAAGCTTTCAGTGGTTTAAAGGTACTTTGATCTTAAAAATGGCCTCCAACGATAGTGACAATGAAGTTGAAAATGTTCCGGAGGTGAAAATAGAGGAAGATTATGATCGGGATAGATTCCTAGTGGCATGTTGTAAGCATCAGTATGACTAGCTCTTATCCAAGCCCTTTATTAGGGAAAAAGGAATCAACAAGGAAAAAGTTGAAAGTAAGTTGCCGACATTCTATAGGAGATTAGTGGAGTGAAGGTGGATTTGCTTTGGTCCTCAACCTATGAAGGCAAATCACACGGTTGTGACATAATTCTATGCTAATGCTTCGACCACCAACTTCAAAGGTGCGTTGGCTACTGTTCGGGGTGTCCAAGCGAGTTTCAACTCTAAAATCATCAATGCACTGTACAACCTTCTGAATGCGGATAATGAGGTTTATGCGGCAAAATCAAAGGAAGAAGGACACTAGTGGTTGGTTAACAAGTTGCATGATGGAGTGACTCTGAATTGGTTAACTTTGTAAAACGGGGGTTGACTCACATGATTTCACTATAGAAGCCAAGTCATGGCTTTCAATTATCTGTGCAAGGATCATACCATCCTCTCATGACACTGATGTGACCCTTGACTGAGCATTGATGATTGAAGCACTCATAGATGGGTTAGATGTGAATGTTGCGGTCCATATAGTGAACCAGATGGAAGAGGTACCTATGGGGAGGTTGAAGAGCCTATTCTTTCCCTCACTAGTTACACAGTTGTGCTATGATGCTGGGGTGTCAAAACACCAACTGAAAATGAGAAGAAACTAGGGGCCTTGATCCATCCATTGTTGAAAAGGGCACCAGAAGCAAAGCTTAAGAAGAGAAAAATTGATGTGGAGTCTCCATCCTTCGTGCAATTTCCAGAGTTTTCTACCGAGCCCACTTACACTTCCACAGCTGCATCCAGGTCACCTCACCCTGTAGGACCATTACAGTCTGGGACTTACATTATACGCTATCTCTCTATAAATATTCAGAGAGTGGATGCACATGTTCAACAACTGTTAGCTGGACTTCCTACTAGCTCATCTGGAGCTAACACACCCATAGGCACTGAGTCTCCCCCATTCCTTTCCAAAGTGGCCACTGAGAAGAGGTTGATCAATAGGAAACTAAATATGATGAACACCTGATTGGAGAATATAAGCCAGAGGCAAGGAAAGGTTGAAAAGAGACAAAGGAAGTTTAGCGAGCATGAGAAGAAGAAAACCAAGTTCTTAAACAAGATGATGAATAGATTGAAATCATTTTGTGGGTTGAGTACACCGAAGGATGATGAGGATGAGGATGAGGAGAGACTTCAGTTTCCTTCCTCCTCCAGTTCAGATTGAGCCACTTTAGGGAGCCCCCTCAAACTTATTTCTTGTTTTGATGCAGTGAGGGCATTGCCCTATATTAGTAGGGGGTGGAGTGTTGAACCACACTCTATCTATCTTAGCTTACTTTATTTTGGATATTGTTGTGCCCTCACCGAGATTGTTTTATCATTTTGGATATTATTGTGCCCTTGCAGGGCTTGTTTTGTCATTTTAGATATTATTGTGCCCTTACGGGGCTTGTTTTGTCATTTTGGATATTATCGTGCCCTTGTTGGGTGTGTTTTGTGAATTTATGCCATTGTTGGGTTTTGGAATTGATGGTTTAGTTCTTTAGTTTCTTTATGTGTAGCTTCTTTGGTTTCTTTTGTAGAGGGTTTATTGGATGTTTTAAAGCCAGGGGAAGTTTGAGTACACGATAGGCTAAGTTGAGACTTGTGTGTTGGGTTGAGTCTATGTGTTGGTGAATTCTGAGTAGCCTTACCGATTTAGATAGATGAATTGGCCAAATGATAGACTAAGTAATGTCATTCTTAAGGTCAATTTGTAATATTTTGATATATTGGGGAAGCTTGGACTTGTTTGGTACTAATGGAGTTAGTCTTGCGTGCTAAGTGAAATAGGCATACCCTTCCAAATTTTTTTGTGAAAAGTGCATGGCGAAGAATGATGTTTGTGATAACTCCTTTAATCTTTTTGTGACTCTTATCACATTAGTGGTGATAATTCGGAAATGGAAAATGTGTCTCCATTTGTGCTTGTTTAGGTAGTAAAAGTTGACCCTTCTTTAATGATTCACATGCCATGTGTAGTGAGTTTTAGTTGAATAATTCTTGTACTCGCTTGTGTTAACTAGAACTTATCCGGTTAGTCATTTTAATTCTAGTCTCAATTGCATTGGTTGGAGAAATGATCTTAGGCCTTCTTTGTGATTGTTGAAGCCTACTTAGCCTTAAAAGCCACCATTGCACTTAAATTGTATTATTAGTCACCCCTCTCAAGCCTAATACCTTTTCTTTGGAAACCTCGGTACAAGCCTTGAACCATTCTGAACATGAATCTTCCCTCTCTTGAACCCGTCCATCCTTAAACTCTGCAAGTGTAAAATCGAGGCTAAAAAGCCTAAGTTTGGGGGTTGATAAAAGGTACTTTGGAGGAGTGCGAAATGAGTTTATCTTAGTTTATTGCCTAAAAAGAATTGTCAAAAAGAAGGAAGAATGTGAAAAAGTAAGCAAAGAAGAAAGGAAAATAGGAAAGGAAAGAAAGGAAATGAATCCTCCAAAGAGAATAAAATGAAGAAAATCGGGGCCTCAAATGAAATAAGTGAAATGATGCCTTGTATTGAATGAAAATGAAAAGAAATGGCTTTGGTTTCGAATTGAAAAAGTGGTGTGGATTTCGAGGAGGATGTAGTCACTTGAATCCAAATGCGTATCCTACCCTTCCCCGAGCCCACATTACAATCTTAGAAAAGCCCATTGGTTTTTTTGATCGATTGTTTTTGAGCTAGTGGCGAGCGAAAATAAGAGCAAGCTTATGGTTGATACTTGTTGGTACTTGAAATTCCTTATGAGTGTGAGTATTTGTGCATCTGTCCCTTGTGATTGTCCCTTTACATATTGTGTTTTTGGGACTTTCGTTCTTTTGAGGGCATGCGAATTAGGATAGTTGGTGATGCGAATTAGGATAGTTGGTGAAATTCATAAACTCCAAAAATGAGTCAAATGAGCATGTTTTAGTAAGCTAGTGGTTTGAGTCACTTCTTGAAGATTGGTTGTATTCACTTGGTTGTTCTTGTAGTTCCATTGCATACTTGAATTGTGTTCTGAATAGAGGGGAGTGCTTAGATTAAGTTATCATGCAATTGACTAATCATTTGTACCAACCGAAGTCATACTTGATGCTTGGAATGAATATTCTTTGACTTGTAGTGTTGTCATTGCACTTGTGTTGTGTGCCTCTTGAAGTAGAATATTTAGTTGCTTGAGGACAAGCAATAGTTCAAGTTTGGGGGTTTGATAAGTTGGTATTCTACCTACTTATTTAGTTTTTAATCTTATGCTTTTGCTAAGGTAAAGTGAGAAAAATAGTGCAACTGACACGAATTACTTCTATTTTACAGGTTACTGTGTTCTAGAAGTGTTCAGAAAAGATTCGGATGAAAACAAGTCCAAATGTGGCTATTCGGAGAAGCTAATAACTGGCAGCTTGATATACCTACATGCACGCAGTGGTCCACATGCATACGCGATGGTTAACCAATAGAAGCTCCACGGACGCATTAAAGTGACCGCGTACATGAAGGTCAACCAGAAAAAGACACTTCGCGTATGCGATGAGCCTTCCGCATAGGTGAAGAAGAAAGCATCAGCTGTGGGGAAGATTTGGAAATTTTTGGAAACCCCAATCCACATAAAAGCTCTTCTCAACCACTTTTGAAAGGGAGATTAGATTATTCACAATTATTCTTCAACCAATTCATCCTTAGTCTTAGAATGAACAACTTAGGGCTAGCTTAGGGAGCAAGTTCATCCTCCAACACCATTGGAGAGAAAATCTTTAGTTCCTTTCTTCAACTCTTGCTTTGTAGTGTTAAATCTATTGGTGTGTTGGTTGATTTGAGATTTGGATATTGGGTTAGAGATAAACAATATTTGGGTGTGATTTCTTATCTTGTGTTTTTATAATTTATTAAATATTTTCTAGTTTATGAATTGGGTGTTTGAATCTCTAATTAATCTTGTGCTTGAATTGAATCTAAATGGAGTGATCAACCCTTGTACTTGCCCTCTTTACTTTGATTTGTCTTGAAAGAGTGAATAAAGGTGGAGAAAGATTGATTAGCACTAACTTGAGGCTCTAACCCTTATTTAAGGAATTGGCTAGAAATAGTAATTCTAGTGTTGCCATAATTGGAAGAGCTTTGTTAACGCTTGGATAGGTTTGATAGAACTAGGTGAGGTATATTTGTCAATAGTCGAGAGACGTTGGTAAACTACCGATACTTCTAAGGCTTGTTTCATTTGACCCATGATTAAGCTAGTTTATAGTTGGTAAACTTGTAAAAGATCGTATGGATTTGAAGTAATACCCATTCCTAAATCTCTCTTGCGATTCTTGCATTGGGAAGAGTTGGTCAACCTTGAAATTTCATCATCGCTCGTGTTTTCGACTACAAACCCCCCAATCATTTTGCTTATCTTGATCCTTGAACTTGAATAAGTTACTTTAATTCTTTGCTATCTCAATCGCGATTACATTATTCTATGTGGGATCAACCCCGACTCCCTTATGGAATATAAATGTGTTTTGCTTAACGATTACCGATACCTCTATCTTGGAGAGTACATTTGAGCGTTATCATCTTTCCCAAAACAATTGGTATTTCAAATCACCCAGTGTAATCAAGTATAACAAAATCTATAGGGTAGACAAGCCGACCCACTTTCACCAAAATGTCATACCCAATTCCCACGGGACATTTCATTGACCGGTCTGCCGTGAGTAATTTCATTTCTGTAAGGGCGGGCTAGCCAAGTTTCAACCTTCTAAAGGTGGTGGGCGACATCAAGTTCACACTCGCATTTTCATCACACACCAATTTGTTGACCTATGCACCCCATTCACATCACAAAAGGTAAAAACACCGGGAGTTACCTCAGCAATAACAAATTATGCTCGATAATATTGCACTACTTTGGGGAGACATAAGAATGACCCCAAATTCTCTGAAGTTGTTTGTAGTGCACATATCCATCACAAACTTGGCATACTTGGGCATCTTGTTGAAGGCATCACTTGATGGAATATTAATGATGGTTTTTCTCAATATGGATTCAAATTCTCCCGGTTTCTCATTTTCTTTTCCTTGCGATAATCGTTGAGGGAAAGGAGGTGGGGACTAAGGAAAGGGTTTACAAATGTTGGTGATGTGTCGGGATTTTATGGCACTTTCGACGCTTAAAACTAAGGATTTTGGGACTTCTTAAGTATGTTTTGTTAGATTTGATGTCATTTGTTACATGTACAGGGAAAAATATTAAAAAGATAAAAAGATCAAAAAGTTACAGTTTTCTGGGTGAAAAGACCTGCTCCACAGGTGTGGGATCCACCACGTCCCGTGGGAGAAGGAATCTGAAAAGAACATAAGAACTTAAAGGGAAAATCCTCTCCCACGTCCTTCCACGATGGGCGTCGGTCCAGCCACGGGCCATCACACTTGCCCGTGGGAATGGACCAGTGGAACTGAGAAGCCAAATCAAGCCTGACAAGCTTCTATGACGCCATAAGAGACACGACAAGACATCACAAAGCCCGTTGAAATGTGCTAAAGGAGATCAAAGAAATAATCTTTCTAGACAACGAGATGGCCACGATGGGCATGGTAACCACAACGTCCCGTGGGGGTGCCCATTGGAAATGTCGTATCTAACTTTCCTAGATCAGTTAGGGTTTGGTATTTTTTGTCTATAAATACCTTCCCTTATGTTTTATTTTGTTGGTTCCAACTTTGTTCGATATTGTTAAGCATTATTTACCCTTTGTGAGACAACATAACACAGTTCTTGAGAATTAAAATATTGTTCTTGATTTATTGAAGTGTTCTTGAGATTTTAAGATTTCTGGTTTTCTTTACTTGTTCTTGTAAGTTATAATAATGATCTCTTCATCTATATCTACTTATCTTCTTACAACCATGACTAGCTAAATCCACAACTAGGGTTGTGGGAACCATGGAGGATTAACCAAGTAGGCAAAGTACTTGGTAATTCTAGGGCAGTGTCTAAGCATGTATTGTTCTTTACTTTGCATTGATTGCTTTTGTATGGTTGCAAATGTTATAACTTGCCTTATTGTTACTTACTGGACCAAGGAGGTAAGGAATGGGAAAGGGGTTGTTTACAATGGAGATTTGAGGCTATCAACCCTCATCTAATAGCTTGACCTTGTTTGGGAATAGCTAATCTAGGATCAAGGGTAAGGGTTAGTATAGCATACACCCGTGACCAGACCAAGGCATGTGGTGAAATTCATCTATCTAGGGGACCAACCATTTAGGTGAACCTAACTTACCGATCTTGCATGCTAAGCACCAAGCTATTTTACTAAGTACAACGCCTTACTAAATTATGATCTCATGGGGAACACTACCCTAGCCGCTTCTCTCATTGATTACAACTCTTAAAATTGTTACTTGTTACTTGTTCGAATTTGAATTACAATTACTACTTGTTACTATAAAACCCCCTTTCATAGGGAAATTAATGACTAAGTCCGCGAGTAAACATAATTGACCCTAGTCCTAACATATTCCCTGTGGGATTGACCCTAACCTTGGTTAGGTTCTATATTTGAACAATGATCGCTTTATGCTTCTAAAAGGAGGTGTAATTTGGGCGTATCAAATTTTTGCACCATTGCCAGGGAATATATTTTAGGATTTAAAGAAATTGTGTTTATTTCATGATTAGTCCTTATTTCCTGATTTTACCTTTTCTGTTGTTTTTGTTTTGTTCCATAGGTTGCACACTTATGCATGCCCATTACAAGGAGTCAAGGCAATCCCCTGATTCCATTCGATAAGGAACTCCAATGAACTCTGAGAAACATGGTTAAAGATGAGACACCTGAAGAGGCCATAACTTGGATGTTGGCCGAAGAAGAGCAAAAGCAGGCATAAGAAGATGCCCAAATTGCTGAAGATGCACAAATTGCCGCAGACCTTGCAGATCAAAATGCGGTAGCTGAGCAATTTAGGTAAGCACGATAACAAGCTGATTATCAAGCCGCACTAGATGCTCAAGCTATGAGAAACGAGGTAGCCCGACGCAATGTGCTGCAAGATCCAGTCGCACCAAGATAAAATAAAGGCCAACATTTGTAGCAACCCCGACAAGTCCCTTGATACAATGTTGATGATGATGACATAGGGACAACTGGCCCCATAGTATTATCACCACTACCCGTTGCTAGAAAGTTCGATATTGCTAGCACTATGATTCAGCTGCTGAACCTGAAGAGATTATTTTCTGGTAAGCCTAATGAGGATTGAAAACTTGCACTCTAAGAGCATTGTGGGGATCTGCAAGGCTTACAACCTTTTAAGGGTAGATCAAGATGCTATCAGATTGCAGCTCTTTCCATTTGCATTGATTGGGGAAGCAACACTTTGGCTTGCAGAACTGTCGGACGCTTCAATTTTCATATGGCTTGAACTGAGGAATCAATTTCTAGAGAGGTTCTTCCCTCAATCTTAGATGTTGCAACTAAAGCAGGAGATCTGTAATTTCAAGCAACTTCCCACAGAGGCATTATATGAAATATGGCTTAGGTTCAATAAGAAGCTAAAGCAGGTTCCGAATCACAGGATTCCTTCAGACCATTTGATGGAGATCTTCTACAGAGCATTGAATGCAAACACTAAGGCATAAGAAAATACGTGACTGGGGGAGCATTCATGGAGAATACTTATGTAGAAGCTTCTGAGATGCTTGATAAGGTTACCAAGATGAACAGGGCCTGGCACATGAGAGAAGCTGAAAGCTCGACAGGAACTTATGTCGTTGGAAAATCATTGACCATGAAGAATTCCAGGAAATTAAATAGGGCTTCGCAACCCTACAAATAACTGTAGATATAATTACGAAATAAATTCTTAATGGAAGTTTGGAGAAAGTGAAGGTTGTAGGTTCACAAGGTAAAGCATCGAGACATGATGAGTATGAATCTGATGAAGAATTAAATTATCTGAATGATCAAGTGGCCGGTTTCCAATACAATAGCCAAGGAAATCAAGGTCAGAACAAGAATAAAGATGATAACTACAATTGGTATGGATAGAGAAATAGGAGTAGGGGTAGAGATGGTGATTGGAATAAGAGGCATGACTACAAAAATGATAGAAGCGGCTTGTATGTCCCTCCTGAAAATTGCGAATCAGGATCTGACTAACCATTTATGAGGGAGTTAATTAACAAGGTATTGCAAAAGGTTGATTCTACGGATAGAAGTATGAAGGAGATGCGCGCTGACCTCTTAGGTATGAGTCAAAAGGTAGAGGCTCATTCGGTCACCATAAAGTATATTAAAGAACATACGAGCCAAATATCTATAACCCTGAATTCGCATCAAAAGGGTACTCTCCCAAGTGACATAATTCAGAATCCAAAGAGTGATCGATAATGCATGGAGCCGGCCGAGCCTAAAAAAGATGATGCTGAGATTGTGGTCGATGCTGAAGAAAAAGGTAGAGTTAAAAATCCAAGTGAGAAGAAAGCCACAAATGCCAAAGCAAAGAACAAGGAGGTTTCAAAGGTCTTGAAACCCATACCATTGCCTCCTCTACCTTACCTACAGAGATTGAAAAAAAGGTTGAGGTAGGTAAATTTCACAAGTTTATCTCTATGCTGAAACCACTTTCAGTCAACATTCCTTTAGTCAAAGAATTGGAGTAGATGCCTGGGTATGCAAAGTTTATGAAGGATCTGGTGACAAGGAAGAGAACAGTGAGTTTTGAGCCAGCTGATAATTTGCACCATTGTAGTGCAATAACATCCCGTTCTCTGGTGCAGAAAAAGGAAGATCCTAGATCTTTCACTATTCCTTGCACGATTAGAGCTTTCTACTTTGCCACCGTTGTATGATCTGGGTGCTAATATTAATCTGATGACACTAGCAGTGTTCAATCAGTTGGACTTGGGAGCTCCCAAATCGACTACAATGTGGCTTCTTATGGAAGATCACATGGTGAAAAGGCCTGTGAGAATTCTTTATGATGTACTTGTGAAAGTTTACACTTTCATCTTCCCTGTAGACTTTGTGATCCTTGACTACGAGGTTAACTTTAAGGTTCCAATTATCTTGGGGTGCCCATTTCTTACCACCGGATGTACTTTAGTTGATTTAAAGACTGGTCAGATGAAATTTAGACTTAATGATGAGGTAGTAACGTTCAATGTCTGCCAGTCTATGAAACATAATGATGACATGCGCATAGTATCAATTATAGATATGGTTGATGAGGATCAGCTGAGAGTGCTTGTTGAAGAGAGACTTGGTGTTGAAGCACTTGCAGCTGTTATCAAGAATTTTGATGGAGATGATATTAAGGAGTACGATGATATTGTAGAAGCACTTGAAGGTATGGGGTCTTACACTTATGCTATGAAGAATCTTGATTTGGACTTAAAGAATCGACAAACACCACCTGCTAGACCATCTATTGAGGAGCCTCCAACCTTGGAGCTCAAAGCACTGCCTTCTCACCTTTGGTATATGTTATTAGGAGCTAATGACACCTTGCCAGTTATTATTGCTGCAGACTTAGTTAAAGGGCAGGTTGAAGCTCTTGTTTTGGTGTTTAGAGAGTTCAAAAGGGCCATTGGGTGGTCCATTGCTGACATCATTGGGATTTCACCTGGAATTTGCACACATAAAATTTAGTTTGCACCAGATTGCATTTCGAGTATTGAGCACCAGTGTAGGTTAAATCAGCCTATGTAAGAGGTTGTCAAGAAGGAGATCATCAAGTGGCTGGATGCAGGTGTGGTTTACCCTATTGCAGACAGCAAGTGGGTGAGCCCTGTTTAGTGTGTGCCTAAGAAGGGTGGGATTACTATGGTCCTAAATGCAAAGAATGAGTTGATTCTGATGAGGACAATCATAGGTTGGCACATATGCATAGATTATAGGAAGTTGAATGCTCAGACTTAGAAGGATCACTTTCCAATGCCATTCATGGATCAGATGTTAGACCATCTTGCTGGTAGATGATGGTATTTTTTTCTCGATGGTTATTCAGGATACAATCAGATCTTTATTGCTCCTAAAGGCCAAGACAAAACCACTTTCACCTGTCTGTATGGGACATTTGCTTTCAAGAGGATGCCTTTTGGTTTATGCAATGCACCAGCAACATTTCAGCATTGCATGATGTCAATTTTCTCAGACATGGTGGAGGACCCTATTGAGGTGTTTATGGATGACATTTTGGTAGTTGGTGACTCTTTTGATAATTGTTTAGCTCATCTAAGTTGTTTGCTAAAGAGGTGTGAAGAGTGCAACTTAGTACTGAATTGGGAAAAGTGTCACTTCATGGTAAAAAAGGGTATAGTGCTTTGCCATCGGATCTCAAAGAATGGTATTGAGGTCGACAAAGCAAAGATAGAGGTGATTGAAAAATTGCCTCCACCAGTTTCGGTGAAGGGTATCCGAAGATTTTGGGGCATGCTAGTTTCTATCGCAGGTTTATTAAAAACTTCTCTAAAATTGCACATCCCTTGTGCAAGTTATTGGAGAAGGAGGTGAAATTTGTTTTTGATGATGCATATATAAAGCCATTCGAGTTCCTGAAAGAAAAGTTGATCTCTGCTCATATTATTATTTCTCCTGATTAGTCTCAACCTTTTGAAGTTATGTGCGATGTTGGTGGAGTGGCACTAGGAGAAGTCCCAAGCCAAAGACGTAAAAAGATTCTTCATCCCATCTACTATTCTAGCAAAACACTTAATCCAGCTAAAAAGAACTATATGGTGACAGAACAAGAGCTGCTTGCGGTGGTCTTTGCATTTGAGAAGTTTAGATCATATTTGCTTGGTACTAAGATGGTTGTACACACTGACCATGCAACTCTTAGGCACCTCATAGCGAAGAAGGATTCTAAGTCGAGATTGATTAGATGGGTATTGATGCTACAAGAGTTTGACTTTAAAGTCAAGGACCAAAAGGGCACAGAAAATTAGGTTGCAGATCACTTGTCCAGATTAGAAGAAGAGGCGATGTTGAAGCTGAATGATGAGAAAGAGATTGATGATTGGTTTCCATATGAGCAAGTGTTGGCTTCCTCCCAAGATCTGATTCCATGGTTTGAAAATTTTTCCAACTATTTGGTAAGTGATGTGGTACCTCCTGATATGTCTGTCCACCAGAAAATAAAGTTCATGTCTGATGTTAAGAAATTCTTCTGGGAGGAGTCATTCTTGTTTCGTGTGTGTGCCGATACTATGATACATAGATGTGTGCCTGAAGCTGAGATAATAGAGATATTAGAGGCTTTCCATTCATCCCCTATTGGGAGACATCATAGTGGTATGCTGACAGCACACAAGATCTTACAATGTGGCTACTATTGGCCGACCATCCACAAAAACGCCCATGATTTTGCTAAAGCTTGCAGTAGGTGTCAAAAGGAAAGAGGTATATCAAGGAGGCATGAGCTTTCTCTTACTCCTATCCTTGTGATCGAACTTTTTGATGTTTGGGGTATTGACTTCATGGCCTATTTGTGATGTCAAATGGAAACTGCTACATATTGATGGCTGTTGACTACATATCTAAGTTTGTGGAGGCGGTTGTTCTTCACAGTAATAGAGGCAAGTGTGTCACATCATTCTTGAAAAAGAACATATTCTCTAGATTTGGTACACCGCAGGCAATTATTAGTGATGGAGGCTCTTACTTCTGCAACCAGTTGTTTTGTGCTTTGCTTGAGAAGTATGGAGTGAAACACAAGGTTGCAACTCCCTATCATCCCCAGAGTAGTGGGCAAGTTGATGTTTCCAACTGCGAGATAAAGTCAATCCAATCCAAGACTGTCAATGCAAATAGGATGGATTGGTCTAGAAAGCTAGATGATGGTCTGTGGGCATATCGAACTGTGTACAAGACACCAATATGTATGTCATCTTATAAGCTTGTGTTTGGGAAGGCATGTCATCTACTGGTTGAACTTAAACATAAGTCCATGTGGGCACTGAAGAAGTTGAATTTAGACTGGTCTACAACATCGTTTCAGCCACTCCCAAAAGGAGTTCCCATGGGCACCATGCTGGGAACATCAAGGGTACTTGAACATCAAGGTTGTTTCAGCGGCTTGGCAGTTGAATGAGTTAGATGAGTTTTGCCTCAGTGCCTATAAAAGTTCAGCCTTGTACAAAGAAAATATGAAGCTGTATCATGACCGAAAGATTGAGAAGAGAGATTTCCAGCCAACTCTAGACTTCACTTGTTTTCTGGCAAGTTAAAGCCGAAATGGATTGGACTATTCAAAGTGGTACATGTATTTCCACATGGGGCTGTGGAACTTGAAAACCATGAGGGAAAGAGTTTCAAGGCGAATGGGTAGCAGATAAAGGCTTATTTGGGAACTGCAGAGGATCTGAAAGCGGTGGAAGCATGGACCCTTGGTGAATTCATGATAACAAAGTAGCTTGATGAAGTCTGAGTAATCAAGTGACCTGCATCGTGCCGCGATGTTAAATCAGGCGCTGCATGGGAGGCAACCCGTAAGAAAACTTGATGAAGTCTGAGTAAGCAAGTAACCTGTATCATGCTGTGATGTTAAATTAGGCACTGAATGAGAGGCAACCCATGAACTAATATTTGTTGAAATGTGCAGGAGTTGGTGAGATGCGATAAGTGAAAATTGTAGAAAAAAGGGTTCCCACGGGCACCATGATGGGCCGTTGCAGGTCTCACGCCCGTGGGAATTAGGCATGCATACTGGAAGAAAATATGAAAACTTGGTCTGTCCCATTCCCACTCCCAATATGATGGGTTGTCGCAGCTCCGACGAGTGTGGGAAATGGGCGTGAAGCCAAGAGAGAGTCAGGAAAAGCCAATGGCCCATTTCCACATCCTGATATGAGGGGACTTCGTGACCCTAATGGGCATGAGAATGGAGCCTTCAACGCCCAAGTAAGTTACTCATGATAGTACATCACAGGCCTCTCAGGAGTCGCAAATACCCATCATCTGGGTCGGTCAACAGGGTCAAATTTCTTTTAATTTTTATTTTCAATCGACTCGACCTGACCCGGCTTCCCTTTCCCCTTTCCCCGTGTCTGTTATATGTTTGACCTTAATCAAATTGAGGTCAAACTCACTCAACTCTCTCCTTCTCATTACTCTCTCCTTCAACCCATGATCATCTCCCCTAAATTCACTCCCCACGATTCATATCCCCATAATCACTCCCTAAAACTCACATATACTAGTAACAATCACAAGAACACAGAGAAAGTTCACTCAAGCACCCAAGACTCATGTTTTCTCAAACTTTGTGCAATACCAAGAGTAAGTACATTTTCTCATGGTCTTCATTGCTTCTTGGTGTATGTAAGCATCTATGGGTTTGAAGTTGAGCAAAAAGCATGTTGTGTATTGTAATAGTAATAACAAACCCTAGACTTAAACTATGCATATGTGTGTGTTTGTATGAATGTGTTATACATTGAAAAATTTTAGGAATTAGGGTTGTATTACTGGTATGAATAATGGATTGATGTTGTGTTTATCAATATTGTCTATTGTTTGTTTGGGTGAGGTGAGAATCATGCAAGTACAAGAAAAAGGGAGAAAGAATTTTGAGCACATCATGATCCCACAGGCCAGCTGACGAGATATCATAGGCACAACAGGCGTCAGAACATGGCATTAGAGATTGATCAGTGCCTGATAAGGCTTCTATCAAAATTTGACGCCCGATCCGATGAGATGTCGGACCTTCCATGCCCACGAGCCCATGGGAGGACAACATGTCCTTAAAAACTTCACTGGTCCATCCCGACGCCCTTCCCCATGGGACGTCAGACCTCCCACGCCCGTGAGAGACTAAAGTTTCCAAAATTTTTCTAAGTATGATATTTTTCTGCTTCTAATTTTTGGTTCGGTTTGCTAACGTTGGCTACTTGTAGGTACTAGATGGCACCGCCTACTCCACTATGATGAGGGGAGCCCAGAAAGCTAAGGATAGAGCAGTCAGGTCTTTCCTAAAGGATCAAACTAATTCAGAGGGTGAGAAGAGTGACTTGGAAAACATCCCCCTCGTGCGGATGACTAAAAGGAAACTGGTGGTATCATATCCTTCTCAGTCTGAAGAAGAGGGAGGTGATGCACCTGAGCAGGAGCAAGCTTCAGAGCATACTTCCCCCAGTCTGAAGAGGGGGAAGAGTTATCTTCGGGATCAATCAGTTCAGATGAAGAGAGCGATGCTGCTCCCGCACCAAAAAAAGGTGTAAAAGGGACAGCTATCCAGGTGTCAAGTGGCATGGAAACCTACTATCGTGCAGGAGTTCTATGCTAATTATCTGGCGATACATGATAGTCGATGCTGAAAGGGCCAGAAAATTGCTAGTTTGCCCGCTCTTGAGAGCGTTCATGTGAGAGGTGTTTCGGTAAATATCTCAGCCGAGACCATCAACAAATATTTATATGGGCCTGAGTATGTTGCACTGACCAACACTTTAGACTACGATTATCGGTACAAAAATGAGAATGAGTGAAATAAGTGGTTGGCCAAGCGTCTTACAAAGAGTGGAACTCCAATGTGGTTGCACCAAGACAAGACACAAATTACAAAGGCCTTTCTGACCTTTGAAGCAAAGTTTTGGTGGGACCTTGTGCGATTTTTGCTTATGCCGATGGGTGGCTATAATCAACTTACTATTGAGAGAGCAGTTCTGGTTGCCAGCTTGTTATCCAAATACAAGCTGAACATCAGAAATATCATAGCTGAAGAGATCCGTGATAGAGTCACCAAGCTCAGCTCATCATATCCATTTCTATGACTCCTGATAGAGCTTTGTGGAGATGCGGGTATGCCTCAGTATTCAGATATTGATTGTGCTGAATGTTCTACCCAGACCCACCATCTGGAAAAGTCCAAAGATGATAACAATATTTTGGGTCTAGGTAGCACCTCTGAGGCAACTAAACCAATGACTATCCATGAATCATTTATGCCCCCTGCAGAGATGCTACCTTACATGATGGCTGCCCCATCCCCGAAAGGTAGCTTAAAGGAGGAGACTCCATAGGCAAGGGAGGAAGCTGCTGTCATTTCAACATCGAGATTTCCTCGCAGTACTAATATGTTGACTCCTTGCGGGGTTGATGTCTCTATCCCAGACTTTATATTAGCTCCTTTCACTTTGGCCACACCTCCAGTGGAAGAGCCGAACTCAGTTTATGCCTTCCATCTGGCAAACTTTGCCAACACGGTTCATGCGACTATCAATCTACAGGATCAGATAAAGAAGTTTGTGCAACAATTCCAATCTATTATTGATGCCTCCATATAGAGAACCATCACACCATTTGTTAATGTGCATGGCTGGATTAACGCATTGAAAGAGAGGATCGATGCCAAGTTAGATGAAATGGGGGCTGCTGAGTTGACAGAGATGAAGGGGCAGATTTCGGTACTGAGGGTAGATGTGGATGAGTTGAAGGGTCGCCCAGCCTCATATGAGCATGCTCCAGTAGTCATGCCAAAGGCCCCTTTAGAACCAATGATTGATTTATGGGACTTTGTTGATCCTGAGCTCCGCCAGAAGGAACCCAAAAAAGATAATGAGGGTAAGCTTCCTAAAATCAAGCCTACGAAGTAGAGAAATAAAAGAGATAAGAAAGTTTAGGACAAGGGAGCAGATGCCCCATTAAGCCCATAATCATTGAAGCATAAGGAAAAGAGGGTTGATAAGAGGAGGAAGAAGAGAGAAGCGGAGGTTCTTAAAGAATCCCTAGCCATCCAGCAAATGCACATTGATTCTATTGGTACTGGTGGCTCGGGAAGTGGTGTTGCAGGCACTACAGAAGAACCGTCTTTAGACCTCATTGTGGAAGTGAGTGTTGATGATGTTGCTGAGTAGATACTACTGTTGAGAGGACTATGGAGATAGCCTCAAGTGTTGAGAAGGTTCTGGGCACTGATCCAGCGGGCCCAGCTACTACACCCAATAACCACACTTAGGCACCACAAAAATGCCTTGTATCCCTTGTTTAGTTGTTTTTAGTGCATTGGGGATAATGCACAACTTTTTAGATGAGGAGGGGGCAACTGTGATTATCTGGTATTTTGTAGAGTGTTTTGGTGAAGTCTGAGTATCCAAAACAATCGCGTCATGCCACAACATTAAATCAAGCGCTACATGGGAGACAACCCACGAGGATATCTACAAGGTGCCCACGTCCTTAGGGTTTTCTTTCGTGTATTCTTTCCCTAAGGATTTTTAATTTCTATTGAACCGACATTTTTAGAATAGGATGTGTGTTTGTAGAAGAAAAGTAGGAACTGAATGCAGCCATGGTCTTATTTTGAGGAAATTTTGTGAAAATAGAGACCATTCCTAATTTTTGTGCAATAAAGTGGTTAGGACTGACCTTGATGGATATGTAAATGATAGCATGCTTATATTTGTGATAAGTAGCTTAAGCTAAAGCATGAACTGATAGTTAGCTAATCTATAGTCTAAACTCTGTACCATGTGTGAGTGAGCTGCTTAGTATTTGTTCTTGCTGTACTGTATCAATTTAGAACTTACCTGGTTAGTCTTGTTGTGGTTGTAAAATGGTTTGGTTAGGAAAGGATCATAGGTCCTTTTTGAATGAGTCCACTTAAGCCAAATGACCTACCAAATAAAAATTATGATTCCCTTTGATCCCTGAATTTGAGCCTAAGTTAACGCTTGCCACCTTCCCTGTTTCCTATAAACCTTTGTTTTGGCCCTGGTCCCTCCTTGGACATTGTACACCTCAACTCAGGCTAAAAGCGTAAGTTGAGGGTGGCTACTATAAGGGTAAGTAGAAAGATGGGGTATGAAAAGATTGGGTTAGTGCTAAAAAGGAAGATAACGTGCAAAAAATAATAAATGAAAAGAAAAAAAAGTGCAAAAATGCAATAAAAGCCACACCCGAAGCTTGATTAAAGTGAAAAGGTAACAAGAAAGGAGAATAAGGGAGGAAAATATTATGGTATGAAAAGTGGAAAATAAGAAGGAATTGTAGTGTCAAGGAGGGCGTAGTCACTGTTTACCCAAATAAACCATTCCCGTCCCCAAGACTACATTACAAGCCTAACAAAGTCCTATCATGATCCTAACTGAACTATTTGTAAGCCAAGGCATAGAAAATAAGGGCAAGCCTATGGTATTGTGCATGTACAACTTGAATTTCTTTGCGAGAGTGAGCATATCCCCGATCCCTGTTTGTGAATGTATTTGTGTGTGAGCTGTACTTCTTTGTGAGGGAACTAGAGTAGACTGTGATTGCTAACTGATCGATATGAATGTCTATTGTGTATGCTCCCTTGCTCATGAATATCATGTTGTCATCCATGGATCCATCTTGTATTGTTTTGATAACTTAAAATTATGCACTAGTTTTTGAACTGATATGGAGTGGGTAGTGATTCTGTGGATTGAAAGGATGTTTGAACCATGTTGCTTCTATAGTTTCTAGTTTCCTGTTACTTAAGCATCATTTTAGTTCTTGTTTTCATTTCTTGCTTGAGGACAAACAAACATTCTAAGTTGAGGGTGTTGATGTGCCGGGATTTCACGGCACTTTCAATGCTTAAAACTAAAGATTTTGGGAGTTCTTAAGTATGTTTTGTTGGATTTGATGTCATTTATTACATGTACATGGAAAAATATTGAAAAGATAAAAAGATTAAAAAGTTGCAATTTTCTGGGTGAAAAGACATGCCCCACGGGCGTGGGTTCCACTACGGCCAGTGGGAGAAGGCATCTGAATAGAGTAGAAGAACTTTAAGGCAAAATCCTCTCCCACGTCATTCTACTACGAGTGTCGATCCAACCACGGGCTGTTACACTTGCCTGTGGGAATGGACCAGTGGAGCTGAGAAGCCATGTCAAGCCTAACAAGATGCCACGACACTAGTGAGAGACACAATGGGATGTTTCAGAGCCCGTTGAAATGTGCCAGAGGAGATCGGAGTAACAAGCTTTCTAGCCAACAAGATGGACACGATGGGCATGGCAACCACGATGTCCCGTGGGGTTGCCCGTTAGAAATTCCGCATCCAGCTTTCCTAGATCAGTTAGGATTTGGTATTTTATGTCTATAAATACCTTCCTTAGGTTTTATTTTGTTGGTTTCAATTTTTTTCGATATTTTTAACTCCCAAAAGTTGCCCAGCCTTCTGGTTTAGTGTGCGATAGAGGTGCGACGCACATAACAGGAGGTGCGTTTCACAACTCCAATTTTTATGTTTCTTCTAGTTCACTGGTTTGTGTGTGTGGTGCCACATGCAGCTGCACAATGCGATGTGCAAACCGCATGGCCTATTGCACATGCTCCTTGGCATTTTTATTCCACATAGTCATTTTTCCATATCCGTGCATTCCTAAAACACACCAAAAAAATCAATAAATAAAAGAATAAAAATAAAAAACACTTGGGTTGCCTTCCAGGAAGCTCTTGATTTTACGTCGTGGCTTGACAATAGTACCACAACCTTCAATCATTTCTTGAGAGCATGCCAATCCGATTGTCTTGGCCCCATCCCAAGCAAGGGAAGTGCTCCTTCATTATCGTTATTGCATTCTCTTGTTGACGAGTTGGTAATAACCTAGATTTGGGTACCTCTTTCATCACAAATTCACTATGGGCTTCAACTAACTTGCCCTCGGTATTGATCAAAGAAACAACTCTAAATTCGTCCGGTGGTCTAGTAGGTTGGCATACATTGAATGTAACTTCCTCGCTCTCCACACAGAACTTGAGCTCTCCTAACTTCATATCAACAAGAGCTCTCACGGTTGCCAACAGTGGTCATCCCAAAATGATGGGCACTATAACACCCCGTACCTTTCAAAACCTATGTGACTAAGTAAATATTGACGAAGGTATTTGAGCTCGAGATTGTGAAGGGGTACTTTGGCCTAGAATTTGAAATGGTCAAATGTATATAAGTGTTAAGTTAAATTATAAGGAGGAGGGTTTTGAAAATGAGATAAAACAAGTGAGGTACTTGCTCGACTTATCTAAGCTCTTAGGTGACAAGTAGGTGCATTACCTACCTACGCTAACGAACTAAGTTTCGAGGGCCGATTACGGGCAGCAACACCATGGATTATTAGACCTAATGGTAGCCCAAATGAAGCTTAAAGTTGGCCCATCAAAGCACAACCAAATCTGGCCCAAACAACTACAAAAGTTAGCCACCAATATTGACCACACTTTGACCCAAGAGAAGCCCAAAATCAGCCCCAAAACTTAACCCTTTTGAGGCCCAAGCAAAGGGTAATTTTGGCCCAAGTTTCTTGACCCATTTTGGCCCAAATATACTCAAAAAAGTCGGCCAAAAAGGTCCCTTTATATAGGCCATTTTCTGATCAATGTTGATCACAAAAAGCTGGAAAATTCTCTCTTATCTCATTTCTTTTTGGCAGCCCTTCTCTCCCTTTAGGGTTCTAAGAAGACCAAGATTAATTGAAGCTTAAGGTGAGTTCAACAACTTGTTATCTTGGTATTAATCTACTACATATAGCTAGTATATCCTATGGTAAGAAAGACATGAACTATGGCAGCCCTTTCTTATGATTTAACACATGGAAATTGTGTAACAATTAAGAGATTTCTTCTTCTCTTGTTGGTGTAGGTGTAGGGGGTACTTAAGCTTTTAAAGAATCAATAAAAAGAGGATAAAAACACACCTTCAAGTGTGGTAAGTACTCGGCCCATAATAATATTTTTGGATTGAAGTTCGGATGAACAATTGTTGTTGAATTGTTGTTAAGAACTCACGGGACGGCGATCGGAAGCCGTGAGTTCAATGTGTTGCTATTGTATTTCGGCATGGTGGGTTGTGTAGGGGATGTTTGATGTGTTTTGTATTCTTGGAGGCAGTAGGTTGGTGTGTGTGTGATGTGTATTGGATAAGGGGAGAAAGGTGTGACGATACACCTTTAATTAATGCAAAATACGTAAATCTGCCCGGGAAATGTTTAGCTACTGGTTTGGGAGTGTTGCAGCAGGTTTAAGAGCTAATATTAGCTTCATTATACCCTTGTGTTGTAGATTAACTTAATAAAGGAAAGTCCAAGTTGTGGTAAGCGCAATCTTCGGAAAGAACGAGGTATGTTAAGGCTTCTTTATTCCTTATCGGCATGAATCTAGAAATAGAACTCTAAAGCTCCGAAAGAAGGAATTTGAGTATTTTGTTGTAAGAGAGCTGATTTGGTAACTCAACAAGTCTTAAGGAACTAATTTATACATTATGGTGATTCAAGTCGCCTTCTTATAAAAATCCGATTCTTTTTGCACGAAACGTAGGTTATCCTTTTGTCGAGTTTCTTCTTTGTATTGTGATCTCTAATCAAGCTTTAGAAAGTATACAAGGAAAGTTAGAAAGTCAAATCCCCATTTATATGTGTTTGGTATGTTGATTCCAACACCTAGTAAGCCAAGGCTAAAGAAGTTATCTAAATGAACCTTCATAATAACAAGAATAGCTTTGAAGGTCAATCTAGTAATACACTTATTATGTGTGGTTTGCGTGTTAGTGTGCACCGAGGTGCTACTGCCATATTGAGGCTATTATATACATAGTGTGCACCGAGGTGCTACTGCCATATTGAGGCCATTATATACATAGTGTGCGCCGAGGCGCTACTGCCATATTGAGGCTATTAAATATAGGGTGCGCCGAGGCGCTGTTGTGGTTCATTGTGGGTTATAAAGAGTGAGTTGCAGCGTGAGTTAATGCATGTGTTGTGTTCTAAAAAGAATAAAGGAGAAAGAGCTTAACGAGTCTTACCAATTACAGTTTACAAGTTTCATATTTTATCTTGTTCAGATTTACTACTTGCGACTTGCTTTTATTCTTCTACCTTACATGCCAGTACATTATTGTCGTACTGACGCCCCATTGCCTGGGGGCGCTGCATTCATGCCTGCAGGTCCAGACAGAAACCCAGATAGACCTCTTCGGTAGGAGTTGCGGAGTTCAGCCATTTTGGTAAGCTCCATTCTTCCTGGAGCTGACGAGTCAGAGGTCTAGCTTATATTTTGACCAGGTTATGTATATGTACAGCTTATGGGTAGTCCAGGGCCCTGTCCTGGATATGAGATATTTTACTTACTCTTAGAGGCTTGTAGACGTGTATATGTACATCAGTGTTGGGTATGGCCTTGTCGGCGTTGTTATTAGTTATCTACTATGATAATAGCCTGATAGGCCTTGAGTTGCTTAACTACTATTGAGCTTTCAGTGTTTCAAATTGTAATTCTTAGAGACCTTGTCGGTCTCACACCCCCAGCAGGTTCAACAGAGATACACTCTATTTTGGCACCCTCGGCCTTTTGGGGCTCCGGGTGTCGGTCATGTCTCCCATGGTTTGGGGCGTGACAAACTTGGTATCAGAGCACGTCGAATCCCAGGGAGTCTACAAGCCGTGTCTAGTAGAGTCTTGTTTATGGGTGTGTTGTGCACCATACCTATAATCATGAGGCTACAGGACATTTAGGAAATGTTATCCTTCTTTCATTTGCTAGATCGTGCAATAGAGCGAGGTCATAAGATGTTTGAAGTCTAATTCATGTTTTTCTCTTCCTTGTCTACAGAAATGCCTGTGACTAGACAAATGAGTAGCCGACGGGGTGGCACGGATACGGGGGAAGGTACTAGTCGTTCCCCGCCTATCCGATTGGATAGATTTGAGGCTCAAAGTGAATCACCGACACCAGAGATCCCAGTTTATCAAGTACCTGATGAGACCAGAGGGGATCCAGTACCCCTGACCCCACCTGCTCCAGTGGCATCTGAGATAGCTAGAGATGAACCAGCACATGTAGCTCCTCCACCTGAAGCAGAGGACCAGGACATCAGGAGTGTTGTTCGATTATTGACCCAGATGGTAGCCACACAACAACAACAAATTGGGGCATCAACGAGTGCTAGCTCAGGTGGCTCAGAAAGTTCTAGGGCTCGAGAGTTTATCAGCCTAAGTCCTCCTATATTTACAGGCTCTGACCCACGTGAGGATCCTCAGGAGTTTATTGATCAGACATATCGCGTACTTCGAGTCATGCATGCAACAGTAGTGGAGGCAGTGGAGTTTGCATCTTTCAGGTTACGAGATGTGGCCATTTTATGGTTCGAGGCTTGGGATCGGTCTAGGGGATCAAATGCACCCCCAGCTGAGTGGGAGGAATTTTCAGAGGCTTTCCTAGCTCACTATCTTCCACAGGAGGTTCGAGAGGCCAGACTTGATCAATTTCTAGCCCTTAGGCAGGGCAATATGAATGTTCGACAGTATAGCCTCAGATTTAATTCATTAGCCAGGTATGCCCCCGATATTGTGAGTACGATGCGAGCTAGAGTTCATCGATATGTGCGTGGCCTTAAGGATGAATTGATTAAGGGATTAACAATAGCAGCCACACAAGAGGATATGAATATTTCTAAGATACAAGCTATTGCTCAGACTGCAGAGGATCTTGAAGTACAAATTGGAGATAACCAAAGCCGAGAAAGGGATCAGAATAAGAGGGCTAGATCTATTGGGCCCTATGTAGAGCCACGAGGTAATGTTAGGCCACATTTTAATAGGCGATCACCCCACCCTACTAGTGGTGCCCCATATCAGTTGCAAAGGCAGAGGTATGATCGTTTTTCTCAGACTGGACCAGGCCACAGTTCTGGTGCATCCAGTTCCTATCGCCAGGGGAATTCCGATCAGATGAGGCCACCTTTGCCACCTTGTGTTCAGTGCGGTAGGAAGCATCCTGGGATATGTCGCCTGGGTTCAGATACTTGTTATTCATGTGGGCATCCTGGTCACTTTATGCGAGACTGTCCGAGTAGAGGTAGGAGTGAGATATCCCAGCCTACAGGGTCGATGGCAGCTTCTTCATCTACTATTCGTCCCCCAAGGACAGGACAACAGGCTATACCAGGTCGTGGTAGAGGTAGGGGAGGAGGAGGAGCATCCAGTTCAGGCAGTGGTCAGAATCGCACTTATGCTCTAGCCGGTCGCCAGGACTTGGAATCGTCACCTGATGTTGTTACAGGTACATTGACTATTTTTACTCATGCTGTTTATGCACTTATAGATCCTGTCTCTACTCTTTCATATGTTACCCCGCTCGTTGCTAGTAAGTTGGGGGTAGGCCCTGAGTTATTGCCTAGACCATTTGTTGTATCCACGCCAGTTGGTGAATCTATTATAGCTAGACGAGTTTATCGAGATTGTGCAGTGTGGATTTATGACCATCTCACTTCAGCTGATCTAATCGAATTAGATATGATTGACTTCGATGTCATTATGGGCATGGACTGGTTAGCTGTATGTTATGCTAATATCGATTGTAGAAATAAGGTTGTCAAATTCCATTTTTCGGAAGAAACAATCTTGGAATGGAAAGGTAATGCTGCCACGCCAAGGGGTAGGTTTATTTCCTACCTTAAAGCCCAGAAAATGATTTCTAAAGGCTATATTTATCATTTAGTCCGAGTACAAAGCACAGAGGATGGACCAGTGACTCCTCAATCGGTTCCCGTGGTGAGTCAATTTCTAGATGTATTCCCGGATGAGCTTCCAGGAATCCCTCCAGAAAGGGAAATTGAGTTTTCCATTGATCTACTCCCAGATACTCAGCCAATATCAATTCCCCCTTACAGGATGGCTCCTGCAGAATTAAGAGAGTTAAAGGAACAATTAAAGGATCTACTCGAAAAAGGCTTCATTAGGCCTAGTACATCGCCATGGGGCGCACCAGTTTTGTTTGTTCGTAAGAAGGATGGGTCCTTGAGAATGTGTATCGATTACCGACAACTGAACAAAGCTACAATCAAGAATAAGTATCCGCTTCCAAGGATTGATGACCTTTTTGATCAGTTGCAAGGCGCCAAATGTTTTTCAAAGATTGACTTGCGGTCGGGGTATCACCAGTTACGTGTTAAAGGGGTAGATGTTCCAAAAACAACTTTTAGGACAAGGTATGGCCACTTTGAATTTCTAGTAATGTCTTTTGGGCTTACTAATGCCCCAGCAGCTTTTTGCCTTTCTTGCTTGATTCGTCTTTCATCTCAGTGTCTTATCCGGATTGAATGTATTATGGACCTAATGAATCGGGTATTCAAGCCATTCCTAGATGTATTCGTGATCGTATTTGTTGACGATATCCTGATTTACTCGCGGTCCAAAGCCGAACATGCTGATCATTTACGTGCAGTATTGCAAACACTTCAGAATCATAAATTATATGCGAAGTTCTCCAAATGTGAGTTTTGGTTGACTTCGGTGGCTTTTCTTGGCCATATAGTTACAGACGAAGGTATTAGAGTTGACGGCCAAAAGATTAAAGCAGTAAAGAATTGGCCGAGACCCTTGAATGCTACAGAGATCCGTAGTTTTTTTGGGCTTAGCAGGTTATTATCGAAGGTTTGTAGAAGGGTTTTCTTCTATATCTGCACCATTGACAAAGTTGACTCATAAAGCTGCCAAGTTCCAGTGGTCTGATGCATGTGAGAAGAGTTTTCAGGAGTTGAAGGACAGGCTTACTTCAGCACCTGTCTTAACTCTGCCAGAGGGCACGGAAGGTTATGTTGTTTATTGTGATGCTTCAAGGATTGGGTTGGGCTGTGTTTTAATGCAACATGGTAAAGTTATTGCCTATGCCTCGAGACAACTAAGAAAGCACGAACAAAATTACCCTACTCACGATCTTGAATTGGCAGCAGTTATATTTGCCATGAAAATTTGGCGCCATTACTTGTTTGGAGTCCATGTAGACGTGTTTTCGGACCACAAAAGTCTACAGTATTTATTCAAACAGAAGGATTTAAACCTAAGGCAAAGAAGGTGGCTAGAGTTACTAAAGGATTATGACATAGATAGTTTGTACCATCCAGGGAAGGCCAATGTAGTGGCCGATGCACTTAGCCGCAAATCCATGGGAAGCTTGAGCCACGTGGAAAATAGAAAGATTGAGATGACAAGAGAACTACATCAGTTAGCTAATGTGCAGGTTCGACTACTAGACCAAGGTAATGGGGGAGTTGTTATTCAAAGCACAGCGGAATCCTCACTTGTGACAGAGGTAAAGGAAAGACAATATGATGATCCAGAATTAGTAAGATTGAGGGAGGAAATTCCACAACAAAAGCAACCACTAATAGGGCTTAAGGAAGATGGGGTTCTGAGATATCAAGGTCGTCTATGTGTACCTAACGTCGGGGAGCTTCGGGAGAAAATTTTGGCAGAAGTTCACTATTCCCGCTATTCAATCCATCCAGGAGCGACGAAGATGTATCATGATCTTCGACATATTTATTGGTGGAATAATATGAAGAGAAATATTGCAGAGTTTGTAGCCCAATGCCCGAATTGTCAACAGGTAAAAATTGAACACCAGAGACCGGGAGGTCTAACTCAAAGTATAGTGATACCTACCTGGAAATGGGAGGTGATCAACATGGACTTTATTACAGGCTTACCCCGTACTTATCGGAAGTATGATTCCATATGGGTGATTGTAGATAGACTTACAAAATCAGCTCACTTTTTGCCAGTCAGGAAAACTTATACTGCTGAAGATTATGCCAAGTTGTATATTAGTGAAATAGTCCGACTTCATGGTGTCCCAATTTCCATCATTTCAGATAGGGGTGCTCAGTTTACAGCAAATTTCTGGAGGTCTTTCCAGAGAGGCTTAGGTACTCAAATAAGTCTCAGTACAGCTTTTCATCCACAGACAGATGGACAAGCTGAACGCACTATTCAAACACTCAAAGATATGCTACGAGCTTGTGTACTAGATTTTAAAGGGA